>OZ023163.1:2483070-3083070 GCA_963678695.2 Diplodus puntazzo | reverse complement strand
AGCAATTTTTTCCATGAAAAATATCATAACTGTTGCACCATCCGAGTCTCAATAGACCCACTGATCCGCTTGAAAGTCCAGATAGGGAATCAGTCGGGGTTGAATGGATGGGTCGTTACCAACGCTTTCACCAGAGATGAGGGTTTAAATCCTGTGTGAAGCTTATATACAACATGGTGAGAAGGAAGTATTTATTTGCAAGACCATGATCTTAGTAGTTTAAGTGTAACTAAAGCTTCTCACCATCATGTTGTAACTCTAGAAAAGGTCATGTTGTGTAAAGTGAGTATTCACAGGCGCAGTGGTTAGCACTGTTCATCACAACAGGAGCGTCGGGATTTGAATCTCAGCCCTGAACACACGCAGGCTTGCTGACAAAATGCCCATAGCTGTGAATGTATACGTCATCTTTTCACACTATGTATCGCCATTTGTATACTTGGGATAGTCTCCTGCCCCCTGATGACACTGAGAGGTAATAAGTGGGCATTGAAAAGGAGTTATGAATGATAACTGCAGATGATGGAGTACTCATTTAAGATCCACTTTTGTGGTTTTGGCAGGGCTCGAAGGTTGCTGAGGGGGGCTGTCCATCCAGTCACTGGCTGACTGACAGTTACATTTCCAAAGATGTGAACCACTATTCCCTCTGCTGGCATCTACGGATGGAACGTTTCTATTTATTTTAAGCTTGTATCACCTCATTTCCAGCTGTGAGGAAACTAAATATCAAAGTGTTATAGCCAGATTATATGCACACAAGTAGTGATGCTCCATATTTGCAATTCAAACAAATAAATACAAGCCACGTAACAGAGATCGGTGCCTGAATAAGTGATGAGGGAACACGGAGACAATGCAGACCACCTGCAGAGGACATTAACGTTGTATTTCACGTTCTGTTTCAGCTATCAGCATCTCAAAGAATCGCCTTTAAGCCTTTGTGCATATTCTTTTCATCTGCAAACACATAACCATATGCACACACACAAGCGCCCACAGACAAGCAGTGTTATAGCTGAGTGAAAGGAGGATATTGCCCTATATCTTTATTGTGGTAAAGTTTAATAAGAAAGGGAGAAATCCCCCAGCAACCAAAATATGAGATGGAATGGGTTTTCTTCATCCAAGCAAGTGACAGCATAATCTCATTCAGGATGGTGGCAGCGAACCTTTTCCGTCATATGTCGCAATATACACCCACCCTCTGGGTAAGGCAGTGACATCCACACGCAGGAGAAAAGAAATTAGGAATTATACTGATGAGAAGCGATAAGACAGAGGAGGGAGAAAACAGAGGTGGGGGTGGGAATTAAAAAACCATCAGAGAAAATACTGCCACAACAGATTAAATGCTACAAAATATGAGAAAGGAGATGGGGAGGGTAACTGTCGAAAAGCATGGCGACCAAGGCCGAATCCAGGAGTCAGCTCAGCAATGGATGTGTCATTTCCAGCAGATACATGTGTCAGCGCAGGAACAACACGTCAGGTCCCAGCAAACATTTTGAAGTTGAATAGCCTCACTGTGAATCTAAAGTCTGTCACTATACAATTTGGTGAAGCTGAGACACAAACAAAATCACAACATCAATCACGAGCATCGGACGCTCCGGCCTTTCTTTTCACAATAAAAGGAGCTGGTAGCATTACAACAGTTTGTATCATCACACACTGTAACTAACAGGAGTCATGAGAATCCAATTTAAAAAATATGTATTTTTATGACATTTTTGTTGTTGTTGTGTGAGTGACATAAATGGACCGTAATAAACATATAACGCTGTGTTCCAAAACAACAGACGTTACACTTCGCCTTTGACCTTCCCAACATTAGTCCATAACAAAAGAGCAGGACAGATCACAACCTGAACTGAAACTAAGCTTCTGGTTAGAAATGTTTTGAATCGTAATTTTAAAAGCAATGAGAACAACTACAATTGCGAGGACCCAGAAACCAAGAGCTTCCATGCTAAACTCAAGTAATCGTAAAATACCAGCAGTAGCACATGGAATCACCGAAAGAAAGAAAGAAAGAAAGAAAGAAAGAAAGAAAGAAAGAAAGAAAGAAAGAACAAAACTTTAATCCTGAGGTTTAGCCATCATACTAAGCTTATGCTAAGCTAACAGAATCAGCAGTAAATGAAGGAGGAGTAAAGAAAGAGGGGATATCACATGACAACACTTGCTTGTATACAGCAGGTTCCTTACCTAGAACGCCGAGCCGGTAGTTGACAGTTATGACAATCACATTCCCATAGCTGGCCAGGATGCTGCCGTCGAACATATTCCCAGTTCCTTCCATGTACGAGCCCCCGTGGATGAAAACCATCACCGGCTTGGGGCTTCCACTCTCCCTAATGTCTGGGGGAGAGGGGAGGAGGAGGAGGAGGAGGAGGAGGTGGAGAAGGCAGAAGGACTGATTAGATGACAGATTGAAGGTGACAGCCAGAGATGCAATTCCAATACTTTAGTGGGCTTTGGCCACCTCTTTAATTTGAATTTTCTTTTTCTTTTTCTTTTTTCTGAGTCATCTTGGCACACTGGCTTTTTAACATGGAGACCTTGTTAGTTGGAGGCGTCAAACCAATCATTTTCCTACATGAAGGCCGTGACATGTTTGAGGTGATTGGAAAAATGTTGTTTTATTCATTTATTAACCTATGTTAGATTCCATATAGGCGTTAATAAAACAGGATATTTAATGTGGCGAGTTTTAATTTTCCTCCAGGCGATGGACTGTCAACATGCAAGAGTGGCAATCTAAACTGTCAGACCGTGTTGAGGTGAATAAAAAAAATCTTGGGCGATTAATCTGGAGAAAAATCTAATATAAAATGACATTTTGAGTTTGACAATTTTATGAAAAAGCACCGCTTTATTGAAACTTTAATATAAATTCAGGTTAGCACTTCACAGTTGTTTAGCTGGAGGGGAATGTTTCCCTTGATTTTGTGAATATAAATGCATGTGAGAACTCACTGGCAGCAGAGGAAATTAAAGAGAGCTAAATGAGGACAATCGTCGTTTTAAATAATTGAAAGGGGTTTTTGTTAATGTGAAGGACACGATGTTGACTCAGCTTTGAAATTACTGCTCAATCATCTTCATAATTACAGTGTGATAAGACAATAGCTAAACAAAATATGCAACAAACGATCAGTCGTCGCACTGAAATTACTGATACTGCAACAAAGCAGGAGGTGTGTTTCTATTAGCGAGGAAATGTTCCTTTAAATGTGCAGTTGCTACTGTTAAAATGAGGTCAAGGTAAGGAGAATGGTGAGCCTGCTGTCGGGAGCAGAATTGGCTGTATTAAAATGTGTTACATCTGGCTGATTAGAGCGGAAGAAAGAGGGGCCGTATTGTAAAGCGTTAGCCCTTGACGCGCTTGTAATATGGGCTGGATTATGAGCAAAAAGGATGAGAAGACTTGGAGAGATCTAACAACTTGCTGCAGCCCACGTTCAAAACAAGGTTTTCGCTTTCATCTTCTGTATCCCAGAGATGAAGCTTTTCATCTCGCTTGCTAACTATCTCCATCAGTACATGCTGCAGCACACATCGTTTATCCCGCTGATGCCTTACCACTGAGGGACTCGGGTCCAGAGAGAGATCAGTGAGTCTACGCGGAATTAAAAATTAACCAAGCAAGGAAATAGAAAAGCGTTACCTCCGAGACAAGAGAGTAAAAAAAAAAAAAAAAAAAAGAGCTTCAATTGTGCGGGGAAGGTCGAGAGGCAGAACGATGGTGTTTGTGTCTGAAAGTTTTCCCACAGTGTGTTTAAAGTACTCACTATGCAGGGGTAGACGAAATAATGTAAACACCTCAGGGAAGAAGTTCAACTCTGAGGGAACTTAATCACAGGAACAAACACTGCCGTGAAGATGGCTTGATTATGCTTTTAAATTGGGCCTCCTGAAGTACTCTACTGTGAATAATGTACATCAGTGTGATTAATAAACTTGAGTCTTGACTTATTTCATTAAAGTACTGTATGAGGATAGTGAATTTCCGGTGGGTTTACCTTTCCTACGTGAGAGTTAAGGCAAAATATGATTCATTACTGAGGAAAGAGGACATTATGCAGCAGACATTGGAGGGAGGAACTAAATATTACAGTGCGTCTGCATATTGGACAACTGCAGAAATTGTTTTCTCCCCAACAGAGACAATAAAATAGACACAGCGATTGGCGAAATGATGAACATGTAGGTGAAACGGCGCCTCCTCATGTTTGTGTTCGTGCACGCGTTTGTCCTTTCCTCCATTCGTCTCTCGGTGCAGAGCTCATTACATCACTTCTATCATTCTCTGTCCTTTGTAGTGTTTTTGTTTTTTGTCTCGTGGTTCTCCGGCTCCCTCTGTCGCAGCAGGCAGCGGCCACAGTGTAGCGGCACATCATAACTCTCCTCTGGAAGCCTTCCAGAAACTTCTGACAAAGAAGGTCAGGGGATTATGGCAAGAGTGTGTGTGTGCGTGTGCGTGTCGACATCACAGAGAGGATATGTGTGTAGCATGACAAAGGGATAGGAGGCGGGGAGACGAAAGGTGCAGATGATGATAATGAACAATAATGGTAATGCTGATGAGGATTATAATTCTGTTTACTGCGTGGGTAATGTGATGATGCTGATGGAGATGTGATAGTGATGTCAGCAGTCGTGGTGACAGACATGACAGCGGCGTGCCGATGATGGGAACTGACAGTCTTGATGATAATGTTGACAACAGTTGTGGGGATGGCGGTATCAATAACAATGATGGTAATGATAAACATGACATTGATGATGATTCTGGTTATAATAATATGTTCGGCTATTACAGCGATGACAACGGAGACAATGATGGGAACAACCATGAGGACGACGAGAATGGATGAGAATAACGGTAGCGGCCTTGTTGATTGATGATGATGATGAAGATACTTATTCAAATGATATACGTGTTAGAATAATATGGTCAGCTATACAGCAACAACTGTGTAGACGGCGACGACAACAATGATGCTGATGATGACACTGATGGTGTTGATAACGTTGCTGTTGGCCATTTCAGTGATTATAATGGTAGCAGCCTTGATGATGATGATGATGATAAGTACCATATTGGTAATGTTGACAATAGTGTTATGATTACTATTACTACTGCTATTACTATTATTAGTGATGGCAGCAGACACCATGATGATGTAACTTTGATACTAGTGATGAGGAAAGCCATGATAGTTACGCCGATGATGCAACCATAAGCATGACAGTTATTTTCATTTTGATGTCTATGATGATCACAGCAGCTATGACGTTGATAACATGATGATATTAAAACCTAGATTCCCCAAAAAGCTGTGACACTGTGTTAAACATTAAACGAACAGGATGTTATAATAATGCACAAAGACAATATATTTAATCTTCTCCCTCACTCACTGATTGTGGTAAATAAATGCTCGTTTTGCTTTTGATGCAACATATCTCAAACAAGGTGGGACATGGGCGTCAAAACACCTGTGTGGCACATTCCACAGGAAAACAGGTTCATTGCTATCACTTCATAAAACTGTTGTTAAACAGCTCGTTTGCAAATATTTTTATCTGTTTTTAGTTGCATTTAACACAGCGTCCCAACTTTTGGGGAGTATATGTTTGTATCTGTTGATTGCATGTAAAAAGGCTCCTGGGTTCTAACCAAGCCTAATAAGGATGATTCATCATGTCCGTACACACATTGTCGGAGCTGTATGAAATGAAAACCGTTTCCTGTATGATCACAATATGT
Organism: Diplodus puntazzo; assembly: GCA_963678695.2. NCBI lineage: Eukaryota > Metazoa > Chordata > Actinopteri > Spariformes > Sparidae > Diplodus > Diplodus puntazzo. The sequence goes on along the minus strand of OZ023163.1, from coordinate 3,077,291 downwards.
GCTCGCTGGTGTTACATGAATCTATTAACTCCTGCTGAGGTGAGATACCCCCAGCGCTGCTGTTTCATCGGCCTCTTTCTGTTCAGCCCTGAAGGTCAGTGGTAATGAGGTGAGGTTAGGATAAAATTGTCTTGGCAGAGTTTGAGAATTTGATGGATTTACCTGAATTTACCTGGATTTACTGGCTGAAACAAGTCCCAGTGTATATTGAACACGCCGTGCCTTGAGGTTTTAGGTTTATGCAATCCAGCTTGCTCTCAGTTTGATTTCCTGGCATCCTCTGTTGGCTGCCAATGCGAGACCCAGTGCCAAAAAAATCCTCTAAACTCCAGTCTCTCCCTTCATTCCCCTAACTTATCAATTAATCCTCATTCGGCTGATTGCAAATTTAATCTCTTTCCATCGTCCTCTTGCGTGAAGTGAGGTAACAGTATATTCGAGGTGATTACGGGAACATCTAACATTTACATGCTTATCTTTAATATCAATGTGTCCTGTGTCCGCTGTGTTAGTTGTAAAGTAACTTTAAACACTTTCAGTTTCCTGTAAAGTTGTTTGGAAACAGGGAAGAACATCCAACTGTCCTCCAGGGTTTTTCTTTTTCTTTTTTTTTTTTTCCACACAGCAGGCAGCGAGATTAAAGCTTGCTTTGAGAAGAGCCAAAATGAGATGCAATCTTGTAGTGATCCGACCATTCAATCTTCCCGGGGATGGGTGTGGGTGAGGGAGAATTTGTCAGAGGATGGGTGCCATGCCAACACGGAGTAGATCATTGCTTCCTTGAGGATGAGGTTATGATCAAAGAGATTCAGGTGCTTTAGATTTTCTTGAAGCAAACCCTGAGAGATGCCCCCGGGCTGTTGCAACAACTTCGGTATCCTCTCCGTCTGCCGGTGTAGAGGACTTATCAAACCAACGGCAGACACAAGGAGCAGAGGTGTTTTTTTTAATCCTGGCTTCAGCCTTTTTGCTGCAGGGAGCAAAGCCATGGGGACTTTCAGAAAAAGCAACAGGAAAAAAAAATTAGGCCCGGTGGAAAAGACCAATTCAAAAGCTTCCAAAGGGAAATGCTCCTGTGTAGTCAGTGCAACTGTACGGATGTAACTCATTAGAGCCACTCGCATATGTAGAATGACATGAATACTAACAAGGACTGACATGCATATGTGATGGCATATTTACTGTACCTCTGTCGTATGCAAGAGAATATTTGCTTTGCATGATATTTAATTTGCAAAAAGGGGATTGATATTCTCAGGAAAATAAATCTGAGCTGAACTAATACATTGTTTTATCATATTATCACATAACACATATGTATGTTTGAGCAGTGATGCTGCTCGTACGAGCAAAAAAAAGAAAACACTGTTGGACAAAGAATGAAAAGCTTGGTAAATCATTTCTAATACTTAAATGGCCAACGTTTATGTTTGGCTGCTGACAAGTGACCTCTTGCAAATTGGAGGGTAATTACTGTCTTTTCATACGGCTGCTCATGTTCATGGAGTTCATGATTACCAGCTCTTCAATTTGTAAATAGTGTTCACGTCATAATTCAACTCAGGCGTACAGCTAGGGGATTAAAAATACAGAAACACACATATACAGTATATGCCTCCCATCAGAAACAGGTAGGTAATGAAACCCACATTTAAAGGTCCCATATTTCACTCCTTTTAAGGTTCATATATCTATTTGGGGTTAAAAATGTTAACATGTTTTAATACTGAAAAAAAAACACATTTGTTTTCTCATACTGTCTTTTGCTGCAGCGCCTTTATTCAGCCTATGTGTGAACTCCCTGTTTTAGTGCCTGTCTCTTTAAGAGCCCCCTCCGATGAAGCTCGAGTCGCTCTGATTGGTCAGCTCTCACAGGCCTGAGCAGGAATCCTCAACCCTGTTTCCGCATCATCTCTACGGGTGGTTTGCAGCCACACTGCTGAGGGAGGCGACTGTTTAGCTGCGACATCAACGACTTTCAGAAGTCCTGACAGCTCGATCAAAGGCGCAGTTTATGAATACACAGTATGTGCATTTCTCCAGAGATTAAGTATTTTGATTGATTCAGTGAATGTGCATGTGTAACATAGGAAGCTGACATGTAAGATTGCATGTCTGAAAATCATCATCATTTTGGAACATATGGGTCATTTTATTTTCTTTATTTCAGGGTTTAGTATGAGGGCTTGTTGGTCACATGTGGGAATGAAGAGAGGAGAAGATTTTCCATGATTGCCGCGGTGTTAATGCAGTTTACTCAACTCACCGTTAATTAGAGTTGCGTGATAAGGCATCAGTCTACTCTCCAGAATAAAATGCTGGCAGTTTACATTTCTGCAAACACGGGATATGTTCAAATTTGTCGATAAGGGTTGCAATAACTGTTCGCAAAACAAGATTCTACATTGGTTTGGTTTGATTTTCTTTGACTTTGTCATCACAGGCAAATTTGATCCTCTTATGTTGTTTTAAAAATATATAAATTATTGCATTTTCATTTGTACGATGGTGAGAAGTATCGTGATAACGGAAGTTCACTTTTGCTCCCTCTATGTGATGTCAGGCAGCCTCAGCTGTTGGAGTGACTCCTGAAATGTCACAGTAGGAGCCTCTGGGTGAGCTCAATGCAACAAAGGTAACACATTCCCCTGTTGATCTTTTATCATCCTTTATCCAGCTCCAGGATTGTCCCTTTGCTGTCAGCAGAAATCTATATCCTCGTGCCCTCCACACTCAAAGTAATACATCCATAGTGTATAGGAGGATTAATATCTCACAGGTATTGCTATGTAACAATTTATATAAGGTACCAGGGGCCCTATAAGAGCCTTGTAGACACCACAGTTCATGACGTCTCCACTTCTGTATACCGACTCTTAACCACTACGGCAATGTTCGCTGTAAAAAAAAAAAAGAGAGAAAGGAAAAAAAAAAGAATAGAGCGTCTAACAAATCCTCAGCTCTCAGGGACTTTCCTGTTTACATCTCTATTCCCAGCACAAAAGGATTACAAACACCAGCTTTACTGAGCATAAAGAGATTGTAAAATCCAAGATTTGCTGCGTGGGAGGGGTGAGGACGACTGGGGATGTCCTCACTGAGTTTGCATCTACAAGGCGACACGTGGTCAAAGGTTAAGAGCATCAGGAATCGCTGGCTGGGGGTTGGAGGGGGACCCGAGCTAATCAGAGTCGGCATGGATAGGGCAACGCATGGTGTGACTGTGTGTGTGTGCCGTGTGTGTGTGTGTGTTCTCAAGCATATTTTTCTCTATATTAAACTGGATTAGACGTCTGCCCCGCATCCTTTTATCGAGATAATGCTTGGAGCTCGCTGGGATTTCATTGAATGGATCTGTGCGACTCTCTCTAATCTTATTGGTTTGTGAGTGTCTGTCTGTGTGTGTGAGTGTCTGTCTGTGTCTGTGTGTGTGTGTGTGTGTGTGTGTGTGTGTGTGTGTGTGTGTGTGTGTGTGTGTGTGTGTGTGAATTCTCAGAAAAACAGCATGATGGCATAGATCAAAGGCATCGGGAGGGTTGTGAGTCTTATTTGGATGTAATTGCTGTTTACTTCGTCACATTATACAGTAGAGGTGCCTTATTAAGACTCTCTGCCTGTCATTAAAGTTGCACTGCAGCAGCCTTAAGGGGATACGACTCTATCGCAGGGTTTTTATCAAGGACATTTTATTCCTAATATGACTTTTCAAAGGGTGCTGCTTGTTTATGGCAACCAAGCAAAGGTTCATCTTTTGTGTATTATTGAGAGTAATGGATTTTGTAGCACACCGTCTCAGCTTTCCAACAAAGCTTAATTTAAATATCAGGAAGAGCAATTGCAATGATTCAGTCCTATAGCCTGTGTTGGGTATTCACTGGATCCCTTAAGTATTCCTTTTCATCAGTGTACTCCCAATACTCATATAGGATGAAATGCCTTTAACGCATCAACAGCAGGCGGGAGATGTTTTTTTTTAATTTCCATTGCATTTCTACACACGTCAGTGCTGCCATGTGATTTAGTTTCCAACATTTCAGAGTTTGACTGAATCAGGCCACTGATATACGAGGTAACTAACATGTCTTGCATGTATGTATGTATGTGGTTAAATACTGAGCTGCACAGTGCCAATACGCTGACGCGGTGTGGAGTCTCTTTGCTGATATGGGATCCATTCACTTACACTGGCACAATATTTCTGAGTGATCGCTTTAATCACACTGGAGATTACTTTTCAATTGGACTGTGGGCGGTGCGAGAGATCTTTGCGAGGCTTTCGTATAGATTGGAGTTTGAGTAAGGTTAAGGTACATAAACATAACAGAAACATTTCTCAGAGGCACCACTGACGGAAGTAGAAGCGACTGTAACAGCTGAGCTAGACCTAGTGGGAAGAAGAAAGCGAGATGGAGCACAGTACTCCAGTTAAAATCGTTGGTTAAAGGCAAAAGCATCAAATACTTACCTATAGTGCAATTTTGAAGCTGTTGCACTCAACTTTACTCTAATTTATAGTTACAGTACATTACTTTATACGTGTATATACATCTATTATACATCTATTGCGTGTCACTCTACAGAGAGCAAATAATCGCCTTTTACAATCTTCTGAGAATCGTGTTGCTGGGAGAGAAAGAGACTAAATGCTCAGCTACATACATTTACAGCCTAGTGTATACTACATGTTACTTTCATGGTCAGACATTATTAAAAAAGGGCCATCTGCTCTGTTCTCTTACCGTCAGTCTGTTACTCACAGAAACTTCTGTGGAAATTGAACTCAGCCAATAGGATTCTTTCTGCCTCGTCTGTTCGCGCTTGCAAATGTTAAGTGACAATCTGCTGCACAAGCAGTCCTCGGAATTTTGGATTCATGGTATTGACAGAAGCCACATGAGTGGGCCATCAAAATGATCATGCAATAGAAACAAGGTATTTATGTGCTCTTTTGATTGTGTGCCCTGCACAATGTATTACAAATGGAGAGCCCAGATGATCAATTAACAGCATAATGACTTTAATGGCACTTGAAATCAGCTCCACCCAAACGCTTGCTCATTTTATTTTTGCCAAGTCTGTCATATCTGCTCACCAATCCACATTTCATATAACTGCAATACCCCTAATTTGGCAGCTTGGGAATTAGATTCAGAATCTAACAGACACTGCAGGAGGTTGACCAGAAAGTTAGCTTCACATACTGGTGTGCAGTAAATTAGCCCTGACTTTGCCCTGTAGGAGAGGAAACCATGCCAGGAGAGATAACAGCCCACACGTTTGTGCAGCAGCAACGACTGAGAGAGAAGCTTCCCCTGTTTTTTGTTTTGCTTTGATGTCGCAGACTCTTCATGTACTTTGGTTGTTGGTTTGACGCCCAAAATGTGAACAGGGTCAGGTGTTAGTACAGGTGCAAGCCAGTTAGCCAGTAGTAGATCTTTAGAACATGATTTGATTTTTTTCCTCTTTTTAAAATTTTTTTTTATAAACGAGACGAATTAAAAGAAAAACATGCAAAAATGTGTTAAGAGCTGGCTGAGGGGTTAATAGTTATCTGATCTGTTGGTGGGATGCAACATAGAAAAGGAAAGAAAAGGTAAAGGAAACAGCAAATCCAAGCAGAGAATCTACGTTACAGTATTAATATCAAAGAATGGTGGTAGACATGTAAACTTTAGACATCAAGCTGAAAAGGACAAAACACATCCAGCCCAAAAAGAGAGTTTACGAGTAAAGAGCAAAAAGAAAATGTCCATCACTTTCAAAAAAAGGACAAGAAATGTAAGAAAATCAAAGAAGATAAAAATTGGAGGAGAAAGGGTAAGTTTGGATTCCCTTGTCATGCAAATCAGTTTGGCATCGGGGGGAAAAAATACCTTCGTCGTCCGTGCGGTCATTATCACCTAAATCATCAGTGTGTTTCTTTGTAAGGGGACCTATAGGACCAAGAAGGAGAAGATGGAGGAAAACAGGGTGATCAAGAACACACACAGCTTTCAAAAGATGCTCTCAAAAGATAAGAAAGTACGTCAACAATTACTGTTTCTGCAGCCCCTTTTTTTTCAAAAATCTTCACACTGAGAAGGACACCGGGCAAACATTACCACAGTGTCCACTTCACATGTTTACAGTAGAAATTTACTGTGGCTGAGTTCAGTTAAGAAAGCTAAGGAGCAAGAAAAGAGGGACTTTAAAAAAAAGAGGCAAAAAAAATATTAGAACTCTCTGTTGAAGATGAAGACTTAAGTGAGGATGAACCTCTTAGGATCAAAAGACATAAACCTCTTTGAATCAGTGCGTACAGTAGCATCAATTATGCATATCAAAGACATTATGTTAACATTTTGAAATGATCACTGTAGCAGAGAAAAAAGGCTGACGCTGTAAAGGAAGCTGCATGTTAGGAGTAGCGCATTTAACAGAAGCATGTGACAAACTCCCCCTGTTATGTGTTGACATGCACATACTGCACAACTGACGGATCGATTCCAATCATGCCTCCTTGTTGCGATACAGTGACCATCACTGTCTGATGATGGACAAGGAATAAAGGAATAGTTCAACATTTTGGAAAACATGCTTGTTAGCTTTCCCGGAGAAAAACACCACTCTAGTGTGTGCATGGTAAATATAGGGCTACTGCTAGTTAGCTTAGCTTCGCTTAGCTTAGCGTAAAAACTGGAAAGAGGGAAAACTAGACAATGACAGGACTCAAAGAAGTCACTGCACCCAAGATATAATTTGTGATCTGAGTGCATTTCCCAACATGTTAAACTATTTCTTCATCCACTATGATTTTCTTGTCAAGGCAAAAAAACAACTGAACCAGAGAGGTTAACAGCATTTAAGTACCTGTGTGGAATCATTTGACAGGGGAAGTGGTCTCTGCTTCTTTATCAGAACTATCACATTGACATTTTAATACACCTCCCTTCTACATCCCGAAGACATAATGACATGCTAGCTTAAACAAAAGTAACAAAGACACACAAACACACATATAACACACACACACACACACACACATATAACACACACAGATAGAGATGCTTCATACCAGATCTGAAACATGCAGTATTGAAGTAAAGATGAATGCTAGCAGGGTGCATGCTCCACACACACACACACACACACACACACACACACACACACACACACACACACACACACACACACACACACACACACACACACACACACACACACACACACACACACACACACACACACACACACACACACTTGCACAGCTATCCTCGTTAAGGCTTCCACTCATTTGTACAGCCTAACCATCACCTCAACCTCACCTCAATTCCTAGCTTACCCCTAAACTGAATCAGGACGTCAGGAATCACGTTTTGCCGCATTAGGACTGGTCTTTGGTCGACATGAGGACTATTTGTCCTGACATGGTCAATATTAATGCCAGAAACAGTCCCCGATACGTAACACAACTGGAAAACAGACACACACACACACATACGGCACACAGGGCTTCAACTGTCCATCTATTGATCTGCTGATGAGGAAAGGACCTTTCCAATCCTGCTTTTCATTTATGAGCTACAGAACCAAAAAAAAACAGGAAATGTATGCAAATCTATTTTAATTCTTGATGTTGAAAAATTGCTCTGGAAAAAAAAAAAAAAAAAAACAAGTAAGCTACATATCTGTTAGTGGAATAGAAAATAGGAGATGAATCACTTGAAAGGTTCAACGTACTCGAAGCCAGTGGACTCATGTTGATGAGTAATAATTCCTCTATCATCCACCATGCTGGTTTATTTCAAGACCAACCACTTCTCTCCGCTGACTTTAACAAGAAATCTGGCTCGCTGCGCATCACTCTGTCCTACAGCGGTCTCCCAGCTTTTTTGTGAATTTGACAAGCAATTTGATAAGCAAGAGCTGACTTGTGCTTTCCATGTGCTGACTAAGCAGCAAGACACGAGAATCATTTCTTTCAAAACGTGGAACATCTTAGAAACACTGGGCTGCCTGAGGACGTGTTACCTGTTTATAGGGTATACTGAGACATCAGTGTCAAAGCAATACGTAAAGGCTGTTAATGGATAGAAGGCTCTGCTTGGATACTTAAACATACAACACAGATTAAAGATTTTTATTCTAAATTATCAAAAAATCTCAGCATCCAGATTCTACTTGATAGAAGAGAGAGCATTTATAAATAGGATGTCATATATGTCTAAAATAAATGGATGCAGTATTAAATTATATTGAATACTTGTGTCTTATCATAACAATATTATTCTGTGTATGCCCTATTTTTTTTCTTTATTACTTAATAATAATTTATTGACAAATCTTTCCTGTCAGAAAATGTAGTTGCTTAAGTTTAAAACAGGAAAGGTCTTTCACAAAAACATGCCAACTTAACAATTCTTGTTGAAACTTCATTGTGATTTATTTCAAATACATTTTTTATTCTAATAATTATGAATATGTCTTGTTATAATGTATCACGGAAGCAATAATGACATTTTAAGATGGCTGTCGAACCACCACCAAGTTCTCCTTTGCCTGTCTATAATATAATCTTTTGATGAAACTTGTTTCATAGTCTGCCAATGTCTAAATGCCTATATGTTGCTTTTTGACCTATTTTCTTATTGAAAACAACTCAAAAGTAGCTCTGTGATAGCCTCAGGGAATATTGTATTGTATAATATTTGACTCTGAATCACATATTCAAAGAGCGCTTCACTGTGACCATACAACCTGTTCTTGATATTGCACACATACTACATTTAATGCAAACTGAAGTGGGCTAGTTTTAAGAATCGAGAACTGGCTCTGCTCGCTGACGGTGTGTAGAGTAGCACGAGGAGCCAAAACTAGAAACCTGTCTGTGCTCGCTTTGGTCAGAAATTCAACATGAGTTGACAGTGGTGTGTAGAGGATGTCTAACTCAAGCTTAACCCCCCAAACTAGCATTTAGAGTCATTTAATGAAGACTAATTAAAATCACATTTACCCTGGTGTTAGGGGCTGCGACAGGAACAATTACTCCTATAACTATAACTATAACTATAACAATAACAGTAGCAATCACAATGTTTGCATCCACACTGATGAACACTAACATCCTGCATATGTTGACGCCGAGCACACACTGTACACCTCAGCTGTGTTGGCAGCTAGAAAAATGGATACGGATGACCTACAGAGAAACACCTTCCTCCTCAAAAGAACCCCAGGAGAAAGATGTTTTTAGAAAAATAAATTCAAAGATGAGAGGAGTTGGGAGAATCCGACACTCGTTTCCGAAGTTGTCATCTTTTGATGTCTAATTGTATTCATACTTTTGAACGAGACGCCATCAAATATCCCGTCAGTCAAAGACGAAACAAACTTCTGAGACACGCTCAGCACCAAGGATTGTTTGACGGTATACATGTAAAATGAATGAATTTATGTGCAGTTTTCAGCCGTAACTAACTTTATTAAAATTTTGTACTGTATAACTGTCTTTTCTAAATGGCCTCGGTCGGTGTCAATTAAAGAGGTGGGCTACAGTTAAAAACCGATATAATAAGCATTGCTGCAACATTATTTTGTTGTGGATTTTGATTGGCTGTCAGTGTTTTGATCGTTCATCAAACCCACATTAAAAATGATCCCAAGCAGCCCCTTATAACGACGCCTAAGTGGAGCGGCACATAAAAAGGTAAAAGCTCATCCCCCTTCTCTGTGACTTAAACGCTGAATAGCCCCCTTCAGTAAAATACTAACAACTAAAAGAATATTGGGTCGATACGCTGCTGCATTATAATGCCAGAGCTGAAAAAGAATCAAACATAAATCCAGACTCTTGTCTTATTTACCCATCATCCCACAGGCTAGGCATTTCAAAAGTTAAAAAATTCTCAAAACCATGAATATACTTTCATCCAAACACAGTAAACATATCTTATTCAACGCAATGTATTATATAATGAAAACACTTTGTAAACCACTGCTTTTATGAAATAAACAGCCTACAAAGAAACAAAAAGTTTGGCGGAGTGAGTTATGAGCAACTTGAAGTCCTGCGAGAATCAAAGAAGAAGTGATTGATGTGGCCGATCGCTGGACTGCACATGTGCCGCTATTACAGTGGCATGTTGTTTGACTGAGGGTTAGTGGGGATCAGAGCAGACAAGACAGCTGCATGACAGCTCCTATCACACACACACACACACACACACACACACACACACACACACACACACACACACTTTCGCCCACTCATGAATACACACACATACAGAGAGTGAGAGACATCACACAGCAATCAGGTGTCAATTCTAAACTGCCCAGTGACAAGGAGGCCCTGACACTGACCTGGACGCCCACACCTGCCACTGTGAGCATATGTGTGTGTGTGTGTGTGTGTGTGTGTGTGTGTGTGTGTGTGTGTGTGTGTGTGTGTGTGTGTGCGTGTGTGAGACACTGGTGAGGTCTCAGCTGGCATCAGGCCTGATCAGTGATTAGGAACCTGAGACTTTTTCATTTCATTCCATCCGACTGTGTGTCTGTCATCACTCCGTACTTTTTATTTGTATCTTCTCTGCCTCACATTCTGCTCTAATGTCTTTTATTTTTCATCACTCCATTCCATCGCATTGATTTCCATCTCAGTGTTCATGAAAATGTCGAAATAATTTCCCCCATCTCCACCTCTTTATTTTCCGGTCTATGTCAAGTGTGTTGTGCATGATAAACATAACTAAAAGTTATTTAAGTACTCATAACTCCAGGCCCATTTTTGAGCACCTAGTGGTCCTTACTGGTGAGTGAAATGTTACCATCCTGTTACCTCTGCCTCATATTGAACTTTGGTCATGTGATAACAGGTGGTCAGGAAGATGATCACCTCTGTCTCTGGTGTCAGATTCTCTGACCTTCCACTGACACCTGGTCGATGACTTTGAGACCTACTGTGAGAAGCTTTGGTCACACCATCTGTTTCACATGCTCATTCAGGCTATTGTCGAGTAACAAGCCAATAAGATGCGTCAGAATTAATTTGTCAAACTACTATTTCCAAGAAAGGGCTTTCATGCTGAAATTACAACTAGAACAAGACCATCAAAGACGCGAGGTCAGATTTGGAAGTCAATCTTATTGGTTCATGTCATCAAACAGAAAAATACAAATATAAGAATTTCTTGTGGTTCTGACTGGACATAGATAAACAGGTGCTACTACTTTTTAGCGTTATTAAGGACACAGAGGATTCTGTTAATCAAATGTAATATTTCAAAGATACACCTAGTGACCACAATATTTGATAACCATAGTAATCTAATGCAATCTAATATGACAGCTCTGCCATCACATCGTATTATACTGAGAAGTGCTTCAAATTGCATTTGTCAATTATGTACATGGTGGGGCAGAATATTAGAAATGGCTCTCAATATAAAGCAGCTCAGTACAAACATCATTGTTACCTCAGTGTTGAAGTATTCAATTAAATCAACGCCAATATGCAACTCATCCTCATACCTAGATGACCTAATAATAGATCAACTGCCAGTGACTCCCAAAATCAGTAATAATGTCATAATCTTTCTTTCGTGGAGAAATTAGACTGTTTGGCACGTTTTGTTTTTTTTGTACAACTTACAGTTGTACGTAAAGCTTTAATATGATTTCAATTCCATCTGTTTGTTGGTCTTTAGACTTGTTACTACTTTTGTGCATGTAAAGCACTTTGTAAACATTGTTTTCAGAAAAGTGTTATAAAAATAAAGTTATCTTTATTGAGGTATTTATCTCCCATGGGACATAAAAACTGTGTGCACACAACATTCGGGTCAAAACTCTTTAAACTGTGATGATGATTAAAATGGACACTGGGTAAATGCTGATAGTAGTTTGATTATTCTGGATTTAGAATGTGACAGCTCATGTTTGGTGTGGCATCAAACTTTTTTCTAGTGAAGTAGCCATTTTCCCAGACCTCTACAGCTAGCTTGGTGAGTGCGTTTTTAACAAGAGGAGTGACTGGTACAAATTTGTCGTCCAAGCCTTGAAAAACCACAAACAGCACCTGTAATCACTTTTTCCTCTCTGTGATTTCTGTCCATCATTCAGCACAGCCAATGTTACATTTTGATTTTCAGTCTCTCAATCTATAATCTGCACTTTCTGTATTCCGTCTCTTGTAAAGTTTGTTGTTTTCTTTCTATCTGCCTCCCTCTCGCATTGATTTGAGACTGATGAAGAGTTTCACGCTCTCTGACATTGCAACAATCCATGACTCAAAAAAAGCCAGCTGGGAATCAAGGATAACACCCACTCACACACACACACACACACACACACACACACACACACACACCCGATAACTTGCACACACACACACATACACCCGATAACTTGCACACACACACACACAGACTCAACCCTCAGGCGTTCCCCCTCTCCTGGATGAGGTAATTATCACGAGGAGAGTCCATGCATCGATCGCACATTCAGCACAAGAGCTATCCATACATACATATTGCTCTCTGTACACATTAGTCAAGGTCCGCACCGGCATAGAAACGCCGCGGCTTAATCAATCACCAATGCACATTAAAAAAAGGGGATCTAACAGAGCGCACGGCTCAATGAGCCAAATAGGTAATCTACTACTGACCTTGGATAAAATCCCTACAGGCTGTAAACTATAAATACAGAATCCATCCCCAAGGTAAAACTGGGAGTCTAATGCACTTCAGCAAAGCCTCTGATGAGAGGAATTAACAGAGGCTGTGAGTGGTGAGTAAGCACAGGAACACCGCTTTATGTGATGTGTGATGATGGGGCTCACCTCTTAAAACAGAGAACATAGGTCACAGAAGAGACTAATAAAGACATACACATATAGTATGTGTATGGAGTTATCGAGTGAGGATAAGGTCAGCTCAATATTTGCACTGTGGACTCTGTGTTTTTTTCTTTTTTGTCTTCTGCAGTCACTTGTGTTCTATCTGACCATCTCCCCACTCTGTTCTCGTACTGTGCGTCCCGCCCACACGGAATGAGACTGATCAAGTGTTTCATTCTCCGACACGGTTCAACAATCTGCGGTACATCCATGTAATAGGGCTGTAAACAGACATGAATGCATTTTAATCGATTTTGAACAGAAAGTTTTCGCAAAATTAATTTGCCGCAGACATTCAGCAGCACTCCTCGTCAATATCTTCCATCAGTTTTCACTCACTTTCAGATTATTTGTGCAGTACAGGAATAAAGTTTGGCCGATCGTACGCAGATGTTACTTTTACCTCATGATCAGATATTAAAGCCTGGCTTGGTGTATGAAAAGACAGGAGACTGAAATGGATGGGGTGAAGTAAGGGAACGTGTACTGCAGATGACGGCAGGAACAAAAATTATGACCAGTGATAGAATGTTATGAAGTACATTTACTTAGTACTATATTTAAGTCCAACTTTGAGGTGCTTTTCTCAAACAATTTTCATTTTTGACTACTTTACACTTCCTGTTCACTGCATTGACGCTGATATACAGCAGGTATGTACAGTTCAGTTTGATTGCAGCGAGAGGGTCAGCAGGTGTAGGTCGCCACTTCAACATAGTAAATAAATGCCTTACTATAAGGTTGTGTTGTACACTACATCACATGAGGCACAATTATGTAGTACTCATGGAGCATTAAAAGGGAGTTTTGGATTAAATCTAGCCATCAATAATAATCAGTGATTATCAGGAATACATTAGATCACCTCGTGTGATGTAGTACACACCATATGGTGCCCCGCGTGAGGATCAAATCCTATTTCTTATATATTTTTATTGTCTTAATTTGAATAATTATTATCAATGATTATTACTTTCTAATAACCACACCTGCCCTACCATCAATTCCCAACAGTTGTGTATCCCTACCTTAAGGTAATTAAATATTTTGTTTTGTTTTTGCACTTTAAAATCCTGAAGTACATGAAATAGCGATTACATGCTCTAAATGGGTTTTGTTTTGACAGATATTGTGTTTTTTTTATATGTTTTTTTAAATCTTGGAAAATATTTTATTTAAAAGAAACAGCTACTAGTGCAATGAAGCCAACGCAACTAAGCTTGTGGAATGTTAATGTCAGAAGGACTCAGGGTGATAAGATGTTGCTTGTTCATTATAAGAGACCGTCGATCATCTTATTTTCTCCTCTGTATATTACGATTTCTCTATAAAAAAGCAAAAGTAATTAAATGAAAACATTCCTGCATGCTTATCTGATTACTCGATTAATCACAGGAATAATCTGTAGTTTAATGTGTAATTTCTGAAAAACCTCACATCTCTTGTTAATCCTCTGCATTAGCATGATGTCCTTCTCATGCCTATTAGAAGTCGGTCTACAGCCAAACCAAACTGGTTGAAATTGCTGTGAATCTCTGCTGTGCTCTTGTGTCATGTGCATCAATATGATTGGCTGATATGTTTCCCAGTTTGACTATGAGAAAGCTTTCAGGGGAAAGGGGCAGGATGTGTCACTGAACAGCCATCAAAGGTGTTACAGACTTTTCTATTCAAAATGCTTAAAGGCTTTTTTTTTTCCTCTCTCTAACAACCTTTATGTTCTCATCTCTGTTGAGGGTTGTATTAATTAGGCAGGGTGCACAGATCAGGTATCTTTAACAAATCAATATTTTGTCATGTAATACAGTTCTGACCACTCTTTCCACTCTTTCGGTTATAGGCAGTCACAAGTAGTGAAGTGCTCTACTCTCTGTCAACCCTGAAATGTAAAATTGAATGAAAACCATTTTATGAAGGCTACTGAAAATGTCTGGCCCAGCTACATTTCATGGTTTTAACATCCAGCCCAACTGAATTTGAAACTGAGTAGCGGAAATGTGTCTCCTGGAAGTCATTAATGGATCTGCACTCATTTGTACACACTGAAAGTGGCAGAAGAAGATCTGGGAAAAAACGAAAAAAGACAGATTGTGTGAGGAGCTCAATTTTTGCCGGCTTTTCTCACTTCGCCACACCTGACCAATCACTGCGCAAAGAGCTTGCTGAATTGTTACTGTTACTTTTGACATCAGTAAAAGCCTCAGTGAGGAGGTGTGGGTGGAAGGTCGGGTCATTCAAAGGTGATAATGCAGTCACCATCTACTACACCACCAATTACTATTTCCCTTACCTTGATCAAGTGTTGTCAGCTTTAAGAATGTAAAGTAGCACTTAAACATTTCTTATTATCCTGCATTCCTCAATTTCTTTGCTAAAATCATTTTTTCTGTTATTCTACCTGCATTTTATGTTTACAGCTGTTTATTGTTCTTACGCCTTCTCTGAAATTGATACTTTACATATAAGAGCAATAAAAGAGGCCTCTGTGAAACCATCTATCTAAACAGTTAGTGCATTCAAGAACTGAATAATGCTGCCATTTATCCAGATGACGGTGGAACACAATGTGTATGAGGTGTCTGGGAAATGACTAAAATATGTCATGTAAATGGAAAAATGTGTCCTAACATCGATCACAAGATTCTGCAATCCTAAATGGGAGTATGTGTGGGGGGGAAACTGATGCATTAATATTCCAGATCAGCATCAGGCTCTTATGCCTTCAGCATATGAAGTAAGATTACCCAGAAGAGGCACAGATATGGCGGAGAATCATTTCATGACAATCCTCTCCACAAGCAGAACAAAACTTAACCTTAAAAAATAGTTTTATAAATGAGATTTCTGAATGATCACTTGTCTATCGTATCGTAAAAGTAATGTTGATGTTATCGGGAAGACTGCCAGACTAAATAAATGCCGCACTCTGTTTCTGTTTGTGAGGATATGCATGGCTGTGTAGTTACAGTCGGGCGACTTGAGGATTATTTTTTAAAATGTTCTTGGATTTATACTTGAATTTGAGATAATTTCAGATGGTATGCACGCATTGATTCATTAGACCCGAAGCAAAAAAAAAAAAAACATTGCTTCAGCCAGGCTTCAATCTCCACTACCATTGTGTGATCTCATGTTCCAAAATGTTTTATTAACAGAGGTTGTGTGCAGTGAGAATGGGATTCTTAACCTGCCTTGAGATTTGCCCTCATTTAATGTCAGCACAAATTAGTTTTTAGTCAGGTACAGCGTTGGACCAACAGAGGATAATGTTTTTGGAAGACGAGATCACAAGATGGTAGTGGAGATTGTAGCCCGGCAGCATACATACTCACCTGGACTAAGTAGTGGGTTAACAAAAAAAGCCAAACCCACAGAAAATCGATCTCCAGTCTATTTCATAAATGAGGCCCCATGTCTCAAACACAGCAATATGGAAAATGAGATGAAATAATGAAGAAAAACATTTGTGCATCCAGTATGTTCAATATGGTCAATCATCCATGACTGTACACCGCACTTGGAAAATAACCAGATGACCCTGATTGTTTAACACCTGCGTTCTTATGCATTACCAGTTTTTTTTTAAAAAGAAAAACATTAAAGATCCCATATTATCTTTATTTTTATGTTCATACTGGATGTCTATAAGAAACGTATTGTTTTCATACTATTCCTGCAGCACCTTAATTCACCCTGTGTCTGACAGTTCTGTGCCCGTCTCTTTAAGTCCAGTCTGCTCAGGTTGTTCACCTCCCACAGGCCTTATAGGGCCCTGTGCACAGTGTTTCCTCATCAGCTCTGCTGGTGCTTTTGCAACCATGGACCTAACGGGGACAAGGCTGAGGGTGTTGACTGAACAGTTGGGACATCACCATCTTTAGAAAGGCAAGTCATTAAAAGTTTCTGAATACAAACCATGTGCATTTTTAATTATCCACAATAAGGGACATATAAAACAGAATCGTATAAAAGAGTAATTATATTTCAGTAAAATTGTATCTATCGAAACAATTCAGTAATTTCTCCAGGACAATAACATTTGAATGGTTTAATAAAAAAGATCAGAAATACTTTGCACTCGTTACCAATTTATTTTGGTGGTGGCTGTAAAACACAAACAAACAAATAAAAAACAAACAGGTGAAAATTGTGAGTCAATAACTTTACCACTGTAAAAACCAATGGAGCAACACACTCCATGCAAACAGAACATCTGCTGCTGAGAATTCACCAATGCCAAGTCTCAAAACAAGTCAATAACTCACTGTTTTTTTTAAGTATCCGTAAATATCTACCTGCAAACATACAACGAATGGCCAAGCCATCTGAGACATGATGCATCTGAGATCTGAGAGCTCCCGAGCCCACTCTCATGTTCCTCTCACCTTGCATCGTCCCCACAGTACATTTTCTATATCCATTTCATCTACTCACACTTCCCATTTTCCTCCTCCTCTTACCTTGTACTAATAATTGTATTCCTCCATTCCCCCACTGTTCTCTCCCCTTCTACTGCTTGCTGACAAAACAAACACCCACACTGTCAATGACAGTGAGTCAATTCAAAGCAGCAAAAGGCCTGCAAGGGGAGGACAAGATGTGTGACTAGTACAAACGAGCAAGAATGTGGAGAGCTTAGAAATAAATGTCATGGGCCCTTTGCTTTTTTTTTGTAATTTTTCCAGAAAGGAAAACCTACTGCATCAGGCACATAGACAAGATTTTCCCTCCAGTCAAGGCTCTGACTTATGAAAGAGGAGACTAGCAGCAGAAATCTTGGCTAAGGTCTTACATAGTGGGATATTAGTCAAATGTCCTTCACAGTAAGATGTGAGTGTGGGAGCATTAGGCTTTAGTAAAACATCAAAGCAGCAGATCAAACGGAAAGCACATCATGTACTGTAATGACTTTACTAGCATTAAAGGGCATTTCCACATCTACTTCATTTTAAGAAGTTGTTTCCAGTTTTCCACTTTAAAATTGGGCAAAAAATCCTGCCATGATGGCCTCCAGTCACTCAGTGAACAGCAGGAGCTGGAGATCAAACTGCCAACCCTGCAATTAATGGATGTCCTGCTTTGTCTCCTGATTCTCAAATCAGGTGAGACAAAACACCTCCCTGTACGGGACGAAAACCGGAAGTTGTGTTGAAGCAGAACAGTGGGGATGCAACTAACGATTATTTTGAGCTTTCAGTCATTTATTCACTTGATAATTTTCTCAATTATAAAATGGTGGAAAATGGTGATCAAAGCCCAAGATAACGTGCTCAAATGCCATTTTTGTCGATGACACAAAGATATTCAGTTCACTGTTATAGAGGAGGAAAGAAACCAAAACATATTCACGTTTAAGAAGCTGCAATCTGAGAATTGTGCCAGGTTATTTATTGTCTGTAAGCTAGTGGGCAACAGCATGCACTGAGGGACGGCTCTGCATCACAACAGACCCTGATGTAACTCTGGGTGTTTATTCCTCCAGGAGGTCTGGCTCTCCTCTCTCCTCCAGAGCTGACGGGCTCTTTCCCCCTTTCAAGTTTTTGTGGAAAATAGTATATTTTCCATTGCCAAATTTGTGCATGCTTCGCGTAACATCATTCACGTTAATTTGCATCTTTGCGTAATCTTTCGTTGTGATTTCAAAGTGTTAAAATTCCCTTCACTTTCTGTGAGAAAACATCACAAGCTCAACCAACTCAGGATTTTCTTTTGAAGAACAAGTCTTAACCATTCTACCCTTCTAGTTCATAATAAAAGCAATATTTCTTCGTCTGAGAAGTTGTAGTTTGGAAAATATGTAACAGAGAGTCAAGGTTTGTCATAACCACACTGTAGGCACCCATTATGTTACTGACTTTGTCAAGACTTGACTCAGCTCACCACCAGTCATAGTTGGGGGCTGAACCTCAGCCAAAGCGGTTCAGTAGTCACTGATCAGTCTCTCCACATATATCTCAGGGTGTGTCAGGACTGCATGTCTCACATCTAAAGAGACAAGTTTTCTTTTTTTCTTGCTGTTGTTAAGTGACTCATTTTGACCAACACTGTCAGCTAATAGGCCAGTGGCCAGTCCATTTATCAGGGAGTCAAGCTGTTTTTGAACCGAGCCTTCTCTCCTCATGCAGTGAGACTTGTCAGCTCTGCTCTGTGTTTGCCCACTGCTCTGTGAAATATGGCATGACAGGAACTGCAGAGGTTTTAAACCCGAGTTTGTGACCCTACTTACACAAGAAAGAAATATGGATTTTGACTTCAGGCTTTGAGGCAAGACTCAGCAGAATGTTTGTGTAACTCCATATAAGGAATGGCTCCACTGGCAGAATGCATTGAATTTATGCATGATTTGAAGCTCCAGTAATATGTATATTACAGCTCCTGTTTCATTTTTAATGATGCAGATAAGAAAATGCTTCGGTTAATCTTCAGATAACTGTGTTTTGGAATGCTGCATGCTTTGCACTACAAAGTTATGTCTCTACTTGTAAAGTCTATCATTTTACTGTACTCAAGAGGCTGACATTTGAGTGCCTTTACTGGAAATCCAAGGTAGCGAAGTGGAAAAGATCTCAGGGATTATCATACTATCAAAGCATATCACAAGCACCCTGTAATCCAGGTTCAGTGATAAAATGCCAATGCAATGAAGAGCGCTTCCTCCCTGGCTTCAGCTGCTGAGCTCCTGACAGCTCGCCCAGAGGAGGCCATCACAGTGGCCAGGTGCAGGCGTTGATGCTTTCACATGTGCTTCTGCTTTTGTCATATGAAGTGGAAAGTCAATGAAACAGACTGAATGAATGCGTAGTATCATGTCATCTCTGTGGGTGACGGAGTAAAAAAGAGCAATTTGTGGCTGTTAAATAATCAGGTTTGAAAAAGAAAAAAAGAAGAGTCAGTGAAATAAAAACATCCACCTCATTGAACACAAGTCCTTTTCTATTTATTTTAAATCATTTTTAATAGTAGGCTGTTAGCTTGTAGGTTCAGGTGTTTAAAGGGTATCCAATAACATTTAACCTGTTTGTTACGGTGACACAGACTGTTCAGTGTACCAAAAAAAGGAAATATATAGTTTATGTTCTGATCATAATCGAAACATCATCATTTCTTAAATTCCATTTAATCTTAATTTGCAAAAGACAACTATTTCCCTCAAACATTTTGTTCTGAAGTAAATACCGATTGCACTCTGTAATTGCTGTAGAAAAGGATGTCATCAACGTATAGATAGTTTCCTGTAAGTTTTGCATTCACTACAATATTCTGTCTGCCACCAGTCTGGATTTTTCCCAGATACACCAAGGTTGAAAGTGCGTCTGCCACTGCACAACCAAAACAAGACTAGGTCCTGTTTTTCCTGGTCACAACCCCCAGGTAAATATGATGAAGAGAGGAGTGATAGAAACCGAGGTAAAACAAGCGTGAACGGAAGGGCTTCATTCAATGGAGATCGCCGGTGTTGTGTCAAGGTCTGCTTCCCCTTTCATAGGAGTCCTCTTACCAGTAAGCCTTGAGACAGTCAAAGGCCGCATTCTGTCGACTACATCAGTAAGTGACAAAACCAGTACACTACGGTCTGTAGTACTTTTATAAACAGTAAGGTCAGAATTTCTGGGTTGAAATTGAATTCTCAAAGTTGTAATTCGCCACTAGGTTGCTAGCGGTGACTATGTTGCTAAAGCTGTCCTTGCTACAGCTGCGTAAACAGTAAAACCACGGTGAAACACGAGGAGGTGAGGTTTGAAAAAATGGTTCCACTTCATGTAATTTTAATTCAATTATCTTGCCACCTTAGGGATAGTTTTGCAAAATAGGTCTAAAAAAAAATGCAATGCTTCGACTTCACTAAAACAACCATCAATTAGGACGTGATTTTACCTTTATTAAATACAACCAGAAATCCAATAAGCCAATAATTCTCTGTGTTTGTGAGTGTAGTTATGTGATTAGTCTTTGGTAAACTAAACAGTGACATGCTCATTGCTTTCCATCAAAAAAGACTGAGACTTCCTGCTGCAAATATATGCTACAAATATCCTGTGGGGGTTGAGCGCTGCCTCTTTAGAATCCCCTTTAGACAGAACCGCGTCTCTGGTATTTTCTTCGAACCATTATTTCTTTCAAATTGTGTTTCCTTTCTTAGGCATTGTGCAGCGACACTGACATAAATGGTGAAACGGGATGAGGTTTAGTACACACACGTTGTATGTGCTTTGGCCTGCTGAGCTACCATGACAGCCAGGAGCCACATTTTAGTAAAAATCAGCATCTTCCAAACTGCTTTTCCCCTGCTGTGTTTACATGACGTAAAGGAGATCTTAAAAAGGAAGCCCTGGGCTTCATGGTGACAAAACTAATTAGTGTAAAAGCCACGTACATGCAGTTGCATGGGAATGAATCCCAGCTCATTTTCTGCTGTCATAGCTTTCCTTTGGTGTCTGCCTCGACACTATAACATCAGTGAAATATGCAGTAAAACATTTAAAGGGGGCAGACCGCCCTGCTCTCATTTAGGTAACTAAAGATGTGTCTTTAAAGGGAAATACAAGTCAGTCCAGAAATCATAAATAATCTGTGGATTGATTTTGAAGGCCAATGACTGATTCTTTTATTTTAGATTGGTATTAAATTCCTTGCAGTTAAATTTGACTATCTGGATTCCATAAATACCCACAAGGTACTCCCTCAAGATTTATCCCGGGAGAGAAGTCAGGCCTCAACATTGACTTTAACATATAATGTAATCATGGTAAAGTTGCCAAAAGAAGATACTAAAATGTTTTCCAAGTATCAAAGCGTCATCAGAAAGATCTTGTCAATATCTTGAAGGTGAACACACTCTATTGAGAATACTCTTTTTGTTGGCATATGTTAAGTATGTTCCACACACACACATTCAGTCATGGATTTTCTCCACACACAGTCACTGATGCATACCATCACATTAAGTATAGAGCACATGCATGAGTGTGTGTCACACTATGATAACAACGTGTGTGTGTGTGTGCTTGTGAAGCCCATTCAGCACAAGTCTGTCACATATAGAAACAGCGCTGGCGTCTTCATGAATATTAAATGTCACTAAATGTCACAAGCATGGTTGACTTTCAAACATCTTAAGGTATAAGTTTGTGTGCGGCAGAGTGTGTTGTCCCTGAGTGTGTGTTTGATTGGAGAAGCTCCCCACGGGTCCTGAGGAGGCAAAACACATCAATGAAGACTGTGATGGTGAGGAGCTCATTAGTCACAAGAGAGGTCTACAGTGTGGTGAAGAAAGGCGCGCTGTTGAATTATTTACATGACCAACTCGTACAGTATGCCGACCCCAGCCAAACTCAGCCCGAGCACAGTGGATGGACTTAAAAAAAAAACACAACCAGGTTTTGGAGAGACTGCCTCATTAAGTGAGGAGAGGAGAAACTAAAACCATCCATGTGAGATCGGCTCATCTTACATTACCATGTGCTAGTCAGCTGCTACTAGCGCTGATAAAAAAAAAACTTAAACTTAAAATGAATACTGAAAGGTATTCAATCACTTTGCAGTCATTAAGCCAAAAAATGTCAAAGCCCCTACTTAAAGAATCAACCTCATGTCTTCAAAAGTATGTTTCTACAGCAGCTACTAAAATGGTTCTGCTGCCTGGATTGTGTTCACATAAAAAGGGTTCGAGCAGAGTTTGCGCTCCTGCATTTGGTCAGGCTGTGAAAACTATGGCACGGTTATGAAAAGAATGGAAGTGGATCACGGCTTTATATAAATTATATAAATTAAAAATGCATCTTGTGGTTAGTCAGTGTCGACTTTATTCAACTAAAGCCCTGCTGCACAGGACAAGTATTACCAGGGGACCTGATAGGACCTAAAAATAACTATCCCGTGTTTGAGCTTTGTGTGGCACGTTTGCACAGGATTCTGAATTTTACACTTATTCACTAACATTATCTCCTGGATATGATATTAAGGCTGTGTAACATCAACTTTCAGAAGCCAAGAAATCTATTCTTTAGGAGCCAAATTACTCATGCCTTGATCTGCCCAATTTCTGCATGTGTAACGGGCATGAACACACATTTTAAGCTCATTTAGATAAAGTAAAAGTTGCTTGGTGGTAGAACATGAATATGACAACCTTGTGTCGCTCCTTTTAAGTGTCAGTCTAGCCAACCTCAAAGCACAGCTGCTCACTGCTGTTGAGCAAACTATGAGCCGGGATCTAATTTCTTACTCGTTCAGTTGTCTGACAGCAAAAAAATACAACAAGCCGTACAATGTAAACTTGTTTTTTTTAGGAAACAGGGTTTGAATTTTCATTAAACAAAATCTGAAGCCATTGGATTCAGTAAAAAACAAGGAGAATGAAATGAAGGCATGGCTGAAAGAGACAGAGACCTGAAAGATTGATGACACATTTGTTTGTTTTTTTTCAAATAATCTACGTTATATTTTGAGAATATATGAATAAGAACTCTTTTCCACAGCTGGACAACAGAGAGCAAATTTGTCAAATTTAAATCTGCTTCATGAATAGCTACCTGGACAAGACACACATTCACAACAACAGTTTAGTATCACTGCCTTTTAATTGTATTTAAAAAGGAGAAGGGACACAAGTGAATCATCCATCCGAATTGTTATTCGTGTTGATCCAGTGGTGTGTAAAACATTTCTCGTTCCCCTGATCTAACCGCCTCGTCTTCCAAGTGAAGTCCCATTTCTAAAAGTAGCCTCATGTAGAAAAGGTCAAGTGTGTCTAATTAGCTGCGTGAGGTTGATGTGACTCTAACTCAACAACACGACTCCACGGCGCTCATTGCCACTGGCAAATTAAGAGATGCCATATTGACAACTGGAGAGTTAAGGAGACACGCTGCTATTGGCAACAGAGTAGCCCGTCTCTCCACAGAGCTCTACCTTTTCCAATTATTGACTGAGAATATTTTTTATCCCTGAATTGTCCTGCTTATACATCATTACCAGCACGGATCAATCACTGATTATTAAATGAAATGTCCATTAAGGCTGAGGGGTATTACCATACCGGGCTGCAGGCCAGCGCCAGAGTGATGCCGGAGGCCGCAGCACAGAGACTGAAGTGAGGCGAAGTCAGGCCACCGACTGTGAAGCTGAAGCTCTTTTTTCTTTCTTAAAGACAGAAATCGCTTGAAGTTTCCTTGACTTGACAGGCACCAGCATGTGGGCGGTGCACACACACACACACACACACACACGCCCACACAAACAAGCTGCATCTTCCCCCCGTACATGTGCATTCACATGCACAC
The DNA here is from genome assembly GCA_963678695.2 of Diplodus puntazzo. Lineage (NCBI taxonomy): Eukaryota > Metazoa > Chordata > Actinopteri > Spariformes > Sparidae > Diplodus > Diplodus puntazzo. The sequence continues at coordinate 3,053,132 of OZ023163.1, read as the reverse complement.
TAGTGTATTCACACACAGGGATTTACCTTCAGCCACATTCGTGCACAATCACATTTTTCCCTCCTCTCTCTTCTCCTTCTGTCCCTGTGACATGTGACTCACTCACTCCTTCTTGTAATCCAATCCGTCCCAATCTCTGTCACTCAGTCTCATTCACTCACTCTGTCCTCTAATCCAATCTCCCCGTGAGACATTTAACAGAATACATATTTCTCCCTCATTTAGGAAAAACATGCATTTGTTTGTTTGATGTGCCCCGGAATAAAAAAAAAAATGTGACAATTTCCACATGCCTCTCCATCACTTAGCATTCTTCTTCAATGAGTGGAAAGATTTTTACTGAAACTGTCAATTAGAACATTTTCTAATCCGGTGCCCTTATTGGCTTCAATTCATCACAAACCAGCCTCAAGGAGAGTCTTGTTTTCCATAAATACACTTGAACTGTATGAATAATTGAAGAATGTGCGTACCTCGGGCTAACGTCAGACCATGTGTACACACGTTTTCTAGAGAAAGCTGACATGAAATATGAGGTGTAGGTGTAAAATGTCACTCAGACGCTCATTGATCATCCTCCTGGTGTTAAATACAGACATTTACAGGTACATGTGTGGGCGCTATAAATGTCCAGGTGGAATGTCATAATAACAGCTGTTAGGGCTGGGCGATTAGTCGGCAAAATCGATTCATTCGAGTTTTTGGTTTAGGACGATTTTAAAAAATGAAAATCGATTTTTTATTTAACTCGCGCCGCTGCCGCTCCTCATGGGCTCCCGTAGTTCATAGTGAGCTCCACCCCCTACATTTACTTTCCACAGAGAAGCAAACAACATGCAGTGAGCAAAGAGCTCGTTCCTAAAAAGGCACGGCCTCGTTAGTAGCTTGGTTTTGTGGAAAATGTTCGACCCCAGGTTTGTGTTACGGAGCCACAACGGGGCATGATGGAGCCAGAGGAAGCAGACAGGCTTGTTTTCTGGCCAAAAATGTGTAAAACAGACAGCAAACACACACCTCATGTCCTGTACATCCACCAACAGGTCATGTTTACTGTGCAGCATGCAGATGTTTAATTTTGTTTACATATCTTCAGGGATACAAAATACTGTTTGTACACAAAAGGCACCTTTTGCTAAATAAATTACTTAATGAAAGTTATGTTACTACTTTATCAATACCAATATGGAAACTCATCTGTTTTTATAATAGCAAGCAATCTGACATGTGAAATGTATGTTTACAAAAGCATTTTATCAAAAAGGGACACATCCATTTCAAAAGGATGAACTTTTATATATTTTTCCAAGTGAGTTTGAAGCTGCAATGTTTACAATGGCAGGACAAATGTGTTGTAAATCATAGCATTAAAATGAAAGCAATGCTTTTAATTATTTCTTTGTAATTTTTGTAAGTTTGTTCTTGAGAGGAAAAAAAAATCTACTAAAATCGTAAATCGAGGCCATATCGCCCAGCCCTAACAGCTGTTCTGATGTTGTTGGAGATAGATACTATGTTATATTGCACTTGTCTTCACTTCGCCGTACTTGTTTTTGACGTCTCGAAGGAGCTGTGTAGTTTTCTAGTAAGAAAAGTCTCTCGTTTGGCGTCGCGGCTCTAAAGGGTTTCTGGAGAGTCTGTTTAACAGTACAGCCGGCCGGAATGTTGCCATCTAAAATAACGAAATGTGCGAAACTGTGGAAGAAATTTCAACTGAATGTGAGGACAGCTGAAGAGTAGGAAGGAAAAATGGGTTTAGTGAAGAATAAAATAAAGAGAGGGAAGTGAGGCGTCAACTGTGGCTTGTTCACAGCGTGGCGAAGAAGAAACGGAAACCCCGCTGTGGGAGTGAACATGTGATCGGCCTTCAATCAAAAACAGCCCAGTGAGGGGCCGACACTCACACACACGTAATTACAGCACATTACCCATTTAATGCTCATCATTTCATAATTTAAAAACAGTCTTTTCCTGCATGTGAGCAGGAGAGCATCGTCTCTCTGTTCGGATGCTGAACTGAAAGACTGATAGCATTTGTTCTTCGCCTTATATTGCACTCTGTCATTCATTAATCAGACTCTGGGACATGCTCGTCTCCATTTCTGTTGTGGGATGACAGTGGGATGCTTCGCTCCACTCCGCCGCGGTGCTGTTTGTGTTGAAAAGCAGAAAGCAGATTCAGGGGGATTAGGGCTGGGATGGCTGTCATCTTAAACACTGACTTTTACACACTCCCTCCTCTCCTTTCTCCTCTCACGTCTCTGTCGACCCGCGTCTTTACGTTCTCTCTCTGTTTCCTTCTTTGACGGCCTGTCCCGCTCTCTGCTCTCTCTCCTGAGTGGCGTCGTCGTCTTTCTCGGATTACTCGTCACAAAGTTTTTCAGCCGTTTGTTGTGACATTGGCAAGTTTGTGGAAACTGTTTAAGACAGGTGTGTGTCTGCATGCGTCCCATATTCACACAAACAGTCATCCACAAAGCAAAGCATTCATTTGTACCCGTACTCCAGCACATTGGGTTTCAAAGAAACATCCACTATCCAAAATTAGTTTGGTTCAGATTACGCACATGTACAACTTGTTGGTTTGTGTTAAAATGACTATTATATTCGGATTATCGGACCTAGAACAGTAATAAGCTAGAAGGATTTTTACATCAGATACTGGTGGAGGGGTTTAACTCATCACAGTATCAACACTATTTTAGCTTTTTAACGTTCACCCGAAGTCACAGATTAAGTAGCTTTAATCAAAAAGGTTGAGGATTATATTAATGAATCGTTACATAGATGAATCACACCACTCTGTGCCCATTGGCAATTTTTTCACGATCGGTTGTGGGAAAGTGGCAGAAATATGACTGTATAACAGTTGTGAATTATGTTCATTATTTAGGCTCTCTCTCTATTTATTTACTACAGCTCTCCTTAATTAACAACTGCAGCCGACAAATTTCAAAATGCACAACTTTTACTTTGAAAGCGAGCTGTTTCTGTATCCAGCCCTCGACTTCCTTGTTCAAATATTTCATTGCACAAGTTGGATAACAGAACAGTGTTTACAGTGTTTAGGCAGCGTTGGCTATCGAAGAACGCGCGCGGCAGCGTACATTTGCATTATCACAAGTCGTAAAACGAAACTAGGAACTATGTATACAGTGTTTTCCTAGACCTGACCAAGTAGTTTTTTTGCCTAAACCTAATCAAAACGGTGGGAGTACGATGAAGGTCCTGTTAGTCTTCTTATTCTGGGAACGGTGATATCTGTGGTTTTAGGACCTTTTCAGTTGTTTAGGTCTGAGGATGTGTTGTAAAAGTCTCACACTTTTCATCTGATCAGCATGAATCATTGTCATTGTTTCATTTCCAATCCATTCCAATATGCTGGAGTACAGCATGATATCATTGTACCTTCACATACAGACTGTACTGTAGAAACTGTGTCTGTTGAGAACTGAACATGACTGTGTGTTTTTTCACCTTATTATTTGTGTACATATGAGCTTCAAGCACACTTGTGTTTGTGAACTTGTGCACATCTCTGCATGTCTTTGACTGTCTTGCAAGGATGTATATAAGTGCAAATGTGGCTACATTTATTTCTGTGTGCGTGTGTGCATGTGTAAAACAAACTCCATCCCAATCAGTTTCAGCTTGATCTGAGCTCCTCTGGGAGCTTTCCAGCTGACGTGAAAAGGGAGGGGAGAGCCAGAGAGACCGCGGCCCAGAACAGGGCCTCCTCGCTGGGGGAGAGGCGCGTTCAAAGGGCTCATTTGGCCCCGACGGGACCAGCAAACACAGCTCATTTGCCACTGCAATTCTATTTTCACATCATTTCAATTTCAAAGAGCCGTCTGGCTGCATTAGCATTTGCCTTGGATAAAAGTAGCGTTAGTGAAGGGGTGGAAGGGCGGAAACATAAAGGAGAGGGTGGAGGAAAGAGAAGAGCAATGAGAGCAATGAGCAATGCACTTTATGTGCTGATCCTGCCATGGATATTTTGGTACATTTCTAAAATTAGTGACAGAAGCTTATATCCATGCAGCGGCTGTTCTGAATGCTCTCGTGTCAGTTTTTCAGTTCAGTCAGTCAGCCGGTTTCTTCTAGTTGGTCCTTTTTTTGTTTTTTGAGTCCTTTTTTGTCTACTATTCGGCCAGAATCTTTATGATGATACTATGTTTGATGATGTTTTGATACTAAAGTAGGTTTTGTACCACTTAATTTCTCTAATTATGAAATGTAGATATTTAAAAAGCCAGTCAGAAGTCCAAGTTCAAGTCCAAAAAAAGGGCACAAAAACAGTTCAACTTCCAGTGGAAAAATCTAACTAATCTGAGTTACAATGATCTGAGAAGAAGCAAAGTAAACCAGAGCAGTCCAAAAGTGATTAGCACCTCTACTAAAAAAGCAAACATTCATCTCATTTAACCAAAGACATATGATAAAGCAGTTCCGACCAATGGAAGATCAAGGTGTGGGGACTTTCACACAAACAGCACAACTCCCAGCAATAAAAGGACATGCTACCATATATACAGACAACAAGAAGCCAATTATTCCACAGAAGGTCGTAGCTGAGGCGGCGCTGTGCTAACAAAAGAAACCTTTCTGTGCCGGTAAGTACAACAAAAGTTCAGTTTTAGATTTCCCCAGTGTGGCTATACAACCACCTGGGTAGCTGATGCTTTTAATACATCTTTAAATAATACTCCAACTGAAAGCCTGGGGAAATAATAAAGAAGAAAGAAGGAATTTATCACAATCATAAAACGAGTCTTATAACTGTCTGAAATGCAAAAGCTGCTTTAAAGTTTTACCTTTTCAATTAAATGAAATGGAATAAAGCAACTCCTCACATTTGACAAACTGAACAATGTAAAAAATGAATATTAAAACATTATTTTAGTTGATAAATAGTGAAATGATTTGTTGATTATCAAAACTGCCATGTATTCATTTGAATGCATGGACTGTTTGAATAATGGACTGATCTAGATCTCTGAATACTACTAAATACCATCACATTAACTCGCAAGTATAACTCTCATTAAATGAGAGGTGAGTCACACTTCCCAACAGGATTGTCTACCAAAACGTTTGAACCTTTGACCAGCTCTTCTCGAGATCTCGGCTCTCTGCTGCATGTCGTTCATCTGCATCCATGTATCCTCCCTTTCTCCGTCTCTGCCTTCCCATCTTCCCTCCTCTCTCCCTCACTGCAGTGAAGCAGATGCCTTTGATGCCCTGCTACAAATCACACACTTAGCTTTTCATCAATATTTCATCAATCCATCCTGGGCTCGCCTCTTTCTACTTCTCTAAATCAGCACTGGCCTTTGGGGGGGGGTGTTGGGGGGTCATGAGCCTCGCTGTGCAAAGGAAAACCAGAGCCAGTTGGGTCAAACTGTTGGGATGAGAGGATCGGGGCTGTGTACAGAGGCTTAAAATCCAAGGTCCAGAAAAAAAAACAAAAAAAAACAAAACACTTTAAATAATAAAACTCTCGGTCTCAAATCATTCACCCACGTAGCAGTGTGCTAAAGGTCATTCACAGCGTGTTATGATTATAGTAATTTCATACATCCATACAGGACTTTTTATGCTAAAAGCTGAATGAGTCACCACCTGCCTGGTCAATTAAAGTCAGATCATATATATATATATATATATATGGGTTATGTGAGTGAGTGTGTGTGAACAAGTGAGGTACAGTGAAGCAGAAAAAGAATAAGTGAGGTGGAGGACGGTAGAGAGAGCAGAAGCCGTCTCCGCAAGGTACAAGGTACATGACACATGGTTCATTTATTCATCATTTCACAACACAGGGTTATATAATAAAATGTTAATTAGCAGTTCTACTCATAAAACATAAAATTATATAAATGGATGAATAAATAACAAGTCATAAAAATAAAACAATCTTTTTTTTTTGAGGGGGGGGGGTGTGGAGGATTTCTTCAGGACAGTCTCAGGAGTAAAGCTGCTGTCAGACTGGTGGTGTGGCAGCGGATACTCCTGTATTGCTTGGCCGATGGCAGGAGTGAACGTGAACTGTGAAATGAAAATGGAATGCCCCCATTAACATCCAAGCCCCCACTGCAACAGGAGAAGGTTAAAGGGAAAAACAAAGAAAAATAGAATCTAAATACAAACAAAGCTAATCTGAGTTTCAGCAGACAAATACAAGAATCCAACAAATCAAATGTCTGACTGAATAAAAATGTGCACACTGCAAACTACAGCACTGACAGGCAGAGAACACTCAGCACATCGCTGTTATTTTTTTCCATCCATATCTAAGTCGTTCCCCTTCTATCCTATTTCATTAATAAAAATAGTTAAAAGTTGCCCTAACCTCCCTTGTTGGAGGCTAAAATCTAAACTTACTTCCTGACAGCAGGAGCAGAAGACATTACGAAAGCAAAGCAGGAAACACCCTGGAGGAACATTTTACCTCCTTTTCTCTCTCACTCGTTCTCTTTATTTTTAAAACAAGTAGGGTTGGTGGAGAGGAGGGGAGGGAATGATGAGGCAGACAGAAAGGGAGGAGAGGCAGCTTTAAAAAAAAAGATAAAGTCAAAGAAAGGAAGATATTTTCTCGTCATGGCAAAAAGACAAAAAGCATACAGGACCAACAAAACATTAGGTGTTTTTTTTTGTTTTGTTTTTAAGTTGAGCTGCTTTTATTATCTGCAGTGCCACAGTTGGGGGATTGAATGTTGATTTACCGTTCTCCGCCGTGTTGCTTGTTTAGTCAAGCGACTGCTCATCATTTCATCTATTATATTTATGGTTACAGCAAGAGACTGGCAGTCAGAACTGGGAAGGATACACCGTCTATAGGTCTGTGCAGCAGCTTCAAAAATCTACTTGCCTACTAAAATAAAAAATACCTGTGAACAGTGTTTTCACTCTCACTTTCCGTGACTATCAGAGCTCCCTTTAAAAAGGGACCTTTGAAGGGATTAAATGGGCTCACATTTGTGATTATGCAGTTTCATTATATTACCTCTAAAAATATAACACACAAATTAGGTGTGTAATGACTTCTGTGTCTTTACCTCTTATGTAGCAGTCCTCAATGGACGATGGAAAAGTTCATTTTAGATGTATTTTTGAGGAATGACATGTGACTCAGACTCAGCTGTCAGCTTTAAGTCCACTTGGCTAAAACTAAACACACCGAGTACGACAGTGCTGCAATAAAAAAAACAGGTTACAATGAAATGGTGGTGATTCTACTGCAGGCTGTAGTTTGCATTGCATTTAGGTATAAGCATGTGTGAGGGTGTACTAAATATACCATAAAATAACCCGTACTGAAGAGCTATTATATTAAACGGCACACATTTGTGTAAGACTATTTCTTTGCTCAGCAGCTAATGTTTTCGTACAATCACCATAGCAACAGTGGATGCATTATGCTTCATACTCATTTCTAGCCTTCTCAGTGCCGCACTGATATCTACTTGTAACACTCAGAGGCTGTTGTCTCTGGCATCGACGTGCATCGTGGGTGATCTTAACAGAAGTGAGCAGCTCTGAAGTGTGAATAACCACAAAGAGGCAATGAGATCCCGATCACTCAATGCACTTGTGTCTGGGACACATTTGATCAAGTGTTTTTATTTTTGTAGTGTAAACGCTAAGACAAGGACGCCATCAATGCAGGATTGTGGCGGTTGTTGTTGTGACAGGACGCTAACTGACATCTTTCAAACAGTGGAAACAATCACGAAGAAGCCAATACATTAGGCGAACCGGATGCTTTGACTCTCTTACCTGCCTCGGCAACAGCAGACGTTTGTGAGCACGCCGACTGTTTTCGGCTGAATTCATTATCTCATGATTGAGCTGAGTGAGGTGAAACTTACAAAGCTCTTTGTGACACAGCTGTGGCAACTTCTAAATCATCCGAGCCTTTGTTGTAAATCCAGCATTAAGTGCAATTCATTAATTTGCTTCATTCCTTGTAAAATGTGTCATTCCATCGTGGCATCGCTGCGCCAGGCTGTCTAAAGCGCGCTCCGTCCTTTTAGCAGCTGTCTGAACGCTGTTTCAACTGATTGCATCTTCACACTAAATTTATGAAAGAAAACTTTACAAATATGGTTACCAGTAACTAATAGAGTCTACTTCTTTGTTGCCTGGTGATGAAGTCCCCAGACTCCCTAAACAAATTGCTCAATTTTGTGAGTTGATGAGTTAGAAGGGACATAATAAAATGTGTAAAATGGCATCTATCATCAATTCTGAAGTATTTAGGGCTCCTTATGAATTCAGCGTATGTGACACTGTGTCCGTTTGTCCCAGTCAGGTGTTTATTTGCATTCAGAGCGGGGAACTAAAATCCCATCAGTGGTCACTCGAGACGCACATTGAGATGCATTCTAATGTCAGGGGTGAACGGATCAACGCGTGTTAATGCCAGGAACTAATATATTCAAGACTCTGGGTCACAAGGTGCGTTTGTGAGTTGTGAGCAGTTCAAGTGTGTTTTTTTTTTTTCTTCACAGACTCTTTCATTTGAATCATTTATGAGGCCTAAATAGGTTAAACTGTAGCACAGATCAGACAAAAGTCTGAAAAAAAGAAACTGTAGTAGTTTTTCTCCTCCCCTGGTAATCATCATGCTCCCTCTTTAATTAATCTTTAATAGAAGAGAGGATGCTTTGACGTCATTGTTTACACAGGAGTCACTACAGTCCCTCCCCCAAGAGTGGCTAACACGTAACAGTCAGCATCTGCCACCGATGCATTCACGTGGAAAAACATGGGAAACACTGCTGAAATGGTAAAGAGCCGCTGTGTAATCGACTGCACAAACAGATTCAGAGGGAACTCAAGCAGAAGTTTTTTACAGACCGCTGAAGGGTAAAGAGACGAGAAACAACGTGAGGAGGCGCTCTCTAACGGTTTCACAGAAATACAATCTGAATGTTTTTTTGTAAATCATTTATTACACAACAGATTTTCATCCGTCCCGATGACTTCAACAAATCTTGCTATTAATTAGCAAGATGATGGAATAACAGGAGAATGAACGTGATGTCACAGGCACATTAAGTGAAAACATATGTGCATAGACCACGGCTATACATGGCTTTAACCTGAAATGTTGTTATTCCACCTGTTAGAGACAATGGCAGCAGTGTTCTCCCTCCCTGTCAGCTCTCACCCAAGACATCTTATCTCAAGTTGACGCGTTCAAAGCCAACGCCTTCCTCCAAAAACTGTGTCCCACACCCAATTAGTTATTGGCTAAGTGTGAAGCACCTGTGAAATTAATCTAAGTGTCCGCAATCCTGCATTATTATTCAGTCAGTAATTTTAGTGTGGAGCAATAATTCCTCTGTGTAATTAAAGGTGCACTGGCTGAATGACAAATCTCGCTCATCCATCTTCAGACGCGCACCAAAGGCTTGGCAGCGCGGCACTATCTCCTAAACAATCCACCGATAGGACAAAGAGTGTCAAGGAACCAGATATATTCCAGTCAGAGCTGCTGTTCGGAGACTTGACGTTAAGTATCTTTACATTTATCCACTTCCATGCCAAGCATTCTTTTTTTTCCCCCATAAGAAATGGATGCTTGTCTCAGAGGAGACGGCATTTGGAGCATCATGAGACAATAATCCCCTTTAGAAACCATTCTAATGAATTTCTCCTTGGTAGGCTAGCAGCTCCCTGAAGGCAGACTTTAAGGGAGGGTTTAAACAAACTCCTCCCACACCGCATGGTTCTGTTATCTGCTGTGAGTCATCAACAAAGTGCTGTTAAGGTTGCATGTATGCCTATAAGCAGGGGACCACACTAACTGGGTCGGATGGTAAATCTGAGATAAATACCGGCAAAAATAAATCAGTCCGACCTGGCTTCCTCCTTCCTGACCACCACTGGCTCATTTCTCTGTGACAAATGGTAGTTTGGGTAGAAAATGTTACGGTCCAGCCTGGAGCCCAATCAATGCCCTCTGTTTGCATATTAGTCGATAGCGTCAGCTGTAAAGCCCGGCTAATTGATCTCCTCCTCCTTTTAAACTGGTCCGTGGCTCGATGGGCACCGCCACTTGAAGCAACAATCCCAAATCAATCACATTAGACATTCAAAATATAATCTGTTTCAAGGTTACTGACTACTCGCCCGGAATCGCAACTAGTTGCGGAGCCCACTGGATTACTATAACCTGCCTATGGTCGCTTGACTTACTCCAGAATCAATTAAGACACTAAACATACACTGAAGTAGTAGGTTAAGTACTTATCTAATTGAGGTCGTAAGTAGGTGGCTAAGAATTTACACTTAATTTGATCTTAATTTCAAGGCCCTGGGCATTATTGACACCATCTTTAAACCCTCACCTTCCATTAGAAGAAAGCTGCAGCACCCTCTCCTAAATATCTCAAAAACAATTATTTAATGAGAAATTTATTGGGCCACTCTGTATTTATGAACATTTATATCCAGCTCTGCTAAAGAAAAAAATCAGACCCCTCCCTGCTTTACGGACAGGGAATGAGTACTATTAATCCCTTTCAGATTTATTCCAGAGGCTTCCAGCTTATTTGAAAATCACATTATCGCATTTGATTGACTGTTTTTAAATGTGAACTAACCTATTTCGTCACAACAAAAATAATTCGAAAATTGACACCTAAAAAAAAAAATCCCCCTGGTGTCACATTTGTTGTGTCAGTGTTGAAACGCCGTCTCGAGCTGCAGTAATTGGCCTGTTTCACACATGGAATTTACATTTTCTGAGGGGAATTAAACACATTACATGTGACTGGCTTTTTCCACATGTCCGTTAAAACATGTTTACACAAAATTTGTGAATTCCACATTGGATATATTATGAGTGAGCTAAAATGAAAACGTGAAAATAAAATAATGCCGTATGTAAGCTGGGTGTTTTAACAAGTGAAATAGTATAATATTACAAAGTGTTGCCTTTATCAGCACATGGAGGCAGACATCTAGGACTTGGACCTTGAGTTGAGTTCATTTTCTTTTTTTATGCTATAAAAACATCTAACATATTAAATCATTCAGTAATAGTTTGCAAATTGGAAATGTGATGCTATCAAAAGTAACTTAATCAAAAATATGTTGATTTTTTTCATGAAAACCCTCACATGTAAAACACTGTTCAATCTTTAAGCCAAGGAAAGAAAAGAAATCACTAAATGACTTTCTTTTCGTTCCAATCAATTATTATTTGAACCGAGCGACCACAACATTTCAGTGCGATGCACCCTGCTGCAATTACAGAGAGTCGAGTCAATAAGTCATGCCCCCTCATCTCAACTCTTTGTCAGGAGTCCTTTTTTCCTCTCCCCGTGCTGCTGAAGTAGTGAACGGTCACGTAACTACTAAAACCACAGCGTGACGACTGACCTTCGATCTCGCAGTGAGAACAGAACGGCGCAAGAAGAAAGTGGGTTAACCATCTCTCAGTTTACTAGAGAAATGATTATGATTTCGATGTTACATGAAGAAGTTTTAGTGCGGCTCAACGAAGAAACACTCAACACTGCTGAATGCAAATCAGTCTGATTTGATGATTTATCAAAAACTTACTTGTTCGCTACTTTCGAGACAAAAAGAACAGAGATGTACTAATGTAGATTTTTTTCTTAATCTGTTTTTTAATGTCTCATGCTGTAAAACATTCAAATGGATACCTATTATACCTGTAATTGAAGAAATTTTAATTTCTATGAACTCTACATATATATGTAACATGAATTAGAGAGAGAATTATACTTCATTTAAAAAATATAGCTAATTTTAAAAAATAAAGAAGCTATGCACAGATGACAAGAAGGAACTCTGACATCTCGAAGGTCAGCGCCCCCGCATCCAGCTAAACAACAGACTTCTGGTGAAACAAAGCTCAGTCAGCTTTTCTGTTATCGAATCCCCACACACAATGTATATTTGTATGAGAGGCAGAGATAAAGAGAAAAACTGTACGAATAACGATGAGAAGTACGACGCGAAACAGAAAAAAATATCTATCACGCTGTTTCTCCTGCTCGCTCCATTTCCAGTGCCTTTTGGTGTTTGTCTTCCTGCTCTACCAATATGTACTCTGAACGGTCCCCGGACAGACAAACTCCGTTGAGATGGATAAAAAGACATTTGGCACAGAATGGCACGAGTGAGAGGCGTGGGTGGGCAAGGAGACGACGGAGAAAGTGAGCTGTGGGGGGGAAAAGGAGAGGAAGATAGCGAGACAATAAAGGTGAGGGAGTGAAAAACGACAAGGCGGGGACATGGTAGAGTGAGGCGAAGGAGATCACGGGGACAAGTAGAGAGAGACGGAGTGGCGTTAGAGCCGGCAGTGGCAGCACTTCACTTAATGGAAAGCTTTGCTGAAAGTCCCCTGCCTTTCTTTGTTTTAGTCGACGCAGACAGAGTCACTTCTAAGAAATCAGTGGCCTTCAAAATGCAAGAGTTTCTTCCAGCCCCCGAAAAGGTGCTTTAATAGGCAAGCAAATTACCCACAGAAAGTCTAATTAGTGACAAAAGATAAAGCACAGTCATTTACAGCCAATCAGTCTTTTTCTCCATCTGTTTCTCGCTTTCCTTTATGGTCGCACCGTCACCTTTCTCTGCATTGGCAATTGTGGAGTAATTTATGAAGGCCTTTTTTGAAGTGATGAAAGCTTTGCTTAACAGCTCACATTACATGTGGTGGACACTCTGAGCAATGACAATCAAAGCTGATGTTTCTGAAGGGCTTCAAGTGTCCACATTGGTCGGGATTGAAAACTACCTTAGAATCAGTCGTACCTGTCTGAACGTCTGATGGGTCTGATGATGTTTGAGGATGATGCTGAGGAGTAAGGCAGTTAACCAAAACTTCTTGGTGAACTGCAATAGGCTAGATTTATGTCTTGCTCTGTCCTGATCCGGCTGGTTGGGTCCAGGCTACCACAGCGAGCAACTCGCTTTGTGCCTCCAACCAGTGTGCGACGGTGTGTCGATCAGGTAAATGAGGTTTGGGGGGTGGAAACATTAACCAACATTCATGTTGCGTAGGAGGAATTTTACTCACTACCTGCCTCGCTTATTTTGGAAAAATATAGATCATCAAGTATTCGAGAGTCGTAGGAATGAGCCTTGACACCTAGAAGTCTTACTTAGTTGCAAAGAATTTCATGTTTTGTTCTACAACCACACGTTTGAATTATAAAGTGTTTACCTGTCTCCAAAAAGGCAGTCGCTAACAAGTGGCTACATGAACCTTCTCAGGTTGTCAGGGACATTAAATGTCATTACGTCAAACACTCAAATGCTGACTAGTCCGTCTGCAGGCAGACTTCAGTTGCAAACTATTCTAACCTCAACTTCACACTTTGCATACCGATAGTTTGTTTACAGCTCGATGTTAGCTTCTGACTTCTGACTTCTTCAACGCTTCAAAGATCATGAAAGTGTTGTTCATCTGTCGAGATTTTCTTGAGGAACAAAACGTATGAGAATCATGAACTTGTCTTTGCCACAGAGAAAATTGAATTTTCCTTTGATAATTGCCATTATAATTATAATAATGTGATTTACTGCCGTCACCTGACGTTGACATATCACAGACATAGACATCATTGTGGGAAGTGTAACGTGGCTGGTATGATGACGATATGACGGTCAACAGATCATTTCCCCTTGTTCTTGCTGAGATCCCTGCACACCAAGTGGGAAAAAAAAACAGGCGACACCCCGAATCTCAAGAGGAGACACCGCTGCTAAAATGGGCGCTGAATTGAAAAAAGCTAGATGTTCTGCCAAGTACACGCGCTGCTCACACAGCCAGCGTGTAGGCGTGTGGGGGCTACAGAAAATACAGCACGGAGACTGCGAAGAATTATGAATGGTCAGCTCGCGCTGCTTGTGTTTTCTCTGACAAGATCTGTGATGCCGGTGGAATGTTAACTGAAACATTGTTTAAAAAGGTTAACTCGACTGACAGTAACACTTCTGATCTCAGGACGAACACTAAGACAAGATCAGACAAAATATGAAAGAAGTGACTTTTACCTCAAGTACAAGGAACCACTTCTGATCACGGGGAGCATCACGGTAACTGTTAACTTCTTGCGGTGTTATGTACAATATTAAACAGGAACACATCATGAAGCTTCAGATAGGTACAGAGTGAATTATGTGCTTAAGGTTCAGTCTAAGGTGGAGGAGGACATGACGGTGTTTGAACTGGATTTGAAGGAGGTCAAACTTGGTGCAAGTGTTCGATATTCTGAAGGCTTGTGGATGGATGCTGTTTCATGTTTAGATCCTCTGACCAGCAGCAGCGACTGTATAAAAACAGACTTCTGAATTCTTAATAGTTGAATTGTGTTCAAAGCTTTCTGTATTCTGCAGAACTCCTCTCGAATCTTATTACACTTTTACACAAGTCTCAGCGTCGAGTACGGTTGTCATATAGTTCAGAGAGTTATCGCCCTGTGCAACTTTTCTTTCTGTAAATTATGATCGACAATGATTCTCTTTTTTTTTTCCTTCTCTTGTTCTCTCTGTCAAGCTATACTTTCTCACCCTCTCGCTCTCCTCCCCCCCGCCTCACTCCTCTGTCTATTTTTTGATGACCCGAGAGGCAGTGGCCAATGAAAGACAAAAGGTAAAATGGATATGGATTTTTCTCACTCAGCCGACCATCCCCGAGATGATTAAGTAGTTCATCAAGCAGAAATATAGAATTCTTCCCGGCGTGCTCATCGACCTGTCCTATAGATACATTAAAATGTCGGCAGGAAATCGTTGCAGAATGCACCGCACTACACATCGACTGCGAGGCCTCTCCTGCTCCATTGATCTCGGCCGTATGGTGATTCTATGGGCATCCCTGGTGATTCAAGCGTTGCTTAACACACATGAAGTGTCAGACAGGCGTAGACGTGTGACTGATGGTGGAGGGCTACTTCTCTACATGTTGTTTGATGGGGAATTCCACTACATGTGAAGTCACTTGATGGCAGTTCAACAGAATGATGCAGAAAGTTGTTATACAAAATATACATAATTACCTATTAAGTGATATATTGCAATTTCATTATGTATGTTTGATTTAAAACAGAACTTTAAAGCTCATTTTTGTACAAATTGAAATGTTGTATTTTGACAAACTTACAAGGAAATCGTTGCTTATTTACTCAGCAACATTATGTAACACTTTTACCTAAAGAAAATGTAATGCTGCAGTTTTCTGTGATAGGATGGTGACTGCTTGGTGAATTATTACAGACCTGGGATCTAATCTATGATAGCAGTGTTGCAACAAACTTGATCGATCATCTTGAAATCAGCCCCAACATGGAACAGTAAGAATCATGAGAGCCACACAGACTCCACCGATTTCCTTTAAGATGGTTTGCTCTTTCCTTAAGTAATTATTGTGTGCCTGCAGAATAATTAAACTGTACCGTTCTGTGTTATGGACCCCTTCGGACCACCTCATTATGCGCCTGGAATAATAACGTGGTGTTTGTAATCCCAGTTCAGCTGTAGCCCCGTGCTACCACCTCCACCCACCCAGGGACGATAAACACCCCCACTGCAACAATCCAACAGAGCCACTGCACCGGCCGTCACTACTGCGGTCTTATACTGTATTCAGCGCTTGTTCTGCCCAGTTGGCATGATTCATTCTGTGGCTGACCCGCATCAGCACCACACCTATAGTACCTATATCAGAAATGGGTTAATGGGTTAGGGGTCTGTACACAAGGGTTCAGTGTATCTGAGGCACGTTTTGGGAAGGGAAATATAAAGCTCACTAAAGCTTCTTTTAATGCAGCCTGGAATTGAATTAAAGAGCAGTTTAAGGGAAATAACAGAGCCAGTTTCTGAACACAGCTAATAAAAATCTGAAACTATAAATAGGCAGAGTAAGAAAAATGACACCAGAAAAACTAATTGTTAAGGGACCTCTGGACCCGTTGCGTTTTGCATATGACACATATTGTATTACCAACTCTACCCTGCATTAATTATGTGGCGGGTAGAGTTTGCATGGTTACAAAATAAGACCTTTAAGACAATCTAACATATTATAGACTTAAAACTAACAAAATCAAAGACCTTGTCAGGCACTTGGAACTGTCTAATTCGCTCGGTGACAGATGGTTGTAATTATACAATTTTTGCTCTAAATTCCATTAAGATGATTTTTTTTAGATGAACTAATCAGCCTATTATTGTGAAACGAACAGGCTAATCATTGTTTTTCATTGTTGCTCGTATGTGACTGCATGTTATCAACCGCTTGAACAATACAGTTAATCAGTCAACAGTTGTGGTGATTAAGTTTTTGTGCACATCAGTTGATAAGAACGGTGATGACGTGAGCAGGGTGGATGGAGAGAGGAGGGAACAGAGGAGAAGCTTTTCAAAGTGTGTTGGTGTACACACACACACACACACACACACACACACACACTCGAGTCCTTGACAGATCTGAACAGCTCATTACTCTCTCTCACTCGCACACACACACGGATACGTACACACACTTTGTTACAGGTAATTTCGCTGTTGCCATGGAAGCCATCAGATTGAGCCCACGTTCTGACAATCTGAAGATCGTGCGTTGAGCATGAGAACTGTGTGGATAACTCCCATTACTTGTTTACCTCTCAGTCATTCTCTCACAGGCGCATTTTAAGACAATCCGAATTGGCAATCCTGAATAAACAGCGTGCTACGACAAAGTGACAGCAGCAGCAGGGACTGAAGTCGGGTCATGAGCTAACCTTTCGTAGTATCCTAAGAGTGAATTGGTTTCATGCAGTAAACTATTCACATATACATTCAAACTCTTATCACAGCGCAACCAGAACTAAGAACACAAAACATACAGGACGTGATTGTGGTATGAAAACGCTCTTTGAGGTAGTTTAAAGAAAACAAGCGCTGACAGTCGTTAGAGAACCAGAAATAAAAGATGTCTCCTGTCTCAAAATCTGTTGTTTGGTCCACCCGTTCCATCTGCCTCCACCTACTCCTCAGTAGCAGCGACATGCTACTGACGTAGGTTGCTCCTGACAGACAACAGTCATGAGTCACACAGCTGCTACAGGTATTCTAGATAATCATGCATTTGAGTTGTTTTTTTTGTATTAAACACAAGGAACGGATAAAAAAAAAGGTTTGACATGAACCTATTCAATGCAAAAGTTTTGAAATACAAAAAAAAAAGTGACTTTAAATCATCTTCCATCATGTTACAGAGGTTTCACAGAAACAACTGACCCCATTGCGTTCACTAATGAAGACTGCTTGACGTGCAGGAAGGCTCTGATGAAGACTAGTGAGGTAAACTACCATTAATCAAGCTCAAGCACTTCCATTACTAAAGGTTTTGAGAGGTCGTGAGTGGCAACCGGCTGTCTAACAAGACCCACGCAGTAATGTGATCGGCTCCTTTATGACACCTTTCACCTGAACCCTTTCAACCTGACAACTCTGGTACATAGAAATCAGACAAACCAACCAAGCGATGAACCCAACCAAGTCGTCGGATTGAGGTCAGGTAGGGTCTAGTTGGGTTTAGACCCAAAAACCACTTGGTTAGGGTTAAGAAAATATCATATTTTTGCATGAAATACCTTCCTTTGCTGCCAAAACACAGCTGGAAATGTTCTGATGTATCAAAAACATCTAGTTGTTTCACACTGCTGTGTTTCAAACGTTGAAACGCAGCCTTGAACAGTGATCTCTGGCTTTGATGTCTTCCCGTTTGCTGTCACACCACTGTCACCTCCTCCTCCTCCTCCTCCTCCTCCTCCTCACATCAGAGTCAGCTCATATACATGTAATATGAGCATGATACGGTACATGACGTTGAACCCATGTGTGGTTTGCAGAAATGTTTAGAGCATTCAGGGTAAAAATGCAACTGAAAAAAACTGGTTAGGGTTGGTTATATTCTTCCATGCACCAAAATGTTGCTGTTGAATAGTGGCATAAACAGAGCAGTTGACCTTTAACCTTTGGGAAATAAAATTAAATCCCTTTCTAATCTTATCCTCTTAGACATTTGTGTACAGTAATCACCAAATAATTCAGTTGTGAGTTCACAGTGACCTTTGACCTTTGACCACTGAAATCTTGTTCAGTTCATCCTCAAGTCCAACTAGACATCGTTGCCAATTTTGCACGATATTCCCTCAGTGCGTTCTTGATATATCAAGTTCATGAGACTAGGATGGATGGACGGACATAAAAACAACCCTTGCTACAGATACCAAGAAAGACAGAGATACATCTTTTATTTTATTTGTTTAAAATAGCAGGTTTATCGTTTGTTTCTTCTGCTGCGTACAGGATACAATGTCAATTACTCCTTCTCTTCCTTTTCCCCCTTCACCCTCCCTCTCCTGTGAAACTATTTGACTTGGTCCCTCTTTAATAGCTCAACAGGCATACGGAGGATTGCTCCGGTGAATAAGCATTGCCTCACACTCCTTGACCTCTCCTCAGACAGAAAAGGCTGAATCTCAGGCAACTTAATTTAAGGCTTCCTCCCAGTGGAACCGAAGGGCAATGTCAAACTCAGTGAATGTCTGCACACTCTCACATCTCATCTCCATTCCATTTCTACACTGGCATAATAATCAGCGGGATGAACAAAAGCGAGAAAAGGCAGATTGGCTGATCGTAATAGCTCTATTAGGACAACCTTTAACAGTGTTGCCTTTATTCACTCACTCTGCAGGCCTGACAATGCTATCGGTCTAATTATAGACAAAGATGCCCTGTCGTCTCTCCGCTGTGTCCAAATATCCTCGATGTGTAAAATCCATTGCCAGGTAATGTGAATATTTGATCATTAACTCTCCGGGTCAGACTGTTTAATGTTCAGAATCCCATATTGCTGATGGAGGTGTTGTGTGTTTACTGAGGTGGAGTGTTATGCGGTGGGTTTGTCGTCAGTATTGCTATGTTTATATGGGCGGTGCTCGACTGCGTCCTCAGTACGAGCCGTTTTTTCTGTTCTAACTAGTGCGTAAGTCCTGTTACATGATGTGTGAAGGGAAAAAAAGTATACCTACCACACACTGCTTAGTCTATATGTGTACTTATAGAGCATATATTTAGAATAGAATAGTCTGTATGCTAGTAATAAAAACCCAAAGAGGCAACAGCCAAAGACAAACTAGAAAATGTAGAGATTTAAAGTATATCACAGTTAAAAAACATAAATGAAACTTAATGATGGTGTTCGATAAGAATTCAGGAGATCACCAAGTTCAAAAGACCAGATCATATGTTACAGTTGTCGAGACTTTGAAATCGCACTACCAATTTTATGGTGTTGCAAGAGAAAAAAGTCAGGAAACAGACATTTACCACAGGCATTCATATCAATCGGATTTTATGAATGCCTCAACGAATTTCCACCAAACTTTGAGGTAAATGATGAAGGCCAAAACTTGGACCTGCTGGTTAGACTAAAGGAAAGGTCTGAGCCAGTGGGCTTTGTACGTTTGTAAAAATTAAAAACAAATTGAGGTATGAGCGTGTATTTACTCGGCTATAATTAAAAATCCTACTGATGTGGGCGATTCCCCATGTGGGTGGAGAAACAACATGATGAAAAGTGAGAACTCCTTGGACAAAGTGACGAAGCTTCTTGTATGCGTGCTGTGTATAATAGAGGACGTAGATGCAGCCAACATGTTTCAAGGTCAATGTACTCGTGCTTTTTTTTTCTAGTAAGTTTTTTCATACCAAAATGTATTTAACCATCAGTGCGTGCAGGGGAATCTAGTTTACTAGCCATATTTTAATAGTTTCTTTGGCAGCTTCTATCCACTTGAGCACATAAATGTTGTGATACAATTCAGGACAGGCAGGCTTCGATAAGTAAGGGATAATGCCCAACGAGGTGTCCATAATCAGGAATTAATGGACAACGCGGAGGCCTTTAATTCCTGATTATGGACACCTCGTCGGGCATTATCCCGCTTATACCATGGTCATTTGCCAAAGAAAAGAACTTAAGACCATCAATATATATTTTCATGTGTTTTACAATCAAAATATACAGTTTTTACAAGCCATAATTTAGTTTCCCTGGTAACGCCTGAGGGTTTGACTTATACCTGGAATAATCATTACCCTCCCGCAAGGTTCTTATGCAACGGAGACGTTGTTCACTCCTCCAGTAAATAGAACGGACCTTAGATACGACTTGGCAATGGGAGATATTCTAGTCCGCTCAGTGATGAGCCAGAAAGCTAACGCTACGCTAGCAAGGTTCAAAGTCAATAACATTGTGTACGGTTGACGAACAGTAAATATATTTGACAGTATGATTAACAACAAGACTAGCTAGCTAACCAGTCATGTCATTGTCCCCAAATCAATATCAAGAGAGAGAGCTGAATAGCGAACGGGATGTGAAATTATTCGCTTATGTGATACAAACTATCAGTAAGTTTAGAGGGGAAGTGAACTTTCTGCAGCTTTTGTGTTACAGTCGTCATCCTGTGGTGTTGTGAGGATAAAGTACTGACGGACTGACGGACTGCACTCAGTGTTGGAAATAACATTTTCAGATTTCATCTTAGAGACAGGCTGACACGCCAGCTAGCGCATTAATTTAAAACGGTGAACAGACAATTTGACTGGAATTACTTAGTAGGTAGGTGATACCCTGCAGCCAATCAGAATCGAGTATTCCCCAGACCATGGAACAATACACTGTTAAAAAATAAAACACCTGAAGTATTAAACATCGATAATCCGTCGCACAAATCAAGGTGGGTTAACACAATTAGTGTGCAGAGGTAATGACACACAACAGCTTCATGTTCATGTGCATTCCATTTAAAACGTCTGCACATACCAGCTGCAGTGATAAATACTTTGATACTGTTCAACAACTGGTCGGCTGATCGTAGTTTTTGAATAAATCTCATCCTGGACTTTCA
Source organism: Diplodus puntazzo (assembly GCA_963678695.2). Lineage (NCBI taxonomy): Eukaryota > Metazoa > Chordata > Actinopteri > Spariformes > Sparidae > Diplodus > Diplodus puntazzo. The sequence continues at coordinate 3,032,181 of OZ023163.1, read as the reverse complement.
CGAGGAAGTCGCCGTAGAACATCAGCATACTACTGTAGGGTGCACACTGATGAGAGCATGTTATTGGTCAGCACAGAGTCTTATAATGAAGCCGTTTCATCAGACCACACACACACACACACACTCTCACACACACACACACACACACAGTCGTGAGATAAGTACAAGAGACAGAGACGATTAAAAGGAAGCTCAGATTCCTATTAAATACTAATCTTCACCACGACTATCTCTCCCTAAATATCTCTCTCTGCTCCGTCCATCCTATTTTTGGCATCTTATCTCACCCCCTCCCCCCTCTCGATCTCACGCACACGCTGACTTGCACGATTTTCATACCTCTCCCATCACACCTTAAGCCCTCCAAGGCTCCAGGATTTAGAGCACTTCTCTCTTTTCTCCAGCCCCTGATCTAAACCTTTAATAAAGCACTAAGCAGTGCATTACGCTTCATCCTTGCTATTAAGCATTATTCTCTCCGAGTGTCTTATATTTTCAGCCTCTCACTTTGTCAGGAACGGCCAATGTGCACGGGCAGACTGACAAAGCCAGAGGCTGGGGAAGAAGATAATTGGATTGTTTTATAAAGAGCGATTACAATCATTTTAATAATTTGTAAGCAAAAACCTTGAGACAGACAAGCCTGCTGAAAGGTGCATGGCCACAGATGTAAAGTCTGGCAGGATACAGTGGGAAAGGAAAGGAAAGGAAAGGAAAGGAAAGGAAAGGAAAGGAAAGGAAAGGAAAAATAAATGTTTGAGTTTAAAGTTGAACTACAAAATGATAAAAAGGAAGGAGTGCATGATTGGAGCACTGAGAAACAGATGCAGAGAAAAGGGGAGTGGGTGAAAATAAGACAGAGGGCGAGGGGGGGTATCATCTTTGAGTAACAAGGGTCCTTGTCTGAACCACCCCCACCTCACAAACACACACACACACACACACACACACACACACACACCCTCCTCCTTAGTGACTCAGTCACCACGGCAACAGAGCAGAGGGTAAATCGCCGTGGCGATTGCCCTAGGACGTGTCGTGCATTGGAATGCTGAGTCCCTTGTGCCACCGAGCTGTGGCACACATACACACACACACACACACACACACACACACACACACAATGAGCACCTCTTCTAAAACTCCCACAGCCACACACCCATATCCAGAGAGCTCAGTTGCTGATGTCATAAACGCCATAACAGTGACACACATGACATCCTGTATTTACCGCAGCACAACACATACAGGGAGCATCACTTAGCATTCACTTGACAGAATGGTGTTTGCTTAATATTCATGCCGCCCTCAGCTTGTCTCCAGTCAGACTTAGAGTTTAGTGTTTTTTTTCTTTTTTTTCTACTTGACATAACTCCATATTTGCAGATTCCATTAACTGGAAAGTAACATTTTGTATTTAAATACTAATTTGTCTTAAGAGCAGTAGCAGACAGCTTGACACACTGGAGGAGGATGTTTGAGGAGTTTATAACCCCGCAAATCCTTTAGGGTGATACCAGTAAATTAAATGTCGTCTTCTTAATGTTTCATAAGGATGGAGGTGCTGAACACATAAATATGGAAGCTTAAGTTTGCCATGGAATAATTATAAACTAGTTTATATTAATGATGCCTGAGTAGAAATAATTAAATATTTGATATGCATTGAAATAATAGTAATGGTATGATTATTATTTGAACAAATAAGTAATGTTATTCCAATGATATTTCTTTAAGTATTGAATGAATTAATGCATTCACTAATATTAATATTTCCTACAGGTACTAGTCCTCTGATTTAGTCTTTCAGTTTGTGTGTCATCCATTTCAACATGGCACTCGTTAAATATAATAATTTATTAAATGTTCCCCTTCCAATGTTGGCCGGTGTCTCTCCGTTGCCTCTATATGTTTAGCATTGTTTCAAATTATATGAATAATTACTTCGCTCCATTTCTAAAATGATTTTAAGAAATCAATTTGTCCAATCCATAAATGACAGAAAGAAAATTCAAAAAATACTAAAAATATTATTTTTGCAATTTTATCGCACAATCAAATAAAGTAGTTTATTTTTTCTTTTTTACATAGTGAGGATGGTGAGGAAGAAGGACAGAGTATGAAAGAGAAGGGGAGAGTGAAGGAGAGTACAAGAAGAGACGAAATTGAAGAAGAAAAAGCAGAGAAAACAGATAATAGATTCACCATGGCACAGAGCAGAAAGAGGAGGGTTATGAGGGCAGAAGAAAAAAAAACCGACACAAAGTTTGAGGATGAAAAGAGAGAAGAGGTGAATGAGAGGGTGTGGGTAGAGAGCGAGACGGCGGAGGCAGAAGAGAAAAAGAGTGACGGGCCAAGAGAGGTAAAAGGGGACGAGTTTGAAAGGCTCCGAGCCTTTTTCAACCACGCTGACTGCTGGCATCAGAAGTGCAGTGAAGTCCCCAGTGATGTGGACAACTAAACAAAAAGGATCTTGCATGTTGTGTCCTCTTTAAAAGTTTATTAAGAGACTGTGAGAGCTACAGAAATAATCGGGATGTGTCACAAGTAGTTAACCACCAAGCATATAAACCTTAGAGTTTAAACAGCGGCTATACTGAACTGAGAGCAGCAGCTTGAACCAGCAACAAACTCACTCAGACCTGATTATTTTTAACCCCTATAATACCAACCAAGCACATATATACAGTATTTGTGAGGTAAAATGTAGGATAAAGCATTATTTCAAGCATTATCCATCCTTCACAGCAGCAAAGTCAATTGTTACAGACTACATCCATACCTGAACCAATTTGCTATCTGATATTCTTATCTCTTCCGTTATTTTCTGCCATGCTTGATTATTATCATTTTTCTTTTTTCATCTCAGTCTAAATATGAATAAAAAACCTACATTCAAATGTACATGTTTCATTAACATGAAACCTTGACTTTAGATTAAGTGCTTTACTGCTGATCATTCCCTGTCCTCACTCAGGCTGAGATGCCATGTGCAGATACTCAAGGCTTCACCAAATAATAGACTAGTCAATTATCAAAACATCTATACAGCACTGTACATTAATGGACTCAATATTCACCCATGATTTAAGCAGCAATAAGTGACATCATAATGCATCATTCTTCAGAGCTTTAGAGACAGTAATCTAACAACAGACGGCGCCCATAACTTCAGCTGTTGAACATACATTTGTTTAAACATTTAATGCCATCTTGAATCAAAAGAATTTCAGGGATTTAGAGAAGAAAAGACTCCTGATATCGCTTCAAGAGAGCAGCTGAGCTGCTGCTGCAGTTTAACAGTATCTACAGCTCAGACAATCTTTGCGGGGCGTCTGGTCCAATCAGGGCCTAATCAGATCACGGCTCATTTGCAAACCGAGCCACTCTCGAAGCCAATTGAGGACTCTGCTATTTCACCTGCCCCCAGGTCGGCCTCGTCTGCAGAGGCTCACCCTTCATTGGTTTTATTTGACAGCAATTGATCATTGATAAACAAAACATCTACCATTAACCGACTCTTTGACCACTTAATTGATTGGTGACTAGTACTAGTTGTGAATGACCTACCAGATATTGATAAATAAAGAATTTAGTTGGAAATACATTTCAAAAAATGTCTCTGAATCCAGTTTGGGGCTTTGCTGAATGGTTCAACATCAAAGTCCTTCAGCTGATTAAGGTTAGTCATAAGCTGTACTCCAAGTCGAAATGGAAACTCAGGTAAAAGTGCATCTTTAGAAACAAACTTTAGATATCTTAAACTAAATAAAGATCGAGTAGAGTATAAGACATGCTCCTTGAGAAACAAACAAAAAAGAGAAATCGGTTTCAAAGTGAAGTGCAGATAAGAGCTCCACGGGCCTTCAGGGAATCGCCTTCACTCACAAACAGCATATCAGACGATGTACCGACGACTAAAAAGGTTCCTTCTTTCCAGAGCTGTCTCTACAGCAGCATGGTTCTGATGCTCTATGTTGTCAAGCCTTGGCTGTTTAGGAAACCTTTACATAATAATGTGCCATGCAGCGCCAATCGCACCTTCGAGCTCAACGATATATGCAGTTGTTTCTGTGACTGACACGATGCCCACAGAGGATTACTGTGTGTATGTGTGGTACATATTTATATGAAGCAACTGAAGTAAACTCGGCACTTCTTTTGTTGGCCCAAAGGAACAGACGTAATAGATCTCTCAGTGAAAACCTCGGAGAGAGACGCGGAGAAGCAGCAATCAATTGCACCTCAAGCATCTGGAAAATGTGCTTTACAGTGAAAAATATTACTCGCCCTCGCTTGGGAACAGTGCTGTAGAGGTTTGCACTAACCTATCAGCAGCTTCACTCCTGTAACCTTGTGTTGATGTGAGAACCGAACCTCTACAGTGTCAGCAGAGTCCAACCTCGATCCACAAACAAACACTTCACTTCTTTGATAAGGGAAATTCTTTGTCTGCAACACTTGACTCGAATTGAAAGACATTGATTCATATGATTAATGTAGACCACTTATTATTCCCCTTCTGAACTCTTAGTCAAGGATACAGTATGAAAGACTTTGCTGTGAAGAAGTTTCACCATCATTCTTTAGACTCTTCAGCATAAAATAAACCCAATTCAAATTGCCTCAAAGCTCGTCTTTGCCATAAATACAGTACATGTTTCACTGATTAGCACTGAGAGGCAACAACTCACCAAGTCATTTTATTTTCCTCCCACGACACTGAAACAAAGTGATCCCCTCACATGGTAAAGGAACAGTTATACTAGGACTTGCTCTCCCTGTCACTTCTTATTAAAACTCTGCTTATTCAGGTGGCCGAGAATCAATTAATTATCGCTTAGAAGTCATTAGTTTCACCAAACTCTCCTCCAAGTAGGAAAACAATCATCGCCGTTACTGCTTCATTAGCTGACTAAAAATGTTGCTGCCTTTTTCTGAAAATTTCTGTTTGAGTTAAAAAATTATCCGTCGAGGGCACGGAGAGTCTGTCAATAGGTAAATTAATTATGTCAATTTGATGAGGTGAGTTGAGAAACGATGACAAAGTGAGACGTACTTTATCCTAAATGGCGGTGGATGCTTCATCAGTCAATGACAGCCGCATTATGTAACCACATGGGAGGGCGAGGCATTTGCATTTGCACAATTAAATACTTACATGTACTCCCACGCCTTCACAAATCCTTATGTTTGATGCATGTGTAAAACTATGTGTTACGCATGTAAGCAGGACCTCTGAATGCGTCTTTGCGGTCATTAGCTTGTAACAGCCTCCTGAACACAGTGTCACCCAGTAATTAAATAAAGTGATGCTCCCTCCCATTTTACTCTCTGCTAACCAAATGTCAGGAGGAGAGATATCCCATTGATACACACGGATGCATATGGAAGCGAAAATCTGACAAACAATCTGACATTTGGACCTGTTAGATGTTGCGATGTGAAGGATTGAACTTAAGCTCCCACTGACAAGACAGCAGGCCGTTATCATTAAAGGTTAAAGGATAACAGATATCTTTATTCTCTATATGAGCATAACACATCTTATAAAGAAGAAAGATGAGAGAGTTGTTAATACCAGCGTCTCAGTACAGCAGCACGTGTCGAGAATTCTCCCCTTTCTTGTGTTTTCTAAATATTGTCTTCTGCTTTGCTGTGCCACGTTGTACGATTCAAAAGTTCAAGATTAATTCAATTTTCATCAAGCAACACAGGGTTGTATCATGGAAGTTTAGTTGTTTTTACCACCACAGACAAACTAAAACCACACCGACTAATTAAAAAATAATCAAGTCGCAAAAATAAAACAATTCATGGCGCAGTGATGTGGATGAGTTGGGGAGTCGTAGCCTGAGGAGGGAAGCTGCTTTGTAGTCCGGTCGTATGCAGCCTGTACTGAACTGTATTGAAACAATATGGTCAAATATGTGAGACCTAACAAAGGTTCGATGAGAAAGACTTCATGCATGATCTGTTTTTTTTTTGTTTTTTTTATTTCCTGTCTCGACTGCGTCAACACAACCAGCTAAATTCAGCCAATTAGATTTTGACACAATTGGCTTTTTGTAAGCCAATTAACCACATGTCAGGACTCAGCATGCTCCCCCCTGCCAAATCACAAGCCATCTAATCTGCAGTTGTTTCACTGTCCACAACAAATGTCTGTGTAAATACTCGTGTAATGTCACTGCTCTCCAACAGTATGAAGGGCACTGTGGACTTGAGAGGACACTGAGGCCAAATTAAGTATGCGGGTGTGTACGCGAGTGGGAGTCTGGTGGTAGAACCGTGGAGCAAGCTTTATCCTCTCGCCTTTCCTAATCAGAAAAGCGACTTTATAGGTCGACTGTGAAGCCATAATTATATTCTTGTTAGGCAACGACCTCCAGTGGCCATGGTAATTATTATGACAGCAAAGGAAGAATGTAGGTCTGGTGTCCAGTCACAATCCGACTTGTCCAAAAGATGCATACCCGTGTAGTATTCACTGCGCCTTTAAAGAATACAGTAATGCAGTTTTCCACTCAGTTGTCACACACTGTAAAAGCACTCCGGCTCGTCTCCTTCCTGTATTTACCGGTGTTCCTGTTCATTCTCTGCAGCAGCTGCGGACTTTACTTGTTGACACCAGTAAGACCTACTATTTTTGGTTTTGAGCCATGTAGCTGCTAGTTTTTTTTTTTAGAAAAACCTTGAGAACACAGCGAGCGCAAACAGACAAATAAAAAGCAACTCCTTTTGATCAGCTCACCCCTTATTTCAGTGCCCATCGTCCGGGAAAAAGAAAACACACGATATTGGGTGAAACGAGCAAAATAGGGATTGCGTCAAGGAGACCGGCCAATTTGAGTGCAGTGTCGAGCCGGTAAAATGAAAGGCAGCTGCGATGGCTGGTAGACTTAAACCTTAATTGAGCTTCAGTTAACAACAGCACTGACAAAGACCAACACATAAAAGAAGTAGATTCTTTGGTCTTGGACAATCTCTCCAGTTCTGCTGTTGATTGAGAGTTGTTTGTGTTCATACATAGAGATACAATGAATGTGAGTCTTTGGTCCTTTTCTAATTGGAATGGATTTTATTCTAGTGTTAGGAATGGAAACTGGATTGAACTCTTTATACGCGGGATGTGACACTTGAGTAGTGCTACGTTAGCCGTTCAGGCTTAAAAGGAGGCATTCCTCTCTCAGTCACCTACTTACAGTCACTTTAAGAGGGCTAAACAAGCCTGTGTCTGCTTCATTGTTTTCTGTGATTCCAGCCCAGGCAGCAGGAGGCCTTGGCTGCAGTACGAGGGAGAAAGGAAGGGCTGATTGAGTTTTATCAACAGTTGACACCTTTTCCTAGCCCCTGTAGCTGGCAGGTGATCACAATAGAGGAAGAAAAGTAAGGTAATTTGGCTTCTTTTGACTGCAGGCAATCCTTTGGTATTTCCTTGGAGCTTTAGATTGAAGCAGGGAGGTGAAGGGATAAGAAGGGGAAAGGGGTCTGCTCAGACTAATTGCCTAAGCGACAGATCAATATCTGAGCTAAGAGGGAAAGACCACAGCTCAGTGACAAGACCGCCAATAGGTCCCCGGAGTTCAAATGTTCCCCATGGTTGGGATTTGTCATTCTTACTGGAGCGGTGAAAATTGTTGTGGAGAAAAATGTAGTTTATATTCCAAATCAGTACCGTCTCGGAGACTGAAGAGGATCACAACACATTTAGTTCACTAACACCGTTTGTCTTCTGCAGTTATTTTGAACAGCTTCCCAAAAATTATTTGAGGAAATATATATGTTGCCTTGACAGTCAGAGATGAGGCAAAAGACATTTTTCTGTCGACTTGACCCTGATTTTGAATTTGCAAAGATAAATGGTTTTTTACACTTGGAGTTCAGCATTCACCGAAGCTGGCATTTTTATACCGCATTAGCAAGAAACCAGCGCTCAGCTCTAACAATTTGTGACATGTCTTCCCTTTCTGCTGAGTTTGAGGTATTTCTTTTGATTTGGTTTCATTTTTTTTTTCTTTATACATTTGTTCAGACATGCTGCTATAGCAACACAAAGACTACCCAGATCTTTTTCTATTTTTTCATAAACTGTTTTGATCAGAGTAGCATATCATGCACTGTGCCAGAGGAGAGGGACCTGCCAGATATTGGTGATTAGGCAAATATATCTATCATAAAGTAATAGGTTTTCTCCAGCCAGCTGTCGTGCCATACCTGCCCACCAGATGTCATAAGCTGTAACTGGCATCCAGAATGGCAGGATGACATCTTTGGTTCATTGCCTTCTAAAACCATTGCAATTAAAAACATTTCCTGATCCAACTTTTGGAGAACAAAACGTCTGATAATGGGAATGGTTTGCAGACTGATTGCTCCCCGGTGGTTAAAAGAAATCAATGACGACTGTCGATAGAAAAGGCGACACGGATGGAAGCAATCCATCCAAATGTATCGACATCTTCGATCCAAGGACTGTCTGACTGTGTAAGAACTAGAGATGAACAATTACAGTATTTTCATCCAACTAAATTACATGTATCCGTATCTGTACTTGACACAGGTGTAGAGGTGGACGGTGCTTAAAGTCATCAGGACTGACAGGAAGTTGTAAATTTCAGTTTGACATCGATGTGGGTTCATCAGAAGCGTTTTATAAACTTGAATGAATAAACCTCACTCAGCTACCAAAGGAGAATTTTCTTTCAGCCCAAATACTGATATCTACATTGGATGATACCCATAGTGCATTATCTGTGCCAGTTACCCTGGTAACGACGTCTCACTATTCCCTCCTTTGCACCCAAAGGACAAGCGGAGGGCTTTGTCAAACAAGAGACACATTCAAGTCTGAATGGTGGTTCATTTCGCTTGTACACATGAGCTGCTAACAAAGCTCACATCATGTGTGTGTTCCAGCCTGCCTGCCTGATTAACCAGTAAAGCTCTATCTAACTGTATTTGCTCTGCCCGAGTCTCATCTTTTCAGCTCTCCTCTACCTCCTTCATATAAAATGTGCACATTTCACACCTGTCACACTTTTGTTTACGGGATAACAACCACACATTCCGGAGGGGGCAGATATCAAAGTGCTGTTAAATCAAACTATGCATGCAGGGAGCCTCGCTTTTACATTTCTTGTTGTATAATTCAAAAGCAGCTCACTTCAAAGCGACACCAAGGTATTAATACAATCATTTGATTAGGAGTTTTCCAGGAAGGTTTCCTTTTCATAATAAAGCGCTCCACATGGGGTCCCCGGTAATCATTAAAAAAGTAGTAAATAACTGCATATTCATTTTACAGTGCCTTACGGTGTCCACTCAGTCGACTGTAGCGGCTGTAATGAAAACAGGAGCACCAAGGCCGAACAAATCCTCATTCCCTGTTTTCTGCTTTTTTGGTGCTTCTCTGGTGCGATCTGCATCACTGTTCATATTTGGTGAGAATGTGTGGCGTGTGTGGGCAGATGAGTCTCCATGAGAACACAAATGATGCTCCAAAGCGAGCCTAGTGAGGAGGATTCTGCACACTGCAGCTATAATTTTGCCGAGTGCAGACTACAAAAGAAGGAGCGGAAATCAAATAACAATTGTCTGCTGATGCAGAGTACAGCGGCCGTCATTAATTCCTGTTTTTGTGTGTTGACAATTATCCCATTCAGTGCCAGGCCCTCTGCAAAATAACATGCTGCATCTGTAACACAATTAGACATTTCCAGTTTTTATACAGCGGGTGAGATCCAGCACCACTGCCGAACAAAAAGGAGGTCTTTGTGCAACTGGCTGTTTTTTATTCCTGCTGTGAAAGTGCAGAGTGGGAGGGAGGTGAAAGTCTCCCTCTCTCTGCTAGGGTTTAAAAGGATATGGCTGGACGATGGCAGCGGCGGGTGGGGTGGGAGGTGGGCTTGCAGACTAATTGCCCAGAGCATGGCGGGGTGATGAAGCGACAGGCCGAGCAGAGTGACGGCCACGGCAGTGAAAAGACCCCGCTCATAGCAACACCATAAAAGCTAATTACCGCCATACAAAGAGCCGCCCCTGCCATTGTGCCATTTGGAAAAGAGCAGAGAGAAAAACAGATGAACGAGAGAGAGAGAGAGGAAGAGAGAGAGGAACAAGTAAAAGAACCCGCAGCAATAAAGACTTAACCAGTGACAATTAGTCTCCAGTGCTGCTAATGAGAAAGCCAAGATAAAATGGGGGGCTAAATTTAAACGTAAGGGGGTTCCATAGCTTCTCTCTAGGGCTCAATACTCTGCCTCGCCAATGATGGTTAAGTCCTCCCGGAGATTGAGAGAGGAAGGCACAAATACCTCCCCTGGCCTGTGTGGGTAATAAAGTCTTGAGCCTTGGTGGCTAGCGGCGCTGGAATGAGCTACCTGCCGCAGGGTGGAGGGATACTCTCCAGGGAGACAGGTGCAGTGCGGTTAAATAGGCAAAACAAATGACTGGGGGATATGTTATGTATAGCACCACTATGCAGATTCATTACAGCGAGGCTGCAATGGGGAAAACCATGGGAGACGCATTGGTAGGTACAAGGATTGGCCCCGAGTGTGAGAAATCAAACAAATACAGGGATTTGGCAATAGGACAGCTGCTGATACTGTACTTTTGGCAGGAAAGAGGCCTGGATTTGACATGCACCCTCTCCAAAGTACAGTACATTTGAGCGAAGGCAGATCATAAGGCAGCTTATGATTTTAATGAAATGAAAAAATTAAGCTTTTTAGCGTTTTCACTGCTAAACCAATGAGCACATTCATGGGATTCCCACTTGGCCCGATCCACAATTACATGTTCATTGTTGTGGACTGAAGCAGCCGATAGCAGACACAGTTCCTTTTCTGCTCGCTGGCACGCATGTGGTGAGCCTGTGTGGGAACGCCGGCATGCTATTGTGATGCTGTTGAATGATGCTGCGCAAACTGACACTGAACCCTCCTGTTGATGTAAAAGCCTATAGTCAGGACAGCATTAGCATGGCTGCGATAGCAGAGGGATGGGGAAATACACAGAGAAAATGTGCCTTGATGTCATTAAATCAGCTGCAGGCCAACAATGTTAAACCTCTCTCTCCATCTCTCTCTGTTCACCCAATCATGGGCCAAGAGTCATGAAAGGACCAGCCAATTAAGGCAAAAGGACTGATCCAGTCCAACATTTATAGAGTGTGAGGCTGGGAGGAAGTGATGGGGTCATATCACATCTCTGTCGACTAGGTTTGACCAAATATCAAACCAAACCATGAAATCCACCGTGACACTGTCGCGTTTTTCCTCTTCTACCCTATGAAAACAACATGGTCGGATACTGTGGTCAAAATGAAGGCACCACAACAACATGGTAAGGTTTAGGAAAAGATTGTGGTTCTGCTTAAAATGAACTCTAGCTCCTGGCTTCGTATGGAGCTGAAACTCTTGTCCTCTGGGTTAGGTTTAGGAAAACGGGGTAAGGGTTAACCAAGTAACTAAGTTATTTCTGTAACGTCAGTTACATAATGTACAAACCATCACTTCACTATGTTCACAAGTCTCGTGCTTGTCTGACCCGACTGTCCACACCCTCCTCCTCCACATGCAGACTTTGCAGAATCAATAAAGTCGCTTAAGGTCGCTGCGCTGCCCAACAATAAACCTAAGTATGGGTTTTAATAAGCTGCTTTCACAGTCCACCTACATGATAATCTTTCTGATTAGGAACAGTCAGTAAGTTCTGTTCAGGGCATTGTTAGCTTGATTTCTACTCTGGAAGTTTTCAGGGAAAATGTATTTATTTCTTTGCAACTCTGTTTCCTTAAATTTGTATTTTTCTAATTTGTTTCTGTAAAACACTAAAACCAGCTATTCTTTGTCGGGATGTTTATAATAGAAGCTTGATTAAACACCAGATTAACTAAACTGACTGAAAATTAAATTTAAAATGACATTAGTGATATTGTATAGAATAAACGATTAAGTATAACAAACACTGTTGGCCCATTTAATTAATCTGTCTACTGCCTGCAAACCCAGTTGGGAAAAGATCATGACCATGGTTTTAAAAAAGCCAACATTCATTGAACAGAAACACAAACTGCAGTCGCTGGCACAAAAGTTGGACACATTACACACCTATCCTGATCCAACATCCTACTGTTCAGAACATTAAGCAGTGCCACTACATGCTGGCACGGAGGATATGATCCCTCACGTAATGTCAGCCAACTAGTTGATAAAGGGAAAGATCTATTTCCCTGCTGGATGAGAACTAACTACATCTATCATTCGTTCTTACTGTTTCCCTTCAACAGACAGCCAGAGCGAGCAGATGACGACCTCAGGCGTTGCCTCCCAGTCTGTCCTTGAACTGAGGGACTCTGGGGGCTCAGTTGAATTAAAAAGAGCGCCTGGCGTTTGAGAAATATTCAAACAACCATGATGGGTCAACTTTGTTAAACCGAAAACGTGAGACTTCAATGTCACTTTCCAAAGCCATTAAAACAAGTATCAGTGTATATCCTGTGTATATGCTTTTTAGGAGATACATACACGAGAGAACTGTGACCAACAAACGATGGAAGGTAGGGCACACAAGAAAATAGTGAATATGGCCTTTCTTTACTGTATACACCCCGGGGTACCACACACACGTCACCGTGTCCCTCAGAAGTCTACCTGTGTCCAGCAGTGAGCGAGCTCAGTCTTTGATCGTGACATCCTGGAGCGAGGGAAAGAAGCAGCAATTCCAGCAGGCCCTGACTGTAATGAGGGGGCAATGAGGTTTGAAGCTGCTCATTACCAACACCTAGAGCTGCAAGGAAGCTGAGCTGACAGCCGCCAAGGCAGGAAGGGACCCTGGGAGGACTGCCGCATGTGGTAAAAGTACTGGAAGGAACAAATGGGGGCCAGGAATAGATGTCACCTCCAGGGTTTCAACTGACAGTGGGTTTTTCTTCAACATGGATTCCTGTAATCTTGCCCCGAAGCTCCTGGTTGTGTTGAAGATAATCACAGGAGCAGCAGTCAGACCACTAATGAAATCCTCTTCAAAAATAATTAGGTCATAATGACATGCTAAAAGTTGGTTCTATCAAAAATGTGACCACTTTTCTAAAAAAAATAAAAATAAATAAAGTCCGGGAAGATTTAGTGTGCGCCCTGTAGCTTTACTCTTCTCAAGGTGGAAAAGCCCCTGAAACATCAGCTCGACTCTCATGAGACACAAAAGCTCTGCTATTAAACTCTAGACTAATGAAACTCTTTAAGGTTAGCAGTCGCTGAAGGCAGGGTGACCCACGCTGTATATTTAATAGCAGGGAAAACTCTAGACTTCTGCAGGAAATGAAGGATTCATTTACTAAAACACCACCGTACAGCTGATTGCATGAATAAAACAACACAGAGTTTAACTGCGAGTTTTACAAACCGTTTTAAGGGACTGTGATGAGGCAGACAACACTGAACAGCTCTGTCATCTGGCTTATATTGACTACATCACCATGAATTAATTCAATAGGATGACCAGTTATCTGGTTATGAAAACATGGAGTATATAATAACCCGTCACCCTTGTTTTGTCTTCTTCTTCTCTCTCTGCCCTGGGCTTCTGACAAGCCCCGAGGTAATTAATACTTGTCAAACACCTCTACATGACAACGTACCCTTTCCCATTATACAAACACATTAACAAATACTTCCCCGTACCGCAGGACTGACGTCGCCACATCCGCAAACCCACCGGGCTAATTGACTCTTGACAGGGAGATCACAGAGTGATATCTCGCTAATTACCTGAGTCTGCAGTCATATTAAAGCAAACACACACATACACACTTGGGTTCCACAGATATTTGTATTCAGAGTCATAGAAAGGAGAGGTTGGGCGGAAGCGACGGGGAGAGCTGTCTGCTGTTCCACAACTTCTTAATTAACCATCATAGCACCAGTACGGCTGGCTGACAGAGAGGCAGAAGCAACATGGAGTCAACTGGCTCTCTGTGACCTGACTGGAAGAAAGAGAGACACCGATAGAGAGACAGAAGGATAATTGACTGTCTGTGTGTGTGTGTGTGTGTGTGTGTGTGTGTGTGTGTGTGTGTGTGTGTTTCCGTCGTTCCTTTGGTTCAGTGTGCCACACGGACTACTGTGGTGCTTGATCTCAGGTGGTATCAAATAATGACACGAGGGCTAGAATGTGAATTTGGAGTGAACTGCAGGGTGATATTCGTAAGGACCGACACAGCACACCACCTCAGAGATAATAGTTATGGCTGATTGGGAGACAGATGTTGACATCTGATAGCCAGGAGCCTCTGATGGTTGGAAAGACGAGCGTGACAGAAATCAAGTAAGGACAAATTGCAGGATAAATCAATGCTTCAAAAGCACATAATGAGGGATTTGCTGTTGCTGTTTGTGAAGCGATGAAGTGCGTCATTTTCTGATCGTTTCACGGCTGCTGCTTTCTAAAGCACGAATAAGGACCCTTCACAAATCTGCTCAATCCTGTGGATTTTGTGTAAATGCAGCTGAAGTGCAGCTTCATCCACTCTGCTCTGCCTCTGTGTGTGTGTGTGTGTGTGTGTGTGTGTGTGTGTGTGTGTGTAGCTCAGCCCTGCCCTCCGTCGAAAAGACTGTTCTAGGTATCTATAACAACAGACCGAGAATAGAGGAGAACGTAGACAGAGATGCAACCTGGTCTCATGCTGAACACACACTGTCCAAAGGTTGACAGCAAAATACCAAAAAATAAGAAAATGTGGGCAGAAGGCACGATTTCTGCAGATACAGACACCGGCAGACACTTTGAGTGGGTCATAAGAGATGATTGAAAGAGTTTATTCTTGTATGAGCCTTAACAGTCTTTTTTTAGGAAAATCTTGCATAATATACCTTTAAGCTTTTCTGATCTTTGCATTTAACTGACTAAACAAAAGAAGATGCCGGATCATTTCGTCTTCATTAAGTGGTTTCTTTTAACAACAAACCTTTTGTTAACCAAGTAGCTTTAGTTGCCTAAACTCTAAGAAACCTTATCAGTGGAGGTGGTGGACTGGAGTAAGCTCTTATAAGAAGTTTGTGTAACTGACCTATTTTGTTAATCATGTATGCTTCTTCCATTCTGCTGCAAACTATCAATTGTAACTTTGTGTTGGCTGGTCCTTACATGACTCTTAGCCCATGATTGGGTGAACAGAGAGAGATGGAGAGAGAGGTTCAGTATTGTTGGCCTGCAGCAGATTTAATTACATGTTTGACACGTCAGGCAAATGAAAATCCACATCATCAACACATAACTGATATTGTATGTGTGGGCAAAATACGAACTAAATGAATTACAAGCTGAAAATTATCTCCTGTTAGAGGACCAAAGCATTGTGATTGAGCCATGCTTCACATGGTTCACATACCAGTCTGTGGCGTGAAAGATGACAGCGTTCCCACCTACAAAGCAGTTTCCGCCTCTCTGGAATAACTCGCCGTGAAAATAGACTGCGTGACTCACCGTGTGTCTGTGTGCAGGCTGCATAGCATTAGCATGGCATGATTATTATCATAATAAGATCAAATTCTTTCCTCGCAGTGACCGAAGATAAGAAGAGAATACACTTCTGATTTGAAATCATCATCTGACCAAGGTTAGGAAGGAAGCTATGTCTTTAATTTATCACAGTTGCTAACAGAGAAACCCACACAAACTCAGTCAGGGGTTTGTAATATTGTGCCCTTCTACAGATTCAATTATGTGTCTTTCATCAGGCAATTACAGCGTATAAATTCACAGCTGATACCGCGGCTGCGGGAGCCCAGGCAACCCCCAGCCATCACATGCCAATTGATTGACACACTTTGAGAGGATAATTTAACTGTGAACACACAAAGATGCTAGTTCCATCCTTTTTTATAAAAATGTTTAAATGAATGTTAGACACACACCAATTAATATTCTGCTCCATCCACCCAGAAACCAAGTCTCAGCCTGCACATACTGAATCCCACTAGTGCCAGTTGTTTCTGCAGCTTCGACCAATTATTCCTATAGATGTAATAAGACTGTACTTGAACAAGTCAACCTTTTAAACATACTCGATTAATCTTTATTTATTTTTAATGTTTTATCTCATTCATAATATAGATGAATATAAAACAGCAGGGCAAAAGATCCAAGGCAGCTCGGGAACACAAACAGGCAGCTTGGATAAAAAGGGAATTTAAAAACTAACAATAATTAAAACAAAAAAAAGCCCAAATTAGTGAAATAAATTAGTGAAATAATAAAACCAGGTATGAATAAAGCAATTAAAATTTAAAGCAGACAAATTAAGCAAAACGAGAACAGCTGGATGTGAAATAAGACAAGATAAGAAATTGAAATGTCCCTCAGGATAAGATGAGGTAAACTTTAGAATGCTCTGGATCCTATCTACGTTATTTGGAACAGAAAACCTGATGAAGGGTAAATGCATTATCAAAATTGTAAACATCCATCACCATTCGCTCTGACCTATGGTGGCTGTGTCCACACAGCTGTCCTGTGCCATGAGGGAGTATTATTAACACTTCAACACAACAAATTAGGCTCATTTACAGCCTGATCACTGCTTGTGTCTCCGTCCGACCTCGTTGCAGCAAAGTCACAATGTTATCATGATCAATAGAAATGCAAACAAAAACCCAAAAGTTTGGAAATGTCCCCTTATTTTGTTTCCTTCTATTACATACCAACATCCACTCTTAATACAATTCAATGGCTATAAAGTAGAGATTCACTTTTATCAAACTGCATCCGTACAAACTGCATCTGAAAGGTTGTTATTTGTTGCTGTCTGGAGTCATCAATAACGAGTCCTTAAAGGGTAACTTCACCAATTTTACACACTAAAGTGAGTTTACAGGTCAAGAGAAGCGCTCCTGCATATGTGATATAAGTAATATAAATCCTTTCATGGCTCGGGAGGAAGCTGCATGTAATCTGATAAAATGCCTCCAGTGATGTCGCTCAGTGGCTAATTTGCATCGTGGGTAATGTAGGCGCCAGATTTCGAGAGGCAGTCCACTCATGTAGCACTGCGCTCCTGCTGGACTCATTATGCACAATTTAAAAAAGAATTGCTTAAAATCATAACAACGGTACCAGAGGCGTCGCCTTTTTTATTCCATACATATTATTTCCTTTGCAAAATCTGGCGCCTTCATTACCCACAATGCAAATTAGCCACTAGAGTGGCATAACCGGAGGCAGTGTATCCGATTACATGCAGCAGGTAATGAAAGAACATTTCATGTGATGATGGGTTTCTAATGGCACAGATGAATAAAAGACAGTAAACCTTAGTTGTGTCACAGCAGTAACAATATTAACACACTGCCATCTTTATCCTTAACATTTAGTTAGAAGTTTTTTTGACAAAAACAGGAGGTCTGGTCACAATAAAACAGCACCCTTATCCTGACAGAAACAGAGTGGGAGGGAGTCAAAAGAGAAGAACCGGTCAGGAGTCAGGCATCTTCACCGCCAAACATCTATGACCAAATATGGCCGCGCTGCTCCAGCTCACTTCCTTCTCTGTCACGAGTTCACAGAGCTAGATGTCTGCAGACACACAACATGTCTGTGCACACACTCGTCCTGCAGACATGCATAATACAATATGCATTCACACACAAAAACCCATAACCACATTTCATCCACTCCTCGAGGCTAATTTGCCCCCGACTAAGAGCTTTCACACTAGGGTGGTTTCCCAAGTCTGGCTCCCGGAGAGAGTGTGTGTGACAATGGACTGTACGAGTGTGTGAGCGTGTATATGATGTGTGTGTGGCAGACGGCAGCAGCCTCTCAGGGTGCCTGTGCTTTAGCCATGGTGTTGTCCCTGTGGATGGGAGTGAAGAGGAGCCTTTTCTTTGCTGCTGCTGACTGGAATCCTCAGATGAGTGCCTGGAACAAATGGATTTGAGAAAAGTACAATCTGAGGCAGTTGGCTTGCCACCTCACTCCGGCCCACACCGGACTCATCTCACGGCAATTCAGAAGATTCACTGCTATGAAAATGCAGGAGCACTGTTATGTAAGGTCTTTATTAGAGAGCTTGCTGCTTGTATTGACGGTCGACTCTTACATGTAATATTTGCACAGTTATTATATCTGAATGGGAAAATGTGATCGCATGAGTCTGAGCTCATCGTCTACAGCAAGCCATTTGTAATTATCTTACACTTTTATGCATGTTATTAACCAATTGCCTCTCTTATATTATTCATGATTCAACATTACTAAGTTAATGCTTTCAATCAGAGACGTTTAAATCCCAAGGACATGTGTAAGAGACACATGGGGAGGCAAAGCAACTTTCTCTGCAAGCAGGAGAAACATTCAAACACAGCAGAGACTTGTCACATGAAAACTGGCTGTGTGAGCCTCCATCTCAGTGGACCAGTTTTGTTGTTTAAATATTCACAGATTTACAGATTCTTATGGTGTTTTCTTGCATTCGGTCTCACAAAACAACCAGTGTTCTAAACACATACAGCATGCGTTAACATTTCAGTCACTGTATGAGTCTGAATGAACGAGATTAAATGTGTTAAAGCTCGTTCAGGCTTCTGGCGTGAACGAAACACAAATCTGATGCCAGTGGAGTAATGTAAAAAAAAAAAAGTATTAACTTAAGTACCAAATGTTGTAAAAAGTGCCAAAAAGATATAGTAGAGCAAATGACTACGGTCACCCATACAAACAGTACTTAATTTGAAATATTCAAATATGTAATAATGCTGGTACTTTTGATATTTTAGTAATATTAAACAGATATGTACACGTTTTGTATATACCGTATGCTATGGGTCAACCGACGTTCTATATTCAGCATTTTTTGGATGATTGGAATCAGTGTTTGCTAGCTGGTTGCAAATCATAAAGAGGTAATGAACACCAGCTTTAATGAGCCCCTGATCACTGACAGCAGACTGGGAAGTGAAAAAAAAAAAGTGGCACAAATATTCAGTTTTCTTTAATTAGAAAGAAGGCGGCCTGAGAGCCGAAACGTCATCTGCTAATCTGACTGCATCAGTTCAGCTCTGATGTAGCAGTGGTAACTTAAATGATCAGATAAATGTATTGGAGTAAAAAGTACAATATTTATATCCATGACATGTTAGAATGGAAATACAAAGCAGTAGAAAGTTATGTCATACAGCGCACGAGTAAATTACTTAGTTACATTCAATCACTGTAACTAAGACGTTGCAAAGTGCAAAGTGACCCATGAGTACTTTAAATACATTCTGCTGATAATACTTCCCAGTGCAGTATCGATACTTTCAATTCAATAAAAGATCTGAATATTTCTTTCACTACTGCCTGATAGAACCAAAAGCCCAAAGCCAAAGTTCTGACGTCACAGCTGTCTATTATTGTCTCCCTCCTCTCCTTGAACTGTGAGGGCAATCTGTACACAGATTACATGACAATGGTGTTTGAAACTACAGCTCTCAGCAAGCATTAGTTATTAAAGCATTACAGGCACAGAGACAAAATCATCAATCCTCAAACCCGGTGACAAAGTATGCTCTCAAACTACCATGAACAACGACCCAGAAAGAAACCTCTGGAGAGTGTTGAGTCAGAACCTGATGTGAGGAGGAGAACACAATCGCAACTAAAACCCTCCAACATTCAGTCCAGAGATCGTTGAAAAGTCTTTATTTTCCTCTGTGTGCTGTCTGCTAACAGCTACAGTTGGAGTGCAGACGCATAACTGAAAAATGTAACAAAACCATAAATGAAGAAACAACCAACGTTGGAGAGTCGAGGAAATGATTCCAAACGTGGTGTTATTGTTTAGTTGTAGAGAAGCGCAGAAACCCGCCCTCCCCCCCCGCCGCCTGCCAAACTCTACGTAAAGGCTGTGGCATTAACACATGATGCATCATCAATCAATGCACTGTGGGGAAATAAATGATACGGTAAGCAAATGACTGCTATTGTATGTGTCAGCATTCGACAGCCATTTGCCAGAATGAGAGGGTTCTGTAGCCCTGTCCACCTCTCCACTCAGTCCCTCCTCCCAGCCCTCCATCTCCTGTCATCTGTCCCACCGGCAGCCTGTCCTTCTCAAGGTCTGCTTCATCGTTAATCATCATTCCCTCCTCAAGTTCTCTCTGCAACGCATGCACAAACACACAAACACACACACACACAGTTAATCACTCACACCTAACACCATGCCCTGAGAATAATTATTCAAAGCTGTCTGATCTTTTATCGTTGCTCTTGTTGTGCTTGGCGCAGATTGTCCCTGAAACATTACAATGCCCTGTCATTGTCCATCATTATGTCTTAAAGATAAAAACAGGAACAATCATAAAGGGACACTTAATGCATCGGTTTATTTGTGACGCACTCATTTTACAGTGCGGGCGGCTCTTTACACTTACCAAAGTGCACGACAAGAACAAAAAACACAAAAGAAGTGAAGGGATGACTCTTCTGCCTTTTGGACTTTCAAAATAAAATATGAATTGCATGGTGAAATGAACGAAATGTCGTCAGGCTTCAACTATCAGAGCTGATAATAAAAGTTGTGAAACTGTGAGTCATTGCAAAAAATACAAACAAAAAGTTATTAAAGTTATAAATTAGAGCAAAACCCCAGAGGGGAAGCATAAACAAGTGCTGAATATTTTGTCAATTTCCAAAATTATAATAATAATAAAAATAACATCCCTTTCCTTCCTCATTATTGAGTTTGATGATAGAATCATTTGATTATCCCTGAATATTTGTTTCTGCATCTGTCTCGCCTTTTGGGACAATGTGGCATCCATAGTACATGTCCTGACTTGAAGTGAGTTTATAAGGCGGTGCTTACACTAAAGCTCTTCACTTCACGGGGGAAGGTGTTCAGTCAGTTCACTGACCCGGCTGACCTGACCTAAAGCCAGCACTATGCCAACAATACAAAAGATAATAATAATTCATCACAGTCCAGTTTGTTAAAGACCAAATGGAAACACTCCATATTCACCATCTTTAGAGTAAGTTGGGGAAGGTTCTCAGTCATCCAGGTCATGGTCATTTTATATCGTAGGCAACTGGACTTGTTTCAGTGTCTTGAAGACGTTTCACCTCTCAGCCAAGAGGCTTCTTCAGTTCTGACTAACTGGGGGGGAGTCGCAGGCTTTCAAACAATGTGTGGGAGTGTCCCTACAGAGTCGTTAGGGCCACTTGTGGGTCGTTGACTCAATCTGACTTCATATGAGTTGCTAAGGCGTCTTCTTGAATAAGAATGAATCAGGCGTTTTAATTTCATTGCCCTGTGTTTGTGTGGTGTTACGTCGTGAACTGCTAGTGACTGTTTGCCGACAGATTAAAATGTAGTCGTAAACAACCAGGAGACGAGGCAAATTGAGTGCAGTCATTTATTCAGGCTGCTGGTCTGATCTGATCCAGCTTACCTGACTGGCCACCGCAACGTGACGTTGGGTTGTGTTTCTCCAAAAGGTGACTCTGGTTTAACTTTATTTGCCGCACCTGGATTCATTTTTTACAGAAAAATACTGCAAATAAATCAGGAACCAGGAATCTGTTCAGACCAATATGCTATCTGCTCATCTCTGAATGATGAATTTTGTGACCATCCTAACAGAAAGCAAGGTAGCGAGGAGAGTGTGTGCCTGGTCTGGTTTCCTGAGGTTTATTTTTTTTAAACTTTGAAAGTTGAGTGCATGATTGGAAGGTAAGGGAGTTAGATCATCTGTTGTTTTACGCAGTAATGAGTCAAACAAAAGCACGGTGCAGTACAGAGTGTCCTGCTACTGTAAGGCCGTTTGTATTGCACCAGACAGGGAAACAGTACGGCAGTGTACACACACTCATTCACACACCCGGTTCTGATCAATGACTAACAGTACAGGAATGACAGCAGTGAATATCTTTAAGTTTGAATGTGCGGTCACAGCAGCGTTTCATCACTTCAAGGCGACTTGTCGGCTCTCAAGGAGTTCAGAAGGCTCAAACCCCCTAAAACGACTATTTAAAAAGAGATGCCATTTCAGAACAGCTCTTCCTTAACTCTTCAAATACTCTCTTTCATCTCTGACATTCCCCTTTGGAGAGCTGAGACAAGGCCTCAGCCAGGTGACTGGCTTTGATATGCTGATACCAGGTTATATGAATATCAGGTAAAGACATCCTTGACTTGTTTCTCCATGTGACTCAGCCTCTTGCTCTCTCTGTCACTGTGGCGGTCTCATCTGAAAATGAATTGAGACAGTACTGAGACGGAGGGTAATGGAGAGATCTGTGACTTTCTACCACATGCTAGTTTTTCCAGTCGGGGCGTCACTCCTGTCAAAAAATAAACCTGACATGCAAATTAAAATCATCTATAGGGATTCATATTTGTGTTTAGTATGCTGCACAAACATTGAATTTGAATCAGCATAAAAATGAGGAACCATGAAAAAAAAATGAAGCAATGAACCAAAACTGTAGTTCCTTGAATGGACACTTGAGGCGAGCTCCAAAAAGCGAGTCAGTGCCCATAAGACCCCCGAGTTAAACTGCTCAATGTAATGACAGCGTGGTACAGAAAAAAGCTTTTGGTCTCTATAGCTATCGTCCTGACTCATGGCAACTGTGTGGGGGCTGAATTGTTGTACAACTCACTTGTTTCAGTGATATTGAGGATTAAATTTGGCATAATAAAGGGTGTGACTGTTCTGAGTGTCAGCTAGCAGCAAGCAAGGACTTGACTGTGTTTTTGTGTTGGTAACTTCTGGATCATTTAATGCAATTATGAGATAATTAATATGGCTAACTGGGATAATTGGACCAGCATCCCATCATGGAGTGGTAGACACTGGTGTTTTAGATCAACAAGTGATCACTAGAGCTCTGGTCTAGACAGGCATGGGCAGAGCCTGGAGCCTCTGGAGGAATAAACATACAGAGTTAAGGAGAGCAAGTTTATTTGTCAAACCTTCGGCATTAAAAAGTGGATTTACCTTCCCTCTCGCTTCTCAACTCTTCTGCAGCAACGAGACTTGGAGGAACCGAAATCTGGTTTGGGCAAATAATCCTAATTAATTCAGAAGTAGCCGGAGAGTGTGACAGCCGTCAAGATGCCGATGGCCGGTACCGCCGCTCTTCAGAAACCTATGAGTGATGTCATGGTGGCTCTGCCCATTATGTTTTACAGTCAATGGTTGCAAAGCAGGAGTAGCAGCTCTGTAATATATTGTTTTGTCTTCAGACTTTTTTTTCCAATGTGCCTGCATATAAACATAGAAGTCTCCTGGATACCATACATCATAATATTCTAGGTTTGTGTTATAGCCCTGTGTTTTTTATCCTTTCAGCTACTGTTCTGAGAAATCTTATATTTTTCAGCCAGCTTTTTAATAGTGGATGGTTTTAAATCCCGGTTCACCTGCGAGCTGCAGCATCAGTCATACAGATATCACCGACACAGCCGAGCTCTGCTGATAACAGTCTTGAGACGTCTCAACCTAATCAATCTATTAACCCAGCGTCATTCCTTCTTCTTCTTCTTCACATTCCAGACTTGTTCACAAATAGTCATCACACCAGTTTCTGTTTCTTCCTGTTTTCTGCCCCAGCTGTCACTCGAGCTTCTGCCCTCTAATGGATCCGAATCAGAGAGCTGTGGTGACAAACGTGTCATTGACGGCTGAGTTTGGCACCTCAAATAGAGCAGAAAGGAGAGGAGGAACAGAAGCTGCTGCTAATGGCCACTCACATGGCATTAATAAGACATTGAAAGGACACTCGGAGTGACTTATGATCATTATCTTCAGAAAATGATGTCATATGATACGCCCCATGTGCTTAATGAGCTCAGTGAGATGTACACCTTCTGAATTGACGGGAAGGTTATTAATCTAAAGTCACAGCAGCAGCAGACATCTATTGTGTAACAATCTAAAATCCAGTCTATTTTATTTCAATTACTGTTAAAAACACTCTATAGCCTGAATATTATTATCATTATCATTTTGTATAACAATATTCAAATATCTTGTATTATGACTAATTGTTGTGGGGACCATAATTGAAAAACACATTTTGAGTAACATTAATCATCCATTTTCCACATCAAATATTTTATCTTAAAACAATAATTGCTGCTCTCTAAATAGTTAAAAATTCAGCAAAGCAACAAAATACTGCTTGTTGTTGAACACACAGCTCAGCTGAATGTGTTGGTGTCTGAAGACAAGAACATGAACGTCCTACATGACCTAATTAGTCAGTTAAGAAACCAACATGAAATGACTTTTTCACACTACACTTCCTTCACAACTCAACACTCTGTCTGCATTCTTGTATTATCTATCCACGGTATGAAGCACATGTACGTTTAAATGTACTTACACAGCAGTGACACTTGACCCGACCCGACTTCTCGGCTCATGTCACGCTTCAGGCTACATTACGCAACACCTTTTTTCATCTCAAGTTGCAAAAAACACCCCGAGGCCTCTTTCAGACCAAATCAGGCGCTGTGGCGATTAGTTGAGGGGGGAGGACAGAACTAGGCGAGTATCATCGCTTTGTTCGTTTCCAGCTCCCCGGCTCGCGAGCAACATCTCTTCCAGGCAGGTTTTTCTCCTCCCTGCTGGTGCAGTGTCCTCGCAGCACTGTGTCTTTTGAGCGTACTGAGCACAAAAACTGAAACTCAGAGAAATTTCGCCGACGGAATGTTTGTGAATGTGTCTGTTTTGGGCCTATATGACAGAAGCTGTACGATCAAATGTGTCGTGTCAATCAGAGCTCATAGTGAAATATAAAAACCTTCCAAAAAACAAATTATACAGTGGGCTACATTCATATTGTTATTTTATAAATGTATTACAAATAGCTTGAGTAACATCATTATTGACCAGCCAGTATAATCGCCGGTCTAATGATGTCTACTGCAGTGTGACATCAGGTTGTGTCTCTCCAAAAGTTAAATCCGTTTCAACTTTTTGCCAAGGAGCTGCTACATTTAACTTTTTTTTACTGTTTTTTTGGGGGGCTTTATTGCCAAAAATACATGTCGCCTACGGCAGAATAACTGTCACCAGCATTAGAGAAGAAAATGAGTGCTTAAGATTAAGAGCAGCAGACTCTGACACAATCGTTGCCCGCGGCATCTTTCGACCATCGAAACTGACCAGCCGGACCTCCCCCGAAGAAGAAGAGAGCGGGATCGAGAGCGATGCTAATCCAGCGTGGTTTAAAGGATTCTCCTGGCTTATGTCCGGTCCCGGGAAAAGGAAACAGACAAATGGGACTCAACAACGTGAACTCAGAGACCGTTTTGCCCACAAAAATCGAGCTGTTGCACTCTACAGTTCTAGGATCATGTTCCAGACCGAGAGGGTGCAGGACTACGGCTGGACGAGGAGAGGTGGATTCTGTGTTTGTAACATCGATGCTTGGCGCTCTCACACACACACACAGTCAAAGTTAATAGATGGTGTTTCTCAGATGTCAGACACCGACCACATTCTCATCACCATCTTCCAGTTCCCTTTTGTAACTCTGTGTTGTATAATCAGTGCCAGATTTAGCAATTTGGGGGCCCAAGGCGAAGGTATGTATGGGGGCCCTAAACCCTGCATACACTTCTTTACTCCAAAATGAAGACAGAGAACGAAGAACACACAAAGTGTAATACACAAGCTAATAGTCACCCATGATGGAGAATAAGAAAACAACTGTCCTTTCGGCAGTTAACGACAATTTACAGCTTGCAAAGTTCGCGTTTGTCTGTGCCACATACTGACGGAAACGAATCATATCATATGTGGAGCTCGCGGAGGTGCGAACGGTTTTAAATAGCATATGAACAGCAGTGAAACCACGCCTGGCTATTAAGTATTGGATGAAACCACTACTTTTAAAGATGGAAAATCACTCGTGATTGGTTGGCAGATCTGTCACTATTGGTCACTCTGTGTGTGTGTGTGTGTGTGTGTGTGTATGTATCTATATATATATATATATATATATATATATATATATATATATATATATATATTTATACATATATTAAAAAAATTACATTTTAAGCAGAAATTATTTATACATTTCGATATCTTATTTATCTCAAAATATGTCATGCACATTTTAACTTCTTAACAACCGGCGTTTTATCGTTATTTGCTCTCAGGAGAGAGAAAAAAAAGAATAAATAATTTTTTTTACATAACATTGGCCATTACTAATGACATACACAGTAATTAATCTAGCATACTTTAATCAAATAAATCAATTCAAGCTAAAATGTAAGAGTCTATAATTAGGCTATACTGAGCCTCATCTATTTATACCAGATATTTTCTTAAAATGAAGTTAGTACCTTTTAGAAAAATGTCACCTGAGGTAAAACTCCCCCTGCTATCCTGATTAGCATTTGTATAGCTCACAGCATTTTCATTTACATATTAAAGCCTCCCCCAGAATCAGGGGGAGGGGGTTATGGGGGGACAACTGCCAAGTAAGGCCCACGTCAATTTCTGACAATTTACGGCAGTTTTCGGTGTTGCCTGCAAATTGCCGTTAATTGCCGCAAACCTGAAATTCCACGACAATCTACAGTGCCGCATACCGACGAAAATCCCACTTTTCATGCAGTGCAGGGTTATAACTGGCAGAACTAGGTTGACTCACCAGAACCCCACCATCGTCATCATCGCTGTCAAAATGGCCGTCACTGGACAACTGCTCCACCGTGTCTGTGTCAACGTCAGACACTTCACAGCTAACGTTAGCTGCTGCTGCTGCTGCTGCCGCCGGCATATCCAACACTGTGGACGTTGTTGACTGTATCCCCGGTAACAGCAGTGGTAAAATACTTTGGCAACTTTGCTTTATATTTCTCCGCGTCTTTTTTCTTTCTCCGTTTATTCGAACCGCTCGGGTAGTTTCGCTTCATTTTGGCTTTTACTCCGTGTCTGTTCGTTTTCTTCTTCTGCTTCTTCTGCTTCTTTTTCTTCTTCTTCTTCTTCTTCTTCTTCTGTGTGGTTTATTGGCGGTTGGCAAACGGCGCATTACCGCCACCAGCTGGACTGGAGTGTCGTTTGTGTTCATCTTTTGGAGTCCGTCACGGACTAGTCCATTTCATTGTGAAAGTAGGGGGTGTATGTGAGACAGATACCCATGAACTTGACATTTTAACTAACACTCAAACGTTTTTCTAAAGAATGAATTACATATTAATAAAATTTACCACGTTTTTGAAGTGTTCATGGTGATAAATTTCTTGTTTTCCTTTTCTTTTTTTTTTTTTCTTTTGGAGGTTGGTGGGGCCCCAATCAACCGCCTACCTATGCCTCTATGTTAAGACCGGCTATGTGGATAATGACAATTACACTGACCTTGTACTTAATTCCAAACTTGAAAAGTCGAGTCAAGCGAATATTTCGAGTTTTTGGCATCATACAAAGTATAGGTGCCAGCTAAATGTCAGGGACTTTCCACAGGCATTAAGAGCATCAAAACACTCTGCAATCCATGCATTAACCCTTTACTGTGTTAGTTGTAACACTTGATAATAACCGTCATTAGGCCTTTTCACACAATGTCGCCACATTATCGCCGCAGCAGCAGTTCGCCAATTATCCACCGTTGGTTGTTCACACACCTTTGTCCGGTCACAATGAAATAACGATAAATTAAAATTGAATCAGCTATTAATCTACCAGTGATTAATGATGGCTATTATAAAATAAGAAATCAAATATTTAATGGACAAACAAAAAAACCTTTTCTCCGCCCCAACACACCGGGACTGAAGAACATCGTTTTACATGAAACATAAATATTAGAAAATGATTTTCAAAGATAGATTAAAAATAAATAAATAAATACCAGAAAATGTATAATGATATGATGATTCACAAAACAAATACACAGTAAAATGTTCCATATTAATGATCATCTCCCCTCTCAACACCACCACCACCACCACCTATGCTACGCTTTGAAGACCCACTATTCTGACACCACACGCTGAGAGCTGCTGCAGACTTCATCAAAAATTCCTGAAAACCACACTCATGGCTGGGTATTGGGGGGCGCTAAACACACTTCAGCTAAGTGCTGAACTCAACTTAAAAGAACATTAAAGGCATAAACAAACTGCACCGTATTCATTATCTATATGGAGCAACAAACAGCGTAACAGGTGATGTTTCTGTTGCAAATCTCTACGTTGAATAATTCTGTTTGAAGCTGTGTTGTCATGTCTGTATTTTGTGTATTATGTTGCACTGTGAGCGAGTGCCATGCAGTGGCTGTGTTGAACAGGATGTGGCCTATTTTCTGTTTGGAGGAGACAGAGAACTAGTATTTCTAGCCAGATCCCATGTGACAGGCCGACATGACAGCGAGCCCAGCTGTGCCGAGGGGGATGCATTTCCTCTCACATCTCTTGTCGGTCTTTTCCTTTTCTTTTTTTTTCTTCCACTCTTCTTGCTGTCTCTCAGTCTCATTTTATCCCCTCTACTTTGAGTCTTTTTCCACCTGCCTCCATCATGGGCATCAACAGCGAAGCCTTTCAACAATGTAAAACAACCTTCTGTTAGACATATTGGAGCAACCTGGTCCTGGATGGTTAGTATTCATCCCCGAGCTGTTTCATTTCCCAAAATCGATTTGATGTCGAGATAGTGCTGGAATGTTAGCTGTTGTTCGGCATATTATCAGCTTTGGTGCGCCGTCAGTGCGTCTTTATTTTGACACACTTCCCTGGATGAGTGTGCCTTGTTCTGACATCCATCCAGCCATCAGAGGGCCAATTTTAATGTGGAACAAGCACTGTACAAATGGTGAGTACAGGAGTGTTCAGTTGCTTTCATATCAGTCATAAAGGCTTGATGAGTCTTCCTCTTCACAGTCGCCGTGTCTGAATCCATCTGAACACTTATTAGAGATGTTGTGAAGTAATAATTTGAAAGATTTTGTCAGATCCAAAATGTTTTGTGTGTCTCAGTGTAAGAGTTCAGACAGTTGGTTCCAGCTTCTAACAAGGTTGTGAAGCAATAGTATTCATGGTTTCCACAAATCTTTTTCTACCCATCCATAAGTAAATTCTGAATAAAGCCCGTCTGAATATCTTCACCAAGGACGGAGGTTCCATTTCAGTGACCTTGAAGAATTGTTCATGTTTGCACAAAAGGCCAAAATGCATAGTAACTTTCTGTGTCTCAATTCAGGGTCTGCATCCTCTGAAGGACTCGGCCTTTGCGGTCTTTGAAGGCGAGTCCATCAGAGAGACCTTGTTAAACGCGTCAGCCGTTGTTAAATGGGACGGTCTCGCCTTTGGAGCATTTCCTGGTTGTGTCACCAGATGTTTTACCCTTACATCACGATTTTTGCTGCCCAGGCCCACGAAAGTGACGACCTACGCCACGCAATGTCGCCATTTTCTCTCTTTCTTGCTTCTTTTTCGGGCACGCAAAGAATCTTGGGATATGTGAGGCCATGAAGGATGGTAGCGGTGCATCCTCCAAAAAGAGGGAAAAGAAGGAGCATTTGGAGGAGCCTTTGGATTGCAGACCCTGAATTGAGACACAGCAATTGTGTAAGTGTGAACAGGGCCTCTGCAGGCAGCATTGTCCTTCTTCCCGCTGTCGTCCCGTTTTCCAAAATATCCTGTCGCTACAAGAAACAACAAAAACAGAACTAGCGACCTACTTGCTGGAAATAGCAAGTTACTCTAACAAGCTAGCAGCTATCACCTTTTCCTTTGCAGGGATTTAGCCATTTCAGGGCTCCTCTACCTACATACCAAACAAGTTCTCCCTGACTCCATTTTGCAGGGGCACCATCATTGCATCCTGGCTCCGATGATTCCGACTACACTCCACTACAGCAGTACAAATTGTTTGCTAAATTAGTGCTAAAGCAAGTACAGTAAGCCATGGATGTGCTCCTGGTTCTCCTGCTTTTGGGCCTCATTCATCAGCTCTAGACAACAGTGGAACAGCTGCGGTGACAATGTTTAATAAAAAAAAGTGAAGAGGATGTGAGATGTGAGGAGTGAAAGTGGTAAATAATAATTATAATATACCAGAATTAAGTAAAAGGCATTTCATGAAAGGATCGGAAGACTTCAAAGGTTTTGGTGGTGAATGGTATAAGATGCGAGGAGCTTAGGATCCATCTTCGTCTCCTTCTGCCACTCCCTCTGCTCCCTCATCACCCCCTATATAGAATTGTTGATGCAGTACATTAACTGGTGGACGCACCTAATCTGAGAGCACATGGGGGAAAAACTAGAAAGAGGGCGGCACATGGGAGAGGCGAAGAGAGTACAGGCGCAAAACATAAAAGTGGGATGAATAAATAATCAGGCTGCTGCGCCTATAGAGCGCCACAGCGAGTTTCATTACAAAGTTCAAACGGCTGTCTGTCTGTTTATCCATCTTTTTCATCTGTGTTTTTAATACCTCCCATCTGAGTGGTTCAAAAAACTTTCCCAAAGAGTAGAAAACAGTTGTGTTTGTACAGAAGAGGTGAACGGGGAGGAATCTGGGGGATGTGTGTGTGATTCTGTGCACTATAACAACAACAGGGACTGTAGGTCTGGATGAAAGTATGCAGCACAGACCCTCTGAAGGCAGACTGTCCTCAGTACAGTCATGAGAGGAACAGATGTAGATATCTTGTGCTATCATTTCCTTTGGCCGAATGCCGTGAATCGATCCATAATTGTACAGTAAGTCTGACTGCCGGTGGTGTTACTGTATGTGAGAGCATTTGGTTCATTTCTTCTATCCTTTCTGAAGTCCTCCTTGTCCCCCCCTTTACTCCTTCATATCTTTACCTTAATTTCTTGCTTTAATCAACACCATCCAGTCTCTTTTTCTTTTCTACGTGTTCTACCTCGATGATAGTCCCTGAGTTGCTAACAGCCGTTGCTGCGCCCGTCCATCTGCAGCATTTCCCTTGTGGCATCAACATATCGCTGCCGTCAGAGGAAAACACCTTGAGGCTCTGAGAAAGTGTCAGCTTTCTCTGAGACAAGAAGAAAGTCATTGTGTGTTTGGACTGCAAATTCTAGATGTTACACAATGACCTGAGCGGCTGAGTTCAGGCCCCTGGGTACGTTACACTTCACCAGTTAACTTCAACACCTCAACAGTGTTAAAAATAAGATTACAAAAGCAAACAGACGACACCACGACACAACACAATAGCTTTTATCCTCACTGGGCTTAAGTTAAGACTGATGTTGCTTTTTAAGGTCCAATGCCAACAGTTTGTGCAGCGCTAGTCTGGGCTGTTTTAATGGTGCAAGCGGTGGGGCTTGGGTGCACAGACTGTGTGGGCGTCCATAAGAACAGCAGCTTATTGAGCTCAAACTCAATTGCCAGAGAGAATGTTAGAAATGTACCTTTCTGCCAAACAGTTTATGTTGCAAACTTTGTTTCTTTAGGTCCAGTTTTCAATTTTATGCTGTGACAATGCTGTGGTGAGGAGCGAGGCACAGAACCACTTGGTAAAGGTTCGAAATAGAGCACATTTTGGAGTGATATACCAAGTGTTGTCAACCCAAACATATTTAAAATATCTTGTGGTGTTAAACTGACATGATGAAATGTTGTCTACAACAGCTGTCTCTGATTTGGCAGCTTTTTTGCCTGGTTGTAACGCCAACACAT
Source organism: Diplodus puntazzo (assembly GCA_963678695.2). Lineage (NCBI taxonomy): Eukaryota > Metazoa > Chordata > Actinopteri > Spariformes > Sparidae > Diplodus > Diplodus puntazzo. The sequence goes on along the minus strand of OZ023163.1, from coordinate 3,000,517 downwards.
TCCATTCCTCTCCTAACTTACCATTCAGATTGTATACATAATGTTGTTGGTGAATGAAGTTTGGTGATTACACATACGTACTCTCACGAACTGTGATTCAACTAATAGAAATGGCCTCTTGTTGTCTGGATGCACAGATCTGCAACTACAGGGAGCGGGTGCAGTTTTTTTAAACAGTCGGTTGCTAAATTATTCTAGAAGCATTTTTTGTTCAGGTGGGTCAGGGTTCGCACGGAGCACCAATACAGTAGCCTTCTTGGACTGAGGTACATATGTGCTATTTTGTGTTGTGTTCATGTGATTGTTGCACTTTACAGAGCAGTTCATTTATGTATTCATGAGGGTAAATAAGCTAAGAGATACGTCACCCAGCTGGCCAGTGAGCGCTTCAAGGCATTTAGTGTCAATAAATGTCAGGCAGTGTGTATTCATATGTATTTTTGTAAGAGTGGCTTTTGATGGAGTGGGATCTTTGCGTCGGATACATTTAGCTTGCTCTCGCTGGTTTCAAAAATCGTACCAACCCCAGCTTTAATAATGACAGCAATGAGAAAAATAAGTAGAAACAATACTACCATAGTTTAAGAAACTGAATAATTGCATCATTTTAAATTAATACTTCCTCTTATAATTATGGACAATAAAACACGGGACTAATAACAGATATAAATGATGATGCTCAGGACGGCTGACTCCCAGTGTTGAGGTGTGTGAGGCTCTTCTGTAGCAGTCTGATGTTGTTCGCATGCAATTTAACCAAGATAAACACAGCGGACGGTGGCTGCAGGGCCGCAATCCTAAAACCAGAGACTATAGATCTATCAACACACGTGTCCTGTTGCCTTCAGACGGCTGCAAGGGTTTAATGTAGCAGAGGAGAAGCTTCATACAGCCGCTGTCAACAGCAGGTGCTGGGAGAATAATTCACATTAGATTCATTATACAGTAATGCAGATTCATATTCTAACCACAATAAACTTGCATCCAGAGGTGATCCACAAAAGAGATCATTCATCTGGTGTCACTGTGTCATCGTCTGTCTCTCCATCATGGTTCCTCCCTCAGGTACCGTCTCCACCCCTCCTCCTCCCTTCACCTGTTTGCTGATGGACATACTCACAGACACACACACCTGTTACTGAATATGTTTCATCACCGTTACCCTTAACAACATTAGGATCCTTTAATTCCTCTCCTAAAACTGTCTTATGGGAAAGCTTTAATGAATTCTTAAATAAGTTACTGGGTTTTTTCATTCTACTTCAGCCGCGTAACATTTTTTAACCTCTTCCCGCGATGTTTCATCATCCTTGTGTTGTTTTATTTAGTTTTCTGTTTCGTCTGCTGTTTTTAACTTGAAACACTTTGTAACCTTGTTAAGAAAAATGCTTTCTAAAATAAATCTGTTTTTATTACACACCGCCTGCCGAGAATTATTCCTGGGTACATTTCCATATGTGGACGATTTTATAACACACACACACACACACACACACACCCACACACAAACGCTCAGTAGCTTACCGGTCAAATGGACCTTGAATGAACAAAAAACAGCACAGTCAAAGAGTCACTGAACAAACAGAAACATAAGAGGACACACACACACACACGCACACACACGGCCTGTTTGACCGGCTGCCAATACGCTTAATGAAAGAAGTGATGAGTTATTGACAGATGCTTGGTATCTGAAGCTGCTGAGGTGTCTATTGCTGTCAATTTGCTGACACACACACACACACACACACACACACACACACACACACACACACACACACACACACACACACACACACACAGGTGCCCGATACAGCGTTCCAAGCAAAATGGTCGTGTCTCCTTGGGTGAGTGTGTGAGGGTGGGTGTTATTGGTAATGAGTGAATATTGAGTACATCATCTTTGAGCACACCGGTCCATGAAGGCTATTTATCTTGTGTGTGTGTGTGTGTGTGTGTGTGTGTGTGTGTGTGTGTGTGTGTGTGTGTGTGTGTGTGTGTGTGTGCGCAGAAGTACACTCAGCTGTGCACACGCTTTGAAGCCTCAGTGATCAGTGTGTGTTTGTAATGTGTGTGTTTCAGCACCTTTATGTGATGTACACTAAGACATTTGAGTGGCAGCGGGTTTAAGAATCCAATCAGGGCCATGGACTCAATGCGAGGTTCAGGCTAATTACTGGATTCACAATAATGAGCATATGTACACAACTGTGTACCCCCGACACACACACACACACACACACACAAACTGAGGAGGACGGACCGTGATGGATTTACGGTTAAGTCGTGACGACTCCACACACGCATCCCCACGCACACGTAAAATGAGCAAACACATCCACCCCCTGTGATCCTCCACCTTCCTCCCTCTCCTCCTCCACCTCCTCCTCCTCCTCCTCCTCCTGCCTGTCCTCCTCCCCTCGTTTGGTGTGAAATTAAACATTAAAGCCCAGCAGCACATGAGTCAAGGTGCTTAATGATGTCGACTTCCTAATAAATTTCTCTGGAGAAATAGCTAAAGACGGCGAGACAGGTCGAGAGAGGGAGAAAGAAGAGAGGAGGCACATTCAGAGTGTATTAGAACGTACAGGGACCGAGCTAAATGACTGAAACCCTGAACAATAGAGGAGCCACACTGAGTCAGCTCGACCTCTGGAGGATCTAGAAGTGGTTACGTCAGGACTTCGGTTCTCACGTTACTTGGACTCTCATCCATAACCGTATGCATCTACAGCCTATGGATGCACTGCTCCATTTAGTTTGAAGACCACCAGCCATCTCTAATGAGGGACCGCTGCGTTTCATCATTTGTAAACCTGAACCCGATGGACATTTGAAACAACACGTTTCCAGTTGTGCTCGCGGCACAGAAACCAGAAACCAGATATTTTTGACAAGAAGTTACACGGAGTCAGCTGAGGCCGTCTTTTAAAAGCTTTTGTGATTCTCGGACTCTTTTTCCTGGATTTTCCAATAGAGTTACAATCGGCAGCAGACTCCTCAACGATCGCATGCATCACCGACAAAGCAGCACATTTTTAAACGAACGAGATGAAAAGGTAAAAATCCTTTTGAAGTCAGATTCTGAGGACGAGATGCAGAATACAAACACATAATGGCGAGATTCATTAAAAAGACGGAAACATTGATCACCACGTTAATACTCTGTATGTAACTGCGGTCTTCAAACTGAATGACCCCTCTGAGAATTAGCCAGCGCTGCAGTCTGGTGTTCACATCCGTGCCACAGGTTCTCACTGCTGCTGCAGGCGGGAGGCTGAACGAGCGGAGACACAAATGAACAGCAGCTCGGTAGCTTGTTGTGGAGGAAATGTTAGCTCGGCCGTGTCTGGCCAGCCTCAAGCATGCTGGGAGTTACTGCAACACCCCTGCACTGTTACCACTAACCAATAAATAACTAACAGCGCGTCTGAAAAAGAGGCTGACGACAGAAAAAAAAGGGATGATAAGTTGCTTTACTCATGTCTCACGGAGACATTTATAGATAATAACATGAAAACAGTATAACCATAAACAGTCACAGACTAAAGATTGTGTAAATGTGCAAAAAAAGACAGATGTGACAAACACAAACACTAAGTGAATAAATTAGTTTGGGCCGTATTCTTCATCATATATGTTTACTGCCCGTCATAAAAGGGCTTGTGGGCATAACTTTCATTTATTGTATGCAATCTCAGTAAGTATATTTTCTGTTTATAAAGTGGCCTCATCTTGTGCACTGATGCAATATAAGTGCAATAGGCTGCACTGAACCAATCGCTGCTGGGAATTCTATCAAAGAAACTCCAGCGCTATTAACGGCCGATGGAACAGTAACTTGCATTCATATTAAACTTTATAATGAAGCTGGACACATGGAGCCGCCTGCTGCAGCCACAGCAGCCTGTTTATTTCATCGCTGTTTGTTGATGAATTATTATTGAGGCCCAATATTGTAGCTTCTAAGATGTTAAAACACTCGGCGGCTGCAGGATAAAAGTTGGAAAAAAGGTTATGACACTTCAGAAAGCTTGATTTTAATGTTGTGAACTGACCTCCACCCACATAACAGTCAGTCTGTTGGCAGTCTGACTACATGTGTTGTTAGATTTTAATGATTTTACTTTTAGGCACTCTTGACATCCTGCTGCAATAAAGCCAAGAATAAATATTCCTTTTTGGTAAGGAACCACAGGCTGCTCCAGTCTCACATGCATACTGCTACAGCAGTGAGTGACATTTGTTTTTCTTTTTTTAAAATTGATACGTGGTGCTGATTGCAATTAACATCATGACCCACTTGCTGCCTTGTAATTATGATTGAGTTGTTTCAATGCTGAATCTTTATTCATGTGATGAGTTTGGAATGCAATTTACTTAAGGCACTTCCAATAATAGTCAAATGTGAACAACATGAAGCAACAAGGCGACCTGAGAGGGCCACCACGACCACTACAAGAGAACCAGCAGCTGCTTCACCCGCTGATCCCAGACCTGTGTTCTGCTACAGGAGAACCAGCGGCTGCTTCACCCGCTGGTCCCAGACCTGTGTTCTGCTACAGGAGAACCAGCGGCTGCTTCACCCGCTGGTCCCAGACCTGTGTTCTGCTACAGGAGAACCAGCGGCTGCTTCACCGGCTGATCCCAGACCTGTGTTCTGCTACAGGAGAACCAGCGGCTGCTTCACCCGCTGGTCCCAGACCTGTGTTCTGTTACAGGAGAACCAGCGGCTGCTTCACCCGCTGGTCTCAGACCTGTGTTCTGCTACAGGAGAACCAGCGGCTGCTTCACCCGCTGGTCCCAGACCTGTGTTCTGCTACAGGAGAACCAGCGGCTGCTTCACCGGCTGATCCCAGACCTGTGTTCTGCTACAGGAGAACCAGCGGCTGCTTCACCCGCGGGTCTCAGACCTGTGTTCTGCTACAGGAGAACCAGCGGCTGCTTCATCCGCTGATCCCAGACCTGTGTTCTGCTACAGGAGAACCAGCGGCTGCTTCACCCGCTGATCCCAGACCTGTGTTCTGCAGCCCAGAGAGAAGTGAGGGTTCTGTCACCTGCAGCACGTTTACACTCTGAATGTAGAAGTGTTAGTAAACAACGCTTTGATGTTTGTGTCTGAAACTGTTTGAACTTTGATCTTTGAAAGTTGTGTATGAGGTCGTGGAGAGGTGACGGTGCACCTGCAGCAGAGAGTTTTACTTCTGTCTGAGATCAATCAGTCAGTCGGTCACTTTAGGAAAAATCATATAATTTCCAGTTGAGAAAACAACATTTAAGGCGTTTTCTCTGCTGTTAAACACAGTTTCAGGTCATTTTTGACCCGAAGACAACATGAATGGTTAAAACAACTTGGTTAATCATATGTAAGCTAAAAGCACCGAAAACTGGTCTTACCAGACATATTTGTGATATAGCTGATATATCTAAACTACCAACCTGAATCAGAAAGCATGAACATACAGAGCGCACAGACGGAGAGACACAGAAACAGAGACATCGATTAATGCCGAGCTTCGTCCGTTGCAGAGCACCTTTGGAGTGAATATGACTGCAGGGCTTTAAGTGATTTATGTAGTAGTGCAAAAGCAAATTACATCTCATTACTTCTCATTGTGGCAATAAGCTGTTCTGTCATTCTTCTGTATTTGTTAGTGCAGCACATAAATATTACAGATGAGACACTAGGTAGCAATTTGGGATGGAGTTAATGACTTTTCATCTGCTGGTGTGTGAGTAAACAGCCAGCAGAGTGGAGGAAGGAGACTGGACGAGATCTGCACATTTCCAAATGTCTTGAAATGAAAAATCAAGATAATCAAGACAGCGAGACGTGACGAGCTTCCAGTGGCTGCCGAGCCTCCTCTCAACTAATCCGTTTTCAAAAGGAGCTTATTTATGTGGCAGTGATGCTAATGAAGGACATTTTGACAGCATTACAGCTCATTCATGTGCAGTCACACCAAAAGGTTAATCCTATATGAGACAGCTTTACTGAACATACATCATGGACCCGTCACAACACCTACTGAACTTCACTCACGCTCATATACATGTTTATTCAGGGATTCATATAACAAGCACACCTGTTTGTGTGTACGATACCAAAACTGTTTCGTTGTACTTGAGCCCTTTTGATTATGCACATAAAACGCCTCTCTTCTGAGAAGTAACTCCTCAGAGTTTACCACCAAACCTGAGTGATGTTCAGCCAAATTTACAGAGGCACACACACATCGTAAAATTGTTTTCTCTATTTCTTTTCTCCACTTTTGAAGGTTATTCCAGTAATTCACCATTGCACTTCAATTAATGTGGAGGATTTACAGGAGACAGGTTGAAAATAATGGTGCAAATCAAAGTGGCAGAGGCCGAGGTATTCAGACTTTACTCTCTAGCAGGACTTGAAGTCTAAAAATGTTAGAAAATACTCATCCATCCAGCGGATTGGAACGTGACATGAAAAAAGTGACCTTCCTCGTCTCTCTCGGTTGCTTATGGACAATTATGTCCAAGCTGTTTAATGCCGCTGGACTGTGGCGTTCTTTGTGAAGGACTCGGGTCAGATGTTCTGTGACAGTCCAAAGAATGTAACCGTATGAACATCGCCAAGCGCCTCGTCTCAGTGCCTCTCTCCGCTCTGCTAACACAGAGCAACATTAGCTAACGCTAACGACCTGTTAAGTATAGATCCCTCTATTTTACCTGATTATTTTTTTATTTTCCAAATATGGTACTATTTAATCTGCTACATTTATTTGACAACTTTAATAACTATTTACAGATTTAATTTAATGATATCAAATGTAACAAAGAAATAAATCACGGTGTAGTATAACAGGGGTGGAGGGAGATTCACAAGCTAGCTCGCAGATTAACGTGTTAATATTAAAGTGAGGATTGTATTAATGCATCAAATATAATGATCTGATACTATGATATAATCTGACATGCAACTCGGCATGATGAGTACTTGGTATGATTAGATTTTGATGGTGATACTTTACTTACTGTACGTGCACAATTAATTGTAGTATATTTCTACACGGCGGTACTTGAACTTGCTACTTCATTTAAGTACAGGACCTGAGTGCTTCCTCCACCACTGGTAAATGGTATATTATAGGGGATGTGAAAAGAAAAAAAGGTCACTACAGACCGTTTTCAGTATGAATATCATTCATAAATGAATAGTAAAAAGCATTCCAAGGTCTTGCTGTTGTATCAGTGTCATTCACAACAATGCAACGTCTCGGACAGCAGGAGACGGTTATAAGACCCTCTCTATCCCACGAAGAAAGACTGTGTAAAAAGCCTCAAGAATGTGTTACTTTGGCACCGCAGCAGTGTAAGCCGAAGAAAGTGTGCATTCACAACTCATTAGGTCTTTTGTATTTCTGTAACCACCCCACTGCTCCTGCCACACCACTCCCTGTCTCATTACCGAGCCAAGGTGACACCTTGGCTTCTGTGTTGAGCATCCAACATACACACCATCTGGCCCAGCATCACCTTGTCCATTTACCTTCTCATGCACACACACACACACACACACACACACACACACACGCACACACACACACCACACACACACACACACACACACACACACACACACACACATTGACACTGTAATGTGGACGTGCATAGAAACAAAAAACAGAAAAAAAACCCTCGACACTTGATCATGCACTGGACAAACTGGGGTGTGGTTTTGCGATTGGTTTATTTTTTGGCTCACCTGTTATAATGCTAGCTGTACAGAAAACGTTTGTGTTTTTCTGTTGCCACACAGAAAAAAAAAAAAATAGGTTTGGCTAACTTCACTGTGCCAACAAGCCCTGTAAAGAACTGGGTAGCAGTGGTGGTCTGTATGTATCTATGGGTACGTTGGACCTGGGCATGAGGCCAACATTACAGCGTGCAGCCTGCTCGACTGCTCCATACCCAATTTAACATCACAGCATAATTAAAGAAACTTGGCAGCCCCCGAACAGCAGATTTGATAGTGCCCTGCGCACGACCGGAGCTCGTTGTATGGGGCTGCAGGATCCCATGTAGCACAGAATCTCACACCAACACGGGAGGGTGGCTTCTTGTTCCACTGAATAAAATGTATTGTGTGTAGGAGAAAGTCGGGCATCTTTACCAACTTTCTCAAGATCTCAGTATGAGATTACTTGCTATATTCTAATGCAATCGCAACAATTACATGTCCTGAGCATGAACAGCTTACAGAGCAACTAGTAAAAGAAGATATTCGATGACAGTGTTTTTTTCCCTCACAGCAGGGTCCATGTTTGTTGCAGCGTGCTCAAGCCTCAAAGACTTTCTGGAAGTTAACCTCGAGGAACTGTGCAGACTGTCTAAACAATTAGCCTTTTGGTGTGGTTAGCGTGTCATGGTGAGGACACTGGTTGCTGTATTAAGTACCCAGGGATGATGCAAAATGTGCTTTATACATGAACTCAACAAACTCCTGTTGCTAAATCATTAGCATGCACAGTGGTCGGCTAAATAATTAAAAGCTAACGGAGGAGAATGTTCAACAAAATATCCTCCTGCATCCCAAAATAGCTCGATCAAAAGAATGAAAGTGTTCAGTCATAATTCTGCCTTTGTGTGGTTTCACTGACAGCAGAGATAGATTCCTCTTAATTGAGTTTGTTGAGTCATGTAAAGAGGTCACTGCTGTCAAATCAACAGTACTGTGACGTTTTCCTCACTGATTATCTGTTGTGTCAGAATCTCTTGGTGCTGCTTCGACAACATAACATTGACTACAACATAACGACATGTATAACGTTTCAATGTATCCGGTCAGCAGAAACATACAGTGCAAACATTTGTTTTGGCGGTTGGGTGTCCAGGTCACAGCTAACAAGCTGTGAAAAGACTTATCTGTTGGCTAGTATCATCTCATTTTATCCATTAATCCATAGCCCAAGGAATCTTAATTTAACATCCAGCCATCAGGTAAACACTCCTCACAAGGATGCTCTTTTTCCTGCTTGTGGTTCCATTTCACCTGCTATCAGTGAAGGTCATTTGTTAATGATGTCTTAAAAGTGATTGACTCCAGGAGCAGCAAAACGAACGTCTATCTGTACCACATTTATCGGCAACAATTTATTTACTCATCTCTTTTTAACTGTTCTTTACTCTTTATCTCTGTTCTGATTCCAGGTGCACCTGTTCTACCACTACAGTCAGCTACACTGCCGATACCATTCACCTTACCATTACAATGATCAAAACAACAATGTGCTACAACACAAACAATATTATAATTCATTCAGCAGCTCTCATTCCCTCTCTCCTGCTGTTTGTGTGCAGAGGCTAACATTATTGCCTGCAGTTCGTTTACAGCTGCCTCTCCATCATCATTGAAGCAAATAGCTTCATGCATTACATAGCTGTATGGCCGTTTTGGAAAGGGCCTCCATAAATAATGACTAGGGGTGAAATGGAAACTATAGGAAAAAGCTGTTACTTTTCACCACGGCATGTCTATCCGCGTTGTTCACAATGTGCTGCGTCTGAAATATGCATGAGGCAAAATGTGTCCCCGCTACGACTACAGCGACGGAGCGCTAAAGTAAAGGAGGGAGCGGAGAAGAAAAGATTGATTTTTTTTTTGCGGGATGAATCTTAGAAATGGGGCAACATTATGACATTTGTATCCCTGCCTCTTTGTGCAGTTGCCGTTGCTGTAATTTGTGGAACTACAATGGCTGGTGTTTTGGCGGCTTGCCGAAGGTTCAAATGTCCTTCATTTAATATTCAGGAAAGAGAAAAATAAGCCGCTTATTTATTTATTGTAATGCAAGTGTCATGAATATGTATAAGCAGCTATCAATGCTGTCACCTTGAGCAGAGTTTCACACATGTACGTGTGTGTGTTGTGTGTGCAGGTTTCAGTTTAGGATGCTGATGTATGCGTGTGTGTGTGTCTGACTATTTGGGAAAACAAAAGATCGGAGGCAGTTTGTGCCGGCAGCTAAGGTCGTACTCTCCTCTTACATGTGACATTTCCCTGACCAGGCAACGAGCAGGCGGTTCACAAAGCCCTGCACCTCTTCGACTTTTAATGATTTTTAACCCGTGACTTGTTCATTTCATATTACATCCCTTTAACTTAGAGGGATTGTGTGCATTATGTGTGTCGTATAATTCAAAGCCACGTTTGTTATCTGTGGCGAGAACATTAAGACTGAAAAATTCTGTAAAACTCTGGATTGTGTTGAATAATGATTAAACCCAATGCCAACAATGCACTATACAAGCCTGTGGACCATTGTGTTTCAGTTTATTAATGCTGCTAGACCTTGGACTTTTTTGAGAAGGACTCGGGTTGGATTTAATTCAATTTTTTGACGCCTTAGTTTAGAAGGGTTCTGAAGTCTGCTAACATAAACTAGCAATCGGCTTCTAGCGCAACATACATGTTCCACAACTGAACTTGCATCCAAGTCTCACTCACTGCACCCCTGTTCACCACCTCGACCCCTGTTTGCCACTCCGACTTCCACACCCCTGTTCGCCACCCGACCTCCACACCCCTGTTTGCCACCCCGACCTCCACACCTCGGTTCATCACCCAGACCTCCACACCCCTGTTCGCCACCCCGACCTCCACGCCCCTGTTCGCCACCCCGACCTCCACGCCCCTGTTCGCCACAGAGACCTCCACAACCCTGTTCGCCACCCGGACCTCCACACCCCTGTTCGCCACCCGACCTCCACACCCCTGTTCGCCACCCGACCTCCACACCCCTGTTCGCCACCCCGACCTCCACACCCTTGTTCGCCACCCAGACCTCCACGCCCCTGTTCGCCACCCAGACCTTCACGCCCCTGTTTGCCACCCAGACCTCCACGCCCCTGTCAGCCACCCCGACCTCCACGCCCCTGTTCGCCACCCCGACCTCCACACCCCCCTGTTCGCCACCCAGACCTCCACACCCCTGTTCGCCACCCGACCTCCATGCCCCTGTTCGCCATTCCGACCTCCATGCCCCTGTTCGCCACCCCGACCTCCATGCCCCTGTTCGCCACCCCGACCTCCACGTCCCTGTTCGCCACCTTGACCTCCACGCCCCTGTTCGCCACCCCGACCTCCACGCCCCTGATCGCCACCCCGACCTCCACACCCCTGTTCGCCACCCGACCTCCACACCCCTGTTCGCCACTCCAACCTCCACACCCCTGTTCGCCACCCTGACCACCACCCCGAACTCCATACCCCTGTTTGCCACCCAGACCTACACCCCCCTGTTCGCCACCCCGACCTCCACACCCCTACTTTCTCCCCAACTAAAACACAGACATGCTCTTTCCCGTAATGGAACACAATGTTAAAAAAAAATATGTGCTGAATCTTTCAATATGGGGAATATTTTCTACAAAGATACTTTCAGAGAGTGACTAGGGGGATTCTTAGATGTATGCATGTATATCTGGACTACTATTTATATGATCATCCCATAGTTAATGTGCAGTAACACATTCAGCACCCATCGAGTGTGGGCTTACTCATTTCCAGTGAGAATTTATCACCGTGGGCTTGATAAAGACGGCCAGATTGATGAGTCAGACTTGAGATTCTGTGAACTTCATGCAAATTGGCAGAGATCAAATTAAGAGACAACCAACACTGGATAGGAATTTAAGGACTGACAGACATCCACTCCAAATTAATGGTGGATAAGAAACTAGTGTATCTGATTTCCAAGCACTTCAGAATCGTCTGATGCATGATTAGATGTTGGTTCTGTCTCACGCTCAGACTGGAGAGCAACGACTTGACTGCTATCGACTTTTAGAGAAAGTATATCAAAAAAATGTTGGAGATTGAATCACTTTTCCTGCAAAGTATCTGGTGCTCTTCAATTTTCTTAGCAGTGCAGACACATTCTGCCAATTCACAGACTTCATTATTAACCAGATTTGACTCTACTTTGGAGTTTAGTTTTCGTCTTTTCCCCCATCAAGTAGACCAAATTGGTTTCTTTCCTTTGTTTAATAATTTTGTTTGCTCTGATCAGTGTTTGTGAAGCAGTTTGTTGTGATAAAACTGCAATTTATTCAGCACTTCTGTTTCTCTCTTGACTCTTGGAATAAAAGACACAATAAAGCAGTAAAATTGAGGATTAAGGGCCCTTCTTACCGACTTATGCAGCATCTTTTTTTCTAAGTCGTGCCTGACACCTTTTGACAATCCTAATGCATCTATAAGTTAATGTAAAAAGAGAAGCTGTCACGATGCCTTCAATTTACCAAAATGCTTTTTTAACCAGCTCCCATCCATATAACCTGCTGGTCATCGTTGCAAACTGCTCACTGTTACTGTATCGTAAAGGGAGCTCAGACTATATGAAATAGTGTATAGTGTTTAAGGGAAACCCTTTTTAAATAGCATTTATATAAATAATTAAAATTGTATGTCTTGTGGTAAGGCATTGGATACTTCTGTACCTTTTGCCAGATGGCAGCATGGTGAACAGACTGTTGCCTTTTTAGCTATAATCTGTTAGTATCCTTTGGGCTCTGTGCAGACATCTCACTACAGCTCTATCACTGATGCTTTATCAATGGGTACCCGTGATGTTCTGGGCAGCTTTAATCACCCACTTCAGAGTTTTCCTGTCCCGTCCATGCAAAGACCAAGCCAGATTGTGCTGTTTCTTCCAGAGCATACTGGAATATGTCTCAAGCATCATTGTAGAGTCAGGACTATGGGTAACACGAATAACTCATACATTTGTCCTAATCCACTGTGACAGCTAGACCACATGTCACCTGGTAAGATACAGGAGGCAGGAAGTCCGGATCGATGTAAAAGATGCTGCCCTCACAGGAATATTGACAGATGTTGAGGCTGGAAGTACATCTACAGTCTCTTCTGTCACAGGTTGGTGCAACTGTGCTGAGCAAGATATGTCCGCAAACACTGGTCGGATCGGCATGAAATGTAGTATGCTTATTCATTAGGCTTGGCTGAATAGTATTTTGGGGCCTCGAAGCTTCATTGAGAGCTACCAACAAATATTCCAAAGGTGGGAGTCCAGTGTTGGTGGTGGTCAAATATTCCAAAGGTGGGAGTCCAGTGTTGGTGGTGGTGGTGGGACACACACACACACACACACAACACAAGCTATCTTTTTCCTCTCAGAATTTTTCTTACATACTGTGCCATTTCTCGTAATTGAGTCTAATGAGACAAGGACATGGGGGAGACATCAGTCACTGTCTGTCGCAGGGAGGGTTGAGTTTGAGCTCGTCACAGCTAACATGCTTGCTTGACCATTTTTTGTGCAAGCGGAGCAGAAATTCTTCCTCACATTGCTGCTTTTCCAATTGTGGTTTCTGTTCTGTATTCGAATGTTTTTGACAGGTTTTAAGACTAATTAGAGGCAATAGATGAGTTCCATTTTGTCACTCTTCATGAGTCTCTTGAGTATTTTTTGGTGTAGCCAACACAGCATTTACTTCCACTTTGTGAAAAACCCAGAGCTTCGGAATATGGATTTGGATGACGATTACTATGGCAAAGATAGAATATGTATTCTGCTGGAGGGGGGGGGGTGTCATGACCTTTCCTCTGTCCACTACTTGCAGGATAAAGGCTGTATTTTTAGCACTGTTACTGAGTCTTTAGCAATGGTAGACTCATTAGCATGTTGTTTAATTTGTTGAGTATTGTCAGGTGAGGTACACATCATGGCCTCAAGCAGGGATTTGCCTTGTGATTGCAATACTGACCCCATAAATCTAACCCTAATCCTGGCTACCCGGACTCATGGGACCATTTTCTCGCTATCGCCCCTAGTACGGATAGGAACGATGCTTGACATTGATTTTTTTGAGGTTTTTTGTGTTTGTTTAGATCTACTCAACCTTGCTCATTAATGTGTGCTGGTCTCCGTTCCCCATCTCTTTCTCTCTCTCTCTCAGTCTGTCTCGTGTATAATTATTACAATCACGCAGATTCTCCCAAATTAATTCCAGCCATATTCACCTGTGTAAAAACTCAGCCGGTTAAAAACTATTTGCCGTAACAAACAGAGACCTCGGGTGCGTGTCGTCACCATCCCGCAGTAATTATCGCAGCTTTCCAGAGAGCCGAACATCTGCTACTGCAAAGTGGGTGAATAAAAACACACACAACTTTATGCCTGTATCAATGCAGCTGTTAGAAAATAGAAAATGCAGATTTTGCCTCAGATTATGATCAGCAGTTAGTCTTCCATTGAGTAACATAACACACAGCTTTGTGAAAAGAACATAGCTGTTGGACAGCTTTTAAAATCTGCAGGTTCACCGTATCAAATTCAGGTCAGGTTCAAGATTATGTTAGAAAAAGGTATTCTGGACTTTAGTGTTAAATACTGACACAAAATCTAGCAAAACAGGGGTTTCAGTGATGGATTGTATCCAACTACATTAGTAATGCAGGAAGTACATACTTGAGTAACTTTACTTCAGTTCTGCATTTTTCTAGTGCTTTTCCAGTCTACAAACCTCTCAGAGCGCTTTACAACACACACACATTCATACATTAATGGCAGAGGCTGCCATGCAAGGTGCTAATTGCTCATCAGGAGCAATTTAGGGTTCAGTATCTTGCTCAAGGGCACTTCGAAATGCAGCCAGGGGGAGCTGGGGATTCAAACCACCTCCCTTAGTTGCTAGATTAGATGGCAAACTGCATCAAAGAAATGCTGAATATTGGCTGATAATGGGTCAACCCATAGTAAATAGACGTATCATCATCATCAATTTTGATACCTACGAATATTTAATATGATATACTTTAAATAATGTTTGTACAGTTTACTTTTAATTTTAGCAAATTCATATTTTAACTAGATATCTTTGCTTTTACTCAAGTAGGGATTTTGTGTACTTTTGACAAAACTCAGGGTTTTTACATGAAAACCATTTTTTCTAAAACCTAAATCACATCAAGTCAGATTTTTCTAAAGAACTTTTCGTTTCCTTTCATCAACGTTTTATCATTTGTTCGTTTGACAAAAGCTGAGTAGCCATGAAAACTGAGATTACTTGCTTTGTTAACAAAGGTCCAGTTGAAAGCTGTAGTGCACTTTTAGCCAAGCTTCTCTAATAACTAAACTACAACATTGTATTTAATTTTTTTTTATATATAAAAGAGTCACCCTGAGTAATATTCTTTATAGAGGAAAATATTGATTTGAAGTCATTTTCTCAAAGATTGTATGCTCCCAAACAGCCAGGTTACATTTCTACCACAGCAGGGCAGCACTCACTGTTGTTTCCATAACCAAAATGGAGAGAAAACACAACGTTGGTTCAAATAACTGACAGTAGATCCACAGTATGTCTGCATTTGCCAATACTGCCATATGCCGTGAGATGTTTTTTTCCCAAATGAGATGTGTTCCTTCTTCCTCCCTGCACTACCACTCTCAATCTCTCAGTGTTTCTAAGTTTGGTTAAGAATCAACACGAGGTCCAATGGGGCTGAGCTGAAAATGAGAAGACCAGCACCTGCCAACCAGCACAGAAAGTCCAGCCAAGCTCTGACTTGACTGTCAGACAGAACTTCTTTGATTCTCACATATTCGCAGACACATACACAGATATCCACGGGTGCATCTAGACAGGCACCGACACGTATACACAAAACACCACACAACACACCAATATAACAAGACACACAAATGCAAAGACGTTAAGTTGTGAGTGGAGGTGACAGAGCCCCTCCGGGAGACCCGAACACAAGAGGGGACATGCTTAATTCTGCCTTCTATTTCCTCCACTCCGAGAGTCTTATGTGTGCACGCCGCCTCCCACAGGATCCTCCTTCAACGACTGCAAAACTGGGACAAAGCCCGAGGAAAAAGAGAGAAACAGACTTGAGAAAAGGACAGGAGGGAAGGTGAGATGTGGGAGGGTGAATAGGTCAGAACAGATAGAGAGACAGAGGCGGACGTGAGGGAAAAGGCCAACCTGTGCAGAGGGACATCAAGACGGATGGAATGAGACACAAGGAGAAGAGAGAGATGAGGGAGAGGGGGAGACAGCGAACACTTCACCGTCTGTGAAGTTGCCTGCATCTTGATGAAATTCACATCTACAATGGCACTTCTATTGTAAAACCCCCTCTGGAGTGGAGACGGCACACAGAAATCTCAGAATAATGCAACATGTTGAAATACTTCCGGAACTATTTGAGATATTAAACAGCTTGCACACGCGCTGGGAAATGGCCTAGTTTGCAGTTAAATGTCCTAGTTTGGGTTTTAAAAGCCAAACCCCTAATTCAACATAAACGGAGTTCCAACCACCACAGAGACACCTTTTTTTTGTCTTTTCTTTTCTTTTTACAAGGTCTGACAGCATTGAAGGGTGAGCAGTTGTTTCCATGAAACAAACCGGCAGTTTGCTGTACGACAAACTAGAGCAGGAAGATATTGTAATGCCGTACAATATCTTCCTGCTCTAGTTTGTCGAAGGCAGGATGTCATAATCATACCATGCAGAATGGAGGCCTTCACCATACACTGTGTCCTGAATGACATACTTGCTCAGAGTCCAGGGTCCCATCAGCCTCAGTCAAAGCTGACTTGTGCTTTCACACACTGTTCTTAGACCCGTACGTTCTGTCTGGCTAATCCGCCATCGTCATAGCTTTAGGCTTGTTTTCAGAAAACAGTCTCTTTTCAGTGTGACACATTGTGTAAGTTCCTACTAAAATACATAAATTATGAGGTGCATTCAGGACAGTGAAGTGACAGCAAAATCAACAACAACCAGCTGCTAAACCGACTTGACACCAACGGACTGCAAAAGAAAAAACAGCTCTCAGCAGTCATTCTGGAACTGCTTATTCCTGATATCAATGCTTAATATATGTCCTGTTATTCTTCCTCAGCGTTATAATTTGTGTTAAATGAACTTTTCTTCACCCTTTCGCACGTACTTGCGCATCAGCTTGTGTTTTGCTGTTTAACATAATGCATCTTGACAACCTGCAGAGTTGAGGCATGAACATGCCTGCAGTCCACTGCGGGTTTAGATGGACACAGTGATAATAAGAGCACAGAACGAGCTGTGAACATGCTCCAGAAAATGAAATGCACCACAGAGTAGTTATTCAGAATTGGGACCAGGCATTGTACCATCCCATCTCCCCCAGAAACGTAATTTATATAGTGATGGTGTGCGAAATGTAATTGACTGTGTCGTCCCCTTCTGCAAGATGGACAGCAATCAAAAATGTTACAGATGACACAGCATGACTGTGTACGCAACTGATTTGATTGCAATCTAAGGCTGCAAATAACAAATTTGTTTCATTATTAGAGTAAACTTCATTAATTGGTCTTTTTTGGTCAGTAAATTGTCATCAAATGGAGGAAAAATTGCATCTCATTTTTTCATAATCCTGTTGATGTTGTCATATTTGTTTTCCAGCAAACAGCCCAAAAGAAATAGTGTTGCTGTTGCTAAATAAAGACTCTTACCAAAGCCAAGCGAGGGAAGAGTGAAAACATCTTTTCTGTTGACAGAAGCCTTCAGTGCTGTTCTTCACTCTGCTTAAATTAGATATACTCTGGCTCTGACATAACTCATGCTACTGCAGCTTCGTTAACATCTTCCAGAGCTGCCATTGTTCTCTTTGAACAGTCACTTATCTGGCTGGTTGTCCCTCAAAGGACGCCGATTCAAACATGCCTGCTTGAAGTCTGATGAGCAACCAGCCATCTTGCAAGGAGAATATAAAATGGACCACTAATAAATCCTCACATTGGGATATCTGCAACCAGAGCTTTTTGGGTGTTTATAAAACACAATTATCAGAATAGTTGCAGATTATTTTTTTGCCAGTTGCCAGTGTACATCAAGCAGCAATACATTAAACCTCTCTGAATAACAAAATGAACAGCTAAAGCAGCAAAGCACAGAATTGTGTGCCGCCATCTTCTGTTAGCGTTCTTCATTCTGCACATGGATGGATGATAGAGATGTGAGCTCTTCACAGCTCTTATTGCTATGCAAGATTCTTATGTAAAAGCATTTCTAGTTTTAGAGTCACCATCAACCATCGGGGGGAATGCTGTTCAAAGTTAATGTGATATTCAACGAGCTGGAGCTTTTGTCTTATCCAACACAAGCACTGTGAAAACTGCAGCATTGTGTAGCTCACATATCAACCATACATACATAAAATAACATGCAGATCCACAATTCCTTTTTATCTCTTTTCAACCGTGTTTCTGTGCCGCTCGGACTTTGTCATTTTTGACATCTTTCTGTTGCTCAGCTAACTGTAATCTGTAAGAAGTGGGGCTCTTCTGCATTTACCTCAGTTTTAAAAATGAATTGTGAATGTATGCTGCTGGGAGAGGAGACCAACCGCAGCGGTGCTACCTCTGATCTCATTACAGAGACCGCTATCCCAGCCAGCATGTGATAACTTAATGACTGTACTCCATCCCAGACACATCAAAGACACTAGTTTTAACCACAGAAGACTTCTTGAACCAGCGTGGTGCAGGACAGTACAATAGTCACGAGGACAAAGAGATGAGTCTTCAGTGATGCTCTATTATTTGACTCTTTGAATCCTGGTCTTTCGTTTTGTCCGTCTTACTTTAATTTCGCTCCATGCCTGCCTTTTATCATTGCTCTTCATCACTGTCCACACATCTGGCTCTCTTCCTCTTGCCCACTTTGACCTCTTGTCTGTTTGCACATCATGATCTCTACGGTTAGTTTGCAGAGGGATAGTAAGAAATGCTCTCCAGAATCCTATGACAGTGTTGTTGGCAGGAATGTCGGTCCGATTTCGCAATTTAATCAGACAAGACAGGCCTACCATGATGTAAGAAGTCTGTCATCACTTCTCTGTCTGAATAACTGCTCAACCTTTTCAAGAATTAATCAATAGACACTTTGGCAACATTATTAGTGAGTTCAGTATTTTCTGCACAAGCCAATTAAATCTAAAGTTTCACAAATCCCCTGATGCTTCTCCAGCTGCAGCTCAAGGACACCAGTTTTGTTCTCATCATTATAACACCGTTGTAGTGTGGTGGCACTGAGTGTGCCACTTTTAAATAGACAGAACATAGTTGATTTAATCAATCATGGCTGATTTGAGCCCCGACCACACTCAGTGATAATCTATTTCTTCCCTGTTACCGGACGCGTCACTGTGGCTGCACACATCCAGCCATGAAATGACCCGTTCAACAACCATGATATGTCCACTCACACCAAGCACCACTGACTGCACTCTGTGCTACTTGTGTTACTACTACGCTGATAATGACTAAACTTCTATAAGTATGCACAAACTTGGGCTCTACCTTTGTAAAAGAAAACTGTATGTTGTCACTGCAGCAGTCTACACTGTTGGCACTTACTAACTAGGGTTCCGGCTTTCATCTCCATAAGAGTCCTGCTGCGGTGACTCAATCACATCATGTTGCTCGTGCAGATTTTCAGTGGGCATGTTCACATGATAAAAGCTTTCACAATCCCAGAGAAGCGCTGATGAAACCTTTGTGATACATTATATTGCTTGACTGGGAATATGCACTTGGGAAAGTGTAGACTGAAATTGGACATCTGTGTCCCGCGTCAGTTTTACGGTAGACAACACTCAAGTCAGTCAGACAGTCATAACATCAATATACTGATTCTACTAGACCCTGCATTGCATTTGATTTATTCTATCTTTAATTCTTCTGAGACCAGAATCTCAGAACCCAGAACCTGATGACGATTTACCCATGGGGTGACAGCCAGTGTTTCCAGGCTTGCAGCGTAATGTGTGTGCACATCATCGCAGCTTATCTCTATAAACTGAAATCTGCATCTGAATGCAGGTGATTTAAAGTATGTGTTTTGTCTTGTTTTTTCTTCCGCGCAGACTGTTTACCTGCTTGCAACCAAAGTCCGCTCACGTGATCCGTCAATGCTACTTGGACAACAATGGATTATGGAATGAAATGGAAACCAGAATGCTTTCGATACCAAAATCTTGCTGTCAAATGCTGCATTCACATGGAGATTTCTGCCAATAGACATCACCATGTGCCAGATGTCTTTTGGCATCAATATCAATATCAAACTCCCATCCACTACCCCAAACTATACTTAAAGCACAGCACTTCCTGTGTTTACACTGAACGTTTGCAGTGGAGGTAAATACTGAGGTGCAAAATCCATTTTGGGTGTAATTATTGGGTATAATGGGATGGCACAGATCACATCTGGAACGGGACAAAGTGAAAGTATGAAAGATGACTTGGTTTCTGTCAATCTGTCATTTTGTTTTTAAATAGATGTCATGAAATGTGACCATCTGGTTGAGGGGACTCATCTGGCTAGCTCCTCCATGATCATTAAGCTTCATTAACGTGTCCTTAGACAAGGTGTGGAAGCTATCATGTTCAGGAGTATCAGGTGCAGCATCTTATCAAGAGTGCGTCCTTTAGAAAATGGTTCTCAAGGGCGCTAAAACTACCCCTTTCTGAAATGACTGCTTGTGATCACCAATGCTATATATAGCGATAAATTCACAGAGATGTGAAGAGACCCTGATAAGCTCCACTTAGAGACTGTTCAGACCTGTTATCAATGTGTGTCCAGAGTGATCTGTACTTAGTACAGGTGTGAATGCCCTTAAGAAACATCCAATCACTCTGATCACATTTAGAGGAGGTCTGGGCTGCTCGTGACCACAATCTTGGAACAGTGTGAACGCACACGTGTCCTGGGCCACAATGAATGACCACCGACTCAACTGACCTCCTTCGCAGAACAACAACAGAAGCCCCAACAGATTACACATTATCTGATTTCCATTCTGTTTACTGTAATGTTAATGACCTATCTGGGCGCTCGTAAACGTGCCGATGTTAGCAGCAGATGTCTGTGAATACAATATCTGTTTCAGCTGATCCAGCCGGCGCTAGTAGCCGAAATATCCCCAAAACCTCCTTAACAAAGAACGCGGTTTTGAAGAGCTTGATGGAGATACTTCATAAGGGTTGTGAAACATAATCGATGGCAAATTCCAAATCATTCAATTCAATTCTCCAACAAAACTTTATACATTAAGTTGTTTCTTTTCCTCTAAAAAGTATCAAGCGATCTGTGTTGTTAGTGTGTTCTACCTGCCAACACTTAGCAGCTGTTTAAACACATTGTTTCAACGTTCACACTACTATTATGAAGGTATACTCAATTTTTTTGATAGTTAACATGTCAGCCATTACAAAAAAAATATAGGCCACTTCTTTCTCACCCGTGGAGAAAGTCCACAGATTCCCTAGTAAACCGGTCACTTCTGAGAGCTGCTGGTTAGGAGATACCTATTCAACATTGCAAAATGCTGTCTCTGAAAAAATTCTAAATATTTTAACCTTTTTGTAAATTTGGCAAATGCTATACATTAGATACTCTTGGCGGGGAAAAAAAATTGCGTCCATCTGTCCCATTGATGGTCATGTTTGATTGCACACTGCAGAGCAAAGAAGTGAGAGTCGATCACTCGGGGTCATTCAAGATGCATGTTAACTCCCGGTGTAATCTGACAGACTGAGATCGGATCACTCAGAACGGACATGAATAACGTCTGAATGTCTGAACAGCTACCAAAAGTTGAGGCGAGCGACTGATTGTTGTGTCTCATTACCGGGCCGATGGAATTTGACGACCTGCTAATGAGACTCAACAACTACTATCTTTTTCCAGCATCACTCATCCCACGTTTAATCAACCTCAGAAACCTCTATGGGCCTGGTGTTTCCTAGTTCACATTAATAGCTTTTATTTTTAGGTCTGCAAATAGAGGTTACTTTTATATTTCACTAAAGTCAAAAAATGTCAGTTAGCAGTTTGATTAATATGGGCCCTGGTGACTGTGAAGGTCATAGCACATCATTTGCGTAATATTAATACTTCAAACAACTCAGTGCCCTTCAGCATTTGCAACGTTTCTTTTATTTATTATTTTAATTGTCTTCCGTTTTCAATAGTTGTATTGCTTCAATTTGCAAACCAAAGAGCTCGAAAGAGTCTTTTGATGGAGCCATTTCTAGAAAGCATGGGTCAAAGCATCAACATTTGACCGTGAATACCATAATAGAAATCACCGACGCATTTCTTACTTCAATCTGAGCATCACACATAAATTATTGTTCATTTTACATTAACATGGCCTTCAAGCATTAATCTGATGGTAATTTATGGACACTTTAATTGCCTATGGACTGTTGTATAGACAAGTAGACCGACTGCATAGAGCTTTGCCTAATGAAGTACTTACTGTGAGAGTACTGTATATAAAGTTGAGTAGGTCTCTGACATTTCATAAGAATGAATTAATTTTTGCTCCACGCGCAGCCAGCAGGTAATAAACCCAAAACGAAGGAGACAAACCAAAGCAGAGCAGCCCTCTATTGTCACAGCGCCACGTCTTGCTTTGCTTTTATGTGCAAGATACATTGTTTTCTAAACCTAATCTCCCTTTTCCATAAAATAAAGAAGAAAAAAATCCACAACACATTGTCTGGGACGTGGAATTATAACAATTCTCCGTGCCGTGTGACTAATATGTAAGCTTCCATAATCTCCCTGTTTAAATGCATTTCCCCCTCCAGAGGGAGGAGGAAGAGGAGCAGCGAGGTCAGAGTTCACATGTATCTGTGTTGTCGGAAGAGGAGGAATGTACACTAAGTGATAATGTAGCCGGCTGCCAAGACAATGACATTAACGCCCAGACCTTATCAAGGACACTGTCGGCATCAGTTTCTCTCTCTCTTCTCTCTCTCTCTCTCTCTCACACACACACACACACACACACACACACACACACACAGGCACATAAACAGGAACTTGCCCACGTCCAGGGAGGAACAGGCAGAGAGACAGGCAGAGTAAGACAGAGAGAGAGGAGGAGGAGGAGAAGGAGGAGAAGGGGCATTATCTTGATGAAACAGTGCTTGATACAGTAGCCTGAGCCAACCTGAACACAGCCCCGCTTTCTTTTAATGGAGATTACACAGTCAAGGTCCAGCCTGAGCTCATCTTGTTTAACACTGCATACAACTACATCACCCTGAGTGCGAGTGTGTGTGTGTTTGTGTGTTTGTGTGCGTGTGTGTGTGTGTGTGTGTGTGTGTGTATTTGTGAGAATGTGTCCTGATCTAATATGCTGCTATCTCCACACACATCACCCATCATTACTATACATGCCTTCTGACCCCCTGATCTGGCAGCCAGTCAAGTCTCCCAAACCAGGCTGACCAATGAGAGCACACGTCTATGAGCCAATGAGTGTGGTGCGACGCTGCCTCACCATCGTCCCATCATCACAAGGTCTACAAATTACACGGCTAATTCAGGGGTTTTTCTTTGGTTGCAAATATGTCATTGCTACTATCTGCAGGATGTTGAGTGGTTCTCACCAAGACTGACAGATCTGAGAAAGCGCTCGCTCTGCTCACTTATACTTTCTGAACTGCATTAGGTATGTTCAGCCAGAGGTAGACTAGTCTGGACGGTTTGGTTCGCCGCACTTTGACTTTTTTAAATTGGCCTTAAATTCACTTCCAGGCAGTGTTTAAAAAAGGTCCCGTCTCTCAAATTTAGCATTCTAGAAACCTGCAGCATCCCTGAGTCGAGACCTGAATAATTCGTAGACCTTGATCTCACGATTGCTCTCTGCTGCTCTTTTCTTCATCGCATTTTCAGATGGTTTTCTTCTTTCTGTGGCATTGTATAGGTTGCGTTCAGATCATACATACCTCCTTGTCTACATATTTTCTTGCCCGGTTTCCTGGCACATTCCTTGGATATTCTTTTGACTGTAAAATGAATAAAAGACTAAAGAATAACATGGAGCCCCTGAACGCGCAACGCACACAGGAGCTGGCATGCACACACACTCGCACACACATACATCATAGATACACACACACAAACGCACAAAGCTGATCGACTGAAAAAGAGGAAAGAGGAAGGAAAGGGAGACGCAAAGACAGAGGGGAAGAATGAATCACTCCAGCTCAATCAGCGCAGTATTCAGTCTACCAGTCGGCCAGCCAGTCATTCAGCCAGTAAGCCAAATCAATCGGTGATGATCTTGACAACGACTGTCTTGTTTAATGAACTGTAGCCATTGTAGCGGAGCACAATAGGCTATGATGAGCTACAGATGTGAGGGAGGGGAGTGGGAAGCAGAGAGAGGAGCAGGGGATGAGACAGGAAGGAGTTAGAGGATCAACAGGCAGGAGGAGGAGGAGGAGGAGGAGGAGGAGGAGGAGGAGGAGGAGGAAGGAAGAGGTGGGGTTCAATGAAAGGATCAGTTGGCCTCAATAGATGCCATACACACCCACACACACACGCATGCATACTGTTCTCTCTTTCTTAAAACCACTCTCACACACTCATGTAGTATAAGCAGTGTCATGCACATTAAACATGCACAATGTCATGCTTTCCCTCTACTGACAGACAGACAGACAGACAGACAGACAGAGATGCACCCTCACACAAATAAAACACACCCCAACAAACACACTCTTCTCTCCAACAGAAGGTTGTGGGTTAGATACCCGTCCCACCCCCACTGTCCCCTCAGACATCTTGCCCCTGAGCCCGCAGGCTAACTCACCATCCTCAGTGGGGACGTAGATGTTAAGATAGAGGCAGTCCTCGCTCTGGTCCTGGACGTATGTGGACACAATATCAATGCTGTTGGTGAACCACACTGGCAGCATCACATCCGGCAGACGGCCCTCCACGATGCTCTGAGGGCAAACCGGGGCAAAGTGTGTGGCGTTGCGGATCTCCGGCCATGACGCTGGCGGCTCCGGTGGTTGAAAGCGGCGCTCGCCAGTGGGCGGACTGGCGTAGGGGACGCCCAGAAACTGCACCACGGGACCCAGGATCTCATTGTTGAGCTCCTTCTTCACACCGCGCAGCTTGCCGTAGGTGGTGGTGACCACCGGGTCGTTCTCATCCAGTTTCTCAGCAGACACGGCAGCTGGAGACGCCTGCAGCAGTAGCAGCCCCAGCCATATTAGAGAGGACACCCACCGGCTGGCGCTTAAGGAACCTTCAAGCCCTACGTATCCTATCATCCTGCTCCCACTCTTGGCAGTCTGAAGTAGTCGACACCCAGTCCTCGAATGGTGCCTCCACTGGGACATAGCTGCTACTCCTTGTTTTCTACTTCTTTGTGTCCTCTCTTGTCCTTTCAGAGTAAAAAAAAAAATCCTTATGTTTCAGCTCTCACTTACGCCATGCAGATGCAAACACAACCACACAATCACACTAAAATCACATTCACTCACAAGCATGAGCGAGAGGGTAACTCCGGAGCAGACGGAGTGGTGGTTGTTAGTGATCCTTTCGAAAATCCAGGCAGTGCAAACCATCCAGTGGAAGCGTAGCAGCCATCAATTTCCTCTGCCTCGTTGAAGGGGAAATTGGAGAATTATTCCTCACAATGTGGAAAATATTCCTCAAAAAGGTCCTTTGAACAACAGCTGCGATGAAGACGATGGTAAAGACACCATCTTTAAGCTCCACTTTTCACAAGGTAGACCAGCCAGTCAGTGATGACGGTTTCCATCATTTTGAGGCGAGCAGATCGCCGTGAACAGCAGCGGGAGCAGGAGCAGGACTAGCGATGCAGTGGCTGTGGTTGCTGTACTTGGAGGAGGTTGATCCAAAAGTCTGTCCCCTGCAACACAGAAACACAGCAACAATCAGCATTCACGTGAAGAGAATAGAGATACTCTAACTCAGGAGTCTTTATTTTTGCAGCACATGAAAAGATCGACAATTAGCAGAAGCGCCATTTGATTTGCGCACAAATCAATCAGTCGAACAGAAACATAATATGCAGGTAATATTACTCAACAGCTTAAAAGTGAGGGTTCCATTAGTATTCATGGTGGCAGATGTTTCGTGGTTATGGTGGAGTGTGACAGGTTTGTCCTCCAGTTTAACTTTACATCCTGCACTTAATGCTGACTGCCCTCCAGAGTCAGGCTAGAAAGTGGAGATCTTTTTGGGAGAGTCGTAGACATGATTGCGCACTGCCACTAGCAATAAGACGGACTGTATTAGACACAGGCGTTCAGAATAAAAGTGGATATCGTGACAGGTTTTTAAATGCCAAGGCTCAGTGCCAATGGAAGAGGAATTGTGACCTTTACTGTAGCAGAGCAGAATGTCAAAGTGTGGAGGTCAAGGTGGTGGATGCATGTGTAGCAGGTCAGACTATCACACTGGAAGCTGGACTTTGTGTCCTGCAACAAACCTGCAATTAGCGTTCCCCTTTAATGTGACCACTTCCCCTTAACTAAATCCTCACCCATACTATCTGCCATGTACACATGATGTAGACAGTAAAACAGCAACTTAGCTTTAACCTTTAGCTTTAGCTTTAAGGACTTTAACCATCCAATGGGGCATTCGCATGCACATGTGCTGGCTGACTCATCACATCAGCCCAGCGTGGCAGGGGTTCGCATTTCTAGTACAACATAGCTACCTGCTTTTAACTGATGATATGATACATGGCATAAATACTCTCCCTCCTCACAGTATTCAGTTTCACAAGCTAAATTCATTCTTTTTTTTTTTCCACAATGAAAACACTCCATTACTTAGCCATTCAACTGCTTTAATTCTGAAGCAAGAGTATGAAATGTTGCATTTTCACAAGCAGTAAATCTACACGGCTCCTGAAATAGCTGAAAGCGAACGATGATAATGTAATAAAATAAAGCAGACATCTGAGAGTGCAAAGAGGGACGCAGGAGAGACACTAAAGAGATTCAGTAAGAAGCTAGAAAAGTTTTGAAAGCTGAACATAAAGAGACTTTTGAATCATCTTTCTCTGGTCTCCTGTACAGACACAAGTTCCGTTACACAACACATGGTTTTTCATCTCAGGTGTCACTGGTGTTCATATCTGGCAGTGGGGCTTCACTACATGACAGTATGATTAGGACATGTGATGTTTACATTTACATCACAGTTAAATAAACTAAACACTTCAATTTAAACATGTAACATATGTGGGTCATGTTATTGCTGTCAGCTGAATGTCAGGAGGAGAGTTTGGTGTTACATTTGTGCAGTTTTTGTCCCTAATTAACATTTTCTAGTTGCCAGAAGTGTTCAGGGAAACACTCATGTCTCATATCTAATTAATATTAATTTTAATATTAATAGGACATTTTCCTCTGTCCTATGTCTCAGTGTCGAACACCGATTCTCAAAAAAAGAGCTATTTTTTCACAACAATGCCCCGAGATCAGCAGATTGTAGCTACATTACCATGATTACTACTTTTCTGGTGTGACTACTGTATCCAATGATGCGATGCCACATGATGCAGCACGCAGGGGCGCCGCCAGGGGGGGAAAGGCTAGGACGATTCCAAGGGCCCGGCACTGACAGGGGCCCCTTTGAGACATGGGCAACCTACACAAGGGCCCAACTAGATTTTTTTCATGGGGCCCAAAATCCCTGGCGGCGCCCCTGGCAGCACGTCTTAGACTTTATTGTCGTCTTCGGTGTAATGCAAACATTTTGCGAGAGAAGACAAAACTTTTGAGAGTGCATAAATAGTTTCTTTTATCCCATTCAAGGCTCCATACTCACTACTTATCTATTTTATTTTTTATCTTGATAAGTCACCATTTGTGCAAGGCACGCCTGTTTTAATGCAGAGGGAACTAAATGCAACACAATAATAAAACATAAAATATACAGAGTGAGGTCAGAGGGGGCAAAAAAGAAGCAAATTGACTAAAATAAATCCAAAGTAATCTCTCGCTTTACAGAAGCAAGACGAAAGGATTTTCAGTAAAAAATCTGTATGTTGTTGTGTGTTTGTTATCTATGTAAGTGTGTGTGTGTGTGTGTGCATGTGTGTTAAGGAGCATGATGGGTTGTATTTTTTTCTTTTTCCACACAGCTTCGGAGTCAATGTTCCACCTGGATGAGCTCACCTTCAGACTTCATACACTGAGGAAATCCTATTTAGCTGCACGCACACGCACACGCACACACACACACACACACACACACACACACACACACTCTGACATGATAAGCTGTCTGGTCGGCTGACAAAAATACACTATTTTCACACGCAAACACCTCAACGAGCCGAGACGTCTTAAGGGAGATATGACGTGATTACACACACACACGCACACATGGAAATATGTGCACACACACGCATGCTTTAGGCAAGACACACAGCCTGTTCTCCTCACAGCAGTACACACACACACACACACACACACACACACACACACACACACACATCCCAGGTAGAAATGCAGAAAATGAGTGGCAGGCAGGTATGAAAGAACAAGATGTACAGACATTTACAACATGAGCAGCAGCTGAACCATAATGGGAAGAAAAGGGGAACAAAGACAGGAGGAGATATAGATCAAACTGCAGAGTGTGAATACACACTGTTGTTTGCGTGTGTGTGTGTGTGTGTGTGTGTGTGTGTGTGTAGAGAGACAGAGTGTTTGATCATGGATAATTTAGCATGATCCACAAGCAAACTGGAGGTAATTACAGAAACGTGATAAGCAACAGAGGGATGTTGGAACCTAGAACTAAGATATGAGTTCATGTATCTGTCACAACACACACACACACACACACACACACACACAAACACACACACACACACACCCTAAAAAATTCAAGGTGACTGATTGGTGTCCGTAGCAGGTCTAATTGCACAATATTGAGTGTTCGGATCATATTTTTTTTATATAAGCAAGCCCAGTGTTCTTACAGAATTTCAAAGCCTTTTCCAGATTGATTCTGTCATTTAACTTCATAGGCACCTAACCTATGATTCAAATCAAACCAGATGATCAAAGATTCAGGAGCACCATTTTCAGTAACTGCTACATTTGTGTTGCACTGGCATGGAGGCGTCAGCGTGGCCAGCTGACTCCCATGTGTTGTTAGATTCGAGCAACAAAAGCACTGTGGTTCAGGTTTGGAAAAGATTGCGGTCTCCATTAAAAGTTAAACACATGATTTATCAAGCTTTAATACACTGCAAACCTTTTAATGTATTAAAGGAACACTTCACCCACAATATAAAAATGTGTTTCGTAGCCTGAGACGCATTTCTGGATCTTCACAGCAAAACAGCATTTCCCCTAAAGCTTTCTCCTAAACAGCTGAAGTAAATGGACTTTTTAAAAAAAAAGTTTAAAAAACAAAAACAAAAAAACAACTGCAAATAAAATGGCTCCCTGCAGCTTGTCCAAAGTAATCCAAGTCTCTGGAAGCCAAACTGTTTTGAAAAAATGTTATGTACAATTTTTTTTTTAAGCCAGAGTCTTCTCTGTAGCTGCTAAGCCAAAAGCAGCCAGCCTGTCTGAAGTGGATGCCCAACTCGAGGCTGTACATGACGTCTTTTCAAATCAATTTGGGATCTTGGGGCTCCCAAAGACTTGGAATACACAGGATTAGCAGCATGGAGCCATTTTATCTTCCCTCAGTTTCAGTCCCTAGCGACCTCAGTTGTTTAGGAGAATGCTGAAACACTGTTTTGCTGTGAAGCGCCAGAAATGTTTGGATGAGTACAAAACTTCAGCCGACTCTGCATGGCAGAGAGTAAAACGACTGAATTTTTATTTTTTGGATGAACTGTCCCTTTAAACCAAGACCACAATATTTCTATACTCTTATAACCAAGCCCTGTGTGTGCCTACACATTAGCATAAATGCGTTTCAGTAATGCTTTAGTCTCTACAGGTTGATGTTGTGTTGCAGAACTGAATGACTTTTAATACATGATTTGCAGAAAATGTTCAAAATGAGATGCCCGGTGAAATAATTATAAGAAGAATACTGCTGTATGATTTTTGGTTTAACAAGGCAGCTTCTCCTTGTTCATGTTAATTAAAAGTATGTCATTAAAGTGTTGTTATCTGCTTGGTGTGGGTTTAAAAATTACGTTCTATTGCCCAACGGTAATCAGCATTTGTTCGAGCTTGAATTACACTGAGAATGTTTCCTTCATTTGCCCTGGCAGTCACAAAGTTTGATTGCTGTGCAACAGCAAAACTCATGAGCCGGAAAGCCTGCGTTACCATGACAAGCAGCACAAAAGAGCAATCATGTCACCAATCTCAGCTGCAGCATAATTGCACATTCAACAGGCTCTTTAATATGGTGATTTCATGTGTCTTCTTCGTCCCCATTTTCTGCTGAAACGTTAAAAGTGGAATAATAAAAACACTTCCACTCATCCTCAAGTCTACTTATTTCTTGGAAACCACAGCTATTAACAGTTTCTTTTTTTTTACTGGCCAACCATTAAAATCCAGATGAGGGAAGATCACCCATATTCTCATCTGTGTAAACCTTGATTATCAGCATGTGCTCACTGCAATGTGCGTTAACACTTAATTTAGAGGTCTGGAAATGTCATGCTAAGTAGGTGGTAATTACCAAATTACATATTTAGAAATGTCTTTGAAACTACCTCCTAAATTACCACAATAACGTATTGAAAATGTATTGAAATTACCTCCACGTGCTTTGATAATTATAGTCTACCATTTTCCAACAGGCAATTAATAAATGGCTGCTCATTTCTCACTGCATTTCCATAAATGCATAAAAAACAGGAAAAACGTTATTATAATTTAAGTATAAATAACTTTGTAATATAAAATAACTGTGTGTGTGTGTGTGAGTGAGAGACAGAGAAAGAGTGTGTGAGAGAGACTGATTGCCCGATTGCTGAGAATGTACAGTGAATGATTAAAATATGTACCCTAATTAATTAAATGGCCTGCAGAAGTTGTGCAGATACAAGCTGTAAATCCTGAAAATGTATTTGAGAAAATACCAACTCCTTGTTGATAATAACAGAAATTTGAAATTTCTTAAGAAATGACAGATTATGATATCATATTATTCTAATTTCTTACGAACCAGGACCTGTAAAATAAAGTGTTAGCATAAACGTTTTTTTGAGCTTTGTGGACTGAAGTTACCGTCTTATTGATAGAGAGTGTCAGTGCCTCATGTTGCATAGGATCAAGTATACAACAATGGTTAAGATGTAAATAAGAACATGATAAAAAACAAACATTTGATTGTTTCAGTCTGCACGATAAACAATTGCATCACTGTGTGCCATGTTTGCTCTTTTTCTAATGAAGTCAGAGCCTCATTCTGACTCCAGTTTGCTCCCGTATCATCCCACTCCTCAAACTCAGCTCTCGTCCTCGTCATCCACCCTGCCATCCACCCACCCATCATCCTCCAAGCATGTTCTCTCATTCCCCAACTTCACAGACTGATTCCTCCTCCCTCTTGCCGTGTTTGGTTGGTCTATTTGTGTGCCCAAATCTGCCTGCTATATTTGTGAGTGAAGACCTAAATTCAATAGCGACGACCATGTGTTCTATTTCTGTTTGAAGTCAGGGGAGTGGAGGTTTTAATGAGGAACGCGGCTGCGCCGTCAGACCGTACAGTAACAGAGTACTTCAGAACTTTTCACTGCAGCTTGAAATATAGAGACAACCAATCATTTTGCTTGACAGATACTACACCGGCAGTACAAATTATTTCACCATATCTCAGCGCTCAAACAACAGAACTGTGTTACCGAAATAGAGAAAAGGATTTTTTGATGTTTCGACATCCCAGCTGCGCTCAGCAGGAACACACAGGTGTGACTACACACACAGACGCATTGAGACTGTTGTCACACAAGGTTTGTTTGAGTCAACCTAAACTTATTTGTCCTCCCTCTCTCTAACGCTGCCGTTCTGCTCTCACCCTTGTTTACTGTTGTTGGGAGCAGCGGCACGTTCTTGTAATGCTTCCTGCTTTAAGTGCAGCTGTTTACCACCGTCAGAAGAAAAGCCTCTCGATACCCACTGAGACCCACACGCAGGGAAATTGGGGAACAGCATACACGTTAATGGAGCCGGGTAAGTGCTAGTGAAAGGAGCACTTCCAACTGCACAGGTTGCAAAGAAGCGACATGTCTCATTACACTTCCATCAACCTCCACAAGAAATGAATGTACTGGGCAGTAGGGATGGGCAGATTATTGGCCCGGCTGGATCTCAGGGCTGATATTCAGCAGGGTTCGGGTTTTTGTGTCCAATCAGCCATTAAATCAGTTAATCCACAAACACACTACTTTGGCTCTGATGCAGCATCCTTACTCTGTATCTAGTCTCGCGCTCAATGTCACATCCATAACATATCACAAATAACAGCCAATCAAAACGGAATCATCAGAATCTGCAAAGCAACTACAGTAGTAACTAAAGTTAAAATGAGCTATAGAGTAGCAGATAATGGAAATACTTACTAGAGTAAACTGTACTTGTTACTTGTTATTCTAAATTTTTACACTTTTCTTAGTTATTAATTTGATAGAGTACAACTAAGTGTGTAAGTGAGTGCAGCACAACTAAAGCTTTATATTAAACGTATGCAGCTCGAAGTGATGCTTAAATTACTCTGAGTTCCAAAATGTCACTTGTACTCCAATAAATGTTCTGTATAGTGAATGAAAAAAGAATACAATTAACAAAGTCAGTCTTTACAGCTTCATCGCTCAGTTTTTCTCCACAACCATCTGTGTCTGTCCCTCTTTATTCAGCATCTGTTACTCACATGTTCAAAAAATCAAATAAATATACATTTTATCAAGAGAATGTAAAACTTTGATTGGTTATTTTTTCTCCAATAATTTTCTCCAATTTATTAAAAAAAATAAAATAATAATCTACCAACCAATCAAAGTGTGTTCTCTTTAATCAATAGCTGTATAGGGCTGTTGTCATGAAAACACACACACTTACACACACATACACATCAATAGCGCCAACAGGACGCTCAATGTCTCCACTGTCTAAGAGGGGACCTCTGTTTCTGGTCATTTAAAAAAAAACTTAAATGGAACAGAACAGCTATAAGTTCTTTTACCATAATGTTATTTCAAATGTGTTATTTTAAAGAAACTGCCAAGAGGACACACACACACACACACACACACACACACACACACACACACACAGACACACACAACAATCATCACCAAATCTAGATGTACATCTTCAATTTTGTGTAAAAGAGAAAAAAAATCAAGTAAGCTGAAAATATATATTTTGTGTCATCCACACTGGGAACACGTAAAAAAATATGTACATTAAAAATGTGTTCAAAAGCTCAGATTTAATTATTTTCTTTCTGTGCGCATATGAGAGCCTTATACAATCCATATCCATTGTGTAAAATCATGTTTGCTGCCATGTTGATGCCAGAGGATAAACTGCTTCGTCGACCGCCTTCAAAAAAGTCAGCAGTTTCCCTTATTTGTTCAGGGACACAGAAGAATTGCCTACTAAACCTCTTTTACTTTTAGCAAACCGAAGCATGCTAAATGGTCCCTTCGGATCAGGTGAAATGAGGAAACCAACGGAATAAACCCACTTTCTCTGTATATGAAAGGAATATTACTGTCCCTTCAATACACCGATATTCAAGCGAACAAGCTTCACATCTTAATGGGCTGAACTCTGGTAAATATCCAATATGTTTCCTCGAGCATTATTCAAATGCAAGGAAACCCTGTTTTTTCAATCTGCGTTGTATATTGAGAAAAACACATCAACTCATGATTTTAGTTTTAGGCATTTTTTAAAGAGATTGATGTTTTCATCTCTGCTTCTCATTTGGTTAAAGTGTTGAAGAACACGGAGGACACAGGAGCACAGACGAACCAATGAAGACTTAAATATACGGGGGCTGAATGTGCAGGACATGATTATACAATTATTGCATCTTATTTCTTATCTGACTTCAATACATGTGATAATGTAGGTCACTTTACCTCTTGTTTGACGAGAGGATGAATTTGATATGCATGTATTAATTGAATATGTAAGATGTATAGTTAATATTTTCATATATGTCTCTGTATTTCTGTTGTTCCTGATTTAACTTTTCATATGCACATGTTATCAGATTAACCACAGCTGCCATCACAGAGCTTGCCAGCCTCTTGGTGTGCATGCCGTATAAATAATGATGTATTTTTTTTCTATTTCTCAAACAGTTGGACCAGATGAAGATGGACAAGATTCCTTCTCATGTTATATGTAATAAGGAGTGAATATTGGCAGTTAATGTCTTACTCAAGTGGTCTTTTTTTTTTTTTTTTCTGCAGTCTGCTGGTGTTATTTCCTCGGAGGCCTTATGGGATGCAGGCGGCAGCCGGTCGAGTGGCAACAACGTGGGAGTGAAGGTGAAGCATTACGGGAGCAAACAATTTGAGTTTCCCATCTGCCGGCTCAGAAACAGAGTAGAAACCCCCATTTTTTCCCCATGAAACATCTGTTGAGTCAGACTAAGTAATCCCAGACGC
Source organism: Diplodus puntazzo (assembly GCA_963678695.2). Lineage (NCBI taxonomy): Eukaryota > Metazoa > Chordata > Actinopteri > Spariformes > Sparidae > Diplodus > Diplodus puntazzo. The sequence continues at coordinate 2,966,049 of OZ023163.1, read as the reverse complement.
AGTGCCTCTCTCCAGTCAAAACACACATGGTGATGAAGCTGACAGTCAACTCCACCATCCTCCCGGCCCCCAAACAGTCCTACTGGCAGACAGAACACCCTCCTACCCGTCCTCCCCACCACTATACTTCTAAACAAATGGCCACTTATTGACAATGGCACACAAAAACTGATATGTACACAAGTAAATGCAAAACTGGGAGCCAGAGCTCGTAGAATAATAGTGGACCGACAACAACAAGAGAGAGAGGCAGCGAGAGCACTGAAAAGGAAGCTGTTTTCATTGATTGTTCCGTGGTTTTGTTAACGAGTCCATAAAAGTGTTTACGGCGAGGCTGGAAAAGAAAGAAAATGACATGCTGCTCTCTGTCATCACAGACACATGAACTGCTGAGAGGAACATAAACCAGGCAACGAGTCAGATACCGGTCGTTTAGAAGCACACAGAAAAAAACATCTGAAACTATCACAGCGTACACCAAGAGGTAACCATTCATCTGGTCTACTCAATCATATCTGATAACCTGGATTTGATTTGGTCAAACCTTGAAACCCTATGTTGCATGCTGATTGGCCCACTAGCGGCTTGCTGGCACAGGATCGTCGACTGATGGGCAACATCTCAAAAAGTGATGTCATATTTGCAAAGCGATCCAATTTGCTGAGCTGCTCTTTACGAATGGAGCAGAGACGTACTCGGTGAGAACCATATTTTACCGTTGTATTCAAAATTCACTATCGGCGACTTGTTCTCACTCCCAATGCAAATGCAACGTCAGGCTTGATTTCAGAATAAAGATTGTGTACAAACAGTTCATAGTATGTGTCATAATGACTTTTGGACCGTTACTCACTTTGAGAAACAGTTGTGGGAGCAATAATGACATGGTGAGGTTCAGGAAAAGATCATACTTTGGGTTAAAATAACAATGTTCACTATCATTTTGTCCCATTGTGCATTGTTCCTGACATAAGTACATCACTTACCTAAAATCAGTGATGTAGGTACGCCAAATATGTAATGTACATTTTGTTATTTTCTTATGTAAAGATAACTTAAAAACAAATTACTCTTGGTCTCACTCTTGATGCAAACCCTATTCTCCAGTCCGGTGTACGACCCATCCAACCAACACAACCGCCACAAAAACCGGGACTTTACTCAAATGCAGATGGGCGCAACTACAGAGTCACAGTCAGAAGGGTTGGACTGCTGACCAGGCTGCTGTATTTGAGTTGAAATCAACTGAGAATATTAAGTGTTTACACTCAAAGCAAAGAAACTGTATTTACATAACTCATTTCATACTAATGCTATATTCAAAATCATCAATTCAGAGCATTGGGACAGGGCATCACCTGGTGCAATGTTTACAGTGTAGATCACTGACATGAATTAGTCTTGCAGAAAACAGTAATTGAGTGCTGCTGAACCTAAAAGTAGTCAACACATGCTGAATTAAATTCCACTGGTAGGATTTCTTCAAGTTTGAGTCTGATCCAGATCTTACCCTAATATTATCCTTGTGATTATCTGTCAGATAAACCCGGTAGTTTGTTAGGAAAAATAAAATGACAAGCCCATTATTTTCAATGTCTCTTAGATGGGAACAGAGTTATAAGAGCCAGCTCTCTTCAAAGAGCTCTAATTCCCACCAATCATCTGGATTACCTGTTGTTTGGCCCATTCTGTCATCTCTGTTTTAAATGAAAAATTACGGTCCTCACTAAATAGAAGCGAAACATGGAGGAAAGTGCACACTTTCCCAATACCAATAGTAACTGTGAATATGCCTGTGCACCACAAAATAAACCTGTACAACTGACACATTGTAGGGTGTGTTTCCTGTCATGGTCAGGGACGTACAAAACGAAGCTTTGCCCTCAGATTGTCAGACAATAATTGTGCTGGACGGCAGGCTAATGCCACTGTCCCTTGAAGGTCTATATGTGGATTTGTTTTCATATTCAGTTCACAAGCATACTGCGTCTTTGCTTATTTTGAAATTGTTCTGCGTTTGCCACATGACTGCTTTGGTATTTCTCTTTGCATCATTAAATTCTTTACCGTCTGCTCTCGTCTCGCTGCCCTCTTCCTTCAATACTTGTCTCTCTCTGTCTCTGTCTCATTGTGAAGCAACAAGAAAATCGCCATCAAATGAGGACCCTGCCTTAACAAAGTCAAGAAACAGAGAAAAGAAAGAGTCATCCTTTCGAACGTTACGAGCCACAGTTGGCCAGTTTATTGCCCAATGAAGAAACACCCACAAATAAACAGCAGAATTAACAGCTGTGTTTCCCTGGAGTAGAAGATTTTGTGGCACATTTAGAAAAAAAATTCACTGTTCTGTTCTGTGATGATGAGCCTTTAAACTCTACCATATCTTTCTGGCAATACCGATATCTTAATGGCAGCTCTTTCCTCCTGGTTTGACTGCTAAGAGCCCTTCAGACGGAGTAAAGAAGGGGCCATATTCAAGTGCTAGAGCCAGAAAAAAAGACTAACCAGAAAATGGTGACAAGTAGGATCAAAACAACTTAGCTATGCAGGAGGCTGAGGCCGATGTCAGCAGCACAATCATGCCGCTCACTACCAGCACTTCCAGGCACATGATTACTCATGTAATAGCACAGTCATTTTGTACTCTGTAATTTCTATGATTCTATGAATAATGCCATTAAATGTGCCATAATGTACGATTACATACGTATAGACATTGGTGGTTGGTATAAGTGCAGCTTTTGTCTTATTACTCATATGGTCTGAATTGACCACTTATCAGCCAATCATGTGTGGTGACGATGAACGTGATTACGAGCACGGCCGTTGTTCTCTCTGCTGCTCTAAACTCATTTGAAGCAATTTAGAGGTGGAACTTGACCTCTGTCACAGAAGTATTCTGTGTTCCAATTGAGTCATTTTGATTTCACCAATAATCAAATAAGTCACACAGTCTTGTAATTTAAATTTGTCATAGAAAAAAAGTTTAAAAGGAAGTGTCGTATAATTATAATAGTTTCTGGACAACAGAGACGCTGTATAGCTCAGTGGTGTAAACTACATGAGAGTCCAAAAGTCTTATTGTGTTACATGAACCTGGAAATAAACAGAGTTTGAGGATTCACAAATTAAATGAGGAAGAAGTCAAACTCTAAGCAAAGAGGGGCTTTGCGTTGTATCCACAGCACAATCAGGCGGACCAAACAAGACCGGAGATATTGTGAAATTCATATGCTCTTCAAAAATTTTAAGATTTTCCACTCAAACTGTACAAACACAAAAAAAAACATAGTATCACATCTTAAACCAATTCAAAATAGAACTGTGTGGCAACACAGAGAAACACTTGCTAAAAGGATCAATTCAACATTGGTTGCAGCATCTTCATCTATCAATCATCACAAATAATAAGATAATGCCACCAGCTTTACCTTTAAAATAAAACATTTGAGCAGGCTTCACGACGCAAATATTGCTTGTCTACCCCCCACAGGGTCTCACATTGAATTATAAGTTAGGTATAATGAAACACGCTACATGTCACCAGCTGTCCTCTAATTCACCAAAACAAATCGTCCTGGGGATTAACTTGGAAACACACTGAATCGTAACAAATACACAGTATAATTGTTTTAACAGCAGTTTCTATTCACAGGCATGAACTGAAAAAACACAAAATACTGTACAGTTATCAGAAATAGAGACTCAATGTAAATATGAAAATAATCACATCATCTCATTGGCTGATTATTTCTTTTGGTTCCATAGATGTAATGTTTTACAGTCTATAACTTTTATTATATGAGCATTTTCCAAGGTACTCAAAAGCACGTCAGACACACAAGATGAAGAATACTGCTGTGAAATGTCACAAATGCATTTCTCCATATTTTTCTACTTATTTTTCGTTCACTCTTTCCGTTTCTCCCTCTATACTTTGGCATTAATTTCCTTGTTGGTTCACTTGACTGGTGATTGAACGCCACCGGGTGTTCAGAGCAAATTTCACACGTGGTCGGGACTGAGTAACCAGCTGGAAAATCCCTCTTCAATCTTCACCTCGCGTCTTCGTTCCATTTCCTCCCCGTCCTCTCGCTCCCATCCTCCGCTCACTCGCACCTCTTCATTTCTGTCCTGATTTCTCTCTTTTTTTTTTTCCTCAGCATCATTTTCATCTTCTCATTATCCCTGTTAGCGCACATGTACGAATGCTCGACCCTCTGTAGACCTGTTAATGTGGATACCAGCACGTCTTCACTGTCTGCTCTAAATATACAGTCAGTCGTCCATCCTTTTATCACACTCTCATATTTCTCTCTGCGTGCACAAACTGGAATTCATTTGAATAATTCTGACCTTTTCATCAGTTTCTGCCGCTGCTACGGAAAATATTTTCATTCAGTCATTTCTGCGGTTTTGAAGTTGTGAGTTCATGCTTCCTCTTTCGTCTGTGTTCTCCTGTTTTGTTACTCATTTCTGTTGCTGCTTCGCCCTGCAGGGATCAATAAAGTTTCCATCTTATCTTTTTACACCATCACAGCTCCTGCTCTCGTCCTCACTCCTACATCGCCTCCTCTCCCCTCTCTCTTTTAACACTTTTAATCAGATCATCCAGCCTCCATCTCTTCCCACTTATTTACCGTTCTCCTCCTCTGTGCTGCAGCTCTTCACAACTTCCTTTCCTGTCTTCTCTTCTCATGTTTTTTTTTTATTCTTGTTTTATCCTACCCTCATCATCTTTGTTTTTCATGCGCACTTTTGCTTCCTTACATCATTTCCTCCTCTCCTCCTCCTCGCAGTTACTTCACCCTCCTCTTCCCCGCTGTCGCTCTTGTTTCTTCCGTTCCCCATCTCCTCTCTCCTCCCTTCTTCCTCTTCACTTTTAGCTCACTTCCTTCACTCTGCTCCCAATTCTATCCTCCTCTCCTCCCCTGACCCCCATCTCTTTACCTTCTCCCTCATCCTTCACTTCATCTCTCCTAATTTCACCTCCTAGCGGGGGCAGGAGTGCTATAGCGGCGTAACAAATCCCCGCTGAATCCCCTCAGTCTGAGTTGCTGGTCTAATGAGCTCAGATCAGCCACGGCAGCCTGCAGCCACTCTGCTGCCATTTTACTGACGCTGAGTGACGGCTATTAAAGTGACGTCTGTGTGTGTGTGTGTGTGTCGCAAATGTGATGCAGATCTGCACGTGTGTGGACTATTTGAGCTTAAGGCTGCTTAATACACAAATCGACGTCTCCTCCTGCTGTGTGCGATCATGATCGTGTTGGAACACACTCAAATTCACATTGAAGACAGTTTCATCTATATTTTCTGTTTTCTGACAAACGAACAAAAATAAGATTTGGCCTCATTAAAACTACAGTGTGTTCAGTCAAATCATGATTTTACTGTTACACCGAGGCAAGGGTCAATTTGTTGTTGGCAAGTCGTGATGACATAAGGGCTTGGATGAAGTGGTCTTCAGCATGTGTGAATAAAGGCAAAGTAATGAGGAGGTCACATGAGGTCAGGGTAGGAAATTATGGTAATGCAAAAATTGAATAATGAAGCATTAACATTAATTCAATCTCATTTGTTAGTTAATATAACCTGATGCAATCGGTTCTTTTTAAAAGGAGTGGGGACAAATTGTTAATTTCCGAAAGTGTTGGGGACATGTGCCCAGTGTGCCCAGTGTCAAAAAGAGACAAAAAATATTTTCCTGTTGGTGTAATAGTATAGTCATTAAAAATACTTTTGGATGGGGATACTGTCATACTGCTTCAACGGGTTAAAAAATAAAACACACATGTCACGTTAGCAAACACTGTGGGGAAACAAAATGTCTTATAAGGGACATTGGAGGCTTCAGATATGGTTTTCCAGAATGATTTGCAGAATCGCTGTGATGAAGCAAAAGCAAAACATCTCTCAGGTTTATAATTAAGTCATGTTGCGTAAGTCCACAAAAGTCAGAGTTCACCAGCAGCCTTGAGCAGAGTTTGAACTCATGTCATATGAAGGATAAACACTCCACATGCATTTCCACTCAGATGTGATTCAAAGCTCAGTAACAAGCAGCCAGATGTTGCATGTGGAGTCGGTGAAAGCATCCCCTCATCGTACATTCAGAAACACACTTAACACACAATGCTAATGTAGCCTGTCTAGATAAATAAACCCACGGGGATACACATGCATAAAGGCTCTTAACAAGCAAACTACTGAGCAACCACACTGTTCCACTGGATACAAATCTCCAGATTTGTGATGTGTCCTGTGATATAATTGGTGCAACAGTTTTTTTTCTGAATGTGGGACAGCGGGGACTCAGTATTCTGGCATAATCCTTTTTGGAAATTCTAAAAAAGTGCAGCACAAACTCGATGTTTCGGTGTTTGATGATGCTCAGATGTTAAAAATTCAATGTTAATGGCTGTTAAAGCTGCACTGATAGATATTTAATTTCATAAATAATTAATCAAATTTGACAAAATACTCCACAAACATATTATTTTTTTAACCTGCATTTTTTATTTCTTCGCCAACATTAGCTTCGTGTTTGGTGAGATGTTAAAAACACAGATCATGACTGACTGATAATAAAAAGCCGTGTGATTCTTTGTATTGGTCAAAATTATTATTCTGAAGGTTGTGACTGAACGTTCATACTCAAATAAACTCAGTTATCATGGAAGGAATCAATCATAGTGATGAACATTCAGACTCTATAGTGTATTTTAATTTGTTTTCGTGCTCATTTTTGTGATCTTCTGGCACACAAACACTACTATTGCTAACCTTCTCTCCAGCTGCATAAGGCGTCATTATCTGCTTTACCTGCGCCGACAGTGATCACCTGACAAACATTTAGGTGCTACAGAGCGGACACAGCGAAGAATACAGCTATAGGGGAGAGTGAATATCAGACCTGTCAGGTGAAAACTACAGATGTTTGATGCCACTGGTTTCATTTCCGATCCAATATGTATTTAAACCCGGTTGCTAACGCTGGTACCGACACAAAACAGAGAAATATTTTGTAGGAAAGCAAAAGAAAACAGTATTCCATTATTTTAAGAATGCAGGGAACTCCTCAAACATCAGCACACACACCGAGGCCGAGACGGACATGAATCATGTTCGGTCAATGACAGTGATAAACGTTGCCAACAGCTACACTCTCTCTCTCTCTCTGGACCTGGTTAATATCTGCCAGAACCAAAAGACTGTTTGTCTCGCCTCAGCAGCACTTTTCCTCTCCTCGTCTTCAGACTGCTGCTGCATAACATCATCATATTCTGATAGACGGAAGGAGACATAGCTCCACCAAGGTCCTGGTGATAGTCTTTTTACTTTTCTACTAGAGGTCGACCGATAGTAGTTTTTCAAAGGCTGATATAATAACAGTAGTTAAAGAAAAAACCAATGGCTGATTAATTGGTCGACCTCTACTTTCTATCGTGTCCCTGTCGATGATAGCAGTGTTAAGATATCCGTCTAAAACTGATCCCAGAACAGAAACACTTGGGATCGGAAGCATCTAAATTTTGCTGAATCGATCGAGTTTTTCACGCCCACCCCGGTCAAAGCAGTGACACTTAACCACAGTAAGATAATGTATTGAAAGATGGGCTTTAATAAAGTAGAGTCAGCATGTGGAGGCAGCCAGTAGGTGTAGTGATTATCTGAGAGGGCAGTCGGGGGAAAACTAAGGGCCAATCATTTCATCCTGGCTTGTCACCACACAGAACGTAGTGTTATTTTAAAGAGAGGCTGAGAGAGGGATAGAACAGATAAAGAGAGGGAGAGAGAGAGGGAGCATAAGGGCTCACGGGAGACTTATGGCTTAGTCAGTCACCCAGCTAAACACTCCATCAGCCTGCGCTTTAGTCAGTCTCATCCATATCCTCCTTCTACTTCCCATCATCCATCCATCCATCTCTCCGCTCGCCGCCGTCGTGTGATAAATCCTCACAACATCACAGCATTTTGGCCATCCCTCCACCCCTTTGTCTGTCCTATTTTAAGCATCTCATCTCACCTCTGTCTGTGACACACACACACACACACACACCCACACACACACACACACACACACATCAGGGCTTGTGGAAGGGATTTATTGAAGAGGTGCTTATGACTATTTGAGGGATGTGCTTAGCTTGCAGGTCCATCCAGCTTCAACCTCTCGCTGGTCTGAGAGAACCAGTCAGCCTAAGAATATGATGTGAGTGAGTGTGTGTGTGTGTGTGTCTGTGTGTGTGTGTGTTAGAAGGGAGAAAAAGAGAGAGAGAGGGAGGAAGAAGGCAAAGATGAGCCAGCAAAAAGGGGGGGGGGGATGAACCCTTCTGACAAAGTCCACTATAAATAGTTTCACATCACAAGTTGTACAATTACTGCTGTGTCCATAAAGGGAAGTTTACCAAGCTTCAATAATCCAGAGCATGATGCTGTTGGCTCATGGACACTTTGAGCATCACGTACTTACAATTTTCATATAGATTTAAGACTGTTTTCAATGCGGTCTGAACCCCGACCCAACACAAATACTGAACAACTGTCCCAAACCTTTGAATATGCTCAGTGACAGTCAGAGCTGTACCCATGATTAGCTTATTGCACTTTGAGCCAAGTTATATGTTTATTGATGTAGTGTGGTATTTATGTTTTAGTGCATTGTGATTTCATGATACTGACCAGTGGAAGCTGTATGTTTTATGTTAAAGCCCAACCAGGGGCAAGTCGAAAATTAGCAATAGCTATAAAGTCTGTGTGCAGCACATCAGTTACATTATTTTTTATTGGAACAATGTTAACATGCATGCTCCCTGATTAATAAAAATGTATTTGATATCACCCCCAACTATCACAATTATTAAAAACTAAGCTGCAACAACTCACTTCAATGTAGCACCGACTTCCATTCACATTCAATACTGTCACAAATTGAGCAATATTTGATTTTACAGGTCTGGATATTTCATGGTAAGTAGATGGTAATTACCAAGCCATATATTTTATCTTTAGCTCAAATTATCCCCAATTTCAGCAGTTATTACAACTACACTGCAACAGCTCACCTGAGTTCAGTGACCTGCTGAGAGGATGTCGGACAGAAACTAGATAGAAGATAAACTGGCATGGACAGCAGCAAGTTAAGCAGAATCCAGTTGGAAGTTTCCTGACAAAGTAATAAAGATATTACCAGTTATTTATTATGTGCTTGCTGAGAAAATAGCAGACTATGATCATCAGTCATGTTGGGGTAATTTCCAATAAATATTTGAGGTAATTATTATGGTAATTGAGAAAATTACCCGAAGACCTGTAACATCAAATGTTTCCCCCAAAGTTTTTTTTTATTATTATTCTTTCTTTTTATTTGCACTTTCTACCAAATCTGCTGATGATAACTACTGTTTGGTAGCATTAAGTCAGAGGTCTTTGTTACAGCATAACACATGTTACATGCCAATCGCACTACAACAAGGGCAACATATTTTCTGCATTGCCTCTGAATGTTGGCATTGGGTGGAAATGAAGAGGGCAAAAATTGTCCAATATGGACGTGATTCCTCAGGATACTGTGCTGGTTTCATCAATGGCAGCATAAAGTGAATGTAAAGGCAAATGCCATCGTTACTGTACCTGTAATAAAACCACCAGCTGTCTCTTAATGTTTCTCTTTAAATCAATGGCGCAAAAAATGCTCTATATATTATTAAATATATTAAAAATATCCATGGGAAACAAAGACCAACAATCGATGTGTAGAGGAAGTAAAAACAAGTAGAACGAAGGTGTAATGAGGGAACAATAAAACTGAACAATAAATAATTAGTAAAGTAGCACCATGTGAGTCATCTTGGCTGGAACTACACAGCTCCGGGTCAAAACTGTCAGAGCGACATAAAAGTAAAAAGGTATGGAGTTACTGTAGCTTCAGGTAACACATTTAAGTGATTGTCTGTTTATCGGTCTCTCTCGCAAACACTCAGATACGATGTGTGGCGCAGCAGCCATCCCCGATCCACAACCACTTCACTTATTGGGACTGAAATGAAACCTTATTCAATTCACTCAGCACTGGAGTGGCAGGCAGGAGCTCTGCAGCTCTCTGGAGCTCACAGCACAGCACAGCACAGCACAACCACGCCGCACAATATTCTCTGGGAAAATCTTCTCTCCTCTGACTCCATCTGCCTGGATTTGTTTTATCTAAGATCAGCCATCTCGTCTTTCGAAGGATGATGAGGGTCATTTCTGATAAACACACATTTGGGGCTTCCTGGTCTTTGAAACAACGAAGCCCTGTCCATCCTTCAGTCAGCACACTTCAAGGATTAGGCACAGAAAACCTTTAAGGCTGGCTGGTCCATTTCACAAGCTCTTAATCGAGACTATCAATAAAAGAGCTCTTGGCCTCGGTTTAAGTTTACCTGACAACGACATCTCAGTTGTTTTCTTGTACCCATGACGTTAACTACAAGCCTAAATGCAGACAGTCATGGACTCTCTTGTATAATCTTGAATAACAGACAAACACCATTCAAAACCCACAATGCTTGAAAGAAGAGTTGGTTAATGGGTCTTAATGTCCATCCTGATAAAGTTTGGTGCTGCACGTGACACAGCAGTGATTAAGATTTCAGGCCATCCACATCAGATAAAAGACTACAGATACTTTGTATAAAAGCAGCTTATTATGACCCTAGTGTATGTTTCTTGTTAGATGGCGGCAGAAGTCATGCAAAGTAGTACATGGAGTGAAACAGAGGAGCTTGGTGAGTTATTCTAACTTACTAACATAGTGAATTTGTGTAACGTATAGTATGAAACTGATGTTAGGTACGTTCGTAACTGAAGTGGCATGAGTAACGCAGTTCTTCCAACACAAACGCTGATAATTTCCAATCCTAACCACGTAGTTCACTCGCCTAAACCCAACCAGTCTGCCGGCACACTTGTTGGAAACACTGGCAATGAACCTATTCATTTGTTTAGGTATGAAGACGTATTAAAGATTTAATTAACCTTAATAGGTCACTTCTCTGACTTTGGATACAGTGCCTTCAAAAAGCATAGTTAACTATTAATATGTCCATAGTTCACTGCCTATAAATGTGTAATAAAGCATTTATTATAACAATGAAGCAACTAAAAAGCAAAGCGCATAACACATAAAGTTATTAATGTGTTTGTAATGATTACAAGCAATAACAAGAAACTCATGAGGTTTTTAATGATGTTCTAAAGCATTATATAAACTGCTAACACGTTTATTATAGGTGCTTACAACTGTTTTATAATCTAACAATTCAAATGTTTATTCTGCTGTAATTAATGTTACTAATAATATTCAGTCATTCATGTAAAACGTGCAACATGTAAGAATTGTCCGCCCCTCAAAATTGTTGCTGCCGTTAGCTAGCTAGCTCAGTTAGCTCAGTTAGCTCTGCAGCTCAGTAAACTTCATAAAAACACATCTTTGTTAAAACTTTTCATTTCATCACGTTCTATAGATAATTTGTTAATTTTCCATATTGTACCTCGAAAAAGTATCACACATAAGGACTTATAAGAGCCTCAATACCTGTTAACTAATGTTCGTTTTAAGGACCTACATGTAAAGCATTCACGCGCCTTTTGCTTATTTTGTTTCCATTTCTTTAAACAAGGTGTGCTGTCTGTTTGCTGTCTGTTTGCTGACTGTTAGATGTTGATCTCTAGGCCGCCTGCCTGTGGACGAGGCTGGCTAGCTGTTGTTCAGGCTGCTGACCGGGGAATGTAGCCTGTGTTCAGGCCTGTCAGTCTGGATCAGCGTGCCCTGCACTGCCATGAACAGAGTTTAACTCCAGCACAGAGCCTCCAGCGCTTCGCACACACAGGCCACGCGAGCACACGTACAAAGACACACATGCTCGCCTAGGGAGCAGTAAGGTATATGAGCACCGAGAGGATGTGTCAACTCACTTTGCCTCCTGTTCTGCTCCTCTTCCTCTCATCTCCCACCTTTTCCCTTCCCTTTCCTTTCCTTCCCTCTAAGGGCTCAAAATAGAGATGTTAGCACGTGCTTAATCTACTCTGGTAAAATGAAAGTTTAGTAATAAAAACAAGACACTAAAATCAACAAAACGAGTTTATATAACAGGCTGTGATAGAAGCACTAGACTAGAAATCTATCTAGGGGACACACACACACACCTGCTTTAAAATGTGTCTTTTACATCAACAGCAGCAGCCTAATAACCTCACACAAAGGACGAGTGCATTAAGCGCCAATCTGCCTGCACTATATTCAACTCCATCATCTCGGCAGAGCAGAATCGATGTGTGGATATTTTCTCTCGGTCACACAGTCGGTCAGTGGGCGTTCATACTAAGCAGGCTGGTGCCTTATTCCGCACACTGGATAAAGTGGAAAGCAGGCCGGTGTTATCCATGTGGGTGGGGGAAGAGCCGAGCTTTCCCCCTCGCTGTTTGGTTCACCTGGCAGACATTTTGTGCCTGGTTGCCAGTAGGGTCAATGGGGAAAGCGGTGGGTTGGCGTGAAACCGGCTTTCCTCGCCACCACACTGGCTCAGCGCGAGATGGATCCCTTCAGGACACGGGCACAGTGAACTGAGCTGCCTCCAGAAGGCTCACACGCATTCAAGTGTCAACACAATTCACAGCAAAAAAAATACACTCATTTATACACCCGAATCTCAGGCAGCCCGGGCAGGTTGGCTCATTATATCGTGTTCCTAACCTTTTACATTCTAACTCTGCTGAATCCAATTCATTTACTTTCATCTCCAAACCACTCGACTCGTCTTTCCCACCTGCGTTACGACCTGAGAGAGTTCAAGCCCGCTTCAAAGACATAATTAGCCAGTTAGTTTGAGGTACATATGTGGAAAGCCGCGTCCCCGGGGCGAAGACTTAAGAGGCTATGCGACGGCCGATGCTGGGGCCGGTGGTCTGGGATTTTGTTTTCATGACTTTTTGATGCTGTTTTATATAATTTTTGACTTCAAGGCGTGATGTCTAAATTGCCTCTCCGAGGACGTTCAAAGTTTTTTTTTTTTAAGTCATCTCTTGTGAGGAGCCTAGGTCGTCCCTTTTGAAATTGCAGAGTTAGCACGGTTGGTATGCTCAGGCGATTTGGCCAACACACATCAAAACAGATTGAAGTTTAAACATTATGGACCCTAAGGCGGTGCGTTGCATGTACTTCAAACTTAAAAGATTTGAATTTGCCTCCCTAAAAATATTGGTTTTGGCGATATGAATAGTTAAAAATCACACTGAAACAGAAAGCATAAATATTCAGAATATATTGATTTTGGAAAGACAGTTTGTGGTAATTTTTCTGACAGATCCCAGAAATGTCAGCCCGGGTTGGTAACTCTTTAAAGTTCATACTTATTCCAACATTATTTTGCCTGACTATTAGAGTTCACTGAGGTTGTGTGTCAAGTTGTTCCGTTTATTACTCAGAAGAATACAAACCTCAAGCCTGTAATCTGCTAGTTAATTAGGCAGCACAGCAAGTAACCACAACTATTTTTTTTGAAATACAATAGTATGAAAAGCAAAAGCAAAACAGTACATAAAATAAGCACAGCAGAAACTTCAGATCAGTAGGACCACCGCGTTCATCTACAGCATAATAACTTTGTTTTATTAATTATATAACATGTAAGCTATATATCTGTAAACAAAGTTGAAGCACAGTTATGGTTCAGTTAAGGCTGAAAAAGACAACCGTATTAAGCATGTTTGCGAATGTCACGCATCTCTTGTGAAATGATTGTTGTTAATGGAATATGAAGGTTCATTCTTTGCAATACCAGGTAATCTTCAAAAATATCTGCAAAACAACATGATGTCTATTTTGTTGCAGATCCAGATTCAGAACAGATTGATTTTCAAATAACTTAAAATATGAATAATGAAATGAAGGGATCAAATCGATAAACGTATAAACAAACTGTGAATAACAGATCTTCTAAAAAATATGAAAGGCTTTGGTATTTTCTGTGCACCCAGGGTCTCCTAAATGATCTTATTGCATTAAAAAAACAAATAGATGCTTACGATAAAGGGGAGAGTGGAGCGACGCCGCTGCAGTCGTGTGTAACAGAAGAAGCTCAGTGTATTAATGCTGCTCCATTTGTACTGTGGTTTTTTCCAGGAACCCCTCGACTGAGTAACGCTTGTCTGCACGTACACTTATCAACATAGCCGGTTTGCAGTCACACTCTCTGGCCATGTAAACACGCACACACACACACACACACACACACACACACACACACACACACACACACACACACACACACACACACACACACACACACACACACACACACACACACACACACACACACACACACACACACACACACACACACACACTCCAGTCATGTAACCTTAACAGCCCTATCAGCCTGCCAGCACAGTCTGTTCTTTTCAGCTCTATCCTCAGGTGAGCTTTCAGCAGACACAAATGTGTGAAAGGATTTGAAGGCTTTAAAGAGACACCCCTCGGGCACAGACACAAGACAGAGGAGGGGGGGCGATCATCTCATTGTATGGTAGTTCAGTTGGATCCCAATCAAAACTATCTAACCGTGTTCTTTACCAATTTATGCCCTTTTTAATTTCAACTAGTAATCTTGTCGGACGTATTTTCCAGTTTCCTTCTCTGCCTTTGTGTTTCCTGCGACCATTTATTTACTCTGCCGTATGTCAACTAGACAAAACAAGTGATTAAATCCTTTAGCTCATTGTCGATCATAGTTATTACATTTGAAAGGAAGACAATGACTCTTGAAAACACCAACTAGTGATTCGCCGTGGCCTTCACCGGCCTTCACCGCGGTACCATGCTCTGTGCTCAGACATCTCAGCGTGACGGCAAAATCTATCCACTAACAGGAGCTGGGGCAGATTAATTTGGTCACACTAAAGTAATCACAAGCAAATTATAGGTCACTCAACATAACACTGCATTGTTATGATGGAAATCCTCCTGACCCATTTCATATAGAAGTCATCTGATCATCCAGCAGCTGGGTCGGTAGAGCAGGTACTCCGATCACCCGCCTCCTCTCCTTCCACTCTTCAGCTGGTCTTTTTCCAATACAGCCATGAAAAAGCCAACGATTTAAAAACAAATCTTTTCTTTTTTGAAGAAAAATGCGAGTAAAAGCTCTTTTTTATCGACCCAATCGTCCACTGCGCCTTCCTCGCTCAGATTTAATCGTATGACAGCTCACAACAGCAAAACTTTGACAATTGTGTTCATGTGTGCACTGAAACACTTTACATGTGTCATTTTTGTTAACTGCCCATCTGTGAGTGAACAGGAACTCAGAAATCGTCTACGACAGCACGATTGCACTATATGTTGTACATTCAGAACAAAGCAGACCCGTCATCATTTTGCCACCGCTATTCATGTTTTGAAGGATCATCTAATATGAATGTACTTCCTGGTGAGACGGAGCAACACTCTAATAAATGCACCCTCTTCCAGACGGCTCGTGTAGAAACCTGCTCTGTTCAGCCACATCACACACACACACACTCGTCTGAGGACCACTAATATCTGTTTGCACGTATCGCAGTACTGAAACGTGTCACATGCTTTATGACCAGACTGACAAACATTTTGTACAGACTGAAAGCACCTGCTGTCCCCTCCGTAGCTACAAACAACATAGCATATCAGAATTACGTTTTAATAATGCAGCAACAATGAACGTGTGTTTGCATTATGGTGGCAACTCTACGTTAAACCGGCTCATCCACTCAGAGGAGGGCATTTCCTTCACCGGTTTAGCATTGTGCCTCGTCTTTCTGAGGCCCTTATCACGGATTCCTGACTATCCCCCTCTGTGTTTTCCACCTCATCATGATGTTAAGTGTGGGTTGATGGTTTTGTGTGGAAAAGGCACAATACTTTATTTTATGCGTCGATGCAAATCCTCAACCGCTACCGCTGCTCAGCTCATTCAGCTGTGTTCACTCAGCAACCTAAGCAAGAACGAAGGGATCCCCATTACTCCGTATAGACCTTTCTGTCAGGAGCCATTAGCAAGGCAGACAGTGTAGCCAGCGGTTTGAAGAGCAGTCAGATGAATGTTGCGCTGCTACCCACGATTACTCTGATCTTCTCAGATCTGAAGGATCTACAGTGGAAACTACAGTACGGCAGCTAATTTAAATTGAACGCCCCGCAACACAAAACGCTTTTATGCAGCATTTCACAGGGTTTGATTCTTTAGATACATAAACTCTCCATTTACACAGTTGGCTGCTAACCGTATTTCTACACAATGACACCACCTAAACAGAACAACAACAACAAAGCCATGAGCTTTACATACTTTAGGTTCACATCAATAACCTGAACTGGAAATATACCTTGTAATATTTACATCGGCCATTTTTTTTACTTGGTTTCCACCAAATGTCTCTGCTGACCCTTTCGTGAGAGAGTTCCTGACCACCAATGCAGCAGAAAGTGAAAAAAACATGAGTTCAGGTTTTTTTTCTTCAAAATCACATCACAGGAACGAGCAGGACCTGTTCAGCCCTCACTGACTGGAAACAGACGCTGGTTTCTGCTGGACAGTGCACCGTACACCGAAGGCGACAGACATTTTCGAGTTTTTCCTCAAAATCACATCACATGTTCACCACCATTTTTTTTTCCTGCTTTCTTTGTTTCTGCTTAATGTTAACATGTGCTGTATCTTTTTTAAATCCTGGGAGCTCATCAAGAAGTAAAAAAAAAAAAAAAAGTGCTTTGTGGTTTTTAACAGCGCTCAGCGGCCGACCATTAATTTCAAACAATTGACCACAGGAAGTCCCTGCAGTGCTGAACACTTAAAACGCGCTGGAGTTTAAAACAAACCCTGAATCAATCATCATCCGGCACAAAAAATGTTTTCCACATTATCTATTGTAAATTGAACAATTTTACAGGTGAATCATTCACCAAAGAAAATTAGGATTTAATCAGTGTTCTTTCAACAGAGAGCTTCTTTAATAACGGTGCGAGTGCTTTTTTAAACCAGCCAAGCTTTCATACGGTTTGTTACAATAACACTAAAACTGTCCACTGAAACCAGCAATAACACAATTCTCAGAATAAAGCAGAGAGATGATGAATCAGTTCAATTCCCACTGTGCAAATACTGTTTTTTTAGAGCGAGCATGTATGCATTGTAACACTTCAACAACCTCAGGACTGAACCGTCTTCTGATATAATAATCAGCTGCTCCCAGTCATGTGTCTGATGTATGGTGAATGTACAACATCACACTGTAGCAGTGTGAGAGGAAGACACGGCCGTCCACAGCAGAGGTCCAGTTCTCTCCAGGACATCCTGTCTGGTCTCCACCTCCCTCCTCCTCTTCCTGTCCTTTTGGATCATAGCGTGCACATAACACCAACCAATGGTTACACATCTGCGTCAGTGAGCACAGGACTGGCCACACACAGCAGATGACAAGTCTGCAGTTGCCAGGAGCTTCAACAAGTGTTGGTCCGCACAGACACCGTGTTATTTTGTGCAACAGACAAAGTCCTCCCACCATTAAAAATAGCCCGGCCCTCGACTCCTGAGACGTTGCACTGCTGTATTGGATTCTCAGTACGTGGAGTTGTTTTTCGGCAGCCACCGGCCATGAACAAGATGCCGTTGTGAAATGGTATTCTATCTTTTCTGCCCGCTTGCTGTGTTTCTTATCACCTCTGCCTGTCATCACTGATAACATGCAGGTATCAGTGCACCCTGTGGTCTACTTTATTTGAGCAGGAACAGCTTCCTCCCCGTCTTCCATCTCTGAATTCTTTATTTGAATGTGGCTGTTGGAGGAATCACGACTCCCCTGTTACGTTTTACCCTCACGTCTATGCACGCGATCACTTCAAATGACTGGCACTTCTTTGGTGAATTTTGACACATTTGTCAGTTGTTCCGTTTCATTTTCATACAGTGCAAATAAAACATTGTAAAAATCAAAAGGAACAGCACGAGCCGAGCAGCAATGTGCTCCTACAGCAGGCCGGGTAGCTGCTGCGGAAAAATGATAGCCATGCTAATATTGTGCGTCAACAAAGCGTGAGTTGGTTTCCTAAAGGATTGTTTCTGCTGTCACGCCCTATAGTGAAGCATCCAAAAGCTAAAAGCAGCAGGTTCTCGCTGTAATAACCACAGGATGGGGTTGTGATCTGTGCGGATGGATGAGCTCACGTATGCATCGCTCTAACCGGATATAATATCAACCAGTTTTCAGACGTGGTTGACTGAGGTGAAGAAGTTTGTGAGTCAGTAAAAGCAAAACGTGAGTGGATCAATGAACCCGGACCGCAGCGAATTCATCACGATGTACATGAAGCATGTGAACATCTCCTGAAGCCTCCGCTCCACTGGAGAGCAGCAGACTGGAACATCAGAGCGATGTGATCAAACTGAAATCCTGTTTGTTTGTCAGGTTTCCTACATTGTTTTTCACTGTTTCACAGCCACTCGTTTAATGACGCAGCGCTGCGCCCTCTTCTTTTGCAATTACGTAATTGCACCAGACTGGAGAGTTGAGTGCCGTCTGCTGCTTATCTCAACGAACCAACTCCTAATAATTGCATAATGATAATGAATGATAGACATATGATGAACACTGATAGAAAAACAAGCTTACAGTTTCTCGAAATTTGAAATGCATTTGGAAGGAAACGACAAGGATTATCAAATGGAAAATCACAATTTACAGTCCCACAAATTCAAAAGATAATATTTCAAAAGACTATATGAGAGAAATGTCCCTCTATGAAGGACACGATGTACTCTATCTTAAGTGCCACATCATTTCTAAATATCTTTGCCAAAATGAGGATGGCATAAAAAAGCCAAATGACCTTATGACAACCAAAACAAAACAGCATTCACAAAGCGAGCTGTACATTGAGGAATGAAACACAAAATGAATTCATTACTGAAAAAGAAACTAAAACGCTGAACACTGCTCTCCAGGTATGATTATACATTCCCACCTAATTTAAACTAAGATCACAGTCCCCTCATTAACCACACCTAAACAAACAGGAACACCATGTGATTCACGTACACTGCACCCAACAGGCCAGGTGTGAACACATCCCCGGGACTTCTTCATGCAAATATTGGACGGAGCTTTTGAATTACATTTCCATCCAATTTAATCCAAATGGATGTTGAGCAGACATTTCTATTTTCAGTTTGGAACAGCATTTCAACCGTGATAACTAAACTCAACTTTGCCAGGTTCTCATCAGCTCTCACAGAGGAGCAACAGAGAGCATTCTCTACCATATATTTTCTTGTGTAGCATAAAGTGACTTCGACTTTCAATTCATTGTACAACCCAGCGTTGTTGAATGACTGAGAAAAGAACCCTGAACCTTTTTCTCATTTGTCAATCTTAAGTGCATGTTACCTGTTAAAGCAACAAAGGAACAAGTGTCTCTTTGTAATCATATGACAATATATTCTAACACTACTATCAGGCTTCACATTGATAGTAGTGTTCGAATATTTCACGGTCACACATGAAATCTAACTATTCGTTACACTTCTTTCTCTCTTTCCTGGCTGATTCAGAGCCAGAGCTGGTTCCTGATTTGCAACCCTGACAAATCCACTCTTCTCCATTCGAGCTGGTAAATATCAGTCTGCGACTTGAGCAGAAGGAAGCAGTAAAAAATTCCATCAACATGTGAGAAGTGGAAAACTGAACCGCTTTCCTCAGGAAGAAAGTATAGATTCGCTGGGTGAAAGCACTTGTGCCCTCTCTGTATCCCTGTCAATACCTAATTTATTTTCTGCTGTCTCAGTAAAGAAAGATGCATATTTAAAATATTGTAATTGTTTCCTTGTTGCCATGGATCCAGTGCAATTAGATCTTCACGAAATATGGTTTATTCAGCAGTGTTTCTACGCTATTGATTCAATACCATTACACATCCTCACTGTAGCCTGAACAACACACAGCCAGGGATCAAACCAGCAACCTCGTAGTCATTCGTCTGCCTCAATGTCCAGACTGAGCTGCTGCACCATGGACCATCGACAACACACACTGCACAGACACACACATTATGTCCCTTATAACAAGCTGTCATACCTGAATTTAAATAGCAGGTAGAGTCCCATGTGATCATTTGGAAAACAAGTGTTTCATGATGCTACTTCTGTGGTTACAGGAGGTTTAAAGAAACCAAAGTTAACTTCCTGTCTCCAGTAAAAGTTACGCACTTTGCAAAGTCGACCATCTGCCCTGAAAAGTTTAATTAATGATAATACATTAATAATTGTTAATAAAACAAGCCATGATGTCTTTGCTGGAGATAAAATTGTTGTACTTTGACAAACTGGTTGGTAAAATTCCATGCAGAACACTGGTGAACCTTACAGTCACCTCATGTTCACAGTTACAGTAAATACAGGATTGTCTGGTATGACTTTTCAATGCTCTTTTGTATCCACATTATCCTGTAAGTGTGAATTCTATTATTATTCCCCGTGTGTCCTGTCGCACCAGAACCAGCCTAATCCTAGTCCTCTTCCTCAGAGCAGCATTCATTCATAAAGATCTACGTTAGCGACCTCATCGTGTAGTAGTCATCAGTTATTTATTACTATTGCTTAGCCCACTTAGCTAACGCTTCTAATGCTTTGAAAGTGCTGCCAGCACATCAGTTATTATGCTAGTTCAGTCAAGCACCAGAAGTGTCCCACGTAATTGTTTCCCCAGTAAAACATTCCCCCGGGAACTTGATTACTTTGTGAGGAAAATGATCTTCAGTTATTCAAAGCTGCCGCTCTTCATTGTAGTCGAGAAGCAGGTAGCTAGCTATTAGTGATCAACTAGGTGGTGTCATGTCAGATTGTTTCACTACCGCTCACTCTTTCAGCAAATACACTCACTTGTTTATGTTAATTCTGAATACTTTAAAGGTCCTGTTAGTAAGATAGAGTCGCATTTCTGAAGTGGTCAAATTTAGAGTTTTCCAAACGAGTTGAAAAATCAAATATCTTAAAAAATAGGACCTTTAAGGTGACAATGTGCACGACTACTGCTTTACTTGGCTTTGGCAACGCATTTAATAAACTGCAAATGCTCGAGTGTTTTGCAAAGAATAACTGTCACTCACTTCAGGAGTTGTTCCTTCCAAATCTATATTCTGAGAGTGGACACACAATGTGCCATCAATCCCCGTCCCAATCAAAAGGCTCGATCAAAATGCAGTTCAGAGATGAAAGCTGACGTTTAACTGCAGCTCACAGCCTGGAGGACATGCAGGTCAGTCAACATATACCTGGAAACATGGTCACGTGAACGTTGCACCACACACGTGCTACATAGTCACATGTTCCATACGTATATAATTACCATGAAGTGTGTCTCCAGTTTACAAATATTCTCCCTTGTGAGATGAAAAATCTCTTAAGATGTTTGTACCCTTCTTTGCCACACAGTTTGACTATTATCTCCAGGATTTCCTACTTAACAAGCTGATGAACACCTACTGTTCAGTAAATGCAAAAGAGACTATGACACCTGAGGAGGAGACATACTGTGTCCTCAACTCTGAGGGATACATACAGTTCATACAGTCGGCCATGTCCTCGGAGGAGGCAACCAACCAGGGAATTGGGACACACTTGGAAAACTCAGTGTGAATAATGTCTACCTGAGTTGCCTTATTTAAAAACCCATTCATCCCGTCTTTAATGGCGTTAGTAAGACAACAATCTGAGCGTTTTGTTGAACTGGGATGACTCGATTCAGCCGCAGATAGAGGCATTACGAGCCAATTGCACTGAAACTGTTCAAACCATCCTGCAATTTCAACAGTCAGCGTCACATGGAGAGAAAAAAAAAAAGCTCCAAAAAACAAAACAGATAACCAGGCAGTGAGGCGGCCACTTTCTCCAGAAACAACAGGACCACAGCGTGAGTCAACAAGGAATCTATAATTTACCAACTAGCTCCCTCCTATGTACAGAAACGGAAGAGAAGAGGAGAGGAGAGGAGAGGAGAGAAAAGAAGAGAAGAGGAGTGTGATGTGGGTAAATCAGGAGAGAGATCCGTGAGGGGAGAAGAGATGGAGACAGCCATGAGTGGTGAGTAGATGTTTTCCTTGAGGGCTGAGCTATGTAGATCAGAGCCCCTGGGACTGAGCAGTGTGAACTACTGGAGCCCCCCCGCCCACCACCGACAACCTCCGCCGGAAACAGCATGGATGCAGCCTCCACCGCCATTTGAGGAGAACACAGTAAGGCGGCGAGGAACAGGAGGGGGGTCATGTGCAGATCATCTAATGTCTGGAGCTGCTTTATTCTCCACACGTGATCTCGTCCTGTTCACTCCCTCATTCAGCTAATAAAAGGAGATCCTGAGGAACATTCACCAGATATTCACGACATTCACACAGATGTCACATGTGACCTTAAAGCAGATGTGCAATCCTGGTGATTGAGAAAATATCAAAAGGTTCAACATTTTCTGCCTGCTCTCACACAGCCGGTCTCTCATTCCAAATCACCAAAAAAACAAAACAAAAAAAAAAAACAAGCTGAGGCACATTCATGTGGGCCTCAAGGTGCTGTGATCACACACTGGGGGGTGGCAGCAGGGGGTCGCCACATGTAGTCCCGGACAGCCAGGAGTCACCCCTGCTGTATTTTTGACAAACCTGAACACACAGGATCACATTAACATTTGGAAGCTGCTGTGCCTTCCTGACAGCAGCTTCCACAAAAAAACCACACAAAATATGCATGATCACTCAGGCTTGATTAGGATCACCTGCCAGGCGAGTCTTTCAGCTGCCCGCATAGCTAAAGTCATGACTAACATCTCTTTAACTGCTCGCCCTCCTCAGCCTGCACGCATGCTCCGGCCTCTACCTGTGTCCGCGGAATGTCAGTGAAGACAGTGTCTGTGGAGGGGCCACACATCGCACCATCCAAAGCCTCTTTTTCTAGCTTCAATTTTTTTTTTTTTTTTTTTTTGGGTATGACAAGTCCTTGGAGCGCGCGCGCACACACACAAATACCGCATTCATCCAGTTTTATATGGTGATGGTGTGATGGTGCCCCCGCAGCGGCCGACGGGCGCAACTTTCCTCCTCCTCCTCCTCCTCCTCCTCCTCCCGGTTCGGACAGAGGATAGAGAGACTCCATTCAGCGCGCACACACGCACGCACGCACACACACACACACACACACACACACACACACACACACACACACACACACACACACACACACACACACAGTTCCTCTCACCCCCCCTCCATCCTGACCCCCAGTAATAAGCCCGGAGGAGATTTTTATGCATTAATTTTTTTATTAATTTGATTCACAAGTGTTTTACAATCAAAAGCCCCCCAAAATCTACGAGGTCAGATCGCTCATGTCTGGTGAGAATGAATGGACTCGGTGTTGTGCCGCGCGGTGACAGTTGGAGACGGAAGATTTAGACGCGCAGTCTGCAGGTGGCAAACGACGGCGCGACCGACGGTTGTTGAATTCGGATTATATCTCACACAGTTTCTGCAGCGAGGGTGACATCTGTGAGAAACACGTTCACCACTCAGACATTCCAGCCACAGCGTTATTTTCCCAATCTTTTTTTTTTTTTGCGCAGCTCGCTGGGGCTGAGAGTGCGCAGCTCTGTGCGTCCATGCGCTTGGAACAGAGTGAGAGGGACCCAAAGTGGCAGACAGCGGCGGAGAGGAGATGCAGCTTTTTCTCGCCCGTGCACGGAGGACGTTTTTTTTCCAACAGCCTCTCCAAAGGCACACTTCACCCTCTCATCACTAAACCCCCCCACCTTCCACTGAGCACAAAACCACGTCATGGGGAGGAAAAAACGGCATTCGTTATCTCAACATCCACTCGAACTTGTCCTCCACCATCAGCACATCATCCTGCCGGGTAAACCATGAACTAAGAGCAGCAGCCCGCTGCAACGCAGTTGCTCAAGTGTCAAAGCTCACAGCACATGCATTCATGTCTGCAGAATTAAAGTCCGAATGTGTATTTACCGTGAAGGAGGGATCCCCATCCGCTGCTCCTGATCCACCTCAGACAGTATTCCTCTGTGCGTTATGTCCCGTTAGGGTAAGGTGCATTCCTTTTCAAAAGCCACATAGCCCCCTCCACAAAAATCCCGACGCTCAAGCGCTGGAAATAAGCCTCGGAAATAAGACTGGCGCACTTTTCACTCCAGATGGGTTGAAACTCAGGTTAAATGCGGTCCAAACATCTACACACGCGCGGAAAACAATTTAAGGGAACCTCTTCCAGTCCAAGAAACAAGTCCGCCGTTAATCCAAAATGTCTTTTAATTCACAACTATAATTAGAATTATGTTCATCCTAGACAGCAGATACCATTCACGCTCCGGGTCTCTTGACGCGCGCCGGTCTACATGTTAATGACGGTGATGTTGGAGAAAAAGAAACAAGAGTGGGATTTTTTCCCCCTCATCGTCCGCTCCTCACGATCCAGGCTGCACTTGGCTGATAAAACACCGTCCTCTCTCTCTGCTCTCTCCTCCTCTCCTGCCCCCCTCCCTCCCTCCTCCTCATCGTCCTCCTCCTCCTCCTCCTCCTCCACTCCTCCAGCCCTCGGTCTCTCTCGGCAGCTTTCATGGAGCAGAGACGCGCCTAGCGGCCTTGGAGGGAACTCCACGGTTCACCCCTCCACCCCGCCCCCACCGCAGGCTGCTCTTAAAGACACACGGGGAATGCGCGGCTCTTCATCCCAGGGGAGACATGATGGACCGCGCATGATACACGACATCGGTCACGTTATAAAATAAACATGACGGGGAGTAAAGATCTGAGTGCAATATGACGAGCAGGCAGAATGAATTATGAAGAGGAAGAAAACATGTGTTATAGAGATACAGAGGAGGAGGATTGTTGTAGGGAATGTTTAGAAATCTGCTACAAGAGGCTCAATATGTGCAGAGAACATGGACCCCCGCTGTGCCGCCAGAACACCTTTAAAAACACAAACACCTTCAACAGGAGATGAAAAAGAGAAGGAGGCAGAGGAGGAATCCCTCAACCGGGACAGACAGAGGATGGATGGGACAGCAATGCATGTTGAGGAAGAAATAAGCATAAAATAATAATTATATATGCAGCCCACTAAAATGACTGTAAATACAAATACATTATTTTCATCTTTTAATATAAAAGTTAGATAATATAAAGTTGAGAGTGGCCATCTTTACTTAATATATGTCCCAAACAGAGTCACCTCTTTGTCTCATCAACCCTCAAAGACGGAGATCTTAAACTTAACTCTCCTGTATTTACTGTGTTTTATTCATCCTGTCATATTCTAGCAAACAGCATCAGGTGTTATTATGACCACAAGTTTCAGTCTTGCTTCACCTGAGAGTGGATGAATTTACCAGATTTGTTTTTGAAGACAGTCTAAAGTTGGTCGTGTGGTTATTATACGCTCAGACAGGAACTCAGGAGGTTCAGTTTCTGTTCTTTAACTATAATCTTAATATAAAGATGTAAAGTATCTGGATGTTTTCTTGTCTTCATGTGACCTCAGCAGACTTCAGCCATTTAACATTATATATTCCTACAGTTATCGTTCAGTGAAAGACTGATGTAATCCTGTATCTCAGTTACTGAACATGTGGATGTGTCTAATAAAGTTCAGACAGTAAATAGAAAAGCTATTAAATCATGTAACTGAAAATATTCCAGAGAAACAAGATCAACTAAAGTAGTTTGCCAACAACCACAGCTCGTTGGCCCGGTTTGTGGAACATGATGGCCAAATCATCCCAAGCAGGACACGTGTCACACCACTGAAAAGCTGATCATGAATCATATGGATGGGATCAATGCTTCTCAAGTATTCTCAAGAACATTAGAACAACGAGTGTGTAGCCGGCGGCGGCTGTCTCTTCGAGGGATGAAACAGCAAAGCAGCAAACTGTTACGACTGACTGGAGAGGAGAGAAGTGGCAGAAGGAGACACGTGTGCATAAATAAATGACAAAACTGATCAATTATCATAATAATGACCTAATACATGACAATTCAACTGTTTCAACTACAAATAACTGTTTGCACCTATTTAACATCCAACCCGTGTTGCTTAAATCTACAACATGTAGCTTCACGTGAAACATAAAAATGTCTAAAACAACGACTGGACCATTAGGTTTGTTCATCCGAGATGTTTCCAGCAGTTTTCAAACCCTGAGAAATCCATGATTGAACCAAGGTGATGGCACATGTCAGGTGACATTTCATTTGGCTGCCATAACCTCGGGGAGAAAGTCAAGAATGTGATGAAGGAGATGGGTGAACGCGACTCGACATGACTGAAACGTTAATCCGTCACCTCGTCTGTGAACAGTCATTAGATACTGTGTGTTTAAGAAAATGTGACGTACACGTGCAGCGAACACATCGTGACAGGATGACTGCGAGCTGTCGAACAGTTTCCCCTTTTATGGCTTTTATTTGACAGGATACGCAAAGAGCAACAGGAAACAGAAAGACAGAGAGAGAGAGGAGCCTCACAGCTCCGTACATGTGGTGCGTGCTTCGGCTAAATAATAGAGAAATAATAGAGAATTAAAAATGATGCACACAATAATGTTTTCATTTCCTACCCTGATTGTGGACGAGTACATTTTTACAAAAGATGCCTCTATGCGCTTTCTTTTAAAAGCAGCATTTTAGAATTTCCTCCATCATCTGCAAATCTGGCCTCTGTCTCCTGGCCGAGTCTTTCTGTATTCCTTTCAGAGTATATATATATCTCAACTTGGCTCTATAATATAAAGAAGAGATGTATCATTTCATTGAGATGCAGACCATACACAGCTGTATCTTACTGGTGAAGCGGAACGACCCCGGTGGCTCGGCACCTCTCAACCTCTCACTCGCTGATAAGAAGTCGCGGATGTCACAAAACTTTCTACAGCTAAATGAAGGCGAGTGTGAGGATGTCAGCTCCGCCCCAAAGCTATTGTTAGATACTCTCACAGACCTCTGATGCTTGACCCCGATTGTTAAACTGTCAAAAACACAACATTTTTAACTCTGAGTTACTTGAGTTTGCTCAGGTGTCTTATTCAGCCTTGTGATACAGGACATCCTGTGTGGCTTTTATTTTGCACCTTTGGTTTTGCGAATCAAACCAAAAGATATCTCGCAGTTACCGACATGATGCTGCAGCCCGGCATCTGACAGCACCTTTGGTTCAAGTCGGGAGTTTGCCTGAGGGGGACAGTATAACCGGACCAGACGCCAGAATAACATGTTGGTGCTTTAAAGGGGCACTATGCAACAATATTAGCAAAAATTACCCTAACTATGCAGGCTGAAAGTCATTCTAAATGTTCTTTGACACTTTCTGGGTCGTTTGGTCATTGCTATGACTCCCCCTAGCGCTTCTGGGCGGAGAAACGGAACATGCAACTTGCTGCCACCGGTCCGAAGTCAATCCGGAAGTGAGCCGGCGGAAGTATCCCGCCGCCCCTCGAAAATGTAGTCAGATTGTAGTTTCGAAACTGCTTTACGACAAACACACCCCCAAACATGGAACCGGGTAGATATAAACTGCCAGTTGCAAGGCAATTGTTGTATTCCTCATGTATCAGTCGACTAAAAAGAGACCCAGGAAGCCACAGTCGTAGGAACAGAAGAAGAAGAAAAAGGAGTTTGACAAAAAAAAGAGACCAGACACGAGTAAACATAGGACGAGCTTTTGAGGAGTCCAAAACAGGCGCCGACTTGGCCGTGTTGCTGTTGAAATTGTGAGTGGATGAACTTTGTCTTTGCAACGTGACTTGATAGTCTTTTGAACAATGTTATTGCTGGACTGTTTTTACTGTGAGCCCTGCATGTGTTTAGCTTGGTTTCTTGATGGCTCGCTCGATAGTTAGCGGGTGTTTAGCGTAGCTGTCACTTGCTACCAAACACGTTTGTTTGCGTTCTGAATCCAGGTTCTTGTTGGTATTTAGATATCTAGTTCGGTCTTTGAATGTCGCATGATTTGTCGCCTGTATCTTGCGATATGTCCGGCTGAACATAGAGCACTAAGTACACTAATGCAGTGCCAGACATGACTCGCTGTTTAGACGGCCGGCTTCTTTGAAAACAGATGCACATGGTAACGTAGCAGCTAGGTGGGCGGGGGAGGCTCGTCAACAAGTCTTTTCGACAGTGTATCTGCGCCGAAGCTGTAGGGGGAGCCCTGTAGCCAAAAACGTATGCACAAAACTGGTGCAAAGCTAGAAAACGGCAAAGGAATCTGGTATGGAAACTGCTGCTGCATAGTCCAGCTTTAAGTTTCTGCAAACCATTTACTGCTAGTTCAAATGTCTTCTGTATCAAATCAACATCCTTTCAGGGCAACCTTGATTCTCTTTATGTGGGGAATATTAAACAATTTGTTCAGCTCGTGTTTAATTGAAGGGGTTTCTGGTTTCTTTCAGTGCTGGAACAAAACTTTCTTCCTACCTTTGTTTGAGGCAACACAACCTAATATGTGTTTGAGGAGAAACCTTGACATTTTCAAGCCCTGTTAGTGGAAAGAAATATTCTTGACAAGATGTTGGAATATTTTCCAGCCATGTTGCTAACAATAAATCCAGATATTTTTTGACAAGATGTTGAGACATTTTCCAGCAGTGTTTGTGGAAACAAAACTGTTTTTTTTTCTTTTCTTGAGGAGACGTCAGTACATTATCCAGCACTAATACTGGGAACATGAACAGATGTATTTGACAAGACAACATGACAAATTTACAGCCATATTTGTGGCGCTGGATCCAAAACCTGATCTTTTGCAGCCATCTTTTGCAACATGAAGTAATGTAGAGTCTTAACATATGCGTGGTTTGCAGAAACGTACATTGCCATCATATAACTCTGGTGACTGGGTTGTTATAACACAACACCAGGCTGACAGTGGAGACTGCACAGATGAGCCATACACTCTGGTGGAATCGGCCACTTCTACTGAGGGATTTGGGGAAACATTATACAGGATTTTTACTTACAATCTCTCTGTTGTTACCTGTTGAGCAAGCAACATACAACACGTTCCAGTCCAAATAAGCAGCTACTGACTTGCTTACCCTCCATGTCCACAGATCACTTGAGGAAGCCTCTCTTTAGAATCGTGGCACGTCAGGACGGGTGACATGTCAACATTTTCCTGTCACTCGCCGCTGCCCCTTCAGCGGGTGACTGACATGATCATCATTGTGCTACTCTGCCGATCATTGCTGTTGCAAAACAGCCGCAGACGCTCAGATCATGTGTGAGTCACATTTTGTTTCCATGAGTGCACTGCTGGAGAGACCAACCATCAATGGATCACCACAGAGTCCTGAGTCACGCTGCATTATGTAAAACACAGGCCTAAAATGTCTAGACTGGATCAAACTTTGAAAAGTATCTTTCTACGATACTTTGGTTAGATGAGCGAACAGCCGACCCATTCCCGTCAAAAATCTCTGCATCAGCGAGATCCAGTGTAGCTCTAAGTAGCTCTTAAAAAGAACAAATAAAGAGATTAATGAACTAATATGGAATAAAATAGAAACACGCAGTCAGCACATCGACCTTTCTCAAAAGGTAAGCTAACACTTTAAAGGGCTGTGGGTGTTGGAATGAGTACAGGATTAATGTATTAATGAAGACAGTCTCTAAAACCTCTGGATATCCACTAAAGAAATATTTTAGTAAAAAATGCTATTCAACTTTTTTAGCCGCTCTTCTAATGCTTAACCCTGACCCACGCTGAACAGCATTTTACTGAGTGAAACTTGTCTCTAAATGATCCCGCTGCTCTGCATAAGAGAACACTTAGAGAATACAGTGAGAGAAGTTCTGGTCAGACAGATATTTAGTTTGACCTAATTTACCTATTGGAAGCTTGCATTTACCACAGCAGTTAGCCAGAGAGGCGCTGCTGGACAACGATATTTCACACATCTGCACAAAGCAAATCCACCGCCTGTAGTCGACCTGGAAGTATATGTCGTCGTTAGACATCACATTGATTCTGTCTGTACACTCTAACTACACCTGTAAATATGATGAATGTACACAAGAGCGAGGGTGAATATGGTAAGATAAGAAAAAAATAAACAAAATCTGTCCAAATTGGCCAGAGCGGTTTTCCTTAAAATGAGTAACAGTGAAATTGAGGGAAGCTCCACTCTCACAGGGTGAGAAAAAAGGACAGCAACACATCCACCTTATTTCATATTTCCTAAATTTACAAACCCAAATTAGTTTATTCCAGGTGGTATTAAATTAAATTAATGCTGGCAAATGTTAATGTTGCTAAAGCTAGGAAGCTAATTATTAAACTTCTTACATAGAGTTAAACAAAAAGAAAATTTTGGACCATTTTTTTTTGTTAATCATTAATTCATTAATCACTAAAAAGTCTGATGTTCTGTTGACAGATGCATCCACCCTTAATCGACTTTGGCACTATGTAATAACAACATAGAAAATGTTGAAAAATTGCTGAGAGGGCTGATGACCGTCAACTGGATGTCATCTAATCAACACATTCAGCTGCTGGCCTTCAGCACGTTAGCACTGTTAAAGGAATGAATACTCAATGCTAATGACAAGGTAACCTGAGAAGAGTCGTGGATCAGAGTAGCTGAGTGGGTTCCGTGAGCAGCACTCAGGGCTCGTCCACACGTACGAAAACGATCTTTTTCCTCCGTCTTACTCGGCATCGTTTCAACAGTATTTGCGTCCATACGGATCCACTGAAAACAGCCGAAAACGCTGTAGTTCATATTCCAGCCTATAGGTGGCGCTTGAAATTCACCAAAAACGGAGAAGAAGAGACGAAGCACTGTAAACAAACAGACAGTAGACGGAGAAACCGAACACAACAAGAAGAAGACGAAAATGGCGAGTGCAAGGAAACCAGAATCGTTTGTGTGGACCGATAATGAAGTCGAACTGCTGCTGCGACTCACACTCATCTACAAGGTGAGTAAGTTGCAAGAAAGCTCAATATCTTCTGCGGCACGAACACAAGCAGTAGTCCGCCATTGTTGTTGTTGCTGTTGTTATAAGACGTCGTGGGGTTCAGAGGTCGGAGGCAAGAGGTCGAGGAATGGGGCGATGGCGTCATCGTTTGCGAAAATATGCGGATTCACGAGACCCGGTCTTAAAAAAGTGAGTTGGCCAAAACGATGCAAAAAATGTGCATTCACAGAAAAGAGTGTTTCTGTGTGGACGGCCTCCAGACAAAACCTCACACTGTCTTCTTCTGTGGGGATATAATTAGATTCAATAATTAGATTTGTGAATTGCCCTATGGATTAACCTACTGTCTGTCTGGTGGCTAAATCCCAGATCTCCTCGAGCTCATCCCTGCTCTCACTGACCTCTGCCCAAGTGCTCGCACCATTATTGTTCATATCTGGCGTTAATAACATTAAGCTCAGGCAGAAAAAGTTAAGCTGAAATGGAATGTTGAAACACGAGTGGGTGCTCAGCAGAGTCACAGAAAAGGTTATTTTTACTCCAAAGAATCATTCATCAACAATGTGAAGAGACGGTGCATCAAGAGTGAGTCGGGACTCGTGCAGCACGAGCTCACTTTCAGAAAAACGTGGGAATTCAGGAAACTGCCTGCAAGTCGAACAACTTCACCACATTTTTTTTTATGTTTCTCTTTGTCCAGAACTCAGATGAACTTGAAATGATTAGTTGTACATGTTTTGGATTTGCAGGCATTGTAAAAAACGTTCTGGAAATGTTTGCATTGCCACTTATTTTTTTACCGATTTGGATCACAGCTTGAAAATGTGCTCGCTGCGTGTCTTGCGTCACCTGAGGGGCAGGAGGCTTTAGATGTGAAGAAGAAGAAAGAGCGAAAATATAAAATGTGACAACAAAAATATACAAATTCAAACAAAAACATGTGGGTTACTGCGCTTTTTTTGTCCTTGGTTAAAAGAATTGTAGTGAGTCATACACTTGTTTCTAATTTTCAACGATATAAACAGACGCTGCACTGAAATAAGATTGTACGTCAGAGATCTACCAGCGTTTTCCTCTCAGTAGATGAGTCAGCCATCTTCTCCTTTCATACAGCATCCTTCTGTTGTGACTTCTCTTTTTACCTTTTGTCATTTAAGTCTACAGTATTGCATCAGCATTTAGGAACGGCGCCCTTAAGATTATAGCCCATCACACACACACACACACACACACACACACAAACACACACACACACACACCGCAGGCTCAAACATTATAATCCACATTGAGATGTCAGGCGAAACAATACGGAAGCTTGACAAATGTGAAATCTTTAGTTTAAAGATTCCCAACACAATCAAACCAACCCAGTGTTGTTCGGTCCAGTAAATTTATATATTTACAGTAGATTAAATTATGCCAGATTTTTTTCTCAAGATCCTAACATGTGCATTAGACTCCTTTTTTTGGGGTCAGGTTCGGTGTCTTACTTCTGGCTCTCTGCACAAACACAGGGCTGGAGACCCAGCGCTCCTTTGGGAAATCTCCCATCACCATCACCTCAGGGCAGAATCAGAGCTGTGAGCCTGTTTTTGTATTCCACAAGCTGCTTCAACATGAGCCACATTATACAGTTACAACAGCATAGATGATAACTGATATTGTTAGATTTAATTGTTTGTTTTGTATGACTGACGTTTCATGACTGACGGTGCATGTCATCAAATTATTTTTGATCCATAGCATTTTTTAAAAAAGTAATTCACTGTTGGATTCATCAAAAATAAAGTAAAAAAAACAAACAAGTATTCTCAGTTGGCAGGCTCTCATGGCCTAGGAGTGACATGCTACTTCCTCTTTCACCAGCCGGTCCATCAGCACCACGCTTCCATCCATCCGTCCGCAAAGAGAACAATAAAAGACAAAAAAAGCAAACTGCACTGGTGTGTGATCATCATTCAAAGATTCATTGCAAGCTAAGAAGCAGGTATGAGTCTTCTGGCAATCTTGCCACGACCCAAATTGAAACTGATTTAAGGTTAAATCTTCCTGAACAAACTAAAATCACACGTGTGGGTGTGCTTTGTGTTTAAGGGCCAGAAAAAGCAAGCGGTTCAGCCAGTCGGTAGGAAGGCTAAGTGCTGTTTCAACTGTAGCAGTCGATCGCACCTGCTGACAATTGACAAAAACGAGGCAAACAACTCACTGTGTGGCTCACTAGCAGTGTTGTGAAGCAGGCAATGAAAAGGGAAAAAACGTGGCATGTTTTCCAGAAGGCACATGTTAGCTGCTGGAGTGAACACATCTTCATGGCATGACGTTTTGGCTAAATGCACCAAACTAGGACTGAGTCTTCATTTACCACAAGACAAACTGCAGACGACCTCCGTCTGTAGAGCTGAAGCATCTTGTTCACAGTTTTTGAGCTTCCTTCCTTCGCTGAGGACGAATACATAGCTGGATCCACAAGTGTCAAACACATTACTTTAAGTTTCATATCTGATATAAACAAAGTCCCATTGAAACATTTCATACAATCTGAGCAAATGTCTCGTATGTAATCAGGTACTATCATGTGTTCACTGGTCAGTCCTGCAGACAAAGTAGTGTGTGTGACAGAAATGTCAGATGCTTAACACAACGATCATGATGAAATCATAAAGTAAATTAAATTTAAGTAAACAAGTAAATTATAAACTGCTAGGGGATGTAAGCAATACAAACTGTACAATAATATCATGGTAATTAGTCCTTTAATAATAAAAATGATGTCTACGGCATTTATTATTCATATTCAACTTGTTTTGACTGTTTACTTGACACATTTTTGCTTTCAGTCAACAGTAAAATAAAAGTAGCCGGTCATGACCGAGGCATTTACAAAACAATAGCCATAAATTGCTGTGGAGGTGAACATGGTTGGGGCGTGGCCGGCAGGAGAGCAGAGCCAGGTGAGTGATTGACAGAGCTGGCACCCAGTTATTAATCACTCATTCTCTTTAAATGCAGTAGCACGCTGGCCCTCGAGAGAGGAAATGTCGGGAGACGCTCCGGAGAACAGATGTGGAGCCAGTGAATGCACGAGCCGCGTTCAGACTGTGTTACTGTGGTGAAAACAATTTAATCTAAATAAAAAGCTTAAATTAAGACACTGTGTGCATTTGTACCCACTGAGGCGACTCACGGTCGCCAGAAAAGGCTGCAATTGTCTTTATGATACATAGCGGACTATGTAAATTGCAAAACATCATCTACCTGCTCAGCTGAGCTGGCCGGTTCTGGAGCACAGACCGGTGAAAAGGCTGAATTTGCAGAGGAGTAAACACCACTGGCACATCAGATTCTGATCTGATCTGATCTGATCTGGAGCAAGTAACCAATATGAGGAGAGCTCACTTTTTACCTTTTGGTATAAAAAACTGGATGTATCATCACTTTCGTTTCTCACTCTGACCATGGCAGTGATCCACAGAGGTGACCTTTATTGCCAGCTGTTTATGTACTGTAATATTGACTATGATGTAACAGAGAGGAGAGGGGAGAAAGACAACAACTGGAGACCTGGATTCAAACAGACGAACAAACTCTTGATGCATGCTCACTAGCTTACTGCTAACGTACAGTAAGTACAGTACACGTAGCATTAAACAAACGCCACCAATCATTCTACATTACTCAGGCACCAATGTTCACCAACAAGGTGAAAATACATCTGAGAACTTTTCTCCTCTCATTTCTCAATTTTTTTTATTTGCAGAAAGTCTTTGTGTGAGATTGTTGTCACAATGTTCACAGTCGACTGTCACTGTTCTCACAGTGTCAGAGAAATCAACATTTCGACAGAGTGAAACATCGCGTCTCTGACCTAAATACCTAAATATCTGTTTTTGTTTGAGTGTGTTGGGCCACCTCGCCACCTCACCACCCCTCTGGCAATGGTGACTTACTTTGTTATGTGTTCTTGTGTCTCTGTGTTACATGACGCCTTTAAACACTGTATTGTAATTAATTAAGCGGTGCCATTTTCCACATCATGCGACTGCGGGGAGAGCATTAGTCAAAGTGCTTATATGAACTTTCAGCATCTAGAAGTCCTGGTGTGACCTTCAACACGGAGAACTGACATGTCTCCCAGCAATAATGGCATGTCTTCCCATTCTCTCCGCCTCTTTCATCATCTTATTGCATCTTTTATTCTCGCCCCCACTGCTGTGGCTGTGATTGTTATTCCAGCAGTGAGGACTGAGGGTGGCCTTGCCGATATTTCATCATTTTCGGACACAGATTGGCCCCGTTGTGTTCACCGTGGGTACTTTTTGTAACCCTCTCCTCTTTTGGCTTATATTGACTGAGAGAACAGATTGCCATTATTTGCAAATTGGATTGCACGAGCATGCACACTCCTAACAAATCATAAGTCGGACAAAACGTTTTATTTGATTTATTAAGTCAATTCAAGGTTTCTTCGGTCAAATGTTCTTACTTCTTACTGCACATACAGACACTGGACACACAGATATCTAGGCTTACCAAGGAAATACATTCCAATCCACTGTCGCTAACTAATATCAGAGACTGCATTCAAGTACAATTTTGAAATATTTGTTCTCATTTTTACTTTCCATGTTAAGCTATAGTCATATTTTGTTGCATTTCAGAGGAAAATATTTCAATTTTTACTCCACTGCATCTGACAAGTTACTGGATTTCAAATTAAACAAATACAAAACATTAAAATGTCAATAAGGCTCCATATGTTAATTATTCCTGGACAGCTACAGCTTGTGCTACTATCCAGAGCAGGACTTACCTCACAGTCTGTGCTTGTCTCATTCTGCTGATCGACACCTTCAGTGTCATCATGAAGGACTTCTGTAATATGTTCCAAGCATATCCAAAGACATATTTGACTTCAGTTGTTGGCATACAGCTATGGCTCACAACCAACTTCTGTTCCACTTGTGTGAGAACAAATAAACCATTGTCACATTTATTATGATCGATATTATTATTGTTGGTGTTACTACAACTACTCCAACATGCCAAATGTAATACTTTGGCGTCTATGTAACTCCGGCCTGTTTGCAGCACTTTTTTCGGATGCATTTTGTCGAGTTAGAACCTTATCAGCAACTTCATCTCCCTCTCTTATTTTGTGATTCCTTTTCTCTGCCTTTCTCTCTCAGCCTCATCTGATCTGTGAGGCTCTTGTGTCGTCACGCTGTGCCATTGCTTCCATATGCCTCTCCAAGATGATAGCCACCAGGCACATCACTGGCTTCTCCCATTGGCATGGAAATGAAAAAGACAGTTGGAAAATAAGGCGTCTATCCAAAATCTTTCCCAGAGTAATTTACTGTCCCTCCGCAGCCTGGTGGAGAAAAATAGAAATGAATTAGACATAGAAAACTTGTCTAATGCTGCCAAAGTGCCAAGGCCAAGACAACTGTATGTTTGGCTGCGGAATCTTTCTGGACAGGAAAATAAGTCAGCAGGGAAAATATTTTCTCCATCAGCAGTGAAATTAGTCAGGTGTTTTTGCTATCACAAGGCCTTTCTGTCATTTTCTGTGTATAGGCAGATTAAATTAGTCCTTAAACCAAATAAGGCCCCTTTAGATTTAGTAATTTTGGATGGTCAACTTAAAATGTTGGTCCTAAATCACACAGTGAAACATGGCAAAGTTAGAAATCCAACTACCAAAGGGCAGCTGTGCAAGCTGCAGCGATTTTCTTTTGTTGATTTTGTCCTGTTAAAATAAATCACATTTTGATCATAAATACACTGCCCTTCACAACAAATGCCCAGTGGGATGAAAATCAGCACACAAATCTCAAGAAAATCAGAGGGAACCAGGTTAGACAATCAGTGCTGATTCTGTACAGCTGCAGTCCTGGTTAGCTGCTTCAGAAGCAACACGCAATGTTATTCCAACAAGTTTTGACTGGACTGCTTCCATGTTGGGCTTGTGTCCCCATACCCCTTAAGAACAGGGTAACAAGGGAAAGTGGCTAAAATTTCGTCAGGATGCTCAGACTTCATGCATTAGTCATTGCCGATTGGGTTTATGTAAAAAGACACGACTAGACATTTCCATTATGTGGTGATGTCTCATGTGTTGCTGTGGCAATCCAGGTATAATCACAGGACTATCTGCCATTTACCTAACTAGTGCAGTGCTCAATGAAAACATGCTGCTCAGCACAGATTATCTGGTAGTATGAGGGGTTTACTCATCCAGTGTTAAACCTGCTCACAGACCCACCAAGACCGCCCCTGCTGAGCAACGGTAAAGGTCCTAGTCTAGTCCTTGAGGCTGATATTAGCTAGCGTACCGCTGTTGACGAAAACTTAAACCTTCAATGCTTGCTGATGAAGAGAAAACCCAGTTTGATCTTGTTTATCGAAACTGAACGTGTCATATGCAACATTGGGGGACAGCCTTCCATTCCGACACCCCTCCATTGCGAAACCACTCCATTCCGAAACACCCCCACTCCGAAACACCACTGTTCCGACGCTCCCCCCAAAACACTGCTGTTCAGAAATTAAACACCGCTATCCGTGGTGCTGAAATCCCACTTCCAGCCGCACTCGCACAATTCTGAAGTGGGTTAAGGTTAGGGTTAGTTCGGAATGGGGGGGTTTCAGAATGGAGGGGTTTCCCCAATAGCCTTTTCGGAATAGCGGGGTCTTTGGAAAAAAGGGAAACCCCGCCATTACGATGAATTGAAGTCTATGTTCGGAATAGCGGGGTTTCGGAAAGGCGGGGTGTAACCGCAACATTGAAATATGTCGAAATGTGGGACTGTCAAACAAATCAGCTAAAACTATTTAAAGTTAACTAGCTAGCAAGTTAGCTACAGAGACATTGGCAAACTAGTAGGCATAGTCCTATGCTTGTTATAAAGAAAAGGACCACGATACATTGAAACATCAGTCCTCATAACCCTCAGTTTGAAGTGTTTAAAGGGCCATGCTGCCCTGACACTTCACACTACACTTCTATCCCAACAAGAAACAGATCACCTCCTCCAAGGTGTGAATTAACAAAACCGAGGGGTAGGGCTCACTGGTAGGATCAGTGAGTGTACAGGGACTGGGATTCATTCTCACCTACAATTATTCTTGAATAAATTCATTTGTCAGGGATATGAGCTAAGCTTAGTCATAGTTAACACATCTATTTGCAGCACAACACCATAAAAATGTCACAAAGCAATTCAGGAAGATTCCCCATTGCGGTAATCACTGTTGCTGAGTTAGATGGAACAGCAGGTTTTTGAGCTGAGGTCGATCACGTTGGAAGGAAACATTCATACTCACATTGAGACGCCCACCAGGACGCTCCTGTATGATGTTTACCACTCACACCAGAGGCAATATGTGTAATGATACTGTATGTCTGCCTCGCAGGAACAAATCAGCTGTGAGCCAGGACCGATATTTTACCAGTGTGATAATAGTGCTTCTTTGTCAGTCCTGGTAGGACCAAACGATTCTTCACTACAATTGATCAATCAATCACTTGAGGAGCTTGGAACACTGACTGGAGAAATTTATTGGCCTGCAGCACCAAAGCTGGCCTTGCTTGTGTGTGTGTGTGTGTGTGTGTGTGAGACTAAATGAGTGACAAAGTGTGTGTGTGTAAGTGAGTGGGCAATTGTAAGATAGACTGGGTGAGTCAGTCTGAGCTTGCATGTTGAGTGTGTGTGTGTGTGTGTATGTGTCTCCAGGCTAAGTCTGCGAGAGGCCAGATGTTAGTGGAGACAGAGCGAGTCTGGGGACTGGTTGCCATCGCCAAGTGAACAAACAGACACCACACACACACACACACACACACACCTATCTATTCATAGAGATGCACATACAAGTCTATGCATGCAACCACTCTCGTTTTCTTGCACACAGCCTCTCTTGTACTTTGTATCCTAAGCTTTCTCACACACGTACTAACACAGTCCTACATTTACTTGCGGTCGGTGGATTATGATTTCAGCGAGTAAAGTAAATCAAGATGTGAGACTGGGAATTTGCCCGAATGCAAATACTGCAGAGTCAGAAATAAATAAACTGAATGAAATGAGGGGATTTAATAGAAAATTCAAACAAACAAATACAAAAAATGAATCTTCGCTGCAAATTTGTTGTAGTTTGTAGTTCAGATACATCAGCGTCCCCTGGGCACATTTACGCACAGCAGCTCAACTTCACTGATTATTCAAATCTCTCGACGGGTTGCCAGGATTAATTTGGATTTAATGTTAATATTCTATATATCTAAAAGGTGACAGAGAAAATCTGGCTTCATAAAGCAGCCATCCTCCTGATAAATCCTGAGCTCCCTCAGAGCCGTCTAAAATTATTAAATTGCAGAAGCTAAAAGTTTAACTTTGCTTTCTCCATAGAGTTTCCTCTGTCCTGCCAATTTTATGACTAGAGTTTTAGTTTTGCTTCATAAAAAACATTACTGAATTCATAGACAGCTTTGAAAGACTAAAAGCAGCCTCTTAAATCATCTAAACATATTGTTGTTGCGCAGGATCCCGTCTTCCTATTAGTGTTAGACTTTTCTTAAGCCGTTTGTTTGCCTATTTTGAATGCTCAAAAATCATTCTTTAAAAAGATAAAGCCGTCAGGTCATCCATTGACATCTAAAGAGTTTGAGTTTGTGCACGTCACTGTTTTTTTTAAGGTTTAATACTTTCCTCACAAGCAATTCGGCCTTTGTGCTGAGAAATGGTGAAAATCCATAGTACTGAAATGAAGCAGAGGGAATCAATTGATAGAAATACACAGACGGGCAGAAGTTATT
This sequence comes from Diplodus puntazzo, assembly GCA_963678695.2. NCBI lineage: Eukaryota > Metazoa > Chordata > Actinopteri > Spariformes > Sparidae > Diplodus > Diplodus puntazzo. Next base: position 2,926,180 of record OZ023163.1, on the reverse strand, counting down.
TGGTTTGTTTCTTTAGCCTGCCTGCTTTTAGTGGTTGTAAACAGATCTGTGGGTACGTGAAAAGGACAATGAGAGAGCGATGCAAACCTTAAACAGCTGTTTCAACATGCCTCCCTTGTTGATTTTTAATGGTTATGACAAATGTTCCCATTAATACTTTGACTGCATTGACTGCAATACCAAGTAGCTTTATGTCTGATTACTGTTATGAACATATAACATTGTTCTTGGTGGTCGTTGATCAAATATTACCATTCCCTGTCCTCAGCCTCCTCTTTTGGGCTAGTCTTTCCATGAAGAGAATCAAAGTTGTGCAGTCAGGTGAACAATACAAATGTGAAAAATAGTACTATAGCTGTTTACAGAAAGAACAGTTTGTGAGAAAAGTTCAAACACTGACTATTTTCTCATCTCTGTGTGAAGTGGGTGTGACTGTTGGATTGTCCTTTTCTGAGAGTTTTAGCCAAAAAAGCAGGACGACATCAGAGGAGCTGACAGCTGGACTGACAACATAAACTGTAGATCACATGTTCTGCTTGTACTGAAATATTGAGCGTTTTATTAACTGACATCTACATCATATAAAGCCCCAAGAGAAAGAAAATTAAAAGCATATTACCTGAGGTAAATATGAGATACATACAAGAAAATATTGCCAATTGTTTTTTCCATTGTTAAATTTAATACCATTCCATTGTCTTTGTCACCCCAGTCTCCAGTTTTAGGTAATGCAACCTTCTCCTGCCATATAGGTCATCTGTGCATGCAGCCAATTACGTCCAATATCTACATGTATTGTTTTAGTGGGTGTACTCATTTTAACTGTGGCTCAAAACAAACAAAGGGTGTTGTGGATTGCAGACTAGACTAGTTTCTGATGCTACTGTCGGTCACACACGGTCAAACAAAATTGTTGCACTATACTTTCAAATGTGCGAAACACAGTTTCCTGGCAAAATGTACACCGTTAATACAGTCTCTGATTAGATATTCAAATCCAGTGCTTGTGTGTGGTTTGGGACTAAAAATCCAAAAGGAGTGAACCTGTTGTCAGAGAGGCCCTGCAGGTACGCCGGGCCTTTTATGTAGGTGTATGACAACCATTGGTGTTGTTTGTCCTCATTTCCCCATCCATCCTGTCCAAAGCAGGCTCCATTAGCAGAACTGGGTCAGCTTTAATCCACAGCCAAATTAATGGAAATGAAAATGCTTCCATTTGTGATTGATGCTGCTGTGTGACTACAGTATGTGAGTGTTTCGTTGAGAGAGAAAGTAAGTGAGCTGTCAGCACTAATTAGTTATGCAGGTGCCCTGTAATGGGTATATAAAAGTGTGTGTGTGTGTGTGTGTGTGTGTGTGTGTGTGTGTGTGTGTGTGTGTGTGTGTGTGTGTGTGTGTGTTGTTTTGCCCACACTCTCAACTTTGGAATTGGCTTCCTCATCAAGGAGACACTTTTCACTCTGCCAATAGAACTACAAAGTAAAACGTTTCACATTACTGTTTTAAAAAATGAAAAATATATATATAAAAAAACTCACTTCAAAGGAAAGTGCTAAAGCAGGAAAGAGGAAACTCTATTTATGAACCGCGATGGCTGCGGCGTCTTTCCCTCAAGGCAGCGAGCGCGCTGACTAACCACGGAGCAGCTGTCTGTTACAAGAACAACACAACACCCTCGACTCTTCAGCAGTGTCAGCTTTCTGATGACAGAAAGAAGGGGAGAGGTTAGGACGTCGGAGGAGAGAGAGTGAGGCGTCGGCATTATGACATGCCAAACACAAATTCTTCAGCCAAGACGGTGAGAAAAGACTCTCTCATCGCTAAATACGAATTGTAACAGTGCAGCAAAACCACAACATTGTGTGCTGGAAGAAAGCGCGTCTTCCATTCAAAACAGACTCGAGGTCGTAGGACGCAGTTACTTTATAGACTGGATCAAAAGTTTCTGAGCAAATCCTGAATTTTGGACCTGAGCTGTGGAAAACCAACCCAAACCTGACACTTATTTATCAGTTATTTAAAATGTAGGTGGAGATGTCATGTTTCCTGTACTCATGATGTGTGAACAGCATCTTTCTGTGTTGACAGAGATGCACAAAGTGATCAGAGATTTTATGGAAGCACTGGCTTGAGATCAGCTAGAACCAAACCATGACAGATTAATGAGTACTGTCTAATGCAAAAAATAACACCCTTGCTTGAGAGGAACAATGATTTTGTTCATATGAAATAGTGATAAAACGAGTGCTGAAATCTCATAGGCTACATGATGTGTCAGTCATCCAGTGGCTGGTGTGTTAGTGGTTTAGGAGAGAGGGAGGGGAACAGAGAGTGGATCTCCTTTTCGAAACATTACTTGTTGGCTGTTGTAGGTTCCAGGGCAGGCATAAAAGCTCCTATCTGGTCAAATGAGGTGTCAATAAAACGAGTCCAGACACATGTGGTGGCTCATGACTCCACTGAGGCTGATGAGGCTGATGGGACGATGAAGCTGGTGAATTTGCCAGGACTGGGCCGTGATGGGGAGGTTAGAGGGGCACACAGCAGCAGCATGTGCTGAAGGCAGAGACAGAATCATGTTGATGATGCAGCAAGACGACAGTCGCGGCGTGTCTCTGGATTGTTGTGACCAGCTGACGAGAACGACGGATATTTGACAGCATGGAATTATGGGTGAGCATGCATGAGAAGAGAGAATGACAGGACGGTATGATGGATAGACTGAAGGCCTGAGCACGCAAAAGAAAAATGCTCCTGACTGGAAAAAGTGCTTTATTTTCTTTATGGACAAGAACGAATCAACAGATTTGTCAGATCTGTTAACTCTGAGGATCCAAATGGGTCTCTTAGTGATGGATGGTGTTTAATGACAGATAGGTTTCCATCACTGCGATCACATGTCATCTCTACTGGGATAACAACACATCTCCAGCGTACGGCCTGGTGTCACTTCCACTTCCACTGTAAGACTGCCTGATGCTACAGTGGAAACAAGATCAGGATTGCAAGATATCATCGATCAGGAAAATGTCCTCAAGAGTAAATTTATTTAAAATGTGTATTTATTACACATCACACATGAATAAATAAAGTGTTTCTAGTTGTTATGTGAGCTGAGCACAAGGTGGAAGTTTTCATCTCAAAACCTGGCTCAACTCCACCCAGTCTTATAGCAGGTTTCACACTTTCAAGCGAAGTGGAGTGCCAGTCTGAAATAGAACTGCAGTCAAAAAACTGCTCTTCAAAAACAAAAAGACTGACAGTTTTCAATGGGTGTATTAAATCAAGCAGGTAGTGCAATACTGGCACGAGTTCAATTTACTTTGTAAAACGCTCATTTTGTTTTCCCCACAATCCAACAATAGTTCAGTTCCGATCCAGTTCACAGCCACAAAATACAAAGACAACAAGTTTGCTGCAGGTTTTACCACTGACCACCAACAGCTCTGCTGAGAGAGGCGAAAACTGGAACGAGGACATTTCCTCCTCCTGACACCGACTCCAGAGATAAACCTTAGCGTTCCCCACGAGCTAGCTACAGTGACGTGGACTTTACAATGCAATCTGATGCTGACGTTAGACACAACTGATACACACTCGCTGTGCATGCAGAGCCTGCAAGTCACTCATTAACAACAAATAATGAACATCCAGAAACCCTTAGATCAGAGAAAGTTATTCAGCATCAGACAGACTTACTTCTCTTGTTGGTAAGTCATGGAAAATGAGCACTGTGCATGTTTTTATCTGCATCAAGCAGAAATATATTGGAAAGTGATGTTTGCCATAGTTGCTCTGTGACTATTGTACACTTCGCAATATCACTGCTGAAACGATGTATCAGCTCTAACAAGTAGCAACGTTATCTTGTGAGGAAAAAGCCGAATCATGATCGTGCAAAAGTCACATCTTTATCACCGAGGATCAGACTTGGAGATGAGATGTAGCCTCCAGTTTGAATGAATAATTCAGCATTCCAGGAAATATGTTTGTTTCTTTCTGGCAGAGAGTAAGTTGGGAAGAAGGATGGAACTCTCTTATGAGGCTACAATCACATGGGCTGAGGAAAAAGACTGCAACCAAGGTGAAACAGCTAGCCTGGTAAAAAAAAAAAGAAAAAAAAACAGATCGATGTCTGGAAGTGTAGAAAGGAGAATCCAAGGTTTTATGGGAGGTTGATGTTCTGGACTGCAAACAATGAATTGGCATTGTTAAGAAATTCATAGCGTCCAGATGATGAATCCCAAATATCAGATATAATATGTAACTGAATGTTGAAGTACTTGTGCTTAACTTGACTTTTTACTTTTACTCTACTACATTTGTCTGATAGTCTCAGATCACAATATTTCATTCCATTCCTGTCCAGTGAAAGCCAACTATATCTATAAATGTATGGATTTTGAATCTTAGCAACAGATTGAGGGATGATGTTCTTTTTGCTTTGAGAAAATGTTCCTCTTTAAGCTAAATAAACAATTTAAAATCCCTCTTGGACAAGCTGGACTTCTACACCACAGCAATACTGCAGTAAAATTAATCCAGAAACATCGTTTATTATTGGTCAATTCTGTGCTTGTTGCTTAGAGAGCTGATTATGTATGGCAGCAATAATCTGTCGTACATATCCATGATATAATAAAAGCAGCCAGTGTACTATTGGCTTTAGTTTGTTGTGCCCTCTCTTGTGTAATATCTCTTGATGTAATTAAATTAACTGATTTAATCACCAGAATGACATTTGACCTGAAAATGCAGATAAGCAGCTGGTGAGTAGCTGCATATGGGATTGATCAGTGTACATAGCCTAAGAGGGCAGATACGCAGTAACAACCACTCATTTAATGGCTTCACATCATGTTTTTGTTCTCGTATTTTTTACATTCATACAACTTCTATAATTGAAATCAGAGTAAACATAGTTTATACCAAATTGTTCTCTGTATTGTTGTCAGTCTGCTGATTCATAAGGATGAAACCCCTTTCAGCTTGATCCGGCATAACCTTTAATTCAATGTGATGCTATTTGTAGCCCTGAACCCTCCCATGGCTGGCTTATTCACCAGCTCTAAATCCTCCTAAAGCACTGCTTACGTCTCCCCGGTCTCGCAGCAGCCTCGTCATCTGATAAGCATTCATGTTCACACTACTTTTGCTCTTCTGTCCTATAGGTACTGACTGCATGGATTGGAGGAAAGATTCATTTGATTTATGACTGTACTGAATACAATGTGCAATCTCTGTGTCATGACCTGTGTCCCGCGTTCAGGTGAAGTGCAATAAAACATGGTCAAATATGCATACAAATAAAATTGTGACTTTGCTGCTACATCATGATGCTGATGGGGGTAAGCCTCTTAAAGGAGAGATAGGGGAGAAGAAAAGAAAGGAAATAGGAGACGTGAAAAACAAGGAGGTGAAACCATAGAAAATTAATAAAGAAAAAAAACAAAGAGAAAAAACAATCGAAAGGTGACAAGAAATGTAAACATTTTTAAGCTGTAAGTGAGAAAATTGCCACCACAAACACGTCTGGAAATTGTCTCCTTAAAAATATCCTGCGGTGTCGTACTTACATATAATGAAACTGATATGTTCCACGTCAAAAATATCAAGAGTTTCTCGCTCACAAATGTTGAAACTCAGACATGATCTGTGGTCACATTGTAACATATAAGTCAGCAGATATGACACATACTGTTAAAAATGTCAATATTGCCCGACGTTGAACGGATCTGTGGTTTGCAGAAATGTTGGCTGATGAATTAAACTTCTGCTGACAGGCTGAGCTAACAAACAGAGCACCAGGCAACATTTCTGTGGGACAAATGAGAATGCAAATTCAAACTGCTGCACATTCGGCTATTATTTTGTATTTATTTGTATTATTTAGGTTCACAAAATGTCTGTGTTCGTATTCGTATTCAGCTTTACTGATCAGAATCCACTGTCGTTCATTTACAGTATGATGATGATGATGTTAAATATTGGACTTCATTAAATAAGCAAATTAATGTTAAACTACAATAACAAATGCGTCTTTGTCATAACTCTTGGGGAACCATTCTGAGGGTTCTCTACCGATAAAGTTTAAGCATTACAAAAAAACAGGAACATCAGTATATGTACTTGTTTTCACTCTCAAATATTAATATTGATTTCCTGACTCCCGTATCGGCAGGGCTCTAGAGAGGAAGATAAGCAAAGGAGAAGAGAGAAAGAAGTTATGAGTGTGAGATGACAGATGGGGGAAAGGAGAAGGTGAAGAAGAAGAAGGTGAAGAAGAAGCAGAAGAAGAAGGGATGGGGGGAAGCAGCTGAGTCGGTCAGCGCCGGGGGGAATTGGAAGGGGGGGTACAAACCTATTGTTCCAGCTGGGAGAGAGCAATCATCTGATATCATCAAACTGTAATGAATCTACGTCGTCAGGAGAGGAGAGTTGAGGGACAAGGGAGTGGGAGTGAAGGGAAAAGGAGGTGAGAGGGCGTAAACAAAAATAGGAAGACACAAAAATGAAATAGAAGAATTTTAGGGTGGAATGGAAAAGCAGAGGGGCATAAATGAAACGGGCATTTATTAAATTATGGGAAGTGAAGCGAGAGCAAACACCAAAATAAACCCTCTCTCTTTCTCTCAGGTCCAGACATGGCAACACCTTGTCCACCACTACACTACCCACGATGCTACTGGACTGCCGACATGTTCCAGTCCAGATTCAGATGCCAGTAACAGCGAATGTAGCCTCAAGTGGAGATGAGGAATGGGTGACAGTTCGGAAGCACATCTGTCAATGTGTAAATCTAAACAGGAAGAGGCGTCGTTTTCCTTGGTCACTCCAGTGCTGTGTCAACGTCTGTACCCCCCGTTTATGTTTCTCCTCTGACCACTGTGACTTGAGTTTTCCTCCATCTTTTCGTAGCACCGACATCAAGATTTCTAGGTCAAATTGGGGTTCCTGGAGAGCGACATCAGTGTGTTAACAACCTACACACACCTTCTACTCCAGACTCCGATAACTACAGGAAGAGGACTTGATCAAAACTGAGGTCTCAAGTTTACTGTCCAGGCATTTTTGATTGTAGACCTTACATATCCTCCATCTCTCTTTTGAATGTGTTCATCATTTTTCAGCCTACAGCACACACACACACACACACACACACACACACACACACACACACACACACACACACACACACACACACACACACACACACACACACACACACACACACACACACACACACACACACACACACACACACACACACACACACTTTACAAACACAGTATATAGATATATAGTAAGACATGGGGTTTCTTTATCAGTAGCCTTTTCTAGTCAAGTCTTCTCCTTATTGTCTTTTGTCATCGTTTCCATTTTACCAGTGGGTTCATCATCAGCTCCTGACTGAGTGCAGTCATTGTCCGGTGTACATTCAGGAAAAAACAGCATCCTTCAGACAAAATCCTTCAGGTCTTGTCAGATTAACGTCATACAGAATGCTTAGTTGACCGAACTACCTCCTCACTAGGGCGTCAAAGCACCTCATCAGTTGCTAATGACAACTATCATCCTCACAGTCTGGGTTTATTTGTGAGCAACTCCGCCTCTGAATGATCTCTGAATTTTCAAGAAAGTCTTCTTGTTAGATTGTGCTGTTTTATGTCTGGTTTGTTTTTAAAATCAAACCTTTATAGCAATCCAGTAACACAAAGTACAGTCAGGCTTAATCGCAGTTAGATATCCTCAGTGGAGCAGGTAGGAAGGTTGTCAGCCAAAGATTAGGGGTTGGCCACACAGAATGAATAATGAATTAAGAAAATCACAGGAGTATTTCATTTCTTTATCTGGCACAGCCTCTTCCTCTGCTCTTCCTCTGTGTCCATCTGGTTTGTCTCTATCTGATTTATCCTGATTGAGGGGGGGGTGAGATCAAATAACAGCAAATTTGTTGGTTCAAAATAAGAAGTATCAACAGTTTCATTGTCATCTGTAGTGACTTGCTGACAAGCTGTAAATGAAAATCATCACATTATCCAGCTGGTCTGAAACGGAGTCAAATTACAATTCAATTACCTATCAGCCATGAGAGCGCTGAAAGAGACTGATGAAATCATTATCTCTCGCCGTCCAGGTTTGTCTGCCTCAATTAACCGTGCCATTATTCCTGCCCTAGATGCCCAGATACTCAAAGAATGGAAGTGCAGATACAAACTAGGTACGTTAGGTAGCCCTCTTTAGTAGAGCTCCTTCATTTACATAATTATGCTCTAATTACGGTCTAAAGCAATAGAGACCGGGCACTGTTCTCTTTCTTGCTCTTTCAAGTGTTAATGGATTATTTATCTCTGGTTCTGGCCGAATCCAGCGATCGTGCACCCGAGGGGGAGAAAACACCTGGGACCTTGAATTCATGCAATTTTCTGATTCAAAGAGCTTTAAATTTATTTTATTATTCAGTTCAAACTGTGGCAATTTTTTCTCCATTATTGTCACCATTCACAATTACAAAAGACTCAGGTGAGTTTAGGCTATTTCAAATCAAACTATTGTAATTTCTAACCGCTAACTGTGAAATCCCAAAAAACTGAATCAGGGTCTGCTGAGATTGTGTGAAAAGAATGCAGATGAGCCAACAATGGCCGAGCTTCCTCACCAATGCATAATCAAACACCCATCATGCATTCTGGCAAAAGTCGGATGTGGGAGATTTCCAGCTGACCAACTACAGTGTGTTTTAAACTGATTACTCAGGTTCAAGGTAATCTGTCCTTGAACAACACGGGGTTTACACAACAAAATGAAAGTTGTAGTACCTTCATGCTACACACGCATATTTGCAGATACATACATCTAAAATGGGATTTGTTAAGATGTGGTCACAACTTCCTGTTGCTAGTCCAGTGTCACCCATTCCAAGGTGCTTGCTTGTTGCTAACCCACATGACTAGTCAACCGACCTCTTTGTGTACAATGAGTTCATTACAATCACACATTTTGTTGTGTGTGTGTGAGAGTTTTTCCATCTGTCTGCAACTTATCTTGCCTGGACCGATCAACCTTCTGATGTGGTCAGCGGAAGTATCGCAGGCACAAATTTACCGGACATTAAATCAAGTTTAAAGCCAAACCACAGGGCCAACAAGTGGAAGTGCCCCAGGGCCCAAACAGTCCGGACTTATTACCACACGAGAAACGGAAATGAAGAGACGAGGAGGCGATAAGGAGGATGCGAGTGTGAGTGGATGGCAAGGATGAGGGGAAGGAAACTGTTAGAGAAACAGATATACTGAACGAGATGAACAGATGATGATAAAGAGAAAGAACCAGCAATAAGTGAAAGGAGAAACTGAAAATCTCTGCTATCAAAATCACTCCTCCAATCAAGTGTCCTCTGTGTTGTAGAGAAAAGGAGGGAAAAGGAAGGATGGAGAGAACCTGGTGGGAGGGGGAAGAATGGAAACGAGAGCAGAAGAGAGCAGAGGCGACTAACGGAAACAATTTGTTTCTGTCATTTTCCAGCAAGGTCAATCAGATAGGGCCAGTGCTATATGAATTCCACGCACCTCCTCCTATTCCTTCTCTTTTAGCTCCCCCATTCCCTTCTCCTCACCTTCCGTCTGCGACCTAAACTGACTCTGACATTGAGTTCACGTTTGATGTCCTTGGAAGGTCATCGCTGTGCATCCTGTACCTTCAGTGCTAATTCAAATTTCTTTGCTCTCACCTTGACAGCACTCAGAATCATTTACCTTCCATATAACTAAACACAATCTCTTACTTAATGCCTGCAAATGCATGAAAAGTGCTGGAGAGAGGACCTCTGTCACCATAACCTTGGTTTAGACCTGTATACAGTATTGTGTTTACTTAGCATGAGGCAGTTTGTTGACAGGACATTACTTCCTGTGTGGTGGCAGTGACTGGATTTTCTTTAGCTGTTTGTAAAAGCTACAATCAAACAAAAAGCTAGAAAATATGACCTTTCTTAAGTGTTATCACGACACTTAAGTAGGTTTCTTTCAGCCTCGACTCTAGTGTGTCATCTTGACAAGTTGTCATTGAGGCTCGCAGTAGTAAGCATCGTTGAAGTTGAATGGTGAAAGTGAGATTTTCCTGTCTTCTTGGTCATAAAGCAGATCTACGTGCTATACTTGTGAATGGTGTGAAGGTATCAGGAGGTAAATATGCTCACATGCTTCAGTATTCCAAAAACCACACCCTCAAATGAATCGGCAGGACTTCAGTAAGGTTGTGATGTCACAACGATATAGTCACAATCCTTAGCCATGCTCTTAGCACAGCAATGGGTGCTTAACGACCAGTGAGGCAAAAGCAGAAACATGATGGGCGGGGCCTGCTCAGGCTTGTGAGAGCTGTCCAATCAGAGCAGACGATGCGTTTCAGAAGGGCAGCCTTAAAGAGACGGCAGCTAAAATGGAACGGTCAGGCAGCGGGTGAATAGAGGCGCAGCACCGATGAACAGTATGAGATAATTCAACAATAAAGCCTAAACATAGCAGACACTCCAACTAAAAGTTTGAACCTGAAAATGAGCATCGCATGGGACCTCGAAAGTCTGTCGTTCTCTTGTTCCCGCTCTATCATACCAGCGCTTCCACACTTCTCTCCTCTAATGTAATTGTGTCTGACATGTGGGAAAAGAGACTCGTTCTGGGTGAGAGCAGAGCACTTGTATCATTTACAGGTTGTTTTTTTCCACCCATAATTCACTTTGATCTGCTTAGGCCTCGACATAATGGACAAGAGACGAGCCATTATGCGAAGCACAGTATGGATAACCTCAAAAACACAGGAGAGGCACTTCAAAACACCTCAATGTGAAAGCTCTTGAGGGCGAGTGAGTGAGTGAGTGCGTGTCAGACAGACAGAGAGCGAGAGATCGTGTGAAGCAGATCTTTATAATTCACGATGTGCCAAGGTTATATGAGGGACATGTGTGGCACAGCATCACCGGCAAAGGCAGGGGTTTAAATTTGTGGCTGTTAGCCAACGGCGGTCTGCAAACTCAGATGGGACGACAATGGTGACAAAGACCAAACACATGTAGGGGGATGCATACGTAAACGCATGGATTACCAACAGTGAAACTCCACTGCGTGATAGTGTTGCATCATTTTAACACACACCAGAGACATCGCACAGACAGAAGTAGGAGTCAAGCTTCAGTGGCTGATTTGTGCAAAACAGGGGGGTGTAAGTGATAAAATTACTGCTTGCTTTTGCTCTACCGAACACTTCGCGTGCAGCAAGGAGCCGGTAGTGTGTGATCTTGCATAGAAAACAGTCTTTTGACTTTGTGTTCAGCTACAAGTGCTACTACTGTGGCACACAAAGTTTTCCATTTCAGTACCCTGCCTTTTTTGCCATTTTTTCGCTTTACAATTGAACATTCATCTGATCGTGCTTACTCGTGTGCATTCAAAAACTGATTGATTTATACACAAAGGACGTAAAAATAACAGAAGAACATTCGACATAATGCTGCATAATAGCCCTGAAAGAAATCCTTCCTGTGTGGAGTTCGTAATTAATGTTCCTTCATTGTTCAGATTGTCACAAAGGATGTGTTTAGACAGTTATTATCTCTATAAACAGATCTGCGTTTGAATGAGGAAGCTGTAGGCAAGAGACAAAGTTTTGGTATCAGTGTTCCTGTTTCCGTTTATAGTCTGAGAAGTACTGACTCATGTTTGAGTTCAGTTTGGTGGCAGAAGAAGGGTAAAAGCAGAAGGTATTGGAGAAAATGCAATCTCTGAACCCATCGTATATCGTCTGACGATTTAGCTTTTCACTAAAGCGCTCCGATTGATGAGGCACCAATCGTTATCTGCCGATATGCATTGTAAAAGATTTGAGCGGTGATCTCTATAAAGCCCTCTATAGAGTCGATCAGATAAACACACAAAACACTTTGTCTATGTGTTGCTAAAATACCACACCCACACACACTGCAGGACACTGCTGCTAACAGCTGACTAGCACTCGTCCTGTCAATGCGGATATCAGTGTCTTCTTAGTTTAAGCAGCACAATATATTCACATTGTCTGTAGTCCCGAGTGGGGGGACAATGTAACCCGGTTTGTTTACAAGCCCTGTAGCATGAGAGCTAACAGCTAACAGAGCTAACAGCTGACTGAGATGGCAGCTTAAAGCTGAGCAAATCACAGCAGAACTGAACGTTTCTGTTGAGAGGTACATGAAGTGTTAAAGAGTGAACTGCAGTCAAATGTGACAACACAACAAGTTGAATAAATGTACTGGAGTACAGTTTGTAGGTGAAAGTGACCGGCGGCTGGCCCCAGAAATCCTGATTGGGGCACCCTTACTTTTCATTATTATTAACAGGGGCAAACCACGGTGATAATTCAGCATGGAAATCTGAGGTCAGTCTAGGCCAGAACTGATTCCATTAATCAGCATTCCTGGCTACAGTTACCCTATGAAGACAAATTAACACTCCAAGGAACTGAACTAAGTGAAAAGTAAAAGTCAAGGGGATGGATACAAAAACATTCCCCGGAGTTCAGTGAAATCCATCATTAAGAAATCGAGGGAATATGGTATATGTGTAAATCTTCCTGGAGCAGGCCGTCCTCACAAATTGAGTAACTGTGCAAGAAGGAGACTAGTGAAGGAGGCCAACAAGACACCTATGACGACTCTGAAGGAGTTAAAAGCTTCAAGCAGCCAAGCTGAAAGACACTGCATACAACTGTTGCCCGGGTTCTTCGCCAGTCGAAGCTTTATTGCAGAGTGACAAATAGAAAGCCACTGTTGAAGAAAGCTTATATTAAATCTTGACCAGAATTCACCGAAAGGCATGTGGGAGACTAATGGTCAACAAAAAGAAGGTTCTTTGGTCTAATGAGACCAGAATGGAGCTTTTTTTGCCACCAGACTAGACGCTATGTTTGGCAGACACCAAACCCTGCACATCACCACAAATACTCCATCCTCATAGTGAGTGTGTGCAAAGACACATTGTTGTATGCACACACACACACATCCATCGGATTACTTCAGTCTTCACAAGGACACTCCACTTACTAAGTGTCCTTACTGCAAAATGTCCTCATGAAAAAAAGACCTCATATGCAATGACAAGAAATGAATGCTCAAAATACATGTATAGCCATTCATCCACCCTGATCACAAACCCCTGAACCAAACAACTACAAAATGGTTTGACTACTACTTGTAGTGTAATGTAATCATTGCAATCCAAAAAGCTTCTCATGCAATGGAAATGTTCACTACTCCGATTAATGGAACGAACCTTAGATATGGCTTAGCAACTAGACAAACACTAGTTCGCTCAGCTATTGGACAAAATGCTAATGTTTTGAGCAGGATTCAACATTTTAATTACCTGGTTTTATTCAGTTTACAGTATGTTAAGTTCCACACCTTTAATCAGCTCACTGTCCACTCATGAATCACTTTCTCAGCTTTGTTCATTCCAGTTCCAGGTATCGCTGAACATTTCTTAAAAACACCCTGAATTCTATTTTAAAACCTGAGATACCTTCTTTCAACACAAATTAGAGGTGTTTGAATGGCTACATGGCGCAGGGTTTTCAGCTCCAGATGGCACCAGTGAATGTGCTGGAAGGCTGCAGTGACGTCTCAGATGCAGAGATGAGTCTGCCAGCGTGGCCTCTCTGATTTACTCAGCGTGCTTATTATTCTGGTATTATTTGTGAGGGTGCAGGCCGCCTCTGCCCTCCCATTTCACTGTCCATCTCGCTGTACCCTCCAGTCTGTGTCAGCTTTGATAAAACTGAGCCAGTTAAAATCAGCCCCACTCTCTTTGTCACTGTAAAACAACATGACACAGACAGAGCAAAAGACAACATCAAAAGAGTTTAAAGATCCAAGCTAAATTGCCATTACTAATTTGGTTTGCCACCAGTAAGTGCAGTAATGTCTGCGTGTTCCATGGTCAGCAGTAAAAGGAAGACATTGTAGATTAACCATTTTACACCTTGTGATTTTTTTGTAATGCCAACATTTATTGTTAAAGCAGAAAGCAGTGTGTACTTTATGTTGCCAGGTAGAGAGTAAGGATGTGGGAGTCAGGGTAACTGATTGTAACGCATCAGACTCTCATGCAAGAGAGCAGAGTTTGCAGCCTGTAGTTAGCCACATGCGTCACATCAGATTCTGGAGTGGATTGATCTTGAGTCCTGTTTCTTGACCTGGCTGCAGCAGCAATCTAAAGAGGTGGCATCCATTGGTTGGTATGTAAAAACTAGCTGTTTAAATTAGGTCATGTTTTCAGTTTTCATTATGAGTATTTCCTGTTGTAGTTTGTGTGTCTCACCTGTCCTCTCGTTTCAGACACTCACTTCCTGCTCTTGTGTGTGTCCAACAGGTGTGATTGTCAGCCACGCCCTGATGTTTTCTCACCTGTGCCCATTCATTCCTGCCTCTTGTGTATTTAGTCTGTATGCATCCATCCTCCGTGCCAGTTTGTCTTTGACCTCTACATCAAGCGTTCAATCTATTCTCTAGTCTTAATTTTTCTGATTAACTCTGATCATTAGCCTGTTTTCTCAACCTGGATTTTTGCCTGATCCTTATTTGATTTGTTTGCCTCAGACCAGACTGCCTTTCCAGTGTACTGGCCAGTAAAGTCTGTTAATTTCATCAAGGCCTATTACATTTGAGTTGTTTTATACCGCAGGTTTCCAGTTATCAAAGGGTGTTGTGCTATGCAATGTTGACTGCCGACTGGAGCTGAAGGGGAAACGTACTTTACTACATGAATGTAACTTTGCAGAGAGAAAAGAGAAAAAGTAGAGAGAGAACAAGAGTCTCTAGTGAGTGTTGAGTTTAGACTAAATTCCAACAGACACACGCACATGCCTTTGTTCGCTAGATAACTATGAAGTACAGTAAAGCAATCTAGCTCTTTGGAGCGTATTCAAACCAATAAACTAAAATGATCCCGAGGTCAAACTTGTGGAAGTTACGCAAGGTGAAAATTTGCCTCACTGGTGATTGAACAGAATCTTAAACAGCCTTCATTGTTAATGAATATCTGCCGTAACACAAGCACAAATGTTCACGGTCACAGGCAGCCAGTAAAACTTGTGGATTTCTTTGAGTTTGGACATCGTCAAAAACATTTGAGATAATGTAAGAAAGTAACGCAATATGACAGTATACTCTGAATCTTAAACAAATCTGAGTTGTGTTATTCTTGTAGAGATCAAGAACAAAACTCATCAGGATGCAGTGCACCAATATGTTGCTTTTCACTATACACTATACACATTATAGTTTCTCTGCATACCTTATTGTGTAGTTGATTGAGCAAAACTGATGCTATGGTGGAAGATGCAGTTCTGAACGAGTGTTGAGTGCACTTTATCTGCATATAATGTAACAGCAAACTGAACAAAAGAAAACATTAATGGAAAAATTTGTGAAAAAAAAATGTAATGGCTAATGCCACCAGTGCAGCTTAGTCTGAATTGATCCCAAACTTTAGTTAAGTGTTCTAATAACTCCATGTTAAGTTATATGCAAACACAGTTACTTGTGTCACACTTTTGAAAGAAAAAAAACACCCTCAGCACACACAAAGACACCCGCCTTTATAAGTTTTCATCTTTTATGATGCCTGCGTGTTTTTTAATCGTATCCAAGAAAGAGCGCACAGAGGGATGTTTGTATATGCTTGTACAGAAATGTGGGTTAGTGCCCAACCAAGAGCTAGCACGTGTGTGTGTGTGTGTGTGTGTGTGTGTGTGTGTGTGTGTAATTGTTACAGCTGTTCTGTCAGGGGAGAGAGCCTTACAAGACTGCTGGTTGTGACAGAGGCGTCGGTACAGCAAGGAACATATGCTGCGTTTTTATCATAGCGGCACACTCACAAAACACACACACACACAGAAGCCCCATCAGACAAAATGGAGTGACTGCATTTGCACGTATTCTCATAAATGAGGGTTCACATGCTCTAACACACACACACACGCACACCAAACCGGCGCACTGCTTCATTTATCAGTGGTGCATTATTTATCAGTGGCAGCGTTGCTACTCCTCAAGGTATTTACAGCGAGGAATACATTAGCAGTGAAGAATGCAGGATCGGGAAAGTGAACATTCCTCCTGATTAATATGCACATCACAACTCCCACTGGAATAATCATCCAAGCTATACTGGTCCCGTGAAACACAACTGGGATGGGCCTCTGTAAAATGTTTCAGCGAACACAGTCATGCAGAAGAAATCTGTCAATCAAGGACAATTCTTTTTAATCTGATCTAATCACTGGAGCGTTACATGAATATATTAATCTCAGAGCATATTCTCGAGTCAGGAAATGGATTACAACAGAAATTGAGGTAATGGGAGAAATTTGAGTAATATAAGTGAGAAACATTGGAGCCTGTCTCTGGATAGAAACATCCAAACCTCACTTTATCAACGAGCATGACAGAAGTATTTAGCATCAACGCTGTTTGTGTTCCCCGCTCGCTGCAGGAGAGCTGATTGAGTTTTCCTTCGTTTTGTTTGTAAGTGAGAACACAAGTGTCCTTTGTGGATGTGTTACGCAAACCATAATAAGCTCTGTTAAAAATAAATGCTCCCAGGGCAGCAAGTATAACGTTTTCAACAGTTAATGAACAAACAAACGTGGTGTTTATGAGTCACAAGCACAACGCCACCACCACATTTTGGAATTGAATATTCTCAAAGGTCACATAACCAAATTCAAAAAGTAAGGATGATTTTAGCAAACATGCGAGGACGGGATCTTATAAAAACATATTTACACGAGAAGAGAACTCAGGTGTGAACAGAGGACACAAATGCAGATTACGAGGGAATGATCAGAGAAAAAAAAGTAACATGGGATTCTAAATTATATAATATCTAAAATGGAAAATAACCACTATCAGACAACAAAACAATGCAGACAAAATCATTAGTTTCAATTGCAAACGCACTTGATTTTTTCATCAATATCCACGTATTATTCCCTGAGAGATTAAGGAAAATGTAGAATAACACACTCTCTCGCAATGTCAAAAAAAGTGAGAAAAAAATCCAGAGTCCGTCCAATTATCTCTAGTCTATTCTGGGCCAAGACCCATCCTTCATCCAAGTTTCGAACAGACACTGGTGAAAACATGACCTCCTCAGAGGCAGTAATACGGGGTATGTCAGTCCAGGATGCCAGTGTGTAGGAATCAGAAGGATCTCCGTTTGCAAGTGGTTTTTTTTATGTGTTCATTACCTTTTATATCTACAGAGGGAGCCAGTCCTCTTTAAAGGAGTTTGCCATGTTGCACCGCCATCTTTGTACAGTAGCCCAGAATGGACAAACCAAACACCAGCTTTTAGAGGGAATCTTCTCTCTTGGGCCCAGCAGCCAGGCTGTCCAAACACCTGAGTGGCACCAAACACAAAGTACAGGTGAGGCTGATGGGAACATCATTAACCAAAATATTGGACACACTGAAACCTGATGGAGGTGTAAGATCATGAGATCCTCAGATGGAATATGTAATATTTACTCATAATCATACATATTTTATTCAATATTCATAATGCACAAAAGTTGTTGCAGAGTGTTTACAGTTATCAAAATAATACCTATACATATTTTTTAACCACCCAAAAATAAATATTTTATTCCAAAAATTCATAACTAACAACCAAATATTATTAGTATTACGAAGTTCTTGTCAGAGGTGATTTGGTTCACACATCTTGCTTAATATAAATTCAGCGCTCAAAAACACACTCTTTATTATATTTGGACTGAGTATTTTTCTTCGTGAAGGAAATTCAAATATCCTTGAAACTACCATCTAAATAATTTAATGACTTTTTGAAAAAAGCTTATTTTTCGTACTTTCCACTGGCTGTAATGTTACATATATTTGGTTTTATTTCACAGCTGTCTGCACTGTTGTACTTTGCTGCACTGTGTTGTTGTTGACTTCAAAGTTTTATGTCTGTGTAATACCAATTGGTCTGTTTTTTTATTGGGTTTAGGAAATTCGCAAGCTACAGCCTGTGATGGTTTTCTTAGTTGCATACTAGATGATGCCATCTCATCACCTGTGTCAGGTGACATGTTAATTTCCATGGTAATCCATTACATAATTTCAAAAATGTTTCAGCCTGATCCAAAGCAGCGAAAGTAACTTCCATACCAAAAGTCATCATAACTGAAGAATACCAGGCGTTTAATGATGCTCGACATTGTACTGTGCTTACTCCAAATTGACACTAGATGTGAATCATCAGCTGTATTTAACTGCACTTGAACTGTTATTCATGCTCAGTCCACAGTGACGCATACTTCGTGCCGACACCGTCACCAGGACCAGCCATCCTGTCAGCACCCACCTCCTGAGGAGCTGAGAGGACAGCGACCAGCCAAACCTGTGTGATTAAACAGGGGCCAGTGGAGGTAATGCTTCACAGTCAGAGTCTGACTTTTAGCTTAAAACATGCAGGAGGTTGCATTCTTCCTTTGAGGACTCAGTTGAAACTGAAGCGCATCTCTTCCTGAAGTCAAGTGAGGGATTTGAAAAGTACACTGGATAGCTTTTTGGGATTTATTTTTACCTTTTGTTGCTGCAGTAACAGCGTGTATCTAATGCTGCTGTCTGATAAGTAAAGTGGTGAAGGTCACACTGTTTACAAAAAAAATCGGCTACATATCTAATCCGACAAACAGAAACCTGGTGTATGTTGCTCGCTGCAATGAGCACAATTCAGCATTGAAGCCAGTTGTGCAATCCAGCTGGAAAAGGTATATGTTATGCCCATTTGAGTGTCAGAATGTCAAGCAAAGGTACTTATTGTAATTATGGAGCACACACACTTCTAACCAGAGGTAATGCTGTTACTTTGGACATGTCACTGAAGGACTTTCTCACATCATGAGGGCCATTAACTGCTGGCTTCCTGACTTAGGGAGGCTTATAGAAGCAGCGGGTAAAACTCCTCAGTCTCACTAGTGAGTACTACCAATTACAACCAAATGCATGAGCTCCCATTATGCCATTTAGAAGCGAAACAATGCAATCAGGCAGATACAGCTCAAAGTACAAACCTAGAAACAATCTCTTATAAAAAGGACTTAAGGATCCAATGAAGGCATTAATGCAGTGAGTGAAATTAGGTGGTGCATCTATTTTATTTCTTTCCTAAATGTGACACGAATGGATGAGCGTTGGCGGATTCCATTTTTTATTCTTTTGACTCCTTTATTTGTGTCTATTTTTCATCAAGCTTTACAAATGCACAGAAAAAAAAACACATGACAACATGTTTCAGAGGAAGCCAAGCCCACATATTACCCAGGCCAAACCTAGATGACTCCGGTCGGTCCTCTCCAAACCCCCTCCAGTTGTGAACAGGAGGAACAACAGATGTAGAGGGATCACTGACAAAACTAACACTGCTAGTTCTAGGGTGAGTCGTAACCGTTCCAAAAATGATGTATAAGTGAAAAATATCACTCGATATCTGTAGAATGGATCAAATGACAGTGTGTAATATGTGTAATGATGGCCGCTGGAAGAATTATCACCTTACACCGCAGTTCCACTCAGCCTTCGTGTCTCTGAGCTTTCTGTTTTGACTGTCCAGCCAGCAATCTCCACTCACATCAACCTCTTTTTCAGCAGCATCAGTGCAGCCATGAGTTTATAAAAAAAGATCCTGGTGATTTCAACAAACCAGTGTTGGCTTTTTGGTCAGAGATATGTTGCAAACCGTGTTATTTGGTGTAAAAGTCAGACATTGTGAACAACCAAACCAGCCAAACCAACTATTTCCTTAACGGGCCGTCAGCACACATTCAAAGCTGGGAGAGTTTTATGTCGTTATTCATTGGGAACTAGCGAGCAGCTTGACACCACCTGCTGAGCAACAGAGATTTAAAAGGGTTCAGCTGCACTTCAGGGAGAAGTTTAGAAAGAGGAGCTTTTGCGTCTACTTTCATTGCCTCAGAGAAGAGACGGTCTCTGTTCAGATGACCGCAAGAGGAAGTTTATCAGCAAAGCTTTAACTTTCCTTTTTAGCAGTTAAGCAAACAGTAAACGCTGCCACAGAAACCAGGGAACATTTAATGTAACTATGTAAGCACTATTTTTCTACTAAATTATTCATGCCCTGGGTATTCATCAGGGGGTCCGTGACCCAAAGGAGGCCGTCATTATTGTTAGATAATATTAGAGGGTTCTCAGTGTTTCCCATATGTAGGCTTTACATGAGCTCATTGTTGTATGAATGGAACCACGTGACCACAGCTGTTTGGCTTAATTCAAAAGCAAGTACAATGTTAAGTAATAAATATAAATTAAGTTTCAGTAAACTCAGAGATTCCTTTTCTGTAAAGGTTCTTTAACATATGATGATAGCACAGTTTGGTAACTTGAACATTTTGTTTAAGTTAAAGGAATAAACACAGCAAGTCAGGTTTTTTTTAGTTGAATGTAGCTGATGTCAATTCAACCCCGACAAATCATACATTTGCTGGAGATTATTGGTTCTAATGGAAGCCAAGTTTCAAGCTGAAGTAGAAAACACTAGAGAACGATCGTTGACTGAGACAGTGGACGACCAAAGCGTCAGTACATGACAACTTTGGAATGAGACTCAGTAATCAACTATCTTTATCTATAATGTTCTACTTTGGCTTTAATATGCAATGTAATTGTATTGAACAACATCAGTAAGGATCCCTGCTCTGTATCTCTATCAGGTGTTGCGCCGAAAAATGTTTAAGAACCCTGATTTATGGCATTTGTAGCTCACCATAACTCACAGCAACAATGTAGCTCTCAAAGTGGTCAATGCTGAAACAAATTAAAGTTAATGTTGAAAGGTTTGCCCAACAATGATGATCATTAATCTTCACTCTCATGTCAGTTTCGAACACTCTGTCACTTCTTGACGAGAATACATACCTGTAGTGGAAAGAGATTTTGAGCGCTGGGAAAAGACGCTGACAAAAACACAGCCTGAGGCTTTTTGTTCCAATTTTACAGTTGCTAAGCCCATCCTGAAAGCAGAAGATTCCAACAGTTTGAATCAGAAAATCCCAAACCAGCTTCATTTAGCTCAAGTGCCAGCACAGTATTATTTTTCATCTGTAATATTGCAGGACTTAACGCTGCAAACTACAAACTCCCAGTGTCAAGGTGTGTCTTTAATGGCTGCACTGCCTCCAAATACAAGAACGATCTCATCCGGAAATCCTATTATGGCATCCTTACAGCTCATTTGTTAATTTTCTCCTCATCAAGTCTGGAGTATGATGTGTGGATGAGGAGCTTAGCCACCAGAAACAATGCTGCCTGTTTGTGAGCTATAAATGTGTCTTATCCTTAAAAACAGGGACAATTGGCGAGTGTGTGTGTGTTTGTGATGAGACACATTGTTCTACACGCAGACAAATACATGTTCCTGCCAATTCTCCTTTTGTGCAATCTCCAGCTAAGCTTCCATACTATAATACACAGATTGAATAGAAAAATGTGGCCCAAATCTTGGCAGAGAGGCAGCGCAGACTGTTTTCTGCAGACGAGTCTTCAGAATAAATCCACGATGAATGAGGGTAGCCTGACCTGGTTAGTGATCATTAAAGGTATAATACCAGAGCAGTGCAGCTGCTTCAGTGAGCTTAGCCTGTGGAAAGAGGAGTCTTGGCCCAGAGAAGGACTGAACTTATCTTCCATGGCGTTTTGGAAAGACACATCATCCAAAAAACAACCACTTTCTGCTTATCCAAATCACAGTTCCTGACCTCTTCAACATGAACGTATTTTCTAATATTATAATTTTCCAAAAAACACAAATTGACACCAACATTACTGCCAAATAATTGCCAGACCCATCTTCCTCTTAATTAGTTAACCAGCTTGGCTTTTCCTCCCCTCAACATTCCTTTGGCAGCCAGTAGAACTGGCTGGCAGTGGTGCCCTCAGTGCATTAGCCAGTGAGTCTCAACCCACATTTGAAAAGTACAGACCAGCAGCAGAACCTGGTTGCCTGATTCTGTGATCCATGAAGAGAGGCTTTGTTCAAACATTTTGCTGTTAGCATTTAGCTTTCTTTATCAAACCTCATATGTTGCAGGAAGCCAAACTTTCCCAATGTCAATGAGAGTTATGGTTTCTTTTTTACGCACAATGTACACAGAAACGTCTCCAAGAGAATGAACAGATACGATGTGACACATCCACTTCTTGAGCCACTCAAACACCTGACATGTAAAGTCAAGCCCTTATGTTGTCTTTTCATTTTGAGTGTGGCAGGAATATAGAACATCAAATCTGGATGGATCCGGTCAAAAAACCCATCAGGGATGAAAATAAATGAGATCACCCACATGAACAAGAATTCAGCAGCTGAGGAAACAAATATTTCTCTCAGGGTTTTTTAAAGAAAGGGCAGAATAAAACCAGGACTCATCAGCTTAACAGAAACACAATTTGAAATAAAAGGCAAATATGCTGTGTCAAGGTCGGTATGTCGTGTACGCAGCTGAGCTGGTGTCCAAACTGACGGCAGTAAGATTCGTCCTTCCCTCTCACTTCAGTCGCTTTTGTATCGTATCTATACATGAAAGTTCACTTCTGCTGCACACAGGCTTGGATCTAAAACACATAACGTGTGCAGTGTGTGAGTGAAAGTCTGTCAATTACTGTCAGCAGGTGCTAACAGATGAGTGACGGGCACTGAGCCACTGGGGCCATTTAGCTGCTACCTTGGGATGACACGACATACATTCATCAGCTGCCTCATGAGTGTCACACACACACACACACACACACACACACACACACACACACAGCAGAGGTAGAAGCCAGCTGCACAACACATCCTTCCAGGGCACAGATACACACACCACACACTGCTCTTTTTGTTTACTCCTGCAGTGCAGCTTGCCCCTCTAACCAACACACACACATTGTGTTCTGCCAGTGTGTGTCAGATGGAGTGTGCTGAAGACGCTGTGGCTTAAGGACATGACAAGACATTGAGGTGTGACTCAAACAGCTCGAGGGAACATAGAAAGCATGCAAAGCTGTTGTGTGTGTGTGTGTGTGTGTGTGTGTGTGTGATCCGAGTTGAGATTCACCTGGTCCGATTCCAGCTCCTCTCAGGACTCAGCTGTCAGAAGTACTGAAACGATGAAGAGCTGTGGGCTGGAAACGGCCGCAGACCCGTCCTCGGACAGAGCTGTCCAACCTCCGCTACTGTACATCATATGGAATCTCAAATAGACCGAAGCAGCATCGATTTATCCTCCCAACACAGCTTTTTGTATCCATGCACAGCCAGTGGCAAACTTTTAACCAAAGGAAAACTTTATATATTAGTGGTCACAAAAGAGAGTGTTTTATTGAATACAGAAGTTGTGTGCACATCTTGAATTTGCTTATAAAATCACATTCATACTTCTCTGAAGTTAGTATAATCTTTCCTAAGCTTAAAGAAAATACACTCGGCTGAACTTTGAAATACTGTACTAAAAAAAAAAAAACATTTTCCAATTGATGAGTAGTAAAACCTTGCTCAGCCACAATAACATCAGAGCAGCTCTCTCTCTCATATTCAAACTTTTATTCATGCTGATTGCGTCGATGAATAAATGAACATCCGTTGAAATGATTAAGATATGCTACAACATGTGAAGAAATATGAATTAAACAAGAGCCGCAACTTAACTTTTCCGCTCACAGCTGTTTTCCAACAGTGATAATGTTGCTCTCAACATGAGGTGCCAAATATCACACAAGCAGCGACTTTCTGTAAACGTCCTGTCTCGTCCAAATGAAGACGTGAGGAACAATTACATAAAAAGACAATATGTGTTGGAATGACTAATGGCGCTTTAAAACACAAAGCCAGCAATATGTGTTCTGTCGGAAATGGGCTTTAGGGACAGGTACTTACTGTAAACTCCCCCTGTTTTATAATTATATGTGTATATATTGTACACATCTATATCTGTTTGTTTTGTTTAACTTTCCCTAATGCATTTGCTGTTAATGCAAACTCAACACTTCTTTCTTCTCATCTTGATAAATTCAATATAATATGCATTTTCATAGCACTTCGTCAATTACCACAAAACAATCACATCTCACCCTCCTCTCTATTTCCTAGAAATAGTGTTTCCATGGAAGTATTTGTTACCATTTAGCAATGTGTCCATTATTGTCAATGAAAAAATCAGCACTTCCTGCAATTAAGACCACTCAAAGAGCATAAACCATACTCTTCCAGGCTTTCTGAAAGTGCTTTTAATTTGAAACATCGGCATTAAACACTTGTTTAACTGCTGGTCAAAACTTCACCATTATTTCAAAGCAGCACTTTTATATAAACATGTAGAACAAGCTTTGAAAAATACCTGAAAAGTAAATCCACAGCTAGCAAAAACAATAAAATAAAGTAAGAGAGATCAGTCAATAAAAGTCCGTTTTAAGAGACGACTGTGATGCAGCCGG
Source organism: Diplodus puntazzo (assembly GCA_963678695.2). Lineage (NCBI taxonomy): Eukaryota > Metazoa > Chordata > Actinopteri > Spariformes > Sparidae > Diplodus > Diplodus puntazzo. Next base: position 2,901,651 of record OZ023163.1, on the reverse strand, counting down.
GTCGATTCAAAGGCTAAAGACTGTTGGGTTAATTCATAAAATGGAGCAATGATTACATAATCTGCTGCTCATTAAACTAACCAATAAAGTCACTGATTGCACTGACCTCTCCAAGTCACAGCCACTGCTGTGTTTTGAGCAGTGAGCGCTGATTGCAGTCGAGAACCTCTAATGATGTTCCATTTGAACATTTTAACTGCTGATTGAACCAGATGATATCTAATGACAGAATGGATTCTGTGTGCACTTTTGCAGGAAGAGTTGAAATGTGTTGCTGGGAAGATAAAACATATGTATTCAATATGTGGTTACATATATAAATGTTGGGATCCATACATTAACAAAAGGCCATTGGTATGTTATCAAGTTTAGAGCTCAGTTGACTGACTGACCCCAAGCAGCGATTTCTCATCTTTCCAAACCAAAAATCCAAGAACGGTTAGTTACTAATGAATTAAGCCAATTACCTTATTGTGCATGTTACAGGTACTTTTGTTTAGGAGCTGTTGTATAACTTGTCCAGGATGCCACTATATGAGTGTTTATTGGTGACATTAGTATCTTTGTCCTGCTCGGTCGTCAATTTGTCCTCAGGTCTTTTCCTCATGTAACAATGACTCTTCACTGTATTTCTATACGAACAATATTGCTTCTTTATGTTCATGTCTTCACCAACTGGAGGATTCTTAATTATTGCTTTACAGGCAGTGGTGTGTCCATTCTGGGCTACTGTACAAACATGTCACTATACATCGGCAGACTCCATGGAAGAGGACCGGCTCCCTTTGACTTCAAGGCTCATCCTAAGGTAACGAAAACACAACAATTCTCATTTTCAGGTAGCTACATATTAATAAAAACACAAGTCGGAAGATTATATTCAATTCCAACGGGACCATCCATTGCAACAATTACCATCCAACTCCAGTTCCCCTCAGACTTACATAGCTTTTATTTCTGTCTCTCACATTTTTGGCTCCAGGGATACCAGTAAAAAAAAAAAAAAAAAAAAAAAAAAGCCTATGAAAAAAACACTGTCTGGAACCCACCCAGCAACTACAGACACATTCAGAAGCTGCTGAACATATGCTACGGTGAAGGAGCTTAAAAGAGCCTGATGTTACTTTCAGGAATTGGTTGAGACCTAAGTGATGCGAAAAGGAGAGTGAATACTGGACGTGCATTCATCAGGTGTCCAAAAATTTAACTCCAGTGTGCACACAGCTCGCAAGTCAGCAGGTGTTTGGCACCCGTCATTTACTAAACCTTTCCAATAAGCACAACACAATCATTTTTCATGGTTGCAGTCCCAAACACTGAAATCACTGTACAGTCAATAAGATCATCATCTAGGGAATTACATCACACTCTTCCATCATCTCAATTACAACAGATACCTAATGTATTTTCTTGTATTGTGTCTTAAAATATTCAACATGTCCTGTCCTTGAAAATAGCAGAAACCTCCAGTTAGCCTCATTAATTGGAATGCACAGCTTAGGCCCATTATAGCGGATCGACAGGATGCCACTGTGGCCAAGGATAATGAATCGACTGATGCTGCTTTTATGTGGATGTGTAGACGTGAGAAATTCACAATTAAAAACATTTGGCTCCTCAGTCTCTCTCATACATTAAACATAACACAGCGACATAATATTTACTCAATACCTAACAACTCGGCATAATACATTTGACAGCAGCCACTGGCAGAGAACTGTGTGACACGATGTGGCAAAGCTCTGCAAGAACAACCCGGACACCAAAAAGAAGACCAACGGGTTCTGACTGTCATGGACCTCGGTCACCTGACCTCAACCCCACTCAACATTAACGGGGGCACTTGAAGACCATCAAATCATGCTGGTACGACATGTGTCATCAGGTGTGGAGTCCACGCCAGCTCGTTTGAATGCTGTCATTAAAGCAAAAAGGGACCAAACAAAACAGTAAGATATTGTGAAATCCATGGACATTCTTCAAAGATATCAACTTTTTTTTGGCCTCTTTAGACTTTTTCTCTTCTCCATGCAGCTTGGTGGTCGTGTAGTTGTGCCAGACTTGTAATGTTTTCTATTTTAGTCATTACTGAGAGGGCTAAAATGAACAGTAGTTAACAAGAGTTAGTTCATTTCATTATGAATGCGTTTGGGGGACTGACCCATTAGCTCATGTTGTAACTTACAGTAAAACATAAATGTTACAAGAAATAGTTACGATTAGGACGTTGTTTTTTAAAAAGGTCCATATTTTTCTTCAACAGCTGGCCCCTGTGCTGTTTACCTCTCAGATAGGGGAAAAACTGATGTGGAAAACTGACAAATTTGGTGCAATGGAATGGGAAATATCAGGCTTTGGATAAACCGACAATAGGTGTCAACAAATCCTATGAGAAGATGAAAACCAAATCATTCTACTAAGATGTAGGACGTGAGAGGCGAGCAGTGGGAGGGAAACGACAGGGAGTCGGACATCAGCAGCGGGTGAAAGACAGCGTGTAGAGCTGGAATATTCTCACATCCTTCTCTGTGAGTTGAGGATGTATTTCAACCAAAACAGAGGTGATTGTCAAAAGACAAACCAAGTCCGTGCCGGTGGCTTATTGCATTTATGTTGAGGATGAATAAAGTGTGTTTTACGATGATTTAACAGGGCAAATAAGCTCAAGCTCAGTAAAAGATAGACCCTTGAGTTCAGGTGTACGGTTGTATTTGTTTTCTGTTTAGTAAAGAAAACAGGAGTATTTTTTTTCTTGACATTTTGTGAGTTTATTTTGTTATTTATTACACGAAATGCTGGCAAATATCACTGTGGTTGCAAAAATAATCTAAATGTGATTGGGATGGATGTCACCAAAGACTCTTTAATATATTGAGTAAGTTGTTTATTAACTATTACATTTATCATCCTCAGGGACAAGACTGGCTATTGACTTTGGCGTTTTTGTTGTACTTTAGTTTTCAGTACAATTTAATTTAGCCTTGCATTATCTCCTGAGTCTGAATACATATTGGCTGTCATCAAATGCTTTTACTGGCTCTCACATATCTTGTTGTTCAAAACAAACAATGCAGCGACCTGGGATGGAGGACAAATGAAAAGCACTTATTTCATAACCACCTTTAATAAATTACACAAGACAACACTTAGTTCATTTTGCTGCTTGAAGGTTATAAAACTAACCCCTTTTATTTTACTTGGTAATCTTTCATCCTGGTCAGAATAGATTTCTTTCTCCGGGTAGTCATATTTTGTAACAACTCTATTTCATAATCCTAATCCCCACTCTGCCTTGGAGCATATTTCAACAATGTTTTCCAGCCCCAAAAAACATCTGTGGTTTCATCAACATCAGTGCACTCTGATGGGAGAAAGACTGTTCGACTTTGTCTATCGTGTGATCATAATGTATCAGTTATCTGGAGCTTGCATGTTGCAAAACCTGCTTTGATAACTGCTATTAATATACACACACACACACACACACACACACACACACACACACACACACACACACACACACACACACACACACACACACACACACACACACACACACACACACACACACACACACACACACACACACACACACACACACACACACACACACACACACACACACACACACACACACACACACACACACACACACACACACACACACACACACACACACACACACACACACACACACACACACACACACACACACCTGGATGTACGCTTTAATTTCTCACCAGAATGCAAGTGAAGCGTGCATCCTGAATCCTATGTGTGACAATAGCAGTGGCCTGTGAATTTAAAACTCAATTGATGATGCAAGTCAAGAGCCTTGCTACACTGTATGAGACACTAATCCTGTCTGAGCAGAGCTCAGTCTGTCCTTTGACACTCGTCCGTCTACTCAGGGGGTAAAATGTAATGTAAACTTTCATTTGGTAAATATGCAGCACAAATTCTCAATACATTTTGTGTTTTTTTGGGTATAAAAATGTAACGTTTTATCTAAAGCTACGTTACATTGACTTCAGTTAAACACTTTAGAAATACCTTGTTATTATTATGTTATTATATTGTATATACACAATATAACCAATAATCTGGGAGAAAATAACGGCACATTTGTCGAACAGGAAGAAAAAACAGATGACACTCAAAATTAAACTAGTAGTAGAAGTGAAACATTAGCAGAAAACACCCTGAGATATTCAGTTTATCATTTAAGCTTATTGAGATCATTTTCATTTAAAAAAAAAAACAAAACACCAGTTTTTGATCCAGCATTTAAGACATAACTCTGAGTATATCAATAAATCGAAGAAGACATAAACACCTCAGAAACATTCATCAATTAATGATATATCATCATCATCATCATCATGCAACTGTGTCCTAGAAGTTGCTCTGCACTCTGCTCTGTGGAGAATATGTACAGAGTTTACATTTGACAGAAGCGGACAGGAGCCCGTCGAGCTGCACAGAGCAGATCGAGCCATGCAGGAAGTTTAACCACATAACCTGATCAACAATGGAAGAAGCACAAATCTAAAGAAAAGTGTCGAAATAAACACAATCTGAGCAATTCAAGAATTTCAGGCAGAGATGGCACTCCACTTCTAAAACACACCCAGTCTCTGACGGAAGAAAACATTCAAAGTCACAGAGATGTAGCAGGTGGAATCAGACTTCGGTCTGCTGATAGAAGGATTACAGTTCAACTTACCATCTTACTGTCTATTAAACAGCAACGTTCCATACAGTACCAACTATAGCTGTGAAACAATTCAACTGAATGTTTCTTATTTAGTTGTTGTTTCACTGCAGCATCCCTTATACACTTTTAATCCATCACTGCAGCTCAGGAAGCTGCTTTGTAGATAATAAATCTGTATAAACTTCATGAGATGAATAATATATATATAAATACAAAAAAAAGTTATAGCATACTTTATGTATCTGTAAAATATATTCAAATATATTTGTCCAAAGAATGTAAATATTCAAAGCCAAAACAAACCAAGTTATCGTCAGACTTAATATGTAGACAGTGCAGTAATACACACACACACACACACACACACACACACACACACCAATGTATTAGAGTACACAGTAGTGTGTGTGTGTGTGTGTGTGTGTGTGTGTGTGTGTGTGTGTGTGTGTGTGTGTGTGTGTGTGTGTGTGTGTGTGTGTGAGTGTGAGAGAGAGAAGAGAGAGGGAGTATAAATGTGTGCCTCATTGGATCTGGCAGCAGGACCAAAATAATGAAGTTTCATTCTTTTAAAGACCTTTAAATAGTTTTTACGTGCGTGTCGCAGGTCCCTCCGGCGAAATATGGATCTGTTTTCGGCCCCCGCCAAACGTCGGAGGGAGAATTCCCGTTTACAGATAATCTAATAGGCTCCTTCTCTGGCATCTGTATAGAGCGCCAATCTGTTTGTCCTTGGCTCTGACTTATCGCTGCAGCTTTTGTTGCATCTCACTTCAATATTTCTCACCTGGGGCTAAACCACTTTTAGGCATATTAATGGTTGACCCTGAAACTTCCTCGGGAGTCAGAGTAAACAGGCTTTGACCACTCTCCCACCGGATCAGTATGACAGCAAGGTGGGACACAGCAGATAAATGAAAAACAAATACGGGACAGAAAAGTTCGGTGAATGCTCCAAAACTACTTCTTTTACTTCATTGTTTAAAGCAGCTCAATCACTGTGAAAACAATGGGACAATATTAGGGGATCAAGGGTATCTATGAATATACAAAGGCTTTACACTGAGATTTGCTACTGGCCTAATAGAGCTTTACAGACAGTTTAAGATCACTGTTAAGCTTTTAAGTCATCCCACTGGGGAATGACGGGTCCAATGTTACTCAAAACCACAAATATCAACCTCACGGTGGTGCTAGAAGAAAAGTCAGGTAATCGTCAAAGTCTTTGGCTTCCTGCTAGTCCGAAGTTTCAATCCATGCAACAGTTGCTGAGACATTTCAGTTTGTACCAAACCCGTGGATCCACCGACCGACAGAGCTATCCTCAGGGCAATGCTGCTAGCATTTCCAAAAAGTAAGGGACGGACATGATTGATGCTTGAAGACTAAAATGACCTTTGTGTCTAAAGAAAGATATTTGCCTGTGATAAGGCAACACACATGCTCGTCAAAAGAGGACATTTGATGTAAATTGTGTTAGTTCTGTTGTGAATGCGCTCACAGCTAAATTATTTCCTGTCTAGTTGTGATTGGGAGACAGTAGCAGGTGATAAGCGAGATATGCATCAGAGAGCAACAGCCTGGGCAGTAATATACTAAAGCGATATTACCAGATCACTTCATGAAGACACTGGCAGTCCATGAACCCACAAAAGTCTTTTTCGACTGACACCCACCTACGAGCATGAATTCACTTGCATGACAAGAGTTTTCAGTCAGTATGTTTGGACCTTTTCGATACACTTTTTCACCTTGAAGTCACAAAAGCTATCATTGACGGTTTTTGCTACTGCTGATTTCTATTACTTTTTTGAATGATCAATGAGATGTTTGAATCTTTCTTGACTTTCCACAGATACCCACTCGGAATACAAGAAAAAAAAAAAGTTAAATCTTTTCAGAAAAACTGATGAAAGAAATTCTTTATGAAAGCATCAACTTGCAGTGACTTCAGTGACTCCGAAACTGATCATCAAATGCCATCATCAATGCAAATTTAATAAACCGCTAACAAACAAATACTCACAAAACAAAACGTGACATTCCTTACAGCCTCAGCTCTATCTCTGTTCAATGCTAATATAAAAATGAATAGTTTCAACTGATAGGTATGGTGCTGATGGACTTAGAAAGTAGAATATCACACTAATGCAAAGGATTACCGAGGAACTTGATTTAATTCGAACACATTAGTACACATTGGTATTATTTCCTTGAATTTGACTGGTCTTGTTAGCCCACGATAACAAACTGAGGGTGTTGCCAAGATGAGACTTTCGATTGTATTCAACACTGTATATCTGCTTAGCACCAACATGTCAGAACTGTTATTGAGAGTATATTAGCAAACATGCTCACAATGATTAGCATTTAACCCAAAATCACTACTGTGCCCAGGTAATGCTTTTAAGAATGGCTGTATTCATTTAATTGAACAGTTCCATGATAAATCTTTCAGATGTGGATGGTAGCTGATAGTCAGTGCTGTATATTTGCCAAACTCTATTAGACAGACAGACAGAGGAGGCTCAATATGTGGTTCTGATCAAGTTACATGGCACTGCTTCAAAGGATCTTCAAGAGAAACATTATACCAGAAAAAAGGAAAAGACTTCAATCAGCGATATACTACATCGGCGGCTGGTGCCCATGGTTAACAGCTGATTTTCGGAGATTAGAGGAAGCATCCCATCCTGTTGAGCCGTGGCCAAACAGAGCAGGAGAATAATTAGAGGCTTTGATGCCTTTGAAAAAAGGTTGCCCCTTGTCTCGGAAGAGTAACGACCAAATAAGGTGGTTGAATGCTTCTTGTTTCATCTCTTGGTCTCCGTCTCTGCCTCAGTGAGTTCTACTTTCTCTTTATCTACAGATGAGGGCTGAAGGAACTTCCTCCTCTTTGTACTTTTTCAGCCCTTTCCCATTTCCCCCCATATTTTATTCCCCTCTCCATTTTCCTTGTGTCTAACATCTCTTCGAGGCGCAGCAGAATTCTAACCTCCTGATACCTTGTATCTACTTTAAAAAGAAACAGATCCGTCTGTCTTTCTGCCTCCATTTCTTATTTCGTATTCCTGTCTCTCTTTGTCTTTTGCCCCTTCTTTATGATAAAAGGACTATGATCTTCCCGACTCTCCGACACAGGAGCCAGAGTCAGTATTAATCTGAGTAAAGCTGCTGGACCTGATGACACCCTTGGCCTTGTACCAAAAGCATTTCAGGAATCTAGCTGATATTTTTTACTGACATTGTTGTCACATCAGATTGTTTCCACCCATTTGAAGAGTGCATTGTCTAGTCAATGTGACCACTATGACTGACTATGACTACCCTGTGGCACTCACCCCCATCCTGATGAAGTGTGTGGAGAAGCTGGTTCTGCAACACATCAAAGATCACATCCCTATCTGCCTGGACCCCGAGCATTGTGCATTCAGAGCCAACAGATCCACAGAGGATGCCGTCTCCACTCAGGAAACTCTTGAGTTGAGGCAGAGCAGCCAGAGGATACCAGAGGGAAAACCAAAACACATTATTTTCCCATAAAAAGGAGGAGGAGAAACTACCCACCCACCCAAGATTCATAGTGCTAAAAGAGAAGCTTGTGGTGCAGAATGGGAACAACGGAGGAACCTTTCTTCATATTACAAGTCAGTGTACCATCACATTTGTTGTTTTAAGGTAAAATAGCTTCTTTAATAAGCCACATACTGTATAGCTACTGTATATTTTTATGACGATGCTCAAAGTATGGCCTGCTCGGGCCTGTGCATTGCATGCAGCATCAAGGAGAAGCATTGCATTAGAGTACCTTTAATAAACAACCACATATGATATAAGTTTGAGTGGAGAAAGCACTCACAAGCACCATAGTTATCTCTTAATGTTCCTCATGATGCATTGCTGTCAAAGCATTTACAATAGATGTATGTAATGCAATCCATTTGCCGTATAACACCGCTCGCTGAGTGTTGTATGTTAGCAGGATGACAGCTACAATGGCATAAACGCAACGTATACTGCTCACTCGGCTCGTCTTTCTCTTCTCTCCCTCGATGTAACCTTCAACTGGGATCTTCACTTGGTGCATCATAAAGTGAAAATAATGTATTTATGCATACACTCATCACTTTCTTCCGTACGTCCTACACACACAATGGGCTTTCAAGGAAAATGGTAAGAAGACATCAATAAAGGAGATCTGATGCGTTAGCATATACCTCCTTTTTCTCCCTGACACAATTCAAAAAAGGACATTGGACGATCCTGCATATCACCATATTTTACTACACACGTGATGTCATTCGTTCTAATCATTTAACAACTGTCCATACAGGCTCGAGCAGTAGCGTGTATGGGAATAAATTGCCTTTAAGAGCACTATATGGGCAAACACATGGTTTTGCCCTCTGTTTATTTTTGAGTGAAATGCAAAAAAAAAACTTACTTATCCACCCCCCACAATTCAAAAACATATTCCTACTTAAATTGGAAAGGAACCAGGTTAAGAAAATAACCTGGTGACACCCACAATATTATATTTACAAACCTACATTAATGTTTTTCCCATGTTGGGAAAAGCAATAAGCTGTAAAGTCAGCACTGACACATCATCACTTTAGCAAATACAGTAGTTGCTTATTGACACATCTAGTAAATGCAAAGAAACATTAGCATTAATTTCAAGTTGTTCATGTGTCAAACTGACACATCCGGTCCAATTTGTTGTCTATATGCTGATTTGGACTCCACCAACATTTTGGCCATATATCAGAATCTATAGCTGCTAAATGCTTCAATTATTTTATCCGTGACTTGCTAACATTGTCTGTCTGCCCCTCGGAGCTGGACAGGCACAATCTCTGAAAGCAACCTACTTCCTTGAATATATTACAAATGTCTAGTCCAGTCTAGTTTTTGGACATTTTATGCAGGATCATTTCATATCATATATTCAACTTGGGTGTACCTCACTCCCCTAATCTCTCTGTTACCCATTCTTGTCCAAAAATGTGAATCCTTTCCTGCTATCACCCCCTAACACTCACTCCTCCTCTCTATCAGAAACACTCTGCAGCTGCCTGACTGCACCAGAGGTGTTATCGCAGCTTGACGACACAACACCAAGCCATTAATCTCATTACTGCACCACAAATAATTGAGAGGGAAAGAATAAGTTACAAAAGCAAAATCGATTTAATATCAAGAAGGAAACAAGTGCGTCTCTCTGGGATTCACAGTAAGTCACCTGTCAGGAGAGACTAAGATGGATGTTTTGCTCCCGATGTAATAGACATCGCTCAGTAAATGGCATTATGACAAAGTTCTCTTGTCATTTCCTCGAGCTGTTCTGCCCACCCACTCCAGCCATCATTACACAATTAACCAGTTCAGATTCAAGTGTTAAAATCCAATTACACCATTTTCAAATAACAAATGCTTATTTTAGGATGCGGGACTATTTGGCTTATTGTCAAGCAAATTAATGGTACGACAGTTTACTTGCATGTAATTAATTAAATGATGAATGTGGTTCGTTTCTTATCGGACAGTGGTTGTTGTTGCTTTCCTACAAACACAATTGGGAATCTGGATTGGTAGGAAGCTGGTGAGGGATTATATTCTAGCAACAACATTAGTAGCCAAAGGTGTCATTACTCTTTAATCAAGCTCGGTCTTGTGATATATTGGCCAAATACGTCTATAAGGTAGAAGTGTTTATGTCCAGTTCCAAACAGCCACAATCGAAGGTTGGATGATATTTTTGGGTGAGATGCAAGTTCGACTTCTGCCAACTTTCTCACCTCTACTCACCTGGATAATCTGTGTGAATTGGATTTGCTCGTCAGATATTGTTTCAGCAAGTGAAAAAGAAACTCATCATCGTTCACACACTTCCTTGCCCTCCAATCCAGGCAATGGAAAGGCATTGGAGAGGTTTTTGTAGACAAGGTTGCATCATCTGACTCAAAACTGTATCATTTTAATAACATTTAGGTCAGTGTTTTAAAAAAAAAATAAATAGATAATATGTCTTATTTGGATACACATTTCAAAAAGACATCCTTTTAAAAGAGTTTAAATTGGTAATTTCTCATTTTATTACTGGTTAATAAATAATTTGTTAATCATTTGATAGATTAGCTGCTATTAAAAACAATTTATGGGAAGCTACATTTAAAAATCCAGGTGATGTGTTTTAGCCTTTGTATTAGATAAAAAAGCTGCTCTAAAAGTTGGTCCATTGATAAATATTTGAGTTGATTTGCTTTCTAATGTGCAATCTGGTCTGCAGCTGTGAGTGCAACAACAACTATAGCTGTTCAGTTTAATGGAATAAGTAAACAATATAATACCCATTAACAAAGCCATTAGTGACGACTTATAAACCAATAAAGTCATAGTGTGGCATATTCAAACCCCAACCAAACTTACAGTGCATGCAGCAGCCCGTGCCAAATTCAGAAGCTTCCCGGCAGGAGAGCCTTGAACTCGTGCAGGGAGAAGTCAAAACTTGAGGACAGATATCAAGTCGCTGGCCCGTCTTCTCAACCTGTTGCTGCAGGATATGCAGTCACATCAAAGGGCACGCCGTGTTCACACAGAAGATCACTGAATTATACAACAAAGAGCGCTCCAGCCTCCTGCATTTGTCTCAATACTGTGACCCACTGATATGTGTGCATCTGTTCTTTGATTTGCATTGAGGGGGACTTTGAAACAGATCCAGTTCACCATTGTTACAGTATTATTCTAACATTCCAGTCTCAGATAACACATGATTCCTGATGCCATTCATACATTTAATGACCTGTATTGGAGCAAATCAATCAGCTAATCAGAACCCAGTCTGCTGGGGTAAAGTCCTGTGTATGACCCATCCAACCACCAGACTTTCAATCACACTTTTCCTGCTTTTTATATAACTGCACCAAGGGCCGCCTCCAGAACTGACACTGGAGGGGTAACTACTGCGTCATACTTGGAAGCGCAGGGTCGCCGACCAGCCTGCTGTATATGACGCATTGGGAGTGAGAACCGTCTGTCCCATCTTATGAGAGACAGCCGTTAGCTCGGAGCAGCTATTTTAATGCCTCCCCATGTTTTTCTACGCCGATGAAGACATGTTTTATGTCAGTGTTGGCTGTCATACCTTTCTAAAAGCTCTTATTTTACAGTGGGCTCCAGGTTTTATCTGGTAAAGCGTTTCTTTCTTGTGGGCAAACAGCTTGAAGTCGACATTTCAGTGAGAATAAACAGGTTGTTGCTGTGTCACGGTTCATGAGAATGAAGCCGTTGTAATGAATCAAATGGAAAGTGCTGATTTATTTCAGAAAATTAAACAACTGTTCACAATAAATGCAACTAAATCTCATCTACATTTGCCACTGCTTGTCACAATAAATCAAAATGATATTCATATTCCATTTCGAGCATATTCAGGCTGAACCTGCATACAGGTAGCAAGCTTTCAATTTGTATTGTTTCAAATCAAATCAAGCCCCTCCTGGCTCTGTGGATGAAGTGTTTTCAGAGTGAGTGAGCCCTCCAAAGTCTCCAAAGCATGCAAAGTTTAAAAAAAAAAAGAGACTAAGGTGAGAAGTTATTCTTTCTTGGTTTAAGTTGTTCTTCCTCAGCTTTTCTAATTCTGAGAACTTAAAACACGTATGTTCTTAATCTATGACATAACTTTTGCACAGTGACTGATAAACACACACACACACACACACACACACACACAGCATGTAGAGTCTTATTCCTCCATGAAAATTGTAATAATCCTCCCACTTTTTTTGGAAACATCTGGCAGGCATGGCCCGTCACATGCTGTGTTATAGTGCCAGCCGTCTGATCATCACACCTCCTTAACGCATGACAGCATTACGAGACCCAACATATAGAAGTGACATATCTCTGTACCTCACAGGTGTCAGTATCACTGCTCCCGGCACACTAAATATGGCTTGATTTATGAGGCGGCTAACAGTCCCTGCTGTAACATATGGTAAAGACATCCTGTATGCATGATGAGGAATCCATAAAGGAGCCACTGCAGCTGATTTATAGCAGCTGAATACGAGTGCAGAATCACCAACATCCACTTTTTGTCAGACTTAATTTTTCAACCCCATTCACTACGAGAGTAAGAAAACATTGCCAGGAAATTCTCATATTAATCAAGAGTGGAGTAGATGTGAGGAAAACAGTAATGTGGGGACCATGACAAAGCCTTTTTAACGTATGCTAATGACGACTTCCATCTAAGACTGGATAAGCACTTAGCATGTCAACCACGAATGATGCAGTGGGTGATAAATAAAAGAGATCCTAGCTCATGTTTCATTTCCAACTGGTTCTGTGCTGGGAAGAAAACCAGAAACTGTGATCCAACCTACATTCAAATGTTAAGTTTGGTGACAACCCATTTTTAGGACAATCCAGTTTGTTTCATCAGGCTCAGTTCCATTTCTAGTTTTGATCCCTAGCCCTCATTTTTGAGTGCACAAGGAGTAGGAACTGAAATCTCCCCATATGAAATGAGCCCCCTTCAAGGCCCTCATACGTTCGTTGTTATCAGTGGCATGTATGTAAAGAAACACAACCTGACATTTTCCGAAATGCCTTCTTCAGTTACAATGATTTCTCTTGGATTACCATGGCAACCCTGTTATCATCACAATCAATCAATGAAAACCCCACAAGTCCACGCAAAATGCATTAACCCCTTATTGATGGCACATGTGCAATCAATAAAAATGGAAGGTTAGCTAGCCAGCTTGTGAGTTAGCTACCATGACATCATGCTTGTTATAAATAAAAAGGACCGTTATACATTGAAACAACAGAGTTCTCATAACCCTCTTTTTGAAGTGTGTACTTTGTATGTGACACCTCTGCTGTTACAACTCCATCCTTGGGGAAACACTGCATAGAATTCTACAATGGCTTCCTATTTAATCCTGTCGCTATACTTCCTGGGTATAATGATGTGTGAAAGGTATTTATCGGCTTGCGGAAAACTTTGGGAAAGATTCAGAGAGACAGTCTACTGTGAACACTGTCAGGAAGATCAGCTGTCATTTCTAAACCGCCAGTACTGAGACACTTGGCAACGCAGTCGGTTTTTGGATGTAAGAGGAGTAAGATTGTTCTATGTGCTTCAGCCCTGAGGCTCATCATCTGAACATCCATAACTGAATTTGTGATGAACTACGTGAACCCTACATCTGCGATATAAACAAATATAGAACGATAGAAAGAGATGATGGGGTCTGATCATAAAAATCATTCTCACTTTGTTATAAACATCCTGGCTTTCCCTGATGCAGATTGCCAAAATGTAAACAAATATGATAAGAATAAGGAGAGGGAGGTTTTATTATTCAGTATTCAGACCTTCAGAGAAGTTCATCTTCAAAACATTTCTTTGTAACATTTCAGATTTATTTACCTGCCACTCTTTATCCACTCTTCTCATCTTCTCACATACAGGGAAGTCGTCAAAGAGATCATCTCAACTATGTCTCATCCAGTTAGTGTTGATTTACAAATGAGATGAAGAAAAAAAAATCTGTGAAAACTATTAAACAAAACATGTCAGCACGTTCATAATAATAAAAAACAAAATGTTGATCTTAGCCACACCATCTCCATCTCTCTATGACCTATTCTCCATTTTACTAACTCTAACTATTTCCATCCACTTTCCTCTCAGACTGTAACTTTCTCTCTGGTAGCAGAGGTGAGCTCTGGCAGCGCTCCAGAGTAATATCGATGAGGACAAGTAAACTCTGGGCCCTCAGCCCGACAGAGCAGCTACAGAAGGTGTCATCATAAGCCGGGGGGGCAAAGAGTTTAGTGTGCAGCGTGCTAATGCTTTTATAAGATAATCAAAGAAAAGTACAGTGAACAATTACTGTTGGGAGTGAACTTTGTGTACCGTTGCACTGCTGCTGCCTCTTGATGGGGACGGCTTGAGGTCACGCATGACACTAAACTTAATCACACAAATAGCAGTTCTGATGCTCTGCTGATGTTTCCCACCGTGGATCTGAACTGAGTCAATATTATCCACTTCAAGATAACATTCATTATAATATACCACTCAGCATTAACCAACGTAACGCTGCAGAGGTGCTGTGACAACGAGCAAGTTAATAAATCCTGAACTGAAACATAAATCGGTTCCTACAGAAGTGGGAGTCTTGGAATCTTAGATTTTTATTCAAAATATTTTCACAGGCATAACAAAAATGCCACAAAACACATCAGAACAGTTCAATGTTAGCAAAAAAGGTTTCCCCTTCTACAGCTACGTAGAGGCTGATGTCTGGTGCAATGCTGTCTTGATTAAAAAGCTTTGCTACGAACTTAAACCTTTATCAACAAGGAATAATTTACCAGGCTTCCGCTAGGCCAGGCTGTGTGTGAAACGCTCATTAAAAACACATTTAATATCAGCCCTCATCAGACACAAGAGCTCCAACAGAGTGAAGCTTCAACCTGTCAGTCAACGAGCACGAGTGAGGGAAAGTGGCAATGTGCTGCGTCTTTGGCACCAAAAAGATTTCTCAGTTGTCAGTCACCAGGACCTTTACAGCTTTCCTCTGTAGTTGTGACCGCTCAGGTTTAGAAATGACAGAAATCGATAAAGGAGCTGAATCTGAACTCACTTTAGTTTTTTAGTTTCGAGCTGGAGTTCTATAGGTTGCCATTATTTTCCCCCCAGGTCACAGTTGCTATGTCTGAATATTGAGTTCTGTCTCTCACTGTCTGTTACTCTTAACAACCAAGCCTGTGCCGGCAAAAATGTAATGGGCCATTTTTTCCCTGCTGCTTCCAGAAAGTCTTGTATTCTCAGTCGGGTTCTGACAACAGCTCTCACTTTCTCCTGCCGGCTTGGCTTTTTACAAACAGTATCACCAAAGTCTCTGCTGTTAAAATGAGAGCATTACAAACTCCAGTTCAGTAATTATTCCATATCTGAATAAACAAGCTGTTCTCAGAGGAAAATAATGTCTCCAGAACACTGTTTGAAGGCAGAAAGATGGCAGGGTCCACCAAATAAATTAAATGTATGTCTTGGAGTTAACCCACATGCTCAGTTTTTCCTCACAACAGCATGCCAAGCCGACAGTACCTGAACCAGGGACAATAACACTGGGCTAAAAATGGGCTGACTTGGCTTATGATCAAAAACTAGCAGGTGGACAACAGAGGTAACATGACCAAACATCAAGCGACAGCAACAACACAAGACATATAACTGAGCAAGACAGCCAATATTATTTACTATTCAACAGCAACAAGTGCAGCTCAGCGTCTGTCATGCAGATTTTGATTCAGCAGCAGCTAAAAGCCAATCTGAGATCTGCTCTGGTTTCTTCTCTCTCGCTCAGTCACTGCCTCTTTTTCTCTTCTCAGAAACTTCTTAACTAATTTCCCTTCGTGGGATCAATTAAGTATATCTTAATCTGATTTTCTGCTTCCTCCGTCAACGTCCTCTTAGTCCTCGTATTTTTAATACGTGCGTCAAACACTGATCAACAAGGAGGTGTACTGATTTTACGACGCAGACTGTGAAATTTAATCACTGGTCAAATTATTAAACACAGTTTGTGCAATAACTCTTATCAGTGTTGCATGTCCCATCACTTGAGCTTTGATGTTACCTACAGCTAATTAATTAACATTTAGCTTGATTATGAATTAGCTTCCGCTGTTTTAAAAAAAAACTGTATCCTGTTCTACGCACACCTGTGGGTCTCCGTCATTCAGTGGCACCTGTTATGTTCGATCAGGGGAGTCCAGCAGACTGCATGTTGGCCTCAGCTCCGGCAGAGGGAACTGTGCTGTGGTGACTTCATCACTTCAGTGTCACCCATCATTACCCGGGTCGGGACGCCTCCCAACAGTGTTTATGTTTTATAATCAGCCCACAAATTCATGAAGACACACTGTGCGCACAGAAATGGTGACGTTAACGATGTGAGTGAACGCTTTTTGAGCGTTTACAACTCGTTTCTGAGTAAACACAGCTGTGTTTACTGCCTGAATTTTGGCGGCCCGACTTTCAGGGCATGAAAGCCGGTCACTGGAAACTCTCCCGGCTGCTGGCGCTCTTGGACGGGCTCAACAAAAAGACCACACGGAGGAGGGCTGGTGCTTTGTTCGACATTCCGTCACTGCTTCGCTCTGACTAGTCTGTACAAAACAAAAAGGCGTCTACGATCTGGATTTAATACAGAAAATGGCACACATGATGAACTGCAAGACTCTAGCTACATCAAGCAGCAGAGTTTCTGTGCATTTCAAAAGACATGGCCCAGAGTTATTTGTAGAAGATTGTACAGACAAGGCAGTACAGAATTTGTTCCCTCGTTACTTTATTCTTTTGTGCAGCACGTCAAAAGAATCAAGGGCATCTCCACTGTAGCATGTCTATCTTTATACTGCATAATCGGAAACCAGTTTATCCCAGAACAATGAAAAACACACCCAAAATGATTCACATAAAGCTTTGATGTTGGACTGGTGGCTGCAGGTGTGTAATGTGAGCAAGTCAATCTCAAAGCTGGAAAGAGCACCGCTACAGTTCTTTTCATAATCACTCCCGGGGACCAACTTTGCACATAAAGTAACAGTGCTTCGGGTGATTTCATGGGATGTCGTCTCATTTTAGCAAGTTAGCAGTACAACGCAATGAAGCTCATTTTGGAGACACAGTAAAAGCTCAAACACTCATTATGTGTACTGATAAAAACAGCCCTCTAAGAAAATGCTTCCCTTTTTACATCCTGTGGAGAAAGTGTATTTAAATCTGGTCCTTTAGTCAGAGTCCTTGGGGAGAGGGTTGTTCACACTCTCGAATTTGGATAGTGGGAACACCATTATGCTAGACAGTTTTAAATCAAGCAGTATCCCCATTTAAGTGTCCCTCCCTATAAAGTAGAGGGATAAATGAATAAAAGCAACATGTAACAGGTACTAACAGGCAGTAAAATTTTCAGCACTGCCCATCACACCCCCATTATCCTGGTTGCATTTACATTCACCCGCCTCTTTATGGCTCTCACACCCTGGAAGTGGTAATTCTGGCTTGTAAAGCAAGCAGAGAGAGAAGGGAAAATACTGAGTTTAAACGACGCACACACACAAGACTTAAAGAGACAACAGGGAAGTGAGTCGTGTTTTCCTTCTCTTCTTCTTCTCAAACCAACTACTCTGTGTGCCGTTTTTGCTCCATTTAATGTGATGATGTGATCAGTTGAGAAGCGTTACTACCTCTGCCAAGGAGGTCACATGACTACCTCCGCCCATCCATTCGTCTCCGACTGATGAACAGACCGGCTGGAGGGAAACCGTATACCATACCGTTTCACCACAACCCAGTCAACAGAATAAAATGTTGGCAGTTAACATTTCTGCCAGCCACAGTTTTGGTTGGTCTGCAGGTTTCATAGGCTATTGACCCTATTAATATTTGCTCAAAACGTGACATATCGAACATCCCATGTTTATTATATGACTTAAAAATTGGAAGTTCGCATCTGCGTTTCGGTCCAAAAAAAGTCCAAACTAAATAGGACAGAAGAAGCCTTGTGTATTCAGGTCATCACATTTCATTGACTACAGTATACTGTTCACTGTTGACCCACGTGAACTGAAACCAGCCATAGCTGTGGACACAAAGACGACTGCCTGAACAAGATGACCCAACCCTGCAGTTGGTCAGAGCTTTGCATTGACATGACTACAGGTAAAGCTTCTTGGTATCTACCTACAGTGCACTGTTCCCTGTGTTTCAATCCACCATTTAAATTCTGCATGCATATTCAAAATGAAACCTTCTTCATTCATCGCTGTAGTACCTGCTGCCGCTGTCCCGTCCTTATCCTGAGTATCTCTCCTTCTCTAATTCTGCATCCTTGCACCTGAGCTCTAACTGTGGCCGATATTTATTTTCATTATTCTGGAACACTCATTTAAAGTCTGTTTTGTCCTGGGTTTACACACTTTGGTGCTGTCTGTTGAGATAAAAATAATTCAATTGGGCTATTTGTTGTGTTGTTTTGCCAATGTTCAGTAAAATAATGATTCTTCTGAAATAAGCTGGTCCAAAGACTGTGGCAGTTCGCAGTGTGGAGCCAGGAGGCAGATGAATTAAAGTTTGTGTATCCACCGACACAGAAATATGCATACTGTGATTAAATATAAGTACATACATAAATTCCAGACTACGCTTTGGACAGATGAGGGGATAACATTAACACTTGCATAGACCACAGAAAGGAGGTCAAGGTGGATGGATGGTTCACCAAAACATCTGACTTTCACACGAACTGTTTGTTTCTAATTTCAGTCAACACTGTTTTAATATAGCATGACCACAGTCATTATCAGATGTTTATTATTCTGACCATGATGTGAAAGATCCCTAAACATTATAAAGGTAGTTATTTTAACCCAAGTCATGAGCTTTCTCTGATCAGAAACATTATTAGCCATAATTGCTTTATTATGATGTGCTGATAGCTATTCATTAACTTTACCTTCTATCTAACACAAACACATGCATCTACACACAAGACAGCATTTTATTTGTTCAATTTAAGAGGGGATCAGAATATTTGAAACACCACTGACCGGCATTGTGCGAGTAAATACTTAACAAGTATATAGTCCCAACTAGTTCAACTAGATCACGTTAATTTCTTTCACATGCTTCTATATTTCTTCTGGCTGTATGTTTAGAGGTTGTCTGATGGTGATGGTTTGTGCTTGTGTGTTTCCTATGATGCAGCGGGTTGTGAGCTGTAGTTTCCCTGGTAAACACACCGACCACTTGGCTGTCGCAGCTGCAGTGTCTCTGGGCTCCGTTAGATAGAGTGGACAGGTCTGGTGGCAGCACACCCTGCAACCAACTGGCCAGTCCGCTCTACCTAAACAAGTCAGAGCCACTCTAGGCCGAATGTACTTTTACTGGTAAAACGACCGACCCAAACACATGAACCGCTGTATCAAAACAACTAGCAAAAAACAGACAGCGCAAGAGCTACTGTGTGTTAACTGTTTGAGTCAAGTGTAGAAATGGCAACCAAGGAAGCAAACCAATCACACGCTGAGGAGGCCGGATCATCAGTACACGAGTCGTCAGCTCTCAGAGGAGTTATTGGTACTCAACGTCACATGATTCATTGGAAAAGGGTTTGTTCAGTTCAACGTTCAATTAATTTTACTAACTAACAATGAACTGTTCAACTGTATGACAAACATGAAGGTAGATTTTACAGCAGAGCGATTATATTTCATTGCATTTTACTGTACATGGGTTCCTAATAAAGTGGCAAATGACTATGTCTCTTTTTAGAGGAACACATCTTTTCTCATCCTTTCCTCCCCCAGTCTCATCAACACCCACAGTGTGTACAGTACAGTACAGCACACATACTGTAGCAACACCTAACCTCTTCATTCACAGCGTGCAGTGCATTCACTATAAGTTAATCACTCAGAGAGAGTCCACTGTTTATATTTTGTTTCATCTTCCTCTGCACTTCCTCTTCTGGAGGCTTCAGGTCATTATTTGTTTCCTCACTGAAGCCATTTTAATAAGATGTTCCAGCCCAGTATGTGAGTGTTTCTTTAGGTTTGGTCACTCTTAAGACAAATTTGTATTCATTATGTCTGACTGTTGGAATTCAGAAACCACGAGCTGATGTGATTATGCAAGCTTCCACCTCCCACGTCCAGGAATACAATAACAATATCCTGATGAAAGAGTGCAAATGTGTGTTTCCTTCTGCATTTAATTATGTGTAATAGCACATTTTGGACATGAGTGTCACATGATTGAGACATGATTAAATCAGATGAAAAGCGACAAAAGAGACAGACACCTGAGGGCGGTGTGCTGCAGGAGAACACACAGAAGAACTTCTCTCTGGGACTGTGATAGACACTGAATGATGGTGATCTGTATGAACATCTGACTGATAATAACAAGTCTAACTGAATTACTTCAGCTTCAGTCCTTTTTCAATAAGTGTCTTGATTGCGTCTTATATGCCAAGCACTTTATTTTTCTGTTATTGCTGTGGACGTCTTACGGATGATATGATAATATAACCAGTGAAGGGTGTTGGGTCTAATGGTTATTTTTGAGACTATAGTTTTGTTCATTTTAAGGCTGAATGGGATCTAAACTATCAGACACACACACACAGTGAGATGTGTTATCAGTGGAATGTGACAAAATAAATACATTTTTTGGAATGAAGGACTAAAACTTGAAATTAGATATTTTGTCCTAAGAAGTGTCTTTATTTTATCTAATTTGTTTTGAAATGTTTGAGCTGTCTCCCTGCGACACCACACACTGATTCAAACGAGGAGTTCGCGATGAATTGATCATTTGAATCAGGTGTGTTGGATGCGTGATGCAGCTTCATCTCACGCTATTATGCAGCTGTCATGTCATATTTTCAGACTTAAATCAAGGTCCTGTTTGACTTTGTGACTCGGAAACTCTATATTATTTTCACTAATAGAACCTTCTGGGAATTTTTACCTGCCCCTCTCAATTAAAAAAAAATGAGTAGTAGTACATGTTCTGAAATGTTATATGATTGATTTTATTTCCTCACTGGAGTCCCTGAGTGCACTGATTGTATGAATGTGCCAAACACAACTCCTGGTGCAGGAGGCAAAAAAGAGAGTCCTTGTCATCTGATGAGGTGCAAGAGTCATGTCAGCATCCTGTTGGCCAACACTACTTAAGTCTGCTGTATTTTTCAGGAACATTTCCAAAGCAGCCGAAAAGAGAGTTGTTGTATTGACCAGAGGATTAGGAGAAGGATCTGTCCAGCAGGCTCCATGCAACATTTATCAGCTCTCCAGCAGCAGCAGAGAAGAGAAAGAAGAGAGGGGGAGGGAGAAGAGGCTGTCTCTGCCGCCTCAAAAGCCTGCGGTCGATGTTTTCAAGCTTCCATTAATGTTGCAAACGTTGTCTCGCCAGCCCAAAAAGTAGAAAAAAAGCAGAAAGGGAGGAGAGAGATGAGAGAGACTAGTGAGAGGACAGAGCTGTGGAGGTGCAGAATGTTTTATCTCCTGGACAGAGTTGCAGTCGAGAATGTGATTGTGCTGCTGTGGTTAAATCTTCTCGCAGTCGCTGAGAGCTCAGCCGTTCCCCTCTGCCTCTTCAGCCATAATCCTTATAACATTACACGTGATTACCATTTGGTATCTTTTGACCTTAAAAGCTTTTATGTACATCTCTTTTAACAAAATGCCTGACGGATCTTGTTTTGTTAAAACCTGTAAAATAAAATATGAAGTAAAGTTTATGGTATCTATGGATTCCTGGTTTATTTTCTTCGCTTTATGTTACATTTTTGGTGGGAGTAACAACAGAAATTGAGCCAACTGCCACTGTAATCTTTTCCATCCCACAGGATGTGAATGTTGAGGTCCTTGTTGACAACACTATCGCATCTTATAATAATGAAACTTCAGCTTAACCCCTCTCCAGTATTACTCTGACTGCATACTCCAGTCTTACCAATCTAAACTTGACATTTTGCATATAGCAGACTTATTCTAACATTACAAGCTCTATATCCAGTGGGACTTAAACATTTTGTCACAAAAAGATCATGTTTCCATAGTGTAAAAGTCTACCCAGAGTCTTTGGAGGAATTAAAGAGGCATCCTTTTTTTTTTTTTTTTTTTTTTTTAACCTTTCACTGATTGGTGGCATGCAAAGCTAAGAGACGGGGAGATGTGGTATGTAAAAAAAGTCATTTTTTTTAGATGCGCTATAACCAGTATGATGCGCCAAAGCATCCTACTGTTACATCACACCAATCTATTCAAATAAATTAGATAAAAATAAAAATACGCTTGGAACAGTAACATTTGTCTGATATTGTTTTTCTTCAGTACATTCAATTGTTAGTCCACATGCAAGTCACTACAGTAAACGCACAAACACAGATTTCCTTGGTAAGAGGGAGGAGATGTAATTCCCGCTTCATAACAAGATATCAGTCCAAGGATTTGACCCCAACAATGAGCAAACACACTAATCAGAACTCAGCAAGAAAGATGGAAACAAAAAACATTTCCTTCCATAAATGACACATAATATCTATAAGAAAAAAAAATGTTAAAAGACAAAACGAAGACCCAATGGATAACATGAATTCCGAGAGGGAAAGAGGTTACACATCACAGCACTGAGAACATGTCAAAATATTGTGTTCACTGTGTTTGATGGGCTACAGTTGTACATACGGGAGAAGGAGAATAATAGCTCCGGTTGTTTGCCAAGAAGAGGCTATTCAGGCAAATGCTGATAGTACCAACCCATTAGCTTGAAGAGTTTGAGAATGGGAGAATAAACAATTAGAATAATTACATTTTCCACTCTGTACTTACCACAAGTGTTAACCCCAAGACTGAGGCTAAACTCATTACAGAGAGCCGGAGACAAAGGGAGAGAGGGAGAGGAAGATGAGGAGCGAGGATATACATTTCAGCAAATTCTATTAGAAAAAATGTTAATATACTCTACAAATACTGGTCAGGGGAGAGTGCAGGTGTGTGTGTGTGTGTGTGTGTGTGTGTGTGTGTGTGTGTGTGTGTGTGTGTGTGTGTGTGTGTGTGTGTGTGTGTGATTCTTGCCCTTGATTGTGACCCTGACAGTTTCAGAGATCTGCTGCTCTGTAATCTCTGTAATCTCTAATCTGCAAATTTGTGTGTCTGTGTGTGTGTGTGTGTGTGTGTGTGTGTGTGTGTGTGTGTGTGTGTAAGAGAGAGAGTGACAAAGAGAGAGATAATAGTGAGTGTGACTAGTTCACCCTGTCTGGCTTCAGGTTTCCCTGCTGAAGCAAGTCAGGAGGTTCAGAACCATGGACAGTGTCAGCGTATCACAGACAAGAACTCTGACAAGCCGTGTCCCAGTTCCCTGCGACATACTGCAAAGGCCGACTAATGGTTTATAGTAGACCACGTTTCATATTAGAGTGCAATGTTTCTGCAAAAAGATGGATGCAACAAAAGATGTGGAAGTCTTCCGAGATGTGGACTTGGACTTGGACCTTGGGACTTATATTCAAGGCACGGCAGCTGCTAAATTTGAAGTCCGGACACATCAAGTGAAGTCGATTTAAGTCTTCATCAATAAAGTGCAGCTTAATAAATCATTCGATATCTTTTTGTTTGTAAGGTTCAATTTATATTTTATCAGGAAGAGTTTCAAGTTCTGCTTGTACACAGCCAGAGACTAGCTTAATCAACTTGACTTGTATCTGACTTTGAAGTAGTATCTGTCAAGTCTTTGCCATTTTCTTTGAGCATTTATTTTGTTGGCATTCACAATGTCAGGAATGTCCAAGAGTTGATTATCATGGTTCTTTATGCACCTCATTTTAGTCATGCGGGTGTTACAGGTGGTAATCTACTACTCCACTTGGCTGCTGTAACTGTCTCTCCTGGCCTAGATCCTAGAGACCAAGCTGAATTCGCCCTCCCTTTGTGTTTGTCTTCCTTCTTTTCAGCTCTCTCCCTCCGCAGAGCAGATCTATGCTTAACAGGCTGGATACACTGGAAGCATCCCATGTGTCCAGCCTGTAAGCCCTGAGGCACCCTGACCCAGCAGAACCTCAGCTGTACTTAACCCCTGCACCGGTCCTGACACTTTTTAAATGAAGTGACTCCTCCTGCAAGGCCAGGTGCACACAAAAGAGAAACCCCAGCACACACTATTGTCACGCAATCCTTGTTCCTGGCCTACAGCATATTGTTAAAGCACGCATGACACATTCATTTCCTCAGTTTAGACTTCATTGTAATGCTGATGTATACAGTTGCCAGTGAAAAACAGAGTGACCTGGGTAAATAAGTGCATGTACATTCAATGAAGCCTCCAGCCGTCACACAACAAGACATGTGTTCTGCTCTGGTCGCCTTGTATCTCTGAACATTTTACACATATTGTCTCCATCTGCTGAAACCTTTGCCGCCTCTCTCCTTCCTCCCTCATGCCTCCCAACTCTGCCACGAACAATGTCCTCTCTGGCTCCCTTTCTCTGGACTCTGTATGCTCTCACCTCTCAGCAGGCTCACCTGACCCCTCCTGCTGTGTTATTGTCTGACTCAACCACCTCATGGGCAGCAAAATGGTGCAAATCCAAGCACCCTGAGAACCTTCTTGCCTCACAGTCTCTCCTCTTTCTCTGTCTCCTTATCTGCAGCTAAAAGCAAGTCCTTTCAATCCAATAAAATCAACCGTCCTTCTCCAACACCAACAATCTCTTTTCTACCATCTCTACCCTCCTTGACCCCTCCCTCCTTTCTGCCAATGTTTTGGTAACCCTGGTTACCTCCCACCCCACAGCGACCTGCCCTCTTGACTCCATCCCCTCTCACCCTTTTCAGTATATTGCGCCTGACCTCCTTCCTTTTCTCGTCAATAGCTCTCTAATAACTGGCGGTTTTCCACACAGTCTTAAAGTAGCTAGTGATCCCTCTCTTCCATTTTCTTCCTCTCCAACACTTGCAGCATGCAGTCACAGAATCAGAAGGCTTTTATTGTCATTGTAAGCTTAGCAAACAATGAATTTAAGAGTGTAACTCTCTTTGGTGCAACTAGACTCTCTGCATATCTCCATATCTACCAACTCGCAAATTCTGTCTTTTCCCTGATCTCAGACAGAGATAAGATCACTGTGTGTCTGACTGACAGCTCTCAGTGCATGTCTGCAAACCACCTGAAGCTCAACTTTGACAAAACTGAGCTCCTCTTCCTTCACGGGAAGGCATTTCCATTTCATGACCTCTCCTTTACCACTGAAAACACAGCGGTCCCATTGGCTCGAACTAAAAGGAACCCAGATGTGTCGCTGGATGACAAGCTGTCTTTTGCTGCCAACATCACTGCAACGACCCACTCCTGCAAATACTCCACAACATCAGGAGAGTCCATGTCCATTCCTAATTCATGAGGCAGCACAGGTTCTGGTCCAGGCAGGCTCTTGTCATCCTGTATAGAATTAACTCACTGGAGGTGTGCCTGCATGGGCCATCCGGTCACTGCATCGTATTCTGAATGTTTTCGTTCTACTCTCCACACCCTGCATGGGCTGCTCAAACCTCCGATGCTGTGAAAGGCTCAGTCCTGTTCTGTATCCAGGACACCTCAGCCTCTCCACGACGCTCTGCTACAGCTTCCTACAGCCTCACTGAGAGTGTGGCCCAGTCACCGTTTAACAAAATCCTGACTGATTGCTGTCCTGGCTCAATCACTCATGGAACAAACTCCCCATTGACATCCAGTCAGCAGAAACTCTATGCATCTTTTGTAAAAGGCTGAAAAACGTGTCTGTCCATGGACCATTTAAAAAACAATGAAAGAACAATATTTATATTTATCCGTCTCTTATTTTCTTCTTTTTTTGGTTTGTATCCTCGTGGTTGAACGCACTTTATGTAAGTTGCTTTGAAGGAAAGCATCTGCTAAATAAATAAAATGTACTGTGACTGCAAACTGCAATTTGTTCACATTTTTAGATTAAAAAAATGGATCCAAAATCTGACAATAGACAACTCCGTAATAGAAGTAACCAGTTGTTGCAGCCCTTGTTTATTGGCTCAGTGCAGTTGGGAGGACCTGAACACTCTTTTTTAAATAACAGCCAGATGTGCCACCATGTTCTTCTACAAGATCTGTGTGTGTGTTTGTGTAACAGTGAAGGGGTCAGCCACTTTTTTAATGAAGCAGTCATTTTCATAAGTGAGTGCAAAGCAGTTTTGTGTGCTTGTTGAGCATTTTGTCCATGTGTGTATGTGTTTATGCTGCGATCTTGGTGTGCGAAAGAGGAAAGGAGGCACAGCGACCAACAGCACAGCTTTTGAATACAAATCTGCACCCAACTCTTTGCTTCATTGGCTGCAATAACAACCCCCTCCCACACACACACACTTGCAAAATGCTTTCTCTGATAATTAACTTTGGCCATATCTCCCGCACACACTCACAGACACACAAAACTGCAACTACACACATTTGATTCTTGATTCCAAGGGGAATCCTTGGCGGTGATCAATGTTGAGAACCTTCTCTGTTTCACTTCCCTGGTCACTGGTTATTACAGTGTAACGAATCTCATTTAATATGCACACTTACACACAAACATACACCCACACACATACCGTATTTCCTCACTTTGCATGCAATACCGCACTCACATTTAACACACAAACAGCCGTCTGTACACACACGACACAGTACTTCCCTCTCACTCCCTCGTCAACGTGAAGGAACAGTGCTGGCAGGTTTGCACACAAACACAAAATGAAATGCAGAAGGAATAATAACCTTTAATTGAAAAGGTTGTACCAATATCACCACATTCCACACAAAGTTCCAGCTGTTTGTGTTCTGAGGCTTTTCTGGATTCATACATAATTAATTGGGAATGGTTATTAGCAAAAGTTAAACGAGCCACAGCTTGTTCCTGTCGTAACAATACTGCTTTCTGATGATGACTGTGTATATCCCACTGGTCGGCCACAATAAGGAGAGATTACATCACTAACTTACTGTGTAAAGAGTCAGTTCTTCCAACACAGAAGATTGTAAAAATGTTTCTAAACTATGTACGACAAAAACACTTATGTGCTTTGACTGCATACCTTTAAACTGTTAAATATGTACTTATAAAGCACTGCTACTCAAACAAATGATTTGATTTAAAATGAACTATGCACCGTTTAGCACTTCACGTGATATAAATGGTTAAATTCAAATAATACTGTATGTGACCAAACTACAGGAAGGTTTTCTGTTTTGTCTCATTCTGCCCACATTTCACAAACGAATTGCTTTTTACATCCACAAGTATGTCAACATGGGTTCATGTACAACAACTGGCTTAGTGCACTAAGCTTATAGAACACTGTTACATTTATTCCTCAACAACTGAATCAGAAAAACAAAACACTTCACCGCTTGCATTTCATTATTCATGCTGAATGTACTGTATATTCACTCCTGTTGTAATAAACATAATAAAAATCCTGCCCTCACTGAATGTTATATTCTGCTGAATGCCTAAAGGCCCAATGCCTCTAAAGCAAAGGGACTGTGTAATGAATGCAGTCAACACATACTCGTACCTTAACAGCTGAATAAGTAGCTGTGTGGTAAGCAAGTCAAATGAAGTAAAATGAGAGTTGAAACACAAAACTGCCGATATGTGTTTCACTTGAAAGCACTACATTTAAGGCAAACAAAGACACACAGTAGAAGAATGTGTAGCGTCATACTAGTCATACATCTCTGAGGTAAAAACGGCTTCATTTTGCTCAGTTGTAACTAAAATAGGTATAATACACACATGTGGGTCTCAAGTCATTTGGCCCAAGTCTCAAGCAAGTCTTTTTTTCTTGGGTCACAAGTCAAGTTATGTCCTCACATGTAGTTAAAGCAAGTCAAGTACAAAAGACAGAACACGACTCGCTCCTGGTTTCAACTGAACAAATGATGATGACAGATATTACCTGTTAACAGGCTAGAGAGAGAGAGTGAGCTACGTAGTTGTGAGAGAACTCTGAGATTGTCTCTGGCTAAGGTTAGCTGAAATTTCAGATTCAAGATTCAACTGATCGTCATTTCTTTCTAAACTTTGTGAACAGAAGAAAACGTCACCAACACAAATGTTCCTATCTGAAAAAGCACAAGTACTGTAACAGCAGTGAAACAGGTTACATGGAAACAGAATAGTCGGCAGCACAACGTGTTCAAGTGCATTTAAAGAGGTTCAGTGAGAGTTCAGAGGTGACAGATCCACATCACATCATCAGCCCTTATGGACGAGTCTTCAAATGACGACTGATGTCGTAGTCTTACTGTCAGAAATCTCATTGAGCAGTTTATCTTTCACATGGGAAAGTCTTGAATCCGTGAGTGATGAGTTTTGGTGCAGGCATGATGATGACGATCTGATCCATAAACCAACAAGGTAGCATCACAAGGAGCATGACTGACAGCGCAGTCATCCAATAATGACAATGCCATTCCCAGTGGGTACTGATAACATGAATGACAGAAAGGAGTTTGTTGGAGGTGGAGGTGTGCAGCCTGGTGCCTGCAGCTATTCGTCAATTGCCTCCCTCTTGTTTTATTCAAGATTCAATCAATTGTAATTTCTTTGTGGATTTACATACATTAAAAAACTAAATGCCGATTATCCTCGCGCATAGCAGTGCCACACCAATAAATAGCTAAAATGTTTCTATCTAAAAACAGTAACACAGGTAACACAGTAAAGAAAATGTAGCAGTTTCTACAGAAAACTTCCAGTACTAATAAGAGGCTTAGAGGTCGGTTAAAGACGTCCAACCTATTTGACGTTAAAGAACGTCAAATAGGTTGGACCATCGTGTTTCACCATTCATCTATAAATCTTACAGTAACGGCTGAAAATGCCCCCAAAAATAAACAAGTTTGTAGATTTCACATTTCTCCACCATGCAGACCAAGTGCCAGTTTTCTACTCTAAAGTGACTGTTGTTGTCGCCATCGTAGTGGTTCTATTAGTTGATTGGAAAGTTCCATCGCCCTGGCAACCCGAACAGACACTTCACACCCTCACATCACAATGATTTGTCCACATCTCTGGTACAGTGGTTCCGTTGTCTTTCAATCTTCACAATTCTTCTTTCAGTCACACCTTGTATATTCTGTAGGTCGGACTTATTTTAGGTGGCTAAAATATGCCTCACTGCTGGTACAGTTTATGCACTGCTTCCCATCGGGGCGACTTGCTGTTTCTCCATAAAAGGTTGGGAGCAAGTAGCACACTGACAACGGATAAGTACCTCATACTACCTCACATCAAAAGACCTGAACTATCCATTTAATTCCACGACTTCTTCAATTGATTTAGCACAGCTGCTCTGTTGTTAGCGGTGCTGGGTCAGGTAGATTTATCAAAGAAGGCTGGGTAGTCAGGAGGAGGGGGCCTTGAAGAGACAAGGGGCTAAAACAGACAGAGGGATGATAAAATGCTGCGGCACTAAGAGAAAACTGATCTGTTTTTGAGCATTAAAGCATCTAAACCTATTCCATTAACCTGCTCAAACAATGACTTCTACTGGAAGCATGTTGAAGATGCTTATTAAAAATGTTTTGTAATGTTAATGATATAAAATCTCTGCAGTGGGGGATAAAATCCTCAACCAGCCCTCTTCTTAACCTTCTTTACTTAAGCAAGTGATATGCAAACTGCACAGTTCATAAATCACTGTAATGAAAGCAAGGGGAAAAAAGCGATGAAGAGCAAATAGTTTGGGCTTTCTGGTTCAGTGTTTTACAGTTAAGTGGATGCTGGATGAATGCCACAGGAATTATGTTTGGCCTGTATCATCTAAGTCAGGTCATCTTAGTTCAGGTCTGTGTGACGCTGAGCTCTGGGCTCATTTCAACATTAGTCCACTGGGCACTGGAGGGCTACTGGAGTGGATTATCAGAGAGTGGACATCTTTATATGGGGCGAGGTGGAGATGGACTACAGTCCACACAGTGTATCCATGTAGACTGTATACGGGAAGAGAATCACACGACTGGGAGGTAAAGGTGAGAGCTTTGGAGTCTTCCAGCTCGTGTTTTTGGTTTAACAGTCTAGCTCACCTCTTCAAATGAGCGGCAGCGGTTCACAAACATTAACTCACTGTACTCTGCAGCTTTAGACATACAAATTTAGTGACTAACTGGTGAACAACTATAGCTGTGCAATTGTTCAAGTTTTATTCTGTGTATCTTATTTTAGCAACAAACTTTAAAACTAGAGACCATGTTGCAAATGGATCACAGAAGCCCATCAACATATTCACCCTCTGACTCATGTGCTCTCAGCAGTCATTATGCATCCTTCCAGGCCCCTTGTTTGGACCAAGGCAATCTTTGAACTTGGCCTTCATTTTGATCTCAGAGACACCATCCTAGGTTTTACTGCATCTTGCATGGTTGTGACGCGATCGCTCTGACAAAATCTACCCACAGACAGACAGATAGACAAGCAGCAGATAGCCAAGTTGAAAAACAATACCAGCTACACTAGAGTGAAGAAGAATGATTGAGATCAGCATAACCCAGTGCCAAACTTAAAACAAATGTAGGCCAGGGGCAATAGGTGAGGGGGCAGATGACTCCTTTCCTACTTTCTATTCAAGTACTTCCAGCATTGAAATCAGCCTTCATTTTGATCTCAACTACACACCTGTAAAGTGTCGTGACTGAATCTTGTAGGGTTGTGACACGATTGCACTGACTAAGCAGGCCAAAATATAAACACCAGCCAAAGTACTCAAAACTACTTATGTCATTTCCTACACAATAAGGTGTCTCCAGGACTACATTTAACCATGATGACACACAAACAAAGACTCCCAAGGTGAAAACACTACCAGCGGATGCTGCTGGTAATTATGCCCGAGCCAACGTCATCATCATTGTCATTACTGGCTTGTTTTATGAAAGCTCAGACATCTGGGACTTTTTTGGGAGAACTAAACCAGAAAGACATCAAGGCTGCAATTCGAGTGTGAAGTTTAGTCTCTAATGTCACGTCAATAATTTTCTCCAATATATTTGAATAATATTGAATTTACAAAACAGAGAAAGGCAGCAAATACTCCACATTTGTGAAGCTGGAATCAGAATGTTTGCCATCTTCGCTTCACTTTGAATAAATAACTGATAATTAAAACATTAAAATTGTTGGTTGATTACATTTTATTCAAGTAATTGCACTCCAAGACACAAAGACGGAAATTAATCTGGCAAAGTCTTGCATACAAAAATGTTGTTGTCGAGTGTCTAACTCTTAAATCTTGTATTAGAGAGCTGTAACAGTGGATGAACGCGAGTCATTTCTTCCCCTGATGTGGTGAGTTTCACTAAAATGAACATTGTAAAAACAACAATGAAGAAGGAGGCAATAAATTCAAGACAATAAATTGTGCAGCATAAGAGTCATGAAGCTCTGATTTACTTCTTCTAATATCATACTGAAAAAAGATAATGGGTTTCTTCAGTGTGGATATGGGCCTATAATATCTGGACAGTGGTAAAGATAATGTGTTTTATCTTTATATAATCTGACTGTAGCAAATTCTCATTAGGCTCACATCACTAAGGCTAAAAAAAACCAAAACATAATGAACGTCCATACAATAAATCAGTTGTATCATGTCTCATAAATCATCCTGCCGCCACCTGTGAAATTAACTGGGGGAATCATATAAACAATAATAATCTCATAGCAAATTCATTTTAATGGATGCAATTCTGCATGTCTCTTACTGATTGGATAATGATAACAAATAAAGTGTGATATTCACATTTTCCTCAATATGATAGCTTACTACGGCCAACTGATTCCATACTATTAGACCTACAGATGCTATAAATAATGCAGGTTCTGTTTCTCTGCTGTTATTTTTCTACAGTGAACGAGAAAAGACAAACAGCTGAAAAACAATGAAAAGTGCACTGTACATTGTGATGGAGGGAGAGACTGTTGTGTTGAAACTGTGTTTCATAGTTTTGCCCTCCAGCATTATCAAGTAGAAAAGTGAACACTGTGAATATGGAGTGCAGACCTGGAATGAGACTTACTAAAATGAAAGAGAGAAAGCATGTTCGAAATGAATGGCCTTGGTTTATAGACGAAGGACAGCTCGTGCAACTTATTTCAGAGACTTTCTGCGCTTCTATGTATGCAGAGGTGCGTAACTTGGAGCTTTTATTTGAATGCTTTTAAAAGGCAAGATTGCACAAACGACTGGAGGAGATAAATGTTGTTGATGTGTTCATTCGGCCAGATTTATGAAGCTTCACGTAGTTTGAGAGGAGCAGTTATGTGCAGGAGATTTTCCTCCTTGCCGCGGTATAGATTTGTGCAGCAATGTTGAAGGACATTTTTTGGTGGAAAGATTCAATTAATCAGAGTTTTATATAAATCTCAGAAATGCACAATAATAAAAACAAGATTTTCTCTGTGTTGGTTAACAACACTAAGAGTCTGCAGCTACTAGGAGCTCTGTCCGGCTACACTTCGGTCGGGCAGTGATGTGAAATGCCCACCCATGGCGCATCGTGTTTTCACTGACCACTTAATTGATGACTCATGTACACCTCGCACAGCTGGTCCTCTGAATTTCCACACACACCCAGGTGAGGTGCATCATGTGTTCTGTTATATGTAGCATTACACCCACCTTCCCCCAGTCCATCACCCATGAAATCATGAATTCTATTCATTGCAATCAGTGTGAGCTTTTCAGATGGTTCAGTATGCTATTATAGTGTTATGTAACGTTCTGTGTGCAGGCCTGTTGAGCTGAGGGGTTCAGACAGGATACTCTCTTAAATAAAGTATATTCCAAACACAGTTCTCAAACAGAGGCATTATTATGACAGATATTACAAACAAGGCGTGATTCACAATAAGTTGGAATGATCATTATCGCAACACAATTTTATTCTCACTGAAACAACAATTAAAATAATGACGATGTGACATTTGTTGACATTTTCACATCTGGAGAACAAGATTTGAAGGCCAGAAGTACAGCACTTCTTAACTCAGTCTGTTAAACATTTTACCTACATTAAAACAAATTGCAGCTTCTGCAATTTGGATATTCCTCGTCCATACTGTGATTTTGATAAAATTGCAATCAAATATTGCCGCCTTAGCAGTCAGTGTTTCTTAACACGGTTCTCCATCTTCTCATAGTATTTAGTTTACTTAATACCATATGGTGCTGTCAAGGTGTACAATATTGAAATTAATTTTACACAGAAGTCGTTACACAAAAATTAATTAAGTCTGATGTGTTAAGTCTAATGGTTTTATTGGCTAACTTACAAATACACTGCATGAATGAATTAAGAAAGTCAACACTGCGTCAAGAAATATTGCGGATCCTGCAGAAGAATCACGATGGAACGCTCTCTCGGAAAAATAAACTTAATCAATTACTCTGTGAAATCTGTCCAACACTATGTATCTAAAATGAAATAAATGAAATAAAATGTAATTGCATTTAATTATTAATTAACACTCTGCCAAGAGAAATCAGAAGCCCATCCAAGATGTTTTCTCTGCCTATGGGACAGACTTGGCTTCATTTTAACATCAGAATACCGACATGGGGATGTTTAGCAGGCATAATTTTTACCGTGTTCAACATTGTTGTTTAGCTTGTTAGCATGCAAACGCAAAGTCGTGGGAATAACATTAGTCATCGATTACCGAGTGCAGTAGAGTTGCTGAAGTTTGGTGCTGTTCTGAGCATTATTTGTGGCTTTTTGATGAAGGTTGTTGGAGGCATATACTGCAATGTATTATTATCGTGCGGTCTTTTTCTGAGGTTGCTAAAACTACGTAAGCTAGCGGTCAGCAAACTTGATCTCTCGGGGGGGGGGGGGGGTCTTACTCTGTGTCACGGTGTGTTAGACCATGGATTAAACTTACAATAGTCAATATGGTGGGTTTTAGAGTAAAAAAAACATGCATTAAGACAAAAGACAAGGAAATAAAAAAAAGCACAAACATCCAACATGGCGGTGCACCATGAAAGAGGACCCACACGGCAACAAGGCAAGGGTGAACATATCACTACATTATTGGTGGGGAGAAATAGAAAACATTCTCAAGGGCATTTCCTGAAGGAGAGCCCCCCACCAGAATATCTTTAGGACAAGTCTGAAAATGTTCTCGCCACAAAACCAGGTGTTTTAACTGAGAGCCCAGGTGGTGCCTGTGTTGACTGAAACAGGGAGCTGTTTTAAACCAAAACACAGTATGCACACATCTGACTGTTTTTAATCAAATCTTTTGTGCTTAAACCTAAAACTTTGTGACAACAGAAAAATAGCACCTTTCTTTTAAAATAAACTTTTGCAAAATATCTACTTACTATGGTCCTCCAGCACCACCGGCACTATGCTGAGACACTCCACAGAGACAGGTGTGTGAGCTGTAGGTTGATTTGGAGTGGACCAAACCACTGTGAGGCATATGGAGGGGGGAAACCAACTGTTAGAAAACTTATGAACACATAATTCTGCATCTTTAATTAGCACAAGTTTTTTCATTGCACATCATTATATACTTTCAAATATATGTTTTCACTGATAAACGTTATTGAGGGGGACACAAATATCACTTTTTCCCTGTTCCCCCTGCGATGTCCCCCTATGGTATTAGGCTCATTCTAAATGACTAGTGGTTTCAGGTGGTTATACACGAATGAAAACCTAATTATAAACATTTGATTCTGTTTCTGACAATAGACAATCATTTATAAAATCAATAAGATTTTAATTAATTCACTATTTAATATGTTATCAGTGAATGATAAGCTGATGCTCTTTTAATGTTTCTTCAGTGTGTTCCAGTTAAAGTGCATTTGCTAATCTTGAGTATACAACGCATGTAGGAGGCAGTGGTTGTCAATAAAGTTGAACTTGACATTCACAGAGCTGTACTGAGGCGACTGCTCCCTTTCTTATCACACCATTTGCATGACAAAAGTTTGTTTAATGACTCCCGCTGCTTTGATTAGACACATTTCTACAAAATAAACATTCTTAACGTTTAATCAATAATAGATCATTTTCTCAGATGCACATTGTATCCTTAGTAAATGTGTTGGAAGGTCATTATTCTGAATACGTTCAGATTTCTTGAGTTCTTCTTTGCACTCAGAGAGCACCTAGAGGGCAGCCAGTCACTGATTGCATAATGAGCTGCTGCCTTCGTAAATCAGACGCTAATTACGCACAGATTGCGAGCGCAAATTGATTAAAATGTGCAGTGCAAATTGAGCACCTAAATCTATTCCAGACCAAAGAATCTGGAGATATTTTAAATTTGTGTTTTGTCGTGGAAAATGTAGACAAAAAAGTAATTTTGGAGGTTCAAACTTCCTAACAGCCAATTTGAAAAGCTGCTGTTGAAATCCTTGAGAAGTTAATTTGCTCATGTCATTTGAATGTGATGTGTTTAGTTCAACATCAAAGTTAGGAAGTGGATTTGAGCAAAACCAGTGGAAGATTAGGTGATCACCTGTTTCTGAAGTGCTTACCAAAATAGACATTAGTGGCATGTTGACTCAGGCGTGTGTGTGTGTGTGTGTGTGTGTATGTGTGTGTGTGTGTGTGTGTGTGTGTGTGTCTGTGTATTCCTTCAGTGCTGTGTGAAAGCCAAACACACAGCCTCTCCAGTAATCAAGCCCTCTCTGTTTGAGTGCAGACAGCAGCCACTGTAATCTACCAAACTGTTTCATAACAGCGCCGACATGTGAAAACCTCAAATATCCAGAAAATAATTGGATTATATCGTATATGAATAATGATAATGGACTTTAAATGCATGAATCAACACTTTGAGGCATGTGATTATTTGCCTTGTTTCCATTTAATGAGATAAATATAAGTCTTAAGTTCTGTGCAGTAAGAACGGAGCTGGAGTCAGGACTAAAGTCACTGTGCTTACCATAAAGAATGTGCTGTAACTACCTTTAAATACACATTCTAATTACATTTTCTGTTAAACAAATACAAAACGTTCTGTGAATAAGACTAGAAACTACAGCCTGAACGATACTCAATCACTGGAGCACTGATGCAGATAACAACATCAGGATATTACAATTTGGATATCCATATATCAACTGATGTTTTGGCTTTAATCCCTAAAATGTGGTTGTGAGCGATAAAAATCAGGATATACGGTATTACAGTTTGCAGCGCACTGAAACAATAACCTTCACTGGGAATGTTATCATGAATAATTATCAGAAGCATCTTTATCTGCATTATAATCTTTAAAGAAAAAGTTTTCATTTCGGCACATACCAGGCATCATTTAGATCGATACCAATGTATCTGTGATAGGCCAATATCTGATGTATCAGTCAGGCCAACTACAAACCACTGCCGGTGGTCGTATGGCAGACAAAAGTACAGTAAATTGGTATGGAATTATGCAAAATAATAACTAATTCAATTTGAATGTGTTATGGTTAAAGGGTTGCTGAGTTAAAGATGTTTAATGCAGTTTGATGTTAGCCAAACATCAAACAAGAGAAGTAATACCTGATTTGTTTAGGTTGCAGTTGACTCAGACACTTCCTGAGTTAAACAAACAAGAGCCTATGAAAGAGAATGTACAATCCATCAGGGTTAACCAAAGCACAGACCTGTACGATTCAGACTGTACCTTCTACTAGCCCCGGGTTAAATGGGGGCTAACTCTGCTCTGAGGCCGGGCCAGAACGCTACCGTTGAGGTTAGCCAAAGTTATAATGTGTCAGAACTGAACTAGTGTGGAAGCTTTCAGCGCTGTCAGCCTGGGTCTAAGCGCAGTGTGAGAAACACTATTGTGTCTATTTTTACTTTTTCTCAACAATGATTCAACTAAAAACTTTTCTAAAGTTCAACATCCAAAACATGATAAATGAAATAAGACTCCGTCCCAGCACAACACATTCCTGCAAATGTTTCACCTTAAGAACCTTGAAAATTGAAACCCAAAGAATCGAACGTTTAAGCTCATACACTGGACTGGGCCAGAATAAAAACATGACTCTACCCAACCCTAGTTAAGGTTTGTATTTGATATATGCCTTTTCCACCCAAATGCTATCCACATTGTAACTCTGTCCCTTTTATGTATATGTATATGTATACACAAACCACCCTCAATCATTGTAGATTGTCGTGTTATGGGCATTGTGAGTGTTTTGTATTCTGAAGCAAAGAAAACCTTGCCAGAATTAAGCCTGGGCAAACATTTGATTCACAGTATTATCCTAACTAAATATTGCAACAGAGTATGTTATCATTGCTCATTTGCTCGGTGAGCGAACGGCGCTGGATGATGGAATCTTTTTGTTTTATTGTCCTGTTGACTACTGCTTATGGGAAAAGCAACATGAAGCCTCATTCGAATCCCCCGGCTCGCCATTTTCTCCCATGTTTAAGCCTAAAATATTATCAGATTGATGAAAGGGCATTCTTCTAAGAAACCTCCATGTCTGTATATTAAAGTGCGGCATGCATCGGGTGAATTAACCTCACAGATATCATTGTGCAATTTCTTTTCAAAATAAAAGCTTGAAGATGCCAAACAGCTCTTCCAGATATGATATTGTGAAAAATAAATGCTTTGATAATCAAAGCTTATTCAGAATCCCGTCCAAAAACTACCAGTCCAGCTTTAATTGAATAACTGAATAACACAGATATACTCACAGTAAACTGCACGGACCAAATTGCCAGTTTAGCCCTTGACAGAAGACAATATCACACGTGGGTCGACACCCACATGGGAACAGTAGGTGCATTTAAAAACAGTCAGATGTGTGCATACAAACATAAACAGCACATATGGAGCCCTAACACTAAGCTGCATGACACAAAGAGAGAAGAAGTGCACAGACTTCAAATCAAACTGAGTCAAATGGAATTGATTCAGCTCAGCGGGCAGTCTGTGTCAGCCGTGACTCAGTGTGCTTGCTCTCTTTTCAGCAGCGCCCCTCACACAGTCTGACTGGTGGCCGAGAGACATAGAGACAGAGAGAGAGAGGGTGCTTTGTCTTCATAACTGACGTAGTAAATAAAAGGTTGGTAAACTATGACCTTCAGTCACAGTGAGGCAATGCACCAAGATCAACATAGATCAACTCCACCTTCATTTCCTCTTCTGTGGACTATTTATCGTTGCTCTCTCTGAATTAATCTTCTAAATGTTAAAGTCATCGAGAAAAGCGTGCTTTGGCTGAGCTCAGATTGCTTTACCTCCCACTACATTCCCTCTGTTTTGATGTATGAAAATATTTCCAGTGGAAAAGGCATCACAATAGTGCATTAGCAGTAGCTTTCCCCAGCCACAGAGCTAGAAAGGGTCATGTAAACTGAGATTACAGGAGCATTTTCTGCAGTACGATGTGGAGCTGAAATGACTGTTCATGGTCATATACCAAGCAGAAATCACACTGTGTTCCTGCTTTTGTTTCTTATACGAGTGTGTTATCTTACCAGCATCACACACTTCCCACTCAGAGCTGGCCGATGCAGCCACAGCTTCTGCCTCCAGATTTTCGGTGGCAGCCAGGCTGGAATTGGCAACCTTCAAGTCACAAGCTCCTGTCTCTAACTGCTGGCCAGCCATCCGTGCTGCTTCATGCTAATGTGCTTATGACGCTGATGGAAGGAAGAGCAGTGATGGTTTGATTCACTTGGAGAATAAAAAACAGACAGGCTGCAGTTTACAAATTGCAAAAGTTAAAAACGTGTTAACATTTACAACCTCATCTAGAACACTATCAGCAGATACAGCTCCACATCACCACCTTATCAGGCCTAAAAGATTATGGTTCCACTTTCCTCCACTTTGAGTGTATATAAGTTTTCTTTATTGATGGCTAATAAATAATTCACTAATGTTGTAGACTGAAGCTATTAAAGCATGTTCTCTCCCAACACTCCCAACTCTCCCAAGCCTCGATGCTCTTCTTACCTCTAAAGTTAGCATAAATAAATACGTAACATCCTATTAGACTTTCAAAATAAAGCTTGCAGACAAACATTAGATATACTATGACTTAAAAAAAAAGGTAAACCACAACCCCTAAAATTGTTTGTAATACCACAATTTGTTTTTGCACTTTTATTTTTATAAAGATTAAGCAAAAATAAAATGCTAAGCTAACTGAATATAATAAATCGACTCTATTAATTCAACACTTTTTCCAGTCTTGGCCACTTAAAGCACTTTACAACACAACCCAGCATTCCTAGTTCACAGTTCACACACACATTCACACGCTGGTGGCGGAGAGGTGCCACCTGCTCATCACAAGTGATAACCACTCACACACACTCACACACAGAGGGAGGAGCCACTGCTACATTACCACAATTATTATCATCAGTTACAGTTAGCAATAGCTAGTAAAAGAGACACAACCCTCATACATGTTAGTGCTATACTGGGCAAACTTCCATCATATCTCTGCAAACATGTTTAATCTTAGAGACATACAGTATACGTACCGTTTGTCTCTAATGTACAAACAGAGATGGGGACGATAGCGTCCAGGTCTCCTGCTCCAGACACTTAGCAAAAGCAATGTATATTCATGAATTGTATATCCGCCAGAAATTGAGATCCAATGCTTATAACTGTTTTGTTTAGTTACTGTACTCAACATACCATCACTTTATTCGTCTTTGGAGTTGTTTGTTGTCTGATTTTGTATTTTTCTGCAACTTTTCACCAATAAATGACCAATGCAAAAGAGAACAGTGATTAAATGGTATATAGATTTTTTTTGTTTGTTTGTTTTTTTGTCCAGGGTCAGTTGTAACAATTGTTTTTTTGGTGTGCAATATCATTGCAGGCTGCACTGCAACTAAAGTGCGTCTTGCAACTCACTGGGCCTTGACTGAATTATTTGGGTCACCCTAGTTCAGTTCTGTGTGTAACAGTTTCAACAGAGTTTTCTAGCAAATATAAAGAGCGAGAGAGACACGGACAGAGAGAGGGAGACAGAAACAGTCTGTTGGTTTGTTCAGCACCACAGACAGCTCCGCAGTGCCAAACGGACGGCTGTGAAACGGTTACTGACTGCACCTGGATCTGTGTGTGTGTGTGTGTGTGTGTGCGTGCGTGTGTGTGTGTGTGCGTGTGTGTGTGTGTGTGTGTGTGTGTGTTTTGCT
Organism: Diplodus puntazzo; assembly: GCA_963678695.2. Taxonomy (NCBI): domain Eukaryota; kingdom Metazoa; phylum Chordata; class Actinopteri; order Spariformes; family Sparidae; genus Diplodus; species Diplodus puntazzo. Next base: position 2,861,140 of record OZ023163.1, on the reverse strand, counting down.
TTTTCAAAATAACCAGAAACTGAGGTCCCCTCTCAGATAGTACACAACCGTAGTGCCTTGTTGGTAATATTGACGTGAATGTGTGTGTGCGTGTACATGTGTGTTTGTGTGCGTCTGTTCGCTGCTGCAGACGCGTTGGCGTGTGTGCGCGGATGACACGGAGAAACAGAGACTCTGATGAGCTGCACATCGACAGGGAGAGTAGAGCCAAACACACACGCGCGCGCGCGAGCACACACACACGTACATACACACATGCGTGCGCAAGCTGAATCGTCCGAAGAATACCTATCCCACCCACCTGTGCTGTGAATCAGTCTTCTTCGAGTGTCCACACTCGACTCAGAGGAATTAAAACCTTCCCATGTTGGAGTTGTGCGTCTTTAGCGCAAATCCACCATTCCGTTAAAGACCACGTGAAGAAGACTCTGGATGAAAACAAGAAGAAGAAGAAGAAGAAGAAGTAGAAGAAGAAGCGGAGGCTGGTTTCTGTGTCACTGTACTCCCCCTCGACGGCCGGTTACCGTTAAACAATCCCAGACACGTCCCTCTCCTCCGGCGCACAACTCGGGATAGTTCAATAGGGGAAAGGATCAATGTCGAGCCAGTGCTGGAAACCCCCTCGTCCGTCCTGTCCGTAAAGTTTCAACATCGATCATTCCTTCCTGCCTTCGTGTACCGGGGCTCCCGTGAGCAGACTGTCGAACAGGACCGGAGGGAAAATCCTGGAGACGAAACCACCGGAGAGGTGCCGGTTGGCGCCCTGGTGGTGCGCAGCGGTGCCTGCAGGCTGTCCTGTAAACTCTGGCGCTCCTGATCAGCTCAGTAATCCATACTTCAAGTTTGTCACACACTTGTTCTTGGACTGGCTGGTTTGTCACTCACTCAGTTTAGCTGTAACTTGTTCGAGGTATCTTGAAAATATCATTCAAACATGTGGGTGGTGATCATCAGTCTCTGAGGGAACACATTAAAACACCTGATAAAACTACATGTGAATTAAGAAGTACAGCAGTAAAAAAAATAGATGTGAAATGAAAAACTGAGTGTTAACTCTTCACTGTTTGCCATTGATGAAAGACTTCTTTGTGTGCTGGTTCCTCCGGAGGCTGTTCAGTAATCCATCCCTCTCTGCAGCTCCAGGAAGTGCACATTTCTTAATCATCTACCAGATTCTGACCTTCTGTCGACGGTGGCCACACCCCGTTTAGTGATGTCACAGCAGGTTCTGATGGAAAACATCTGCCATGACTCACTGATGAGGAAGTCAGATTAATTTGGACTAAAAAGGGTTTAAGTCTGTCAGCAGCACAAAGCATTTCCAGTCACTCACACAACACAACAAGAAAGCAAGATTAACACACCTCTCTGGTGTTTGTTGTCAGGTCTTTAGGTTTTTTTCTTGATTTAGTAGACAATGCACTGAATTAAAGTATTAAACTCATATTACTAATGTGTTACTTACAGTTCAAGTCTGATTGGCACCAATTCCAAAACCAAAGGTCGTAGTTCAAAACTGTTAAGTTGATCATTTTAAATTGTTTATATGATGCAAAGACAAATTCCTCTGTTGTTTGATGTCCACTTGTGACAGCATCCATCCATCCATCCATCCATCCATCCATCCATCCATCAACCGCCTCAGCAGGCTAAATTGGGTATTCCAGACATCCTTCTGCACAGCAACAAGCCATGGTCTTGGATTGAAAGTTGTTGACGTTCGTCCCAACTACTTCAAACTTCGCTTAAACCAAGAGGTCACCGACTGAAGTAGCCAGCAGTACCAGGTCATCTGCAAAAAGCAGAGACATACTTCTGAGGTTCCCAATCCGGACACTGTCCTCACCGTGACTGTGACTTGAGATCCTTTCTATGAATATCGCAAACAGGACCGGTGGAGTCGTGGAAACATGGCATCCAGCAGTTTAATGTTGTCCATCCATCAAGTTAAAATGTACAAATGCAAAACCAATACCTGAATGTTTTGTGCACTGCTCCTTCCTGATAAGAATAAGAGAGATAAAAGATGCAAAGATGAGCAGCCTGAGGTGAACAAAACACAGGACAGTAACGACAGAGTTTGATCAGATTTATTTTAGCTGATAGCACACATTTAAATACGCACTGATACCAATCTTAATGATTGTCTCTGGATATCTTTTGATATGTGATAACAGAAACTATGAGCTAAATAACTCCAAACAGCTGATCCAGTGGACACTCCACATAAGGCACAGTCACACATCAGCCAGTGAATCCTTCGGTTTGCTGATACATTGACATTCTGTTGACTCTACTGTCGAGCAGCTGATGTGCACAAAAACAAGGTGGGATGATGAATTCCATCCACAAATATTGTTGCTTTGAGTGGGTTTTTTTCCTTTACTTTCATGCCAGCAAATCAGACTGAAATGAGAAATGGTAGAAGATGATTCAGATTTTTCAGTCCAGTTGGCACACAGCACCACCTGACTTCCTCTGAGACACATTTCTTTCTTCAAGTTTACTTTCAGCAGGATCTCCTCTTCAATAAGTTGTGATAAGTGGTTTATTTTTATAAAATGACACCTACATCACTTCGAAGGACTTTAAAGACTTTCCTACGTACGTCCACTTACAGTCTTAGACACGTTGTGTATATCCCTTTTATGGGTTGCTGGAGCCAATCCCCATCTCTGGGCGAGGGCAGGGTCCCTGGACAAGTCACCAGCTCATCGCAGGGCCCTCACTGATGGCAGAGGCCATGCAAGGTGCCAACCGCACATCAGGAGCAATTTGGGGTTCGGTATCTTGCTCAAGGACACTTCGACATGCAGCTCAGCTCAGCCCGGAACTGGGATTTGAACCAGCGACCTTCCGATCACTAGCTGACCTGCTACAGGTTAATCTGCCTGCTAGATATAAAGTAAGACAGCAGACAACAAAAGGAGCCAGAAAATTCCCCATTTTGTCAGAATGTGCAATTAAATCAGCTTTTAAATGCCTCTGTGGATATAACATTTGCATATAAATATGAGAACATACCAGTCTGAATGTACGTTGGTGCGATTAATGTGCTGCTATGTGGGAAGGGTGAGAGGTGCATTACCTTGCCATAATGTATTCACAGATAATAGAAAAGTTGTCATGAGCCTTATTAATTCTAATTGTGGTCACTCAGAAGCAAAGTTGGAACTAGCATGACTCTGTAATTAGAACCGCTCCTTGTGGTTCCCCTCATAACCATGACGACGACCTTTTCCTATTCTTAACCGAGTACCTTTTCTACCGAGCAAAACTAAACAAACTTTGAAATGTATGTGTTCGGGTACGTGAGGCAATACAAACACAAAGAGTGCCAATGATAGATATTTTTAAATCGCACTCATACGTACTGTGAAGGTTCAAAGTTAATCTATGTGAAGGTTGTACAATGCAATGCACCAGAAAAAATATTTTTTTTGAGATTGGAGTCTTGAAGCCTCCTGAAGCTGCTCTGTAGTCTGGTGGTACTGCAGTGGATAGTTCTGTATACAGACATACAGACAGGCTGGGTGGGTGTTGTCTTTCAGGCTTTGTTCAGACTAGCAGCTCAAATAAGTTGTTTGGCATATCCAGAATGTGTCCTGATTGATTTTAGGAAGTCTTGACAGGAAAATCAATGCAATGCATTATTTCAAAACCGGTCCCAAAGTACATTTGGAGGTGATTCAAAATGCAGTTCCAATCAGACCTCTACAGATGTGTCTCAGTCCGGGTTTAAAAGTGTCCTTTGCACAATGAGACACACAACAATGACGCCATGTCCCATGGGAGACGACACAGAGAACAACAGTCCGTGAGCTGTCATGATGAAATAAATTGTTTGCTTCACGACTTGACAGCCTGATTGGTTGCATCGCCATTTCTCAGGGTCAGGGACTGATGCTTACAACATTACTACATCAACTTATGCAGATATGTTGGTGATGTCTGGAGATAAGAATCCAATCTGATCACTTGTAAATAAGCATGTGGAGACTCTATTTCTGAGATCTGATTTCAGAAAGAAATCTAAGTATCATCCCTCATTGTGTCATTATTAAGTAATGGTGATTGCCTAATTGTCTATAGAATAATGACACTATCAGCATTTAGATTGGTTCCCTATATACTCCACTATCGCTATGCTATGTCCGTCACCGGGTACTGTCTGGTTTCAAGTCTGCATTACAGACTATATGATTGAATAAACTCAACGATGTAGTCTTTGGCACAGCCAGAGAACTGTCTTTTCCCACCTCAAGTCAAAATAAAGATACTTCAATGGAAAGTTACTCAGGTTACTTCTTTCGTAGGAGATTTTCACATCGTATAGTCCTTACTTAGTCTGGGGAGAAGTGGGTTCAAAGTGGCACCAATCAATACTTTTATAGTATACAGTGACTGAAGGTTTGCATACATGAAATATTTACTTGTTTACTCGCTCAACAACCATGACTGCATGTTTCCCCTTCAGCTCAGTTCATCAGACAGCTCTTGCACTTTGCTAGAACTGCCTGGTTGCGACAGATTTTGTTTTGCTAATAGCATGGTACCAGACATACAAACGCATACACACACTCACACAAACGGAAACCTTATTCTCAAACAATAAGATGCTGAAATGCTTTTGGTGTCCCAGATTTGAAAACCTCCGACAGGGACATTGTATTGCTGCGCTGTAGCGAGCATGCAGTCAGACCTTTAGAAGTGCAGAGCTGATGTTCTTAAATGCATTTTCCTTTTTCTGCCAGGAAATGGGGTGGAGGATGGGGGGGGGGGCGCTTGAAACTGAGTATAGAATTGGAAAAAAAATAGCTCAGGAAAAAAAGGATGTTCTCACCTTTGCTGCTTTCTGACGCCACAGCCTGAAAGCAAATGCATTTCTTGATAACAGAGGATCATTTTTCGTCTCCACAACTCACACCTAATCGGATCAATAGTACGTAAAGAGAATAGGAATCAGATTTGCGCTTGAAACAAGGTAAATTTACAAGAAAGGTTTTTTTTCAAAATCCAGTCAAAGCGTGACTTCCTCTTTCAAACAGACAATAAAACATGTCAGGAAACTGGATCTGAAGCGTTAAAAGCCCTGAATTATGGCATTTCCAGAGTGGTCTGACACTGCAGTGACCTGTTGAGTAGCAGGGATTACAGCCATTAGGAGACAACGATCAAATAAAGTCATCCGAGAAAGAACAATGTTAGCAGATTGTACTTTCAGCAGTACAATCAATCTAAATTGGATTGTAGAATTTCATACATTTTCCAAGCACACTGCTAGCTGTGTTTGTCTTTGGTACAGACATTAAAAAGGTAATACAGAATGTAACATTTCTGTAATAAAATGTTTAAAAGTGACCAGACCTTTGTTACGAATTTTGTTGAGTTGTGTGAATGACACAAAACGTGTCATGAATGAAATTTTAAAACGTTATCTTTTCAGTGAACATTAGTGCCCGAGTCACGTGAGGCACATTTAAATCAGCAATGGTGGTTGTTGAATGGTGCGCTCGTCACCAGTGAGGTGAATTTTCACCTTGCGAAAACAGCCGGATCGCTTCACAGAGTACATTAGCTGTAAGATAGCGACCCACGGCATGCGCTGTGTGTCTCTGCATGTTTGAATTCAAGTCAACCTCTCACTAAAGTCAGCAATCAGCCCCAGGTTCTCTCCCCTCCTCTCTGATGTTACCTTCAAGATATAAAGTATCTATTCCCTTAAGATCCAGTCTGCAGTCAACATCACAGTACACAAACACCTCCACAAATCGCCGCTGCAGTCAGGTTGATAGACAGGATTGAAGATAATGCCATGTTTTACTGTATTCCCAAAAGTTCAAAAGTCATATCTGTGTCTGTGTTGGTAATAACAGCAGAAGCTGACTCCAGCTCTGCCCATGTCTTTTTGCTCCATAGCAGGCCAGCTCCCCTTGAGATGCACCTCTGTACAGCCTAACTGTGCGTTGCTGCAACTCTTTATCTTGTCAAAGCTGCTGTAAGTGTTGTCATTGTTTTAGCTAACTTCCTGGCTGTTTTGCAGTAATTACCAGGCGAGCACACAGGACCACCTCTCTATGGAGTTCACTGTCCTGATTGGATGAAGTGAGCAGGGATACCAGAAAATGTCTTTTTTTTTTCTCTTTCACTGCATGAGCAGGGGCAGGACAGACATGGGATGGTGACCGAACACTCTATAACAGTGATTGCAGTTGGAATATAGAGCTATTTAACTTATTTTAATACAAAATATATCACTTACAGAAGCTTGAATCAACAGCTCTATAAAGTCACCAGGTTATCATGCAGTATGGGGCAATAAATTCCAGGCATGTCCCACTTACGTGTTTAAAAACGAAATTAAGTGACGACTATGTTAACAAGATTGGTATGCCTAGACAAGCTTCTGTGTATTTCTGTAGGGATGTGCCTATATTGCAGATGAGAGGCGTGAATGAAGTTTGATATCGAGCAGCTTTTTGCCTCCACCTGTGTTTATTGACCAAACTGCTGTCTGCTTCCCAGCAGGTTGTTTCCTTAGACATTCAATGTGAAGGAGACCCTTCAGGCTCTATAATAAACAATGCAAAAGTCTTCTTAGTCTCGTCCTCGGTGAGATACTTAAAGGGGTTGTTTCATCTAAAGCAGAACAAGTGCAGCATAAATAGAAATCAATGATGTGCTTGCAGAATTGTGAACTAAACCTGACAGGAATCTGATAGACCAAACGGCGCTGTTGTTACTACAAACCTCTTGAATATGAAGCTTTCAATGAATATGTTATAAAAATATATACAGAATTTTCACCCTTAAAATATCAGCACACTGACAGCAAAAGGAGCTGTGATTGACTTTACTATAGTGTCTTTTTTTCAATATGTATTTGAAGTTTCATGAATGAAGGAGCTGGCATAAAGTGCAGTCAGCTGTGCCACAGAAGGGAAATTGATGATTAGATGATTAGATTAAACTTTTAACTAGAAGAGCAAAAAGCAGCTGAGTGCAGAGTGTGTACTGTAGATCGAGATGACATATGGACAGAGACAATTTGAAGATAAAGAGTGATTAATATGCTGAGATATATATACATTATGAGCAGCATGAACAGTGTGAAATGAAAATGCTATTCAGTTCAAGTAAAATGTACAGTGCAATATAGTGCAGAAGTACAAGTAATGCTTATAGGGAGGAGTGTTGTAGAAAGTACCCAAAAGTCATTAAATTCACAATAAACAGCTGGAGAACAACGTGATGTATGCACATCCTGCAGTAAATACACAAGGACCAATTCATGCCTGTGAACAGAAAATAAAGCTGCATCAAAATGTCAAAGCTTCAACGCTCTTGCGGACTCGTGGACTTCGCAGGGGCGTTGGTGGGAAATCTGTGAGTGCTGACAGCAGGAAGGGGAATAGTCATTTTCCAACAGAGCAGTAGAAAGCTCTGCAATGTGGTGGTGAAGACCGCCCAGAACATCATTGGTACCAATTTACAGAGCACCAGTGATATCTGAAAGGTCATCTGCCTGCACGGCTACAGAGCAGCGTCTTTCCTTAGCCTGTGAGAATCTTCATCTCCACGTCATCCTCCACACCCGACCATAAATAAATAACTCTCACCGTCATCAGCTGATTTTCATATATGCTAGTTGCTGTGCAGGGGAGATACAATAACAACTGTATTCTAATCTTTATTGTATCTCCCTGCATGTGTTATTGTAATATCCATAATCAAGATGCATTTCTTGAATTTTTTGCCATACTTTACTCTTGTTGATTTTCTCCAGAGACAGGCCTGGAAAAAGAAGTGGCAAATGCTAAATAGTGTGATGCACAAAGCAAATGCAAAGGGCACTGATCCAACAGCAAACCAGCAAGTTTGTGTTGGTCCTTGAATATCAGTGTGTGCTGAGTGGATTAAGCAAAAAAAAATGATTTTCAATAACTCGTTAGAAATGCAAATGAAGAGGACATCATTTAATTATGTCCAACACAAGTAAAAACAAAACATTTATCCAATAGTTTTTAATTATCGCTGCTCCTCGCCACGAGAGAGAGAATAACAAGCCGTTCAATTTACCATTAAATTGACCGCCTTGTCTGACATTGCAAAGTCATAATTTGCTCTATAATTCACATGCAAACTGCTCTGCAATCAGACAAACTCACATGTCAAACAAGCCAGCACGTGCAAATAAAGTCGATAACTATTAGGAGAGGTGTAGACCCAATTAATCAATGTCTGTCACCGGAACGGTGCAGTCATTTCTTTGTGTAACTTTGTTTGTTAATTGGCTGCACCAGCTAACAGAGGATGATATTTATGCTTCGGGGGGATGGAGAGGTGGTACAGGGGATGTGCAGCGAGGTGCCATAAACACTTTACTGCCCCAGGACAGAAGTTGCCATTGATCTTTGTGATGAGCACAAGAGATGAGCGTCATTAAAGGGCATGCAATGCTCAGCAGCCTATAAATATAAGCCCTAAATACACCTGAGAAGCCATATGCATATAGAATAAAATGCATATTGTCTTGGTAACCTTATCTCCTTTTATTGCAGATGACAGTTTACAACCTCCCCGTCTATAATTGAGCTTCCTGCCAGACAAGACAAACTACCGGCTACTAATAAGGTATTGCAAAATGCCAAAATCATATGTTCTCAATGATTTGGTTTGACAGAGGACTTTTGAAGAACAAGGAAACACTGGACGATCATTTTGTAGCTGTAGATAACATACTGTATTGCAACACGATTGATATTAGTATGATTATAGTGGCAAAAGAATTGGTTTGTGGCTCTGCGGCCATGCAGTTGTATGTCGACTTTAATACGGTTGAATGTCAGACCACACAAGCCTGAGCCTCCAATTCTTGTGTGTCCTGGATGTAACATGATTTACCATCCTAGTAATTACAGTCTCTCAGGGGAGTCTATCACACACACACACACACACACAGAGAAAGAAAAAGTTCAGGACTTAGCTATCCATAACCCTGACACTGCCGCAGTGGCATAGCCCTCTCAGTGCTGTCTTGTTTTTCACACACACACACATTTTTGCTTGCGTGTTACTTGTTACTGCTCATGCTCATAGCGTAGCAGTATTTTGTGGTTAGGTGACAGATGTTCACTGTTAATTATTGATGTATTCTTAACAAACGCTGTCACACTGTCGACGAGCAGCCTTCTATGATTATTTGTGCGTTTGTGATCTGATAACAGCTGGTTGTGACAGTCAGTCTTCTTCACTCACCTCTTAATGTCAACTGTTTTACCAAATGTTGGTATTTGTTGAACTCCTCCCAGTGCATCCATTGTTTGCTCATTGATCACAGATCCCAGGATGGTGCTCTGTGGTTATTATTTATTAACTTAAATCTGCTGTGAGCGTTGTCATCGTCTGTTTTGCAGTCAGTGATCCCCTCCCTCCTCTACGTCACCACATGAACGTGCAGCGGTCATTAACAGACATTTCAGGAAACAGGAGGATCCTGCTCTCTGCTTGTTCACGAGCAGAAGGACCGTCTCTTTATAGACTTCTCTGTCCTGATTGGATATGGTGGGCAGGGATGTTGAGGAGGGATTGTTTAATGGACGATGCCCCAATTTAAAGAGTAACTTAACCCAATGCTGACTTACTATCCCTCCGACACATCTATGCAGGTAAAAGCTACTAGAAAGGACAGACAGGGAGAGTTTGGCATTCAAAACAGTGTAACAAGAAACACTGTCAAAAAGTCACATAAAAAAAGACCCGGTTGCGTGCAGAGGCTGCAGGAGAAATGATGACAGTGGCCGAGTTAACTCAACAATCCTTTTAGTCTGTTCACACGCTGAGCATCAGGACCGTCTCACTCTATCTCGATGTGTTATCACTACCAGTGTGATCCATCTCTGTCATAACTGTAAAACATTAACATAATACTTCTGTTATCTTAGACTATCCAAAATTCAACACCTTAGTCAAAGTCAAGCATTCAGCTGAGGTGAGAAACATTCAGCATAATCTTGAGGAATAAATAAAGGCAATAAGGTAAAACGGTATCTTAAATTTTAGAGCAAATATACATAATGTAAAGCAAAAAAAATATTATTTTATGTAATTCAAAATGAAACCTTTTCAAAAGCATAACATTGTTGTTTATCCTAACATTTTTTTTGTCATTAACCACTTAAATTGTTTAGAAAAAGTATGAAACAGGACAAATTGTCTAGATTTTTAAGTTCATGCAAAGCAGAGCCAACACAAGCTTCAACAGTGTTTCTTAAAAAGTTTGCTTTAAACAAATAAGAACCTGAAAAGGATTGTGTTATGTAATACCCCCCACTGCAATCAAGCTGCAATCAGTTGTATTCATTAAATTACAATATGAGTGACTTGTGAGAAATAAAAAGTAATCAGTCCTCCGCAGTGGCGCGCCAGCAGCAACAATAAGAACTGAAGAATCCAAAAATCCTCTTCAGCAACTTTCTAGTGCGACCAGAAGAGACTGAGGCTGCAGCAATAAGATCTGTATATCCAGTCAGTATATTTCTATCAGGAGACCTGGCAGCTGGATATAAATCATAGGGACATGGAGGTGGTTCTCCATTTAAACACCAGATATCTCGATCTGGTACATTTTCATGGAAGTCTTTGGCTTTAACTTCATCAGAACACCCGGCAGCTTGGATCTACGTCATAGGAGGAACTGTCTGAAACTCCATCAATAGACCCGGTTGCTGTCAGGAGGGACACTGTGACGAACAGGTGATGCAGAGCTTGATGGGGAGAGATTCTTTGTTTCCAGTCAAGATGCAGCTGCTGTTTCATGAGGTCCACAAAGGCTCTCCTGTCCTCAAATTCAGCAGTTACTTCAGTTGATCCAGCTCATACCACTCGGAGACAGATAATTATCTGTCTATCTAATTTACTGGCACTTATTGAGTCTTTGCTTAAACAGCAGGGTGAACCTACATTAACCAGGTCACCCAGAGAGCTGGGCAGGTCAATAAAACTGTTCCACTCCATTGGCTCCATGTACTGGGTATATTTCCCAGCAGGGAAAAGGTGGTCCTCAACCTCAACCCTGCACTTCATCTGTAGACAAGATCACAGTACAGAATCACAACACTTGACATTGTGAATAAAGTCCCCACTATGTTGTATACATCCGCTTGAGGCAGCTGACCTACCATCTGATAGTCACAGTCGACAGAGAAGAGGTTTTCAGAGTGGCAGAGGAAGGCCAGGACACAGCCGACTCCCCACAAATCAATCGCTTCAGTGAAGGGGAAGCCGAGGGCAACTTCTAGAGCCCTCAATAGGGAAGACAAGAGCAAGCAAAGAGAAGTCTGTTGGCAAGCTGTAAGGCCCAAGATAATTTCAATGTTTAAAAGAATGACACAAGCTCAGATTAACACATGAGCTGTGGAGCACGAAGATACCTGTATCCAGATGGCTGAAGGTCCATCCCAGTCTGGATTTTAGCGGCTGGAACGGCTTCACCTAAGTCAATTAACTGCTTCCTTAAAGGTTGGTGGACAAACATAATGTTGTCCGGTTGCAGGATAGTTATTATTCCATGTGTGGTTTTGTAGGGTTTGGGGTTTTTTTTATTGATGAGATCAGTAGAACAATAGATAATTGGTTCCATCCTACAGTAATACATACCTGCTTTGTGATTTGATGGATCTTGTTCAGAGAAAGTGGTTTCCAGTCTAGTTCTTGGAGCAGATCATAGAGACAGCCGCCCAGCATCACGCATGTTAAAGTGAAACTCTCGCCAAAATGCAACCTAGGGTCTTTTTGTGAATGTACCCGAGTCAAACCTTCATTTGAAAGCATAATTACAATGAAAGAGGCACTTTCAAGATTTACCGTATTTTCTTTTTCGTCTCAAACTCATTTCGAATGGGAGTGCTACGGGCACTTTTACAATAGCATCAAAATCTCTATTTTTAAAACACTAAGAAGGCTCGACACAACATGAAACTTTGCTCGTAGTATCACCAGGGTCTCTACACATGAACACGAGCATTGCGAACAGTGTTTGTGTACACAGAGTTTACTAAAAAGAAGGTTTTTGAACAACTCACGTTAGCGGTAGCTTGTTCCACTCGCCGCCGTCCTGCCAGTGGAGAAGTATGGAGGACAGTTAAGGTGGAACGCTCCTAAAGCTTAGTTCCATATAAATTAATTTGTTTTGTCGTTAGCGAAAAACAATATTGACCTTGAAGTTGAAAAAGGAGCCTCATATAAGAGACAATACTAAAATAAAAAGCTGGTAAAGTCACCTGAGAACTTGCATGGATAGTTGTTGCCAGAAGACAGTAGTTCCACCAGAGCATCATCCCTGAAGGAAGGACCACCTGTCTCTTACTAACCCACACATACCCACAATCGCACAACTTGTACAAAAATCCAGGCTGGTAAGCATCTAGCATCATAGCTACGTTATCTGAAACACTGCGGTGAGGTTAACGCAAACTTCGGAGTCACATGGAGTCGACAGGTTTCATAACCATCGTCTGGGCCCAAGGGCTGACGTGTCCATGGCCACCATCTTGAACTCTCCCACAACGTAATCTCCACAAGATCCTGTCTGCCATCTTTCCCCTTGTACCTCACAAAGACAATCACAAACACACACAGACACACAAAACCATTGATTGCCGCCCATATGCATCAGAAAACTTACGCCAACAGAGACTAACACTTTTATAAAGAAGCCATTGCAACTTGTCCCCACATTAAACACCGGGGCAGTATAAGCTGTATCACAGGCAATATATTGAAGGGATTTTATCACACACACACCTTCCTCACCCGCCTCTCGTTTAATTTGAAATGTAACGGCGTCATTTGGGAGCAGAATATACTGAGGGTTCAAAGTGTGGCTTTAAAATATTTCCAGAGCATCTCTTCATCCTCACACACACATTTACACACAGATCACTGCTCTGGGTCTCTGGAGTGTGGCTCTAAAACATTTCCTCATCCCTTTTTTACTTTCCTCTGCACTCTATTAATCTAGCCAGCAGATACTTATCCCAGGCACTGATTTACCTGCAGATAAATCTGATGCCATATGGATTGGATTAAGCGTTGGCATACAGTTAAGTTTATAGTGCTGGTTTATGATGGAAGCCGAGGGGTCGGTGCCTGGGTTTGGATTAACACTCTAACTCTGTCTCACTTTCTGTCACTCTGTCATTCTCTCTCTCCGTACGGGAGATTATATCAGGAGTAAGATTACAGTCAATCAATTTTGTTCTCAGTGCAATGGGCCTGTAAAATATAATCACAGGCTCAGATTTACCAGGACTGATTTTCATACGGATAAAATGTGACCTACATTTCAACACCTGCAAGACACAGAAATACATACGTGGCATTTAGGGCTTCACTGTTTCATATAAAGAGGATTGTATACATTTGTCCACTGTATTTACATTGTGGTGGCTTATGAAATATAAGGACGCCACATGACGCTGAAGGATTTGGGCAAAATATCAAGTTGCATTTTGTTTGTAATATTGAGAGTGAAGCATGTATTGCAATCAGACAACTTGATTCAAACCTATAGAAGAAAACATCATATTACAATATATCATAAACCAGCATACGTGGAAAGATTTTATAAAGCAATGCAGGTAGCTTTACAGGATGCACACACAATATTTGCCAGCAGGGATACAATTAGTGTTATCTTTGGTCTACTGGTGGGAATTTATCAAAAATAATATCAATGTATCACCGGATTCAACATTAAAAGCATGTATAGTCAGTATTTTTATTGTATTGTATCAGGCGTTGTGGAGATTAGATGAAATATTGTGAACTTTAACTTTGATCCAGATGGTGGATGTTGCTCTGCTACTAGCATACCAGTCCTACGAGTGATTGTTTGTCCACATCAATAGATTTAACAAGAAGAAAACTTACTTATTTTCAATAAATAACTATTTTTATTGTGTGTGTTTTATAATGGTGCACGGGGCCAAACTGAGTGTCTACAGGTGAAACATAGCCTCCATCCATTTATTCGTTTATGATGCTTTTTCTTTTTGATGTTTACGCAACACTTGATTGAGTCTGACTGTGGCCTGAGAGTTTACTTAAATGATGTGCAAACAATGTTCCAGTGTTGGAAGAGGTTGTTCATAGTGATGAGCCCAGGGAGAATTAGCACCTGGACTCTCAGGAAGTGGACTTTCAAATAAGAAATAAACATATTTTAGATCTAATAAGCCCATTATTGTAATTAAATTACTGGTATTTTCTTAAAAGTCAGCATGAACACAGGAAATCCATCATGTTAATCAAACATTAAGATAGTTAATTTCAAGTTCATCTACCTGTTGGCGCTGTAGTTTGAGACATAACACAACAGTTATCAAACTCTAGTTTCTAGTAGACCAGCTTCAGTTGAGTTACCTTCTGTAGTTCTGTCAGAGCTCTGCTGATGTCCGGCCTGGGAGCCGAGCAGCGTGATGGTGGCTGGATTTTATAATGTAGAACAGGTGAACTTTTACAGACTTTCTGACTCCTTGCCAAGCGTTGGCAAGCTAACCGATGACAACACTATGGATAGACTTGGCCTCTCCCACTTGTGAGATGTGCACATTTTCTGAATTCATTATTAATTCCTTGGGCCGGAGAGGACACTTCACCAGGCCGGAGGTGGCTGGCAGGCTGACAGCTGACAATCACGTCCTGTATGACAGAGTTGATGACTAGCTAGCAAACATTGTGGAGCATCTAGCAGCTAAAAAGCTTAATATTTTTCCTATGTTTGGTCAGTAACACCATAGCAGACAGATAGGGTGACCACCTCACCATCAGTACCAGCAGGTAACAGCCGGCCACAGCGACTCGTTTGGTCATTGATTCACTTTATGACCCAGATTTTAATTGACTTGTACGTTTCAAAGCCCAATTCCTGTTTGCTGTGTCCGTGTAAAACGCCAGGGAAGATGTCAGACCCCTCTAAGCCAATTTTTTGTGTTGTTAATCAGTAACGGGCCGATGCTTTTAATTAATATCACACTCCCTTCTTGGAAATTAATTTTTTTTTGTTATTAACAATCTCTTCATCCTCTTCCTCTTCCTCAGTCTTTTGTCTCACTTTCCTGTTTTTCCGCGTCTGCTCGCTGAAACGTCTACATCAAACAAATCTACCAAACTGCAGGCCAAAAGACCTCTAATATAACATTCTGCACATCTGTGCTTTTTATCAGTTAAGACAGAATATGTAAGACAAAAAGCGTCAAGTGATGTGAAGTATCTTCCATCAGAACTACAGAACCGTAATTAGCTCAGCTGTTCACTGAAACCTGCCAGTTTTTGTGTATAAACACACAGGCGCTGGTTTAATGTGATGGATTTCAAACAGGCCGTCGTTCAGAAGCCAGAAAAAGCCTCCCACTCCACAATCTATATCGATCCTTAGCGATGATATGGGACGGAACTGATAATTAAACAGATAAATTGTCTCAAGAAGGATCCGACTTGACTTTCAGGGAAATAAGGGCCTCCAGTTTTAGCAAGTAACAGCTCATCTAAGTGATTTAACCCTGTAGACACACCACAGCACACAAGTACTCACCTGAGCCCGGTGCTGCAGCCACCGCGCCAGATACTTTCCACAAAAGGAGAAGGATAGATAGATTCATGGCGGGTTTTGTGCTGAACGGACTAAACAAATCCTGCTGAGCTGAAGTCAGAATCAGCGCTGAGCCTTACAGTCAAACGAACAGTGATGCATTCACTTCATATCATGTTATCTTTGCACTGTAAAACCCCTTCACGGTCTTAAAATGGGCACCGCAGGAAAACAATGACATTCATGTCAAACACGTACAAATAAATTCCCACCGAAAATCCACGA
Source organism: Diplodus puntazzo (assembly GCA_963678695.2). Taxonomy (NCBI): domain Eukaryota; kingdom Metazoa; phylum Chordata; class Actinopteri; order Spariformes; family Sparidae; genus Diplodus; species Diplodus puntazzo. The sequence continues at coordinate 2,845,263 of OZ023163.1, read as the reverse complement.
GCATAAGAAATATTAGAGGCGTTGGGACGTATCAGAAAAGATGGAACCGTCTCCAAGGTCCACTGAGCAAATGAGAAAACAATGACACTTTTAGATTGTAGAGCAAAAATACAAAGTAACAATGTATACGTTTTACAGACAGTACTTTTTTTTTATAACCTGCATATTAATGTTTTGATAAGAGATGGCCTCAGTCAATCATATAGATCAGTACCAGGGCAGTCAGTTGCTAGTTTGTGGATTGTTACGGTACATTTAGTAGCAAAGGAGAGTGAATTTGTTTTAGGAGATAGTGGAGGCCAAATGGGAACTCAGAATTTTACAATATCAATGAGGTAAATAATACAACATCAGAAATATGTATTTATGGTGCACAGAACACTGTCTGAAGCATGGGAGGTGGCAGGGTCCGCCACATATAAACAAAGTCAAACAGTATGAGCTGTCCTCTAAGCTCAGTTGTTTTCAGTAGATTCAGTCGTGACAACAACGGAGTTCGTTTAATTTGTTTGTTTAGAAAATTTCTTCCCCAAAAACTACATACTGCCCCTTTAACATTCATCGACAGGAGAGGAATTAACTCTGAATGGATGCTTATGTTGTTCTGAGTGTAATGGAAGTGTAAAAACACATCAGCCAAATCAACTTTAAAGTGGTTCTAATATGTCAATGTTGTCTTTAAACACTATTGCGCTGCCCACAATTGGAAAAAAAATCGGAAAAAACAGTTACTGCAGTTTTAAAATCTGCATCTTAAACAATCCCTTTCTTTAAAACACACACACACACACACACACACACACACACCAGGATGAAGCCTATCGCAGTTCCCTGCGGCAGGATTTCTGTACAGGCACCGTCTAAGCCGGGGTTTAAGCTATGTTTGGTCACTGAAAAACACAGAAAATGTAAATGCAAACAGGTTCAGTTCAAGTGTAATTACATGGAAGCTGAGGTGAGTGTGCTTATGTGGTCGGTGCTGCAGCAGAGGTTTAGTAGCTGCTCGACTTTATATGCGAGATTCCTCTAATTTAGACGGAGAAAACGCCCACTCAGTGACACTAAATTGTCTCAGTGGCTGAGGAGATTAAGCCTTTACTTGCAGAGAGCAGTGAGTACTGATGTAAGCTTTAGCCTCGCATTTCCTGTAGCAGAGTGAGTGGAGGAGACAATGAAGTACAGTGAAGGTTTAACAAAGAGTGAGAAACAGCTTGCTTATTATCATTTTACTCAGGGCCTCATGTTCACAGGCAGAAAAGCACTCGGGAGCACCGGGATGAAGCGTTGAAGCGCTGAGAGAAAAAACACTGCATGTTGGTTTTGATTGACAGCTGCTAACGCCATGGTAACAGAGGGCTGACCACAGTGAACAACAGGCTTACATAGAGTGGTAAAAGCCCAACACTCACCAGCAAAGAGCAGTGATGACGCCACCAGCAGCTTTTCTGAAAAGATTTTCCACAGCTGACCCCGATCTCCTCCTCATGAGAACGCTGACTTCCTCCCTGTGCTGCTGTAATAATGCCTGTGGCCACCAGATGTCGCCTTCCAACAATACACATGAATATGGGTTGTAATAAGCTGCTTTCACAGTCAGGGGAAACTCCTAAATAATGAGAAACGATAACCGATGAAATAAAAGAGGAAAAACAGACACCAGAGAGGAAGAGAGAGAGAGACCAGAGGAGAACAACGGCCTGCATTCATTAACACACAGCAGATACAGTTTCCCAGCTGGACACACATCATGCTTTGCACTACATGCCTCCAGCACGTCTACCTGAAAAGAAGCCAAGGCCGCAGAACAAGAGAGAGGCAGCCGCATCCCAGCAGGTGTTAAATACAAGCGATCAGAGCAGCCAGACTGAGCACGGCGAGGTCACCAGGCTTTCGGAAAACTCTGTAAGCCTCTGAGATCTGCAGCCACTATCCTGTCACCCACAATGCAGCTCACCGCCTGCTCAAAAAGGTCTCACAGTTTGTTTTTTTATAGATAAAATAAGTTATACTGGGCTGCAACTTGCACAACAAAGCGTTGAAGCATTTCAGAATCCCCTTAAACAAAATCGATATCAATGATATCAGCTGTCTTTCTTCAGAATCACTTTAAGAGTTTGCTTGCATTAAAGTTACACACTGTTCCTTTCTTGTTTTTTCCTTCCAGTTAGTTATATGCATTCTTCATCAGCAGTAAGTTTTATAAAGTCACCACCCAAAAACTGCATCTTTTGTGTAGGATTTGTTCTCTCTCTCTGTGTCATCGTCCTTTGGATGGATTCAAAAAATTAAAATGACAAAATGCTAACATCAGTGGCAAAATATACTTGAGCAGTCGTTGATATACCTGGACGGCCCGCCCAGGTAAAGTCTATCTGTGGGAAACACTGGACAACATTATACAGCTGGTTGTTGGATCATCAAGTCGTCACGTGTCCGTCTTTCACTCTTCAACATAACAACCCACTCTTTTTTTGCAGAAAACATACAAAACCCAGGAACTCACATGATACCATGTGGAGTTAAAATGAAGAGTTTGCTTGAAATGTCTTAAATTATTGGTCGGCAGCAGCAACAGTCAAGTGAAGAACAAATTACTTTTTAAAATACTCAAACTAGACTGTATAATAAAAGCTGTACTACTTCCAGCTCTGCATGCAAATATCCTGTCGCTGAGAGAAATCACTGTGACTGGCTGTCCAGAGCAGAGAAGAAAAGGAAAGGCCCCTTCAGCCTGTTGCTATAGTTTCCATGATTTCACTGTGTCGGCTTCTCCTTATTTTTTGCCTCCACATATTCTTGTATAGCAGTGCCTATATTAGCCAGAGTGGTGTTTAGAAATGCTGCTTTGTAGTCTTCATGGTGTATTCAGGCGCAGGTTTCTTGGCTGGGTCACAGGCGACATGACGCGATGCAACAGTCAGTCTGGGCTCCAAGGTCAGTGCTGTATTTATTGGTTGTTGCGCTGCCCTGAAGGAGCCAAAAGAATTAAACATAGCGATCACATCACTGTTCATAATCCTGTGACGTTAAGGCCCTCCTACCACTCACCTTCAGTTTAGTCATGGATTGTAATAAGAGTCTGTCCAACTCCTTTCGCGAGGTTGCATCATAACTGTATTTGTGTCTTTCGGTGGTTTTAACCAAACACCGTGTTCCTCAACAGGGCTCATAATGAGTGGTGCTTCGGTCACCAATGGAGGGACAGTCTCCAGATTCCTTCAGCGAACACTCATGGCTCGGTAACTCCAGGTCCCGCTTCGAGGTTTCGGTGTTAAAGACGCGTCGGTTCGTGTAGCGAACACCTCCAGCTCCATATGATGACAAAACTTACAGTTTGGAGCAAACGTTCTTTCCGTTTGCAGTCGGCCTATTTGAGCAGCTGTATTAAAATGTTACTGTAAGCTGAATCCGAAGCCAAGCTTATAATTGAAAGCACCGACTTGGCAGCAACACATTAAAGTTTGTGCAAAATACCAATCAAAAGCATGGAAGACAGTGTGAGAGGCAACATGCCAGCGGATTTCTAGAAATTGGTCTCACAATGTAGAAGCATGGTTGTTTTTCTCTTGTGGCCCCCCCCCCCCCCCCCCCCTCCATTTTATCTTTGACTCTCATCCTCCTGATGAGTGACATCTGGATTGCACATGGATCCGCGCTTCTCATTACTGCTGATGGAGCGATAGGCGAAAAGAGATGGAGTGAGAATAATTCAGCTCACCAAAGTGCTTCTTCTTTTTTTTTTCTCTCCTGTAACGTCGAGTATACTACTTTACAATAACAACAGCACTCTGTTGGCAACAAGGACTCGGTTTCTCTCTGCTTGTATTCCTCTCACTCTCTCCCGCTTTTCCAGAGCGACTAAAACCTCAACAGTCTCGGCCACGCTGACAAATCCCGCCTGTTAAAACACTTCTGATTAATTCTCACTTATTATAAAACAAGGGATGTGGAAGCAGAGAGATAGAGAGGAAGATATCACAGCTGTTTCTTCATCTCTTTGATTTAAATTAGAATGTTTACATGTCACTGCTTATAGACGGCCTCAACCACAGACAAGTAATTGGGTTGCGAGTATTGTGTGTTATTGTGAGTTTCTACTGCGACAGTAAAATTCTCCTTGTAGATTAATAAAGTAATCTATCAATCTATCCATCTAGATATAATACCTGCCAAAACGTAGGCCCAGGAACCTGTTCATGATGATATAAACCATATAGACTAGGACAATAGTGTCTCAGTGATGCTGGAGAAATAGGATTAGGATTTTCATGAATCGGTGTCTCCCCAGGTACTTATTAGCCTTGAACCCCTGATCCTCCCCGTGCTGCTGATTGTGACTCAGTTCCAGCACTCTCAGCTGTGCTCTGGCACAGGAGGACCAAATGAAAGCCAGCTCTCGCTCGTGTATGGCTGCTAGTTTTGGGTAAGATGTAGGGGTGCAGACTTGGACCAATTTGGAGCTGAAAATTATTGGCAGTTAGCACCATCTGGGCCAGAGAATCAGATATGAGTACTTTGGCTAATTTGGTGCTGCAGGAAAGTTTAAGAAAAATTGGGATTGATTAAGAGAAACAGCTCGTCCAAAACAAAAAAAAATATGAAGATTCAGTCATTATCTACTCTCCACATGCCAACAAAAAGTCAGGTGAAGTTTCACAGGCCGCAAAACATCCTGAAACTTCACAGGAAAACAGTGTTGCAGCATTTCTCCTAAACAAAACACAAAGTGGCTCCATACAGCTCGTCTAATTAATCAAAGTGTAAATTAATGGTGTAAATATAATAATCTATTTGGGATTGGGGCTTCCAGAGACTTGGATCCACACAAGTTTTTTTGTGAACTGTACCTTTAACTTGTCATCAAGAGTACTTTATAGGCTGCAAACAGATGTCTATGGCTCTAGGGGAATTTTGGAATTATGATGAAATAACGAGAAAGTCATTAATTTGTTGGATATTTGTTTGGTTATCTCAATTTGAGCATGAAAGCTACAAATGATGGGGATTTTGTGAGGAGAATTTATTGGAGTTTCCCAGAGCTGAAAAGTGAGATCTGCTGTTTGAGGTACGACAGGTTCAAGAAGTGAACTATTGTCAACATAGACAATGTTAGATTGAAATACTTCCACAGGCAACAGTCCTGGTTTAACCATCACAACAAAAATGTGTTATTGTTTGACCAGATACTGGATGAAATGGAACTGTTTTGGACACTGACAAATTAATCAAATTGGACTTCATGCAACAGTTGCATTAGAAAATATCTGGCCCAACAACAGCACCTCAGTATTTTGAATTAATTTATGCTCTAATTATCTCTGTATTTATGAGCAGTGGGGCCCACAGTTTGTGGGTGTTGCAGTAATTGGAGCTATGTGCTTTGCCAAACTGACTGAATAAACACTGTACCTTGGTATTCTCTTCACTTTCATGAGAATTTCTTCAAATTTGGAGGTAAAATGATCAAAACTGGTGGCTTGAAAATAAACCTAAAGACTTTCAGACATTAAAACTCAGGCATTACTGCTACAAGCTTTGCATACAACCCACAGCTAAGCTAACGTAGCCTGAACCAGAGACAATAAAATGGTCATATTGTGCAACGAAACCCGGCTGCTGTACTAGCGGTGTAAACACCGACGCTACCCTGTGGTGCTACAAGCAGAGTCAAGCTAAGGGCGCTAACTCTTAGCTACAGCATGCAGCAGTTACAGGTTGCTTTCAGGAAACTCTGTAAATCACAGAGCGTTGAGGCAGTGCAGCCGGACGACACCAGGAAACAATTAAATATCCATTAAATATGATCCAGTTTTCCATCGAAATCACTGATAGTTGGTGCTGTTAGTGATGTCGTGCTGTAAAGTGTTGATGCTACCTGCTCACTGAGGTAACACAGGATAAGATAGTTACATAATGTTGCTTTGACTTTGCAGCTATCCTGAGAACAGTCTTGAAAAATGTTAACTTTTGGGAGTGCAGGATGCAGCTCCGTACGAGGGACCCAAGACAAACAATCCAGTGGCCATTTTTTTTGTTGTTGTCCCCAACTTGAAGTCCCCCTTTCATCACAACCCTGGCATAGATCATGCAGCCCAGGCATGAAGCCAAACCATTTCAGCTACCTGGGTTAATAGTAAAACCTCATCTTAATTCAGGTCCTAAACCAGTGCTGTCTCTCGAGGACGTAATTTGTGAAATATGTCACCGTGTCTAGGTCTGAGAAAATAAATTGATAAGAAAAACACTAACAGTAACTCTCTTCAGAGCTAAGGCCACCTAGCCTGCGGCTAATAACAAGAGGCAAGCAGAATCTATGAAACAAATATAAACAGCTATTTATATGCAACAGAGAAAACAACAGGCGAGCTCTGACAAAGAACTGCGAGAACGCTTCCGCCTACCACCATCATCCACTGCTCCTCCACTATACCTCCCTCCCTCCCTCTCTCTATTCCTCCATTGTGCTGCGAGTTCAACTTCTTTGACTCCTCATCGTCTGCTTTCTCCCACCCGCCTCCGCACTTTCTTATTCTCTCCTTCATTCCTCGTCTCTCTTTTCCTGCCTGCTACGATGGCAGCAGGGGCTTCCTGTGGCTTGTGCTGCTAAATACAGCTTTCAGTCAGTCACACTCGCACACATGCAGAGACACATTCCTCCGTGCACGCCGACGCTCCCGTTCACTCCACTTTCTGTGAATTATGACGCATCACGCGGGGAAGTTTGAGTCGATTCAATTAGAAAAGAGTGTCCTCACCACTCACCATCTGCCTCTGAGGAGTTGTGTTAAATGCACGGCAATAGAAGCAACTTTGCTGAATAAATAATAATATTGATACTGTATGTTACTAATTATATTCATCTACATCCACACCATGTATCTCCTGTTTCGAAATCTGCACTTAAGCTGCAATTACGTTAACACTTTCAAGTAAAATGAGACAGAAATGGGGTTAAATACATAATTAAATCACTTGACATATGCTGGAAATATTAACGATTATCTTTGGGTACCTTTTTGTGACTCTTTTCTCCGTCTCTCCCTCTTTTTCTGCCTCTTTCTTTCTCTTGTGTGGGCGGACTATTGTCTGGAAAAGGGCTGTCACTCAGTCGTCTAAAGAAAGACAGCAGACACACTCTCACAATTTCACATACACACTGTCAAACACACACACACACACACACACACACACACACACACACACACACACACACTCGCGCGCGCCTGCACATACCCTCAACGGCAAAGACAAATATTGCTATTTCCAAGTAACTGCCACTCAGGGAAGCATATATCACCACCAAAAGCACTAGAAGATGATTCATTCACAACGGCAGGCTTTTAGGCTCAACATTAGCCATTGTCCTCCAACCATGGCCATATCTGACAGCGAAGGGGGGAAAAAAGACAATTTACCAACAATGTCATTTTTATCTCTGCATTTTTATGCACTGGGAGCTCACACTTAGGGAAAAATGATAATGACTAAGTGATAAACTGAAGTGGGAAGAAGATGAAAAAACAAATGGTAGGGGAGCAGGGTGATTGCTGGGAGGAGAATACAACAGGCATATTTGATTGATTGTGATTTTCTTAGTTGACATTTTGTGTACAGGTGAATGTGTAGAAACACTGCAGTTCAGCTTACACTGTTTTCACTCACAACTCATCAAATAAGGCAGCTTCAGTGCATGTTAGACCTCTGTGGTGAAGTTAGAGAATGAAAACATTCAGTAAGACTTTCACAAGAAAGCTTGCTGACAAACATTTCAAATATCAGGATGTTAATGTTTGAAGCAGTCACAGTTTGGGGAGGTTTGGCACCAAAACTACTTGGTTAGGTTGAGGAAAACATGACAGATCGGGTAAATATATGTATGTTGTTATTGTAGGTTCAATTATGTGAGTTTAAAAACAAGCTAATTGTGATTTTCGGTTATACACAGGGCTCAAACTGTGGTCTCCATTGTCCAGATGCAGATTTCCTGTTCTCTTTAGAAGCGATAGGGATACTATAGCGTCAGAGTTTAAAGTGTTGGACCACTAGCTAGCTGGCTAGGGATAGCTTATCTAGTAAAACATAGCCGTAATTATTTATTATCTACTATCTAATGGACAAAAATAGTTGTCCTGCATGTTATAGTGTGTTGCTAATAGTTTAGTGTAGTGTGCATAAACGTGCATAAAAGAGTCCTTCGCTGATTTTTTGCTTTCTGATTTGCCATTTGAGTTTCTGGGGCTGTATGAAAGGACGCAGTGAAGACATTACAGAGCTAGTAAAAAGAGATTTCAGGAAAGAAATCTTGATATCTATATTTTTTCATATTTTATTCAGTTTGTATATCATAAAATATGCTAAAAAGGTTTTCATTTCATTATACAAGTCTACATAATTGATGTGTATGAGCTTTTGAAAGAGACTCATAAGAACTTTGACCTAACAAATGTTGTCTAGACTCTGTGGTGATGCTCACCGCCATTTAAGCTTTCTTTCAAAGAAGCTATGGATCCCTCCTCTTTCCCATCACCTTCACCTGTCTCACCCAGCCGCCGAAAGAGCAGACAGTGTGATGCCTTTGCCTTACCTTACCTCAGTCTCAATCAGCCATGCATCCTTTTATCCTCACACTCCTGTGGGCCAAGGCTACCCTCAGAGAGCTTGCTCAACATCTGTCGCCAAGCTGCTGTCGAGGTGTACAGTTTCTGTGGCTGCCTGCGTGGGCCTCATTATGCTGTGTCCTGTATAAACAGGCAGCTGCTGCCGTCCCACCTGGCCATCTCCACTCTGTTTCTATTACAGAGACTGTTAGGCCATTAAAGATTAGTGGAGCACACTGGAGTTCACAGTAAATAACAGAGTGACAGAGACATGCAAATATGAACTTGGATTTCTGCCATTAACCTAAAGAACCCTGCTTGTCTAACTGCAGTACGTACAGTGCACTGCCTTTAGTACGTTTATGCATTTGGACAATTCTTCCCCGTCGACTGTCTTCTCTCGGACATGCCTGAGCTTACAGATGGACAGGATTTTTTAGAGTGGCGAGCACTTCATGCCGTGTCCACTCGAGAGGCTTCTGCTCAGACAGTGGAGGTTTTCCTTGGGGGGCTTGGCAATCTTGTCGAAACCGTTCTAAGACTCATATGGGATTAGGTTATTTCATGTGGCAGGCGTTTGTCTGTGGAGAATTTAAATGTTTTCAAGGAGAAATCTGTTAAAAAATGGCTTTGTTGTTCCGGAATGGACCTCGCACATATCGTTCACCTATACGTGTCACAAAATAATCAACTCACATCGGAAAAGTGATTGTTGTTTGAATTGATGTATGGATTCGAAAAATGGTCCCATGTCATAAAAATGATTATGTCGATGGAACAAAGAGGACAGAGCTGTGCTGCGAGGACGTGGGACCGGGTGGGACCACACCAGCGGAGTTTATCTTCAAGCATTTAGGGTAACTTTAGATGAAACTGTTTGCCGAGAGTTACTTCTTTCATGTCTCCACAATACACAAACCATCAAAGAAAAACAGTCTTTGATGTCTTTGTTTGACGAAGGACATCAAAGTCAGTTAGCCAGCAGCCAGTTAGCTTAGCTAAGCACAAAGACTAGAAAAACAGAGGGGAACAGGTAGCTTGTCTCAGAAGCGAACAAACTCCTGCTACCAGCACTTCTAATTAAGATGTATATCTTGTTTGTTTAATCCGTCATGATCACAGGTAGTAATTTGTCTGAATTTTGAGTGATTGCCAAACAAAGAAGGGTCTTATCTAATATGAGCTTGCCAGTGGGCAGACCGCAGAGAAGAGATAAGATTGTTTCGAGTGGTGTGCTGAACAACTTTTTGATGAGACGGTGATGGACAATGTATGGAAGCCTTTATGAATACAATGAATTATTTTCAGTTTAGTTTCTGTCTGCGTCTATTAATGTAAAAGATGGGATACCGATGATAGGCAAGTATAAAACAGTCAAGCTCTCTGTGTATAAAATAAGACCTGCAGTTCTTTTCTTGTTCTGTTGTGTTAGCAAATCCATACAGAAAGCGAAGAGTAAAAATGACAAGTTGTAGTTTCACAGCTGGTCATCTGAGGACTTTCTTTGTCAGGCACAGTTACTTAATGGATTCTTGTTGTTACCATGAGGTTGCAAAGTGACCAAAACAGACTTTAAAAAAGGTTGACGGCTCACACACTATCCAGTCCAGTCTCACACCAAGGTACAAAAAGTATGCACATGTATGAAGGTGCAGAATCAGCAGGGGCCGATAATAATGGAAACAATGGATGATTGCTATTTAAAGAGACAGAAAGTCCAGATGGTGTATTTAAAGGACTGTCACTCAGACCACATGGAGGTTTCTACTTCCAGGAGACAGTCAGTGGTGCCAGTAGTTATTTTATGAAAAACCATGATCTTCTCCTAAACCTAACCAAGTGGGGTTTTTTTGCCTTTATTTTCTAAAATGTATCTTAAGAAATTTTAAGATATAGTGTGTTACCTATTACTAACTTAATCACAAGAAAGACACGGTTTGGGTTTGGCATGATACCGGGTTGTCAAGTTGGCACAGTGGAGAATTCACTCAAGCACAATCTATGAAGTCGGCCATACAACACAAACTGCAGCAAAAGACTTCAAGCAGAATCTGATTTGGCAAAGAGAATAACTTTATCCACTGCATTTTCAGTTTCAGAAAAGCTGCACCTTACTAGATAGCGATGGGTTTTCCTGGAGCTAGTGTTGCAGCTGAAAGGATTTTCACCACTGCTAGAGACACAATGTTAATAAACGCCCTGTGGAGAACTCTATTGCTTTTTTCCACAAAAAACAGAGCTGGCATATTTCATCTGCGTGTTAAAATGTTGCTTGTTACTCCAGAATATATAAAATCAGGGAGAGGAAGTGGTGAATGACAACTGGAGGCCATTTCCTGCCGCTAACACTGAAAGGTGTGAAGAGGTAACATTTGATTGCCATATATTACATCATGAAAATACTCCTAATAATGTATTTGCACCACAGTAATTCATACAGTTTAGTATTTAAATTCACCAAAATGGAAAATAGATATGCTTACCATCTGGAAACGGTGTGCTGCATAGTCAGGGTAGGCAGCTGGAGGCAGTGGAAGGCGAAGTCGTAACTGGGGATGGGTAGGATACGGACTGGAGGGTGGAGATGGAGGGGCAGGTGGATTCTGGGGATTGGGGATAGTGAACGTCTGAAGAGATGAACAGCATCGGGCTTGGCCAAGGTAGATGGCTATTGCATCGGTGGATGCGGTGAGAAAGTCTCATGCCATGGCCGTTGGGTCCAGACGGCACACTTCCTGAACCCAGTCACCATCACTCTTTGGTTCTTTAATCTCTGCTGAGAGTCTCTTAGGACCCCTGAAAACATTTTGGAAGGTTTCCTGCAGAATCCTGCAGACTGCAGAATGTGAGACGTGGGTGGTGGCAGGACCAGTAGAATGACCCCCTCCTCTGTGACACCGGGACTAACTCTGGATTCAGATGTGACTGGTGTGCCTGCATGAGAAGCAGCAGTAGGCCTGCTTGTTTCAGCCATATGAATTGTCTCATGGCTATGATCTACAATCCACTTAATACTCTTCCTCTTCTTAATTTGATAGATGTTAGACACCTGTTAACGCATATTAATGTTTTCACAGTCCTTGAAAAACTTTAAAATTTGGTTTAAAGATTAAGCTTAAGTCTTGAATAAAGTTGAACATTTCATTTAAGACTGAAGTTGCCCCTGTCCCAACTTCTTTAAAACGTAAGGACACTCCCACACAGAGTTTAAAAGACTCCCCTCCAGTTGGTTAGAACTGAAGAAGCCTCTTGGATGAGAGGTGTAACATCTTCAATGAACTGATATTGACGTCCAAATATGTCCTGTTGTCTACGATACAGCACTTAGAATTACCATGACCTGGATGACTGAGAACAACAAGCACATGACTTTCACACTCTCCATATCCAGTGTGAAAACAAAAGTCAATGGTAAGTTTTAATGTCATCAGGAGTTAAGTAACAACACAAACAAAAATGCAATTTAGGTTACGTACTTAATAAATGTATGTTCATAACTGCAGTTATGTAACTTAGTTATTTAAAGCGAAACCCATCTGATGTTTTTTTTAAAAAAATGCCTTAGCAGAAGGAAAGAAGGACATAGATGACGATAAAGGAAGGAAACTCATTGAGCACACTGAGCCTCGCTTCTCCTCCTCACCAGTGTATCTCCCCAAAGAGGCTCCTGAATGTGGAGGACAGTTTGGCTTTAGGGATGAAGATGTTACCTGCCTTCAGCAAGTCTTCACCACCTCCACCTTCTCCTCCTCCTCCTCCTCTCTCTGGGCTTTCCTCCCCTCCCACACTGCTCTTTCTTGGTGCCTCTCAGGAGTCAGATCCATAAATCAAGGGATCAAAGGCATGGACCTAATCTGAGCTTTCTGCCTCCACTTGACGAAAAGGGCTGTTTGTGTTGTTGCAAGACGCCGACTTGTACTGCAGCGTGAAGAAATACAGAGCGGCTGTTAGCTCCCTCTACACAGCCCTGCAGGTGAGGCCTTAAAGGACACACATACACGCATACACCCTCCTCTGAAAACTGCTATTATTGTTGATTTAGTGTTATTATTGTCGAGTTTTTATTCATGCACCTCGAGCCACGAGAAACAAAAGCAACATCGCAATTTACTGGTCGCTACCTCCGGCTCACTGCTCCCTGTCCCCCTTTAACCCGGCGCTGAGAATTGTTGTGCCTTATCTGCTGCTTTATGCTCGATACTTGAGAGGTGAAACAGATGAGAGCATATGGCTGCAAAATATGACTGCACCCAAGAGCATGTGGCTTACTGCCCGAGCTGGAGAAGGTGCAGTGTGCCAGGAGTGGCCAGACACGTTCAATATGTAACACGTATATGCATCCGCAAATACAAAACTCTGTAGCAGCCTGGTCGTTTAAGTGATTTGTATGTGTGATGTACAATCTTTTCAGTGTGCAAGGTCCTTCTTTGATTGCTTATCCGCAGCCTAACTAACGCTGAATGAGTGTAATATTAGATTAAGAAAGACTAATGTCTGAGCGATCGCCCACTGAGAATTATCACTTGACTCTGCAGTTCCGATCAGCTCGACAAAGTTTTTGGCTCATTGCTTTGGTTCAATCTCAGCAGCAGGCAGTCTATTTCAGTGAAAAAAAGCTCTGATTGAACCACAGTGCACTCTCTGCTCAGCCCTAAACAGTAGACCGACACAGTTTGTAAGTAGCTTCTGAACATAGTGGAACATTTAGCAGCTAAAGAGAGTGATGTTTGTTCTCAGAAGTTAGTGCAGATCAACACGGAGCCAACAGGAGGGTGGCCAGGAACAAGACAGTACTTCGCCAACACTGTAACAACCTTCCCAGCTGTCGTTTTTATGTCGTAAAGGCGTTGAACATTATTTCATAGACCATTTCATGACGTTGATAAAATGTTGACATGTGAACTTATATTACTGTGATTTGCAATACTGGCTTCTAACTGATAACTGCCTGTGATTTCACTGACAGATTACAAAACCAATGTTTGCTATTATTCAGAAATAACTTTACTGCCGGAGTCGGAGATCAACTCGCAAACATGTGATTATTTCTAAAGCTTGTTCACCTTTCTCCACATGAACTTCAGCATGTGCCTTACAGCGGTAAGCAAAGGGCCTTATTTGATATTAATACATGAAATTGCTCTCATTATATCGTCCTGGAGGCTTGCTGCTGGCAGCTCACAGCCTATGTAGTTCTTAGTTATTTATGACATCTATATGAAACATTAAATGATTTGAGATTCCATCTTCATGTCGACCACATTTCATCCACCAGTTCAATGTGACTGCAGAAATACCCTCGCACTGATCAATACCGTCTCTCTTTCAACCTATAAGGAACATATTTTCAAAATTATTACACATATTAAGTTAATGGTGTACCAACATTTTAGATGGTTTTAGCTTTTGTGCCCTTATTTTAATCCAAACCATGATGCCTTTCTGAAGATAACCAAGTAGTTTAGTGACTGAACCCAACAAGCCCATAAGCACAGCATTGTTAGAGGAGAGAGATAAAGAAAATTCTGTCACTTTTTTGAACATTATTTTAAGATAGAAACATTTCATTGGATTCAGAAAACAGAAATAAACACAGATTACAGCAAATTAAACTCAGGAGTCCACATTGCAGATCTTTATGATAGCGTGTTTGGCTGTAATCCATCTTTCAGCAGCTGATACGAAAATGTAGGGACACTTGTCTACACCTGATACAAGGGCAAGCGACCGTGATATAATGGAAGGCAACAACACTCCGGACAGTTGGACTGCTCTTTCGGGCCGTAACCGGTAGATAAGACTGCAGATTGAGAAAGGCCTGTTGTGCTATTATCATCTGTGCCTAATTCAGCTTCCGCTCAGCATATTTACAACACATGAAGCACATCTTTCAGACTGCAACACTTTGAGTTAATTTGCCTTGAAATGCACCATATGCTGACATCAGTCAGATTCTGATGGTCATGCTTCCGCTTTAAAGCTTAAAGAGACAACACAAAGGCACACATGATAACAGCAGCCCTCATTAAGATGGCTGGAAGAGACTGTTTTAAGCAATTATCCTGTTCCCGACCCAAACTTTTGTTCTCATTAAGCACCTTCAGTCAAAGCTCATTGTTTTCACTTTAATAATAGGGTGAAGGAATTGAGGCCAAACGACTGTTGGGGATGACCATCTTTTTTCTTTCTTTTGTCAGTTTAGTTCATCAGCTACATCAAAAGTTTGGCAACAATTTATTCAGTAATAGTTCTTCTATTGTAAGATTGACATTAAGAGCTGCACATGAAAAGAGACCTGAGTTTTAAAACAGGGTGACGATCGCCGCTTTGAAAGCCAAGTCATTGTCATTTTCTCTTTCTCTCTGAAAGACATAGTGGGAGACCATTATTATACACACACACACACACACACACACACACACACACACACACACACACACACAAAGCAAAGCTAAGTGTTCATTTCTATTTGTTGTTGTTTTTTTCTTCACAATGAATTGAAGAGGAGTGGGTCTGTTGGTGACTCAGTTTGTTTATCTGTTGATTATTCCATTAACTTTATAGACATTTAATTGGACAAAGTAGAAAAAAAACAAATTTTAACAACACTGATGTCCCAGTCATTTTTAAATTTCATTCTTTGGCCTGAGGGGTGCCAAAGCAACAGCAAATAACAAGACTTAGAATACAGCTGCAACCCAGTGAGGAAATAATTGTTGTCACTTACCAGAACTCAAAAACGGTTGAATGGATTACGACAAAACGATTCACGACGAGCCAAAACCGCTTTAGAAAGTCGGTGGTGAGCACGAGGACGAGGAGGAAGAGGAGGAGGAGGAGGACCAATGGAATGAGGAGCATCCTCTTCCCTGCCTCCATTGGCAAGACGTAAGCGAGTGAGAACATCAGGAAGTAAGTTTTGCTTTCTTATTTAATTTGTTGCTGTTGATGTTACAATAATGTGAACAGTGACTAAGTCAAACCTTGTGTTTTTGCAGATGGGTGGACCAACAGGGCAGGACGGCGACCACAGCCAACTCTGGCAGCTTCTGTCATCGCTGGCATCGTGAGAGCCGTGAGGTCGTCCCTGGTCCACATCAGGAACAGGGTCATCCTTCACCGCATGCAGCTGAAGGCGGTGTGGAGGGTGGGGTGATGTCACAGGGACACTCAGGAGGGCCAAAACATGGGAGCTGCTGGATAAGTGTGCATAGTTACTGACAGTGGAGCTGTTCACTCTCTCTCTCTGTCTCTCCAAAGTGCAGAAATCAAATCACTGTTATCTCTTTTATCATGTCCGCCTATCAGATTAAATGAGGATTAACCAGACCCAGCCACTCTGGTACAGTTTTATGGCTCTCCCCACACTTTTCACAAAAGAAATGCGATGAGCGGCTGTGTGTTTGGTAGGTGAACAATTGTCAGAGATTTATTGCCAAAGTTTGACTATTTTAACCATAGCGTCCTTTTTATTCTCATAGAAAACTACAGGCTGTCTGAAGAGACCATTAATGCGGTTCAGCTGTATGTGTTACTTACCTGTCACAGCACATCATGCACATGATTTATTTATAGATGTTTTGCTGGTTGTTTTTCTCTGACAACAGCAGTTTGTTGTGAAATATATATATATCTCTTTTTATCCCTCCGTTGTCTGGTGAAGTCATTTTTTTAAGTGGATTTCAAGTTTTTCTTCACAGTCACTTGTTCGCTATGTGGAGCTTTGCATGTATGCAGCAGAGTTTTGTCTTTCTTTGTTTACATGACAGAAGCCTCCCCATTTGGATAATGAAGAAGAAATATTGAAGATTGTCCTCTTCATACATAATTTAGAGTACTGGTTTAAACAGTGTAGTTTAGTTTTACTGACTGATATGAATGTATCCTTGTGGTGAGGAATGTTATTACCATAGCGACCCAAATCTATCATAAACAAACTGACAAATCAGGAAACAGTTGAGCAAAACTGAGCAGTGTCTCCTCTCTGCCTCAGAGAGTAAGAGAGGAGAGACTCAGAAGACATCCTCAACTGGACTCAGTCTGGCTCCACAGTGAAACCAGACAGATCGGGCAAATGAATACAAAGTTCTACGATAAGCAGACGAGGTTTTAAAACAGATCATCAGGAGGAAAGCCCAAGCACAAGATTTATGTTCCTGTTGAGGAAGAGGCTAAAATGTCAGAGCACATCTTTTAATCATCTTCATACTACCTTTGTAATTCTTAACATACAGTATCACATTAATCTGGGTACTCGTAAGCCACAGCAGAGAGACGGTCAGTGCTAGATATTGTGCTTATCTGTGATTGCTTCGTTAAGTGAAAGAGGCAGAGTTTGGAATCGGTCCAGTGGGTTGAAATGTGCTGACAGTGAAGGCCACAGATTCACATCATTTACATACTCATCAAACTGTCCCTCATGTCCTGTATGGAAACATCTGTTTTTTTGCGAGACATCTCTTTTCAGTGTTATTTAAGTTTCTTAAATAATTAATTGAGGTCATGTCAAAGTGTCGAAATCAAAGGATTATACTTACCTTTCACACTACATGTAGTCTTTTTGATTTACTGGTGATGCAGCTGTAAAGTTTAGACTTTAACAACAAAGCTCACAGTATGTTACAGACGAGGGCTTCATTTTATGGTACAAAACATACTATATGTGAATAATGAATTCCTGTCATAGACTTCTCATCTGTCAACTAGAACACTGAAACTGTAAATGAACCCGAGTAGCAGCAAATAAATATACACGAATAAACAATTAACAACAAGTGGTGAGTCTGTGGCCCGGCGCCCACTCCTGCCTGAGCTGTGGCAGGAAAACTTGAAGCGTCGTGTGAAAAGTTAGATAAGGAGCTTAATCGTGAGCCGCAAAGCAGCTGCCACTTTCTGTCAACTGCCTCTGTGCCCTTGAGCAGAGCATTTCAAACTCTGAGCACCTCAGAAGGGCGTCGTGCAGGCAGACGCAGTTGGCTTCCAGTTGATAGACGGAGTTGAGCTTTTGTTGTGGGTTTATTATGATGGCTCAGAGGCATTCTGATGAAGGAACACTATTATTGCTGGCTCAGATTTCCATAATGCTCCACGTGCTGGCGTCTTCGCTGGAATCCAATACCGGCTGAATCTGCCCCATAGGAAATATATTTTATTCAAAAGATATTGAACGCTTCCGCCCCCCCTTCAACCTTCGAGCACCAATCGAGAGCCTGGCAGAAAGCGTCACGTTCACACTGCTGGTCAAATCCTTGTACTCCTCCGCTTTTCCCAACTATTCGCCCTAAATCATTCCCTCTCCGTGTTTGCATTATGTTATCTCTGCCTCATTAGTCCCGAGCAGACAGCACCAGGCAGCGTTTAGTCGGCTTGCAGCACTGAGACCCGAGCATCCCTGGGGCCATCAGCAAACTTCTGCCAGGCGCCAGTTTGACCCGAGGAAACCAGGTCCTGCACAGTAACAACCACGGTGCTGAATGCTGCCGTCCCTGCCTGGACTAGAGCTGAGACTGCCCAGGCGCTGCCTCATTATCGAATAATACATAACAGAAATACATTCATCCAAACTACCTTCCTCGTATTTCGTTTTAGGGTTAGACATATTGAAAAAGAAGCTTCATGCCCTGGTTACTACTTGTGGCAGTTAAGTGGGCAGTTAACACAATTAATTTCCAAGAATCTTTTTTTTTTACCCTCTCCACCCTAATGACTGATTGCTGCTGCATTTCTTTTATGAGCAATTTATTCTCAAGCAGAGCGGTGTTTAGCAAAATTGGATGATGTCACACAGCGAATATGAAAGCCGTCTTCAGTTTTGGACTTCTGGTCTGTTTCTTTCAAAAAAGCAAGCGGTTTCTAATTAATCAACCGCAAATTCACGGCTGAACTCAACATGGAAGCACAATGCTAAACAAATTCATTCCTTTTATAAAACGCATGTGTCCAGGCCCTGATTTTTTACAACTTTAAACAGCTCAGTAGGCAATAAAAAATGGAGCCGGATCTTTTAAAGATGTGTCAACATAAAAACCGTGCAAATGTTACCAGCCAGTAGCCATTTTGCTGCACACAGTTCTGGACAGAGGCAATTTTTTTCCACCCCTTCTACAAATACACAATTTTCCACATGGAATTGGGCATTTTAGAAAACAATAATGTGTAATGACAAAATGTGAACCTCATTCGTACATCAGACTTTGCATTTACATGGCTTCCTGAAGAAAAGCTTGGGTGAAATGATTGTTTGATGATTGAAAACATTGTTTAAGATTGATAATTTTCACCAAAAGGATGTTTATTTGATCACATATCACACAATGTCCTTTTAATTTATTGTAAAGCACTTTAGTTGATAATTGTCTATAATGTGGGCATTATGGATGGCAACATCCACGTGTAAAGACGTCAGTTCCAGTGTCGGTGGACATCTTGTGCCGTAACAATGTGTTAGCATGAGCGTTTTCCTTTGGTTGGTACCACAGTGGCACAGCACTGATACCAGTCTCTACAGCTGCAGCACAACAAAAAGCACTGGCATAACATACCCAATTTTTTTAACTGGGTCATTAGTCGCCAGCACGATACACTTCTGGCCAACAGAGCATCACTTTTTAATTATTTATCCCACATACTGCATGTTCACGCACCATTAGTGCAGCAACAGAACAATAGTACCAGAACTCACTCTGAGCTGCTTGCACCTGTTTTATTCCAGTTCAAGCACTAATGATACCAAAGCAGATAGTGATATTATATTAAAAGTAATATTGATAATTTCAGATAAGATGATAAGAACAGTGCAGTGCAGTCCATAGAGGGATGACATTGTGTCTCTCCTTGATGCAACCTTGAACGAAGCATCGTTCAGTGGCAGAGAAGTGGAAATTCAGAGAACGCTAAGGTGCAACAACAAGGTGCAAACAAAAGACACAAAACAAGCAAAAGAAGAAAATAAATAAATATATGTAAGTGTAAAATGTGTAAGGTAGCAGAGCAGATGGAGCCGTAAAATCACTTTGTGGGTCTATGAGGACATTTTTTTAAAAACAGTATGTATGTTGTAAGATTCAAGTATTCTGACAGTCTAGAAGTCAGGCAGAGTATGAAGTGATTAGTGCAGGTGTGTGTGTGTGTGTGTGTGTGTGTGTGTGTGTGTGTGTGTGTGTGTGTGTGTGTGTGTGTCTAAAACAAAATGAAAACCTTTACTCTATCTCTGTCATGATTCTGTGATGTTCAGGTCTTTCACATTGTGTGTTAAATGTACTTGTAATGACATCACTGATTAGCCAGCCACATATTTACCTGGTCAGGGAATCTTGTCAGGTGTCCCCGTGTGAACGAGAGTCCCGCTTACACAAAGTTCCAAACGTACCGTTGAGCATCGTCGCTCATTGTTGCTCCTGAACTAGAAGTGATGTCACTTTAACACCTCCAGCAGCCACAGCAGAGTGATTACAGCTGGAGCTAATCAGATTAATACAAGGTCAATCAAATTCAGGTGTGTCACTTATTAAGCTCCTGACAGGCCGATGTCAGGGTCTGCTCATTAACACACACAATCTTAATCGTTTTTTAATTCATTAGCAATGACGAGCTCACTGGTTATCAACATGACTGCGTTGAAAAGTACAAATCATGAACACTGTTTAAAATGTTTTAAAATGTTATTCCTCATATTGTTGATGCTGATCACTATTACAGATCTTCAGTCAGTAACCGTGTCAGTGCCCTAAATATAACTCACCGACTGCCTGATATGGAACATTTCAGCATTTAACTGTCGACGACTAAGTCTTTGGAATATCTTTTATCAAGTTGTGTACTTACATTATCCCACTAAAGGTCTGCTCGAGGTAACGGTGTGTTACATCTGGTCACTCATTTGTCACGATAAACTCCAGGAGAGATTCAGAGAGGGTGGAAATAAAGAGGAGTTGGCAGAGCATCGCAGAGCTGGAGAATTGGAGGGATTGGAGCGGGCAGTTAGACAATCCTGGGAAAAAAGTTAAAGACAGGCACAACAGAACTCAAGGAATATCAGTAAAGATCCAGCAAAAGCGTAGAAGTGGAGCTGCGAGGTTGAGATGCTGGAGGAGGTGATGAGCTGCCGGGAGGCCGGTGAGAAGATGGGGACAGATCACGAGGTGATATCAGACAGGTGAGCAGAGCTGAGAGGAGTGACACAAGCAGGAGCGCTGGACAGAGGAGGAGAGGTGAAGACAAGACAACACGAGGGGAAAACAGTGGGCAAAAGCAGAACCACCAAACAACACGTAACACTGTGCAATACAGCACTCTCTCTGATGGATAATAGAAGACTGAGTTCTAGTCTCGTCTGCCCAACCCAACAGATAATTACAACTAAATTGGTGTAATTTATAAAAACATTATGGGGGAAAAAATGTGGGATTGTTCAGAAGAAAAAAAGCTCCTCCACCAGGACAGCTGAGTAACCGACAGCATCCCCAACCGACATTTTACATCCAGTCTTTCTCAAGAACATAATTTAAACTTAAATAGTGATTTAATCAGGTTTAAAAGTTAATCATTGTTGGTGTGATGCAGCCTTAGACCTGCGGAGGCCTCAATGTCAACACGTCTTTGCTTTTTTCTTGTCATAAATGCATCTTTACTGCTGAGCATGTGAGCGAGTTACAGTGAAGGATAAGTCATCAGCAGCCTGACATATCTTATTCCACTGTGCCATAAGGCTCCATGTTCCATTGCCATGAACACACACTGTAGTTTATTTTAACTTAATCCCTTATATACACCAGCCTGCTGCTGCGAATACTCATTAGATCATCAAATGTGGATTAATTTGCAGCTGAACAATTTTTTCCCCAACAAAAGCACTATATTCCTCCTGTTCGAATAACGTTTGCCAGCTTTTCTAAGAGAATGACGGAAACTCCGAGCCAAAACCAACAACGCCGTACGTCACCCATCAGCGGAGTGTTCGTCGTTCCGGCAGTGAAGAAACTCTTTAAGAGTGCGTGTTATTTTTTATCCCACCACCGCTGTTAGCCGCTACAGGGGAGTTTAAAAATGTTTCAGTTCTTATTAATACTGTTTTCGCTCCTGCTCCCTTCATTAAAATATAAGGCATAATTAATAATGAATTCTCCGTTCAGGCACAGATGCCACCATGTGGAATTTAAATTGGCTAAATAAGCCACTTCATAAAAAAAATGTGTGTTTTCACCTGATTAGAGGATTCTTGAAAGATTGGATGCAGGATGGTGTTAGGATGATTACCTCAGGATGAACAGAAGTGTTATAATATATCCTCCTAACTGAAGAGATCACAGTTACGTTTTTATTCAGAGCATTAAACATTTACAGCTGCGGATGCTTTGTTCTTATGTTCTCTCACACATTAAGCATTCCCCTCAGACTGGGACAGTTGGTATTCATTAATTTCCTCTTTGATAGGAGCGGTGAGGTGAGAGGAACACAGCAGAAAAAGAAAAGGTGTCGGCGCAGACAGCAGAGCGCAGTCCACGTTTGAAGTGTTGTTGTTCGGGCTGACAGCGTTTCGCTGCGGCTGCCTTGGTCTTGGTGGTTTCCTTTCTGTGCAGCTTCTTTCGGCCTGGTTTCATGTGCCTGTGTGATGTCTGCAGGTTGTTTTGCATGCCGTCGTGCTTTCATAGTCGTTGCATCTCTTTGCAAGGCTGCATTCCTCTTTTCTCCATCTTGTTTACCCGTCTCAACTCCCGCTCATTCTGTCAAAGTTGGAGCGGTGCAGCAGCACTAACTTTGTCTTCCTGTGTTTTCTGCAAAGAAAAAAAAATGAAAACTTGCTTTGCTATGTTTGCGTTTTGGCTGCCCGCAATATAACTGGTAAATGCACTTTTACTTGGTCGCAGCAAAATGTAGAAAAAAAAATAATGTTGCTTTGCAGGAACATCCGATGTTGCTGGTGTACAAGCAGAGCAGAGCACCGCTGTCTGAAAAAAAGGACGTTATCTGCACATTTTTAATAACCGACATCACCATACCCACCACTGCATCAGACGAGCACCAGCTGATAGGTGATGCAACTTTGCAAAATAACAAAAACAACGGAAATAGTGGTGACTGTGTAGCTTTAAATCTCCAACTCACATCTTTCTACAAAAGTGGAGAACTTTTGTTTCTCAACTGCATTTCAAATGTATTCCTTTCCTCTCTCACTCCTCTGTTCTCTCTGCCTTGTTATCTCACCCCTTCGCTCTGCTCTCACCTATATTTGCTCCTCTCTTCCTTCTTCCTCTATTTACCTTTTTCACCAATGTTATTTCACACTGAAGAAAAGCTGTTCTTCTAAAACTTGGGTAAAAAAACTTTGTGTGAAGCCTTTTTGACACCATCTGGGAATCAAGATGTCTCTCAATGTTTGGGAAAGTGAATGTTAAGCTTGTATTTCTATGATTAATGACGGGGGATCGGTCAGTGACGTTTTCTTCACTTGTACTTATAAATCTAAAATATTATAGTAGTTGTACTTTTCCAGTTTTGTCTCTCAGTTGGAGCATAATTTAAACATTTTGGGTGGGATGTGTAAGTGTATTGTGGGAATGTATAGTGGTTAGCTTGACATATTAGCTGACATTTCTCAACATGTAGTTAACGTTGTAAAAGCTAGTGCACTTTAATGTGAAAGCAAACATCTGAGGGGAAGAAAAACTGTTGCATGTGTTCACAGCACATCCGAACAAACTGGTTTCCGGTCATGCTGTGCACGCATGGTGCACAGAACAGCAGGGTTCAGTGTAGCTGGTTACCTCGGAGAGGAGAGTGTCCCCTGCTGCTTCCAGCTCCCTTTTGTTCCATCAGGTGTACTTCCTGTTTTAGTTAAAAATTAACTGCTTCACTCTAAATAAATTCAACAAATCAAAATCTGACTTCTTGTTTCGTAGATAGATTTTTAGCACTCAGCCTCTGATTACTGACAGATGAGATTTGTGACTACGATCATTTCGATATTTCCGATCATATTCATGTGGGTACCTAGAAGAGTATTGTCTCCACATTAATGATACTATCAGCAACACATTTCTCTAATAGATCGTAATTGTGTTAAAAAATACTGGAACGTATTTTTTCTTATTTTAATGGTCAGATTAACGGCTCTCTTTAGCTATATGTTAAACTATACTATGCCCACACTATTATATTTGATATTCTTTTTCTATTTTATGTTATAATGCTTATTAATATTACATTAATTAGACTCTTATACTTCATACTATTATGCAATCATATTATTCAGCTGTATTTACTGTATATACATATTCCATATTGTATCATTATGTGCCCTATTAAACTACACCATATTAATGTTGGCTTGCTTTATATTCTTTATACTTCTACTACATTTCTATATTAATAGATGGTAAACTAGTTTCCATTTAGTTATATTAGAATGGTGTTGTGTCACTTTACTTGTGGTTTTGTCTTCAAATGCTCTTTAGTATTTATTTTTTGTATTCTTTAGTTTTATAAACTCTTATTGTTGTTTTTGCTATTGATGCTTCTCACTCTGTTTTATTCCTATTTCCCCACTTGGGATCAACAACAGTTTATCTTATTTTATCATAGTTTGTTTAAGACGACAAGTATTGAGGCAATATTCTTCTACTTTAACATTTCGGAATATTTAACTCCCAATAACTCACACCAAATAAAATGTCAGCCTTGTCGTGTCAATACAAGAGACATCAGAGGATCACCAGAGTCGTTAGGATTCTTCCTCTGGGGTGTCTGTCTGAACCAAATTTCAAGATAATCCATTGAGAGGGCGACTGACTGACCTCGGCGTCCCTGCAGCCGCGCTGCCAGCATGGCTAAAGACGAAGCTGTTGATACTCACTTAAAACTGTCATCCATCCGGCCGTCAGCATTGTTCTCCAGCTAATCCTGGAGGACCTCGAGACTCTCTCAGTCCACATAATAAACAATATATAATCCCTCCAGCATGTTCTGGTCTCCTGCCATTTGAACATGTCTTTAAAGGAGTGCAGTATATATAATCTGAAATCACTTTCAGTTCATCCATCTATTAATAAATTCATATTTTATTCATATGGAATGTTATTCTTACGCCTGTTTTTGTCGATTACATGTTAATAAAAAGATGGCATCTAAAATACATCGGTCTGACACGACGCATAATTGGTTAATTCTTTTTTGCAAAACAAACACTTCAGTCGGCCATAACAATGTCAGTAATTGTTCAAATCAGAGGTGTCAGCTCCCAGGAGTTCCCACGATGAGCGCTGACTGGAAAGAGCACTGACTCAGTCCGACTCCAAATATAGTAAAGCCCAAGGTCTCATCAAGCTCCTGATGCTATAATGATGCATGAAAACCTTGTTTGGTAGTAGACGCCTGTTTCTGCCCACGCAAGTTGTGGGGTAGTTTAAGTGGAGGACAGTAGAGTTCAGCCATTTTTTTTTTTTATATTCAACAACCGTCACCCACTGGGCTTGTATTTGTCTCTTGTCAAGAAGCAGCCATGTAAGTGCCAGTTGTCAGGAGCGGCACTGACACGTCCACACATTGGGTCAGCTGTGGGGATTCTGTAGAACCCAGAGGATGTCTAACTGTTTTAATGGTCCTCTGCCACTGGACCAACTGGGTGCATTTATCATGATTTGGTCATCGTTTCATTGTCTCTCTCACTCTCTTCATTGCGCCACAGCTGACTGAAAGATTAACGCCCCCAATGACTGTTTCAGGGTTCTTGCAGACATTTTATTTCAGGGAAGTTATCTATCTAAGTATCTTTGGATCCAAAAGTCTCATGGCCTTTACAAAACATTTCAAATATTTGAGACTCATTGTGTAGCCGGTATCACAACCATGACACATTCTTTTCATTGTTAGAGCGTCAAGCACTGTTCAAAAATATCAAAAATATATTTAGAAATTGGGGAATAGATGATTAGGGTGTACAAGATAAAGGAACTAGGAACTTCTAAGCTCATTTTGATTGTGGCAGTAAAGGGATAGATGACTTTTTGCCCTTAATTAACTGTGTTGCTCTTATCTCACTCTAGTGCTACACGCTGTTATCGATAACATTCAGCTCACTGAACGCTGGTGTAATCGCTGCGCCGTGGACGTCTGGATCATTTAGCTGTTTTCATTCCAACAACAATTTTTGCATGAATTTGATGGAAACTGATATTTCAACTCATTTTTAATCTTCAAATGGCATTTCAACTGCTGTTACTACTTTCATACTAACTGACACTTTAAAAGTCATGCTTCGCTCGAGGCAGAGATGAGAAGCAGGCTACATTAACCACAACACAACACAACACAACACAACACAGTGTACCACAATCTCTGACAGAACAAGAATATAAACAAACTGCATCATGTCCAGGTGAACGTTAGTGACCATCCTGTACCCATATTCTTTAAAATGATATAATTATCCATGTTATTGTTATTTCTATATTTACGTTTTTGTCCTAATGTGCCCTCTCTCACAGCCAAACTAATCAGGTCGGAGGTAATTAAGCATAATTAGAACCTGATCTGACCCAAACATGCTGGAATATTAAATGAGGTGAAGGTCCTGCCCCCTGACGACAGGCTAAAAATAGAAGAGGCTGTAAACCACAGGGTTTCTAAATGGTAATGTGCCCTTCTAATTACTCCCGCTCTCATGTTTTGCTCCTGTCAGACAGTGGGCTTGTTTCTTCTTTGTGCGTTATTGTCGTCTTTTGTAGTCGGTGACTGAATTGTGAGGAATATCTTCAATTCACTACACGACTGCATGAGAGACAGAAAGAGGTGTGATCAGGACGGCAGGAGAAGGGAGGCGGGCAGTTTTCTCTTGTTAACCCCGGCTCTCTTTTCTCAGCACTCCTTTTCTCCTTTCTCGTCTTCTCCTTGTCTGCTCTGTATCCACATCCCTTCTCATTTTCTCTTCATAATTGGACAGGAACTGAAGAAGAGAGGGGACAAGGTGGTAGATGACAAGAGGGGCATATCCTATCATAGCTCTTCTTATTATCTCCCTATTATCATTTTTCTTCTTTTCTTCATACTCGTGTCTTCCAAAATGTCTAATTGATGAGGATGTGGTGATCACAGCGACAATAGAATCATTCCTCAACCAGACAGCCTGGTGGAATTTGGAGGTGAGAGTTTTGTCCACAGCAAAATAAGCTACCTGTTGGTCAGGTGACAAGAATGCACACATACATATCACTGCTAGTGAGAATGAAAGCAGGCATCAAGGAAGCAAATGTGAGACATCAGCAGAGACCGGAGAGAGGCCACAACAGCAGCAACAATAAAGATGTGTGATAAGTGATCTAAAACATCACAAGCTACCGCGGCAGGAGCGCTCCATTAGGTGTGAGGTCGTGCTGCCAGGTGAGCTTAATACTTTTTATCTTCGGCTTGATCTCCACAACAAAGAGTCAGCTGATAAGTGTCCTCCTCCTCTGGACGACCTGCCAGTGTCAGGATCCTCAGCGGGTGTAAGAAGAATCCTGTTCAGTAGTCAAATTAATGTCATTGCCATCTTATTTTAATTAGCTCACAATCACAGTCACATTGTCTGGTGGGTTGTGGGTTTTACCATCTGAACAGTGAATGACATTCTGTCTTTAGACCTGTAGGATTGAGTAATGATAAACTCCCCAGAAAAAACAAAAAAACAAGAAATAAAAAACTTTGAAGAAGGGGAAAAACATGGAAGGAGTAAAGCTGCTGGGCCTGAGAACATCTCTGTCCTGGACTTAGACGTGTGCCAATCAGCTGATTTTATTTCTGACATGTTCAACACATCACTGTCACAGCTGAAGGTGCCGCCATCGTCCCTGTGTCTCTACAGTCTGCAGTGTCTTGTCACAACTGTTTCCGCCCTGTGGCTCTCACCCGCATCCTGAGAAACTGATTCTCCTGCCCATCAAAGACAACATCTGCCGGTCTGGACCCTAACAGTGGGTGCCATATCCACTGTCCTACACTCTGTCTTCACACATCTTCAGAATGCTGTTTGCTGGTTTTAGCCCAGTATTCAATACAGTCTCACCCACAAAGCTGACTGGAAAACTCGTCACTCTGCGCCCGAGTACTGAACTTGGCAGCTTGACAATTTGAAGTCATGGGAGAAGATTTTCCCTTGACTTCAAAATGTGGCAGCATGTGGTTACACTGAAACACAAGTGACATACAGGGCGGGTGGCGATTAATGAGCGTCCAGTAATAAAGACACTGACAGTATCCATAGTAATACAGTAAATACACAGATTTACCCCCCTAGTTAGTTCATTTAAGTACACCAAGTTTAATTTAGTTTGCTTGTCTGACATAAAATCCCTTAGGTTACTGAATAATACAGAAGTCATCACTCCATCGTTCTCTGAAACATTTAGATGATGGAAAAGGTGTCCGGCAGTTTAAATAATAACTGAGTGAGGGATTTAAAAGTGTGCAGCTGACGGCTGCAGCTTTCCCTCTCGATCATGCGAGCATGCAGAGTGCTGGCACCAGTGAAATGACAGTGAATGCAGATTGGCTGTCGCCGTCCCGTCCCCCTGTGTGCCTGCACGACATATGTTTTAGAGGTATTTCTAGAAGATAATATCATAAACAACAGGCTCCATCGAGCCTCTCCGCCATGCTTCTTTTAAAGGCGTAGGCCGTGTTAAGAAGAGAGCGAAGTTACCCTGCAGCAGTATCGAAACAAAGCCACGAACACAGCTCTATTAATTGTGGGGCAAACATGTTTGATTTGATATAAATTCACCACAACAACTCTGTTATTTAGTTATTTTAAGCTTTAATTATGAAGCAGCAAAATCAGGAAATGGCAGTTCCTCCCCGGCAGTAACTTAATAGGACTTCTGAAACAGCTGAAAATAAAGCACAATAAAATGGTAAAATATGGCGGAGATTAACTAAACTTCAAAGGACTTTCTCTCAGTTTTCCTGCACAGAGTTTTACAACATAAGCTCATTTGAGGGAGAGAAGATGGTCATCGCAGGATGGCTGCGATCATGAGATGTCACCACAGCCTGCAAATGAGGCTTGACATGTTGTCCCTTTTTGATTTAATTCAGAACTCATCGCCGGCTTAATTTCTTTCTACGCCTGGTACATTTCTTCTCCTTTGTGAGCATATCTCTATTTTTTTTGTTCAATAAAACGACAAGAGAACCGCAGATATGTGTCCTGTTACTGGCTAATAGTTTCAGGACCTGATGCAGTCAGAGAAAACTGGTAAAGCGAAGTTTTCAAGTCTAGGCTGGCGTTGCTTGAGGACACAAATATTGAGAGATCAGAATCAACAATAATCTATATTATGTATAAAATGTACAGGGAACAATTGAAATGATTTTCTTCTTGCTTACGAATGGATTTATGTTATTTTGCCAGAAATGTTCTCTCAGAAGCTGTTAGTACTCTGCCCCTGAAATAATCGCTGCACATCACTTTTCTTGTCTTCAGCCTACAGCGGTCTGTAAAAGCGTCTGCCTGAATCCTTTCCGGATCTGTTTATGCAGTCGATTACGCAGCAGCTCTTTGCCATTTTAGCGCTGCTTTTTCTGCTTTTCTTTTCAGTCAGCATCCAGTGGCAGATGCTGACTGTTACGTGTTTGCCACACAGGGGAGAGTCATTGCAAGTAATGCACATTGTAATCTCCACATTACCTGCACACCCTCTCTATACAATATACTGAGGCTGACTGAGGAGCAGCTAGGGAGCCGGCTGCAGAGTCCGGTTTTATGATGTTAGGTGAATGATAGCAGGGTTCACGGTTCCATACAAAGGATAGAGGGAAAGACAGACTAATGGGTGGTAAGAGGGAGATGCATGAATACTTTTGGTATTTAAGGATATTGCAATACAATATTCACTCGGGAAAACATCCCTCACTAATGTGACTGCGCTGAAAGTGATGCTGGACAAAATCCTGCCTCATTCTGGGTGACACGCATTCTTTTCGGCTGAAGCTAGCCTGAGGCGGTGGACGTAGACTTTGGGTATAACCTCGTCCGTCTCAGCCTTGATCCGGTCACCAGAGGAGATTGCGGCCATTCTAGACAATGTGCTCTTGTTCCCATCGGCTGCACCACGGCACGTTTTAGAAGTATCCCAGAAGGGAAGGGGCTCTCTGCTTTGTCGGAAGTGGACCGCAACCGTGTCACTCAGCACAGAGCAGATCGAGCCCAACAGGAAGCAAGATGGAAGAACGTCATGGAACAATTAAATTAACAAATATCTAAACAAGTTTACAACATCACGCAGGCAGGACCCTTCACACTTCTGAAATGTTCCCAGTGGGATACAAAAGCTAGCAACCTATGCACTGAAAATGCAAGTTAGCCTAACCTGGTTGCTAACAGTAAACGCACAAAAGCCAGCAGTTGTTTCCTTTATTTCATTCCACTCCTAATGCTGTTTAGCAGGAGCACTGCTGCTGCATCCTGCCCCGCCCGAGACTGAAGCTCTGTGTGTTTTGCGTTACGATCTACAGGAGACATATTCCAGAACGCAACTTTGCGCAAAATTGATCATGTGTAGCTCGAAGCATCTGCATCGTGCGTTTACGTGTTTATGCACTAAAGTTGATGTCAAACCAACATTTAGAAAAGCAAGATTTAAGTCCATTTATATCACTTCCACAAAATCTGTGCTGGGTCTGAAAATGGAGATCCCATATCTTCTGCCATTTACTTTTATTCAGTCCCATCCATGCTTTAACCTCGTCTGTGTAGCTGCCTGTCTCTCCGTCTGTCTTCGTGTCTACAGTGTTTCTCCACCTTTCAGTCAGCGTCCATCCGTATTCTGCTCTTTTCTATCCCTCATCATATTTTCTGTCCGGACAGCTGTCAGAAGGCCACCAGGGTTATTATCTTGATATGAGATACACCATGTCGGCCTTGGGCTTCTCTCTCTCCGTCACCCCCCGCCCACGTTGCTCTCTCTTCTTATATCAGGTAATAGGTGTATTGATCCCCGGCCACCTCTGTTGCTGGGTGACAGACGGACTAGTGGGGATTAAGTGGTCAATCTGAATTATTGGCATTCTGGCCCTTTTTATAACCCTCCCTGTGTGTGTGTGTGTGTGGTCATACACGTGTGCAGATCCATTCCTACATGTGTGTGTTGTGTTCATATGTCAGCATGCATCAAAGATTCTCTTCTTTTTTTTTATTCTTCCAATTCTCCCTCAGAAAAAGAGGGGATATTTTTAGCCAAGGCTGAGCCACACTGATAGGCTGGTGGCACTGTGATTGATCACATGGAAATTGGAATTGGACGATCTCCATTCTCCATAATGAGAATCGGACGCTTACCTCAGCTTTGTACGTCCGGACCAATTTGGAGAGGCAGAAAATTAGAGTTGTTTGCATCAGCCGTGAGGCACCGTGTCCACCAGGGACCTCTTTACAACGCTGGCTTATTTCTCCTCTTTATTTACTGTGGGAAGGACACACTGATGACAGCGCTGAGGGCTGAGTGTGTGTTCAGAGCGCCTGGCCTCCAAAGTAAAAAACAGTACAGATATATTTATTTATTTCAGCTTGAACAAAAGAGTGTGTTGCTTCAAAGACTTTTCAGGACTTAGTGTAGCATGAGCAATGACAAGTGTTTCCCTGAGTGGCCGCTGTGGACTGAGAGGTGAAATAGAGATGCTCTGCAGACACAAGCTGTCGGTGTGTGATCCATTTTAACACACAAGCTGCCGTGAATTTGTTCCTGCTAGAGTGCAAACATCACCTTGACTGCATTTTACTGTAATGACTCTTTCAAATCATTTTTAGTTTATTAATAATGAGTTTAAAAGTGAGTATACTCTTAAATTCAGCAGTTCATGTCGGCATCTCTCCCTCTCTGTGCCTGTGAAGGCTTATCAATGTAACCGCTATGAGCCCGGCTAAATTAACCAAAAACCAGAGGTCTCCAGCCGTAGTACAGAGCTACAGCTGTGGGAGGCTAAAAGGACAAGAGCCACTTCAAACTGAAAAATAACACCAATTATGAGAGTTGTAGCTGTGTTTCTAATAAACTCGCCTGTCAAAGACTGATCCAGCTCAGTGTGAACTCTTGTAAATGAGAGCAGATCATGATCCTGCCTGTTTCATTAACTCTGACGAACACAGTCAGATTTTGTGGTAAAACAACCAGCAGCAAATTATGTTCTCAGTCGCTGACACTCATCATCAGTCAGATGATCACCGCCGCCGAGGAGGTTATGTTTTCACCTGCACCTTGTTTGCTTGGTTTGTTGGTTTGACTGCAGGATCACACAAAATGTGGATCGAGGATGGGTCTCTGCCCAGACCACATTAACTTTTGGTGTGGATCTGGATAAAGGTGCAGATTCAGGAGTTGTTGTTTTTTTTTTTCCATTTAACCCTCCTGTTGTCTTTTTGAGATGAAACTGTGTTTACAGCAGAGAAAACGCCTTTAATGTTGTTTTTTCATCTTGACATTATGACTTTTTCTAAAGTGACCCTGACATTAGAAAAAAGGGAAATATTGCCTTTATTCACATTTCCAGGGACGCTGTACGCCACTCGGGTACAAAGATTGTCTTCAGGTCATTTTTGACCCGGCAGTTAAAATCACAATCACAGAGTCAGTTACAGACTACAAAACACACACACATGCACGCAAACTTCCTCGCGCAGGTGCACCGTCACCTTTCCACGACCCAATACACAACTTTCAAAGATCGAAGTTGTTCCTTTATGTTGTTCACATTTGACCATTATTGGAAGTGTCTTCAGATACTTTCTTGGGCAGCTGTGGTGAAATAAAGACAGGTGGTGTCCACTGAATGAATGCAGAATGTCTGTCTGCACTGTAAAATGGGAAAACTCTGATTTCACACAGTTTGTGATGACAGGTTGTTTCTTGTTTCTACAAAATAGATTTGGCATTTAAAATGTAATGGAGTTGATCTATTCTAGATCTTCAGTGAGGGTGGGTCATTTTTGAGTGTATGCAGAATGTGAAGACAACAGGAGGGTTACAGCTCCTGTAAACCCGGAGCAGAGTGTTATTGGCTTCAACATATTGACATGTTTCCTGTGAAAATGGTCAGGCAAGGAGGAGCTCTGACAATATTGATTGCTGTCTGTAGTAGCCAGTAGTGTTACGCCCCTGCCACGCAGCTACATGTCAAAGGAGCTGAGCTCCCAGAGAAGACAAGTGATAAGATGCACATGGCAGCATCTGAGCCCGGCGGCTGCCAATGTGACCACAGGGAACAAAGTACCGAGGAGGATTTCTTGCCTTCCTGGCGGCCCGGGACCTACCGTTAGTTTAGGTCCTTTAGTTTCATTTGAACTCACCATAGAGTCTAGTCAGTCATGATGAGGACTGCGGATATGAACGGCTATTCTCAGGCCTGTAGACGAAGTCTGACAGTCATATATTCTTCGCAGGACTACATGCATTGAACCGTGACAGACAAATTCATGTACTGTTAAAGTGACAAGTAAGACATGGAAGTTTACTTATTATTAATTGTAAAGTACATTGTGCAGATTACTTAAAATAAATCACTGTAGTAGTGTTCCAGTCTCTATCAGCTATCAACATCAGGGGAAACTACATAACCTACCAGAAAGCTGAGAGCTGCTGCGTCTCTTAAATGTGATATTGTGTGTGACAGTTGTTGACCTGGTTTGTCATTTGTCTGCTGCTTCAGTAATGCAGCGTATTGACTTGTTGTTCCGGTGGGTGTGCAGAAGTCCCCGACTCCACCGAGATGTGATGATTATACCATTATTCTCCTTTTGTCCCCCAACGTACTCTACCGTATATATTGTCCAGTGAGTTGGTCCAAGTCTATTAACTGATGGTGATCTTTAGAAAGTCCCCATGGGGTGCAATACATCATCTATTGACTAAGGATAGGTCCATCAACTGGATGTGTGTGTCACACTGCTTCCCCTCGCCTCTGCAGTGAACACAATTCCCACTGGATTTAATTAATCACTGTCTTGGTTGGCTTCTACAAACACACACACACAGACACACACACACACACACAGAAACATGTATCACTGCAGGGTGTTTCATGCATTAATGTGACCCGTTGACTGTAAAGAATTATGGATACAGCGCTCTCTGCTCTATCATACTAAATTCTTTGAAGATTGTGTTTGTCATTAGACTTCGTGCATGTGTGTGGAGCTGCTGGATATTTCACTTTCAAATTAGCCTCCATTAGCCTTCTATTACAAGTGCTGATGCTGGTGCTGGTTCTTATGCAGCCATTTTACACCCAATGATGTTTTATTTTTCATATTATTCCCCCTCTGCCCTGCCCCTCGTAAGTGTGTCTGCTCGTTTTGGTCTGCCTTCATGCCTGATTGATAGCCTGTTTGTTCGATCACTGGTTTAGTAAGGTCCTTTTTCTTTGACCTGTTCTGTCCCAGCGTCTGCATCGGGTCCTCCATCGCCTCGAACCTACACCTGTGACAGGCACCATGCGTGCAAAGTCAACAGACAGATGTGATGTGAAGATGTCCCTGTGTGGTTGAAAATGCTCCAACTTTAGCAGAATATTTGTGCGAATAACGACGCTTTATGAATCTGCTTCATAAATATACAAGAGTAAATAAAACAGTCTAGGGACATCACAGAAAGAACTCAGGTTTCCAGTGCGTTCTGACGTCAGAGTCCATACCAGTACCAAATAAAAACAATGTCCAGGAATCAAACTTACAAGAAGGAAATCGCTTTTTGATTTCTGTCGGAACACATTTTAGAAAAATATACGCTTGTATGAATAAAGAAGAGGAGCCAAATGAATTTGTAATGCACCTTTGGACAGCAAAAAATTCAAAGTGCTTTACATGAGACGGAGAGACGAGACACGATGTGAAAGAAACACAAGTTCATTGAAAAGGCGACACACAATGTGCACAGCTCGACTCGCCCTGACCCGACATCCGGAGGTGACGGCTGAACGGCATTATTTGGAGCCGTTTTCCAGCTGATTAAATTAAAACTTTGCAAACTGATGTGTGTATACTCCTGTTCACTACTGTTCCAACACCGCAAACTTGTTTAAACACATCAAGAGTACGAGAGAGAGAAGTTGGAGCTACAGAAGAAGAAGGAGGAGGAGGAGGAGGAGGAAAATGCCTCATCAGCACCCGGACCCCCCAGACAGTTCACTGAGTCTTTTCAGCAGCAGGGAATATCCAGGCATATACAAATATAGCATGCTATATTCAGACATACCAGATAACATTATTCAGCCCACTGAAACTCACTTTCCTGAGGGTGGCGACTGCACTGATGTGACATCACAGCTATGTTGAAATCATGACGGCTCATTTGAAGGCACACTTCCTGCACACAGGATTGAGCCTTTTGATACCTCCACACTGTTGAATAGCACCTGGACATGCTTCATTTTGCAGAGACTTTCTGCAATGTGGGACGTTTAACTTCATGAAACACTATGGCAAACTGTAAATCTTAAGTCCTGATGTAGAAGATCTAAAGCTTTCTGGGAGTTCGTACCAGATATGTGGTGCATGAAAACCGACTGCGGCTTTTCCACGTTCAGTTTGGACTGCAGAGACAGCGAATCGATCAGTGCCAGACCACCTGGGAAGCTTTTAAACTGAGCAGCAGATAAGAAATACATGTTGGCCTGAAGTTTTAGTTCAAAGCAAGTGTGCACATCTGAGAAAGTGGCGCGATCCATTTCCCTGCTGTTGGTGAGGACTCTCAAGAAACTGGGTTCTGAATCAGCTGCAGCTGTCCGATCATGGTTTCCGAAGACGGCAGCTTTACAGCGGTGGAGTCTACGGAAGTGACTGCAACGATATTTGCATCGACAAGAGCAGGTACTGTTGTCTTCTTATCTTGAGACTTGAAAGCTTTGTGAGAGGCTGGAAGATATCTCACATCAACCAGCGTTGCCATCAGTGGGACACATAAAGGAATATGTAACCAACACACACGCATGGACTCATTAATCATGCATGTGTGAGCTCCCTGCTGCGGCGACATGCTTCCCACATGGAGTGATGGAATGTTGTTTTTAATGTCTGGCTGTGTCGAGGGAGATCCACGTCTCTGCTGCTTCCTCCGATCATGACAGCACGTAGATGTACAGATACACACACACACACACACACACACACTCGACCCTGTAGCCCCAAGCCACATACTCACATGTGAATTTAAAAACACACGCACACACACATGCACACTGCCGCATTGAATTCCAACACACGTGCTTCCAGTGACAGCGCAGACGTTAAAGCGTTTTGACTGGCAGGAAGCCGAGGCGTAACTCTGCCCCCACCCCGCCTGACACGTATCTACCCCGACACGGCAAAGAGCACAAAGAAGAAGGAGAAGCTTCGTCTATCTCTCGCCTCAGTTCAGTCAGGTTTGATATCGACTGCGGGTAGAGCTTTTGTTTGCCTTGATAAAGATGTATCTCGCCATTGTGACAGCAGGAAAGCGCTTGTCTCCGAGTTTGTCTGGCTCAAATTTATTCTTTACAATAAAACTCAACGCTTCGGCTGTTAAACGCTGACCTGAATTTCCTGCTTCCAAATAACTTTGTGCTTTTCAATGACGGATCTACGAGCCGCTGCTTTATGAAAAAGCGAACACCTGGGTGATAACTGTGGGCGAAAAACAATTCGGAGCATCAAATGGAATTACAGAGTTGTGCATGAAGTCATTAACACTTATTATCACACTCTTAATGATGTAGAAAGTACTGCAAGTTTTCCAGAAGTACCTCCATCCTTAATCAAATCCATCTGTGTTCAGCTGTAAACCAACGTTACTCAACCAAAACGTAGCGTGAATTTTCCTTTAGATGGAACAAGAAAACAAAAACACACACACACTGAATTAATATTCACAATCTTAGGCCCACCATGACAGTCTATACTTACTTTATTACGTTAGCAAAAGTGCCAAACACCCCCTGTTACAAACAGAGGACCACAACAGGTAAATATGCAGTACATAGGAACTAAATAGGTAATCTAACCAATGGGACAGTTCATCTGCTGCCACATCGTCAGCTCCTCTTTTCTGCTTTTTCCTGAATGTTGCACAAATCACAAGTGTGCACAGTAGAGAGAAGTTAGATCAGCGGAAGCAGGAGCACTACTTCCCTCCTGCATATATGTTCTGGATCTTCTCTTTGTGTTTGTCTTCTGGACAAATTGAAACTCTAAAACCAATAAAAAAAATGAAACTCAAACATTTTTTGAAACAAGCGAATCCACTCTGGAAAATAAAACCAATAAGAAACACAAAGCACAAACTCTGCTTTATGAATGTTTAACTAAATCAGTACCTCGCATATTAAAAGTAAAAAGTAGCCTATATACTTTTGCACATCGTGTTTTTCTTCAGCTATCGTTTCAAGTACTGAAGGTTCTGATTCATAACTACACAGCTGATGAGCTTTAATTGATGTGAAGAATGAATAAATGCCACAGTGGCAGTCGGCATGAGTTTTAAAGTCATTTCAGCGATTATTTTCAAGGTGCGTCCCTCTTCTCATTCCATAAACAGTACAAGGGATGGTCATCTAAATAATAGAAGGCGACATGTTAACGCAGGATGATTATGTAGTCCACTGTATTTATTAAACTCCGGCAATCTACTAATGAGGGGGGAATATGAATTAAATATTGTCTTCAATACAAGAAGAAAAAGGGTTTGTTAGACAGAGAAAATGAAGCATTTGGGCCATTGGTAGTGAGCACAATATGTGGTTACAGTAACTCTGCTCTCCCCATTCACCTGCTTAGCGCTGTCACAGAAATCCCAATTCTGCATTGCACCTGCAGCATCAGCTCTCCTTTATTTGCAGAATAAGAAAAAAGAAATAGGAAAAGACTGATTAGCCTCGGAGCTTACGGTGAATCCTGCTGTTTCATCAACCTGGAACCAGACACAAAAAGGAACCAGCGGCGGGCTCGTGCATTGTTCTGACTGAGAACGCTGAATCACATTAAAAAGGCACCGGATCAGGTGGTTAAACTGGGATTTGTTATGTGAAGACAGAAATACTTTAACAAGAGCGTTAACACTAAAGACGAGGCGACAATGAGAGAAGCTCAATGTGATTCGTCCACATCTGTAAATGACAAATTATTCACTGTTGTTTTGTAGTCAGCAGATGTTTTCAAGTCTCAATGAAGAAAAGGTGTAAAAATATTGTAAAGAATGTAAGACTTACACCAATATACAATTGATTGGTAGTTTCTGCCATCCTCCATTTGATAAACACGTCATTATGTTTGAGTTGTGATTGTCACACCAGACAAGATGGATGCAGCTATTTAATGGTTACTCCAGCAATTTTCCACTTTTAAGTATGTTTACAGGACGACTGTGTGAAAAAGTAGTATAAAGTCTTTTGAGGCTCCAGACGAAGCTCCACGGAATCTGATCAACTTTCTTTAATATAAATACTGGAACACTCCCCCCCCCCCGCTTACACACTAGTGCTCTCCATGACCTGTGAACACACTTCAGTGTAAGGTGGAGTTACCCTTCAGCTGCTACTGCTGCTCCATGTAAACCGAAAATGATATCGATGGAGCAGATTCGTCACTTTCTACCGTTTGGTTCGGGCAAAACATCCTCCCGCCCTCCCCAGCCCAGAGTTTAAGGTTTGGGAGGTTTGGATGGAGCACTAATGTCACAGCCATAAATCACTCCAGCTTCATTAACTTAAACGTTTTCCTTCTATTTTGATTCCCAGAAGCTCCGTGTGGCCCGTGTGCTGATTGATGTGGTAACGTTTAATAATATATTACCAGAGGAACAACAGTTATTGTAATAGTTTTGACTCCACGGTTGTCCCGTTCAGAGGAATATGTTAAATCACCGTCTAAAAAGTTATTATGTCATCAGCTGCTGCAGGCAGATTTCCCTGACACATTGTTCTCTCTCGCTGCCATCAGGCGCATGTTGACTGCTGACTCGCTGTATTGTCTGCTGGGAGGCACCGAGCGCCATATCAGCACGCCGCGCAAACTCTATTGGCAGGTGAGTAGGACAGATGGGCACTCAGTCGACGAGCGTGTGCGTGAATGATTATTGGTTAAAGGACTTGCAGAACGGGGTCCTCACCAGCCTATCAATCAGGGCTGCTTAGCCACCTCTGGTCGCTGCAGAAGGCCTGCTGAAGCATTTATAATGAAGCCAGAAGGGCGATGTGAACGTGTGTGTGTGTCAGTGTGTATCTGAGCTCTGAGAACACACTTGACTTAGCTTTAAGAACAGGACAGTAAAGGGCAAGGCCCATATATCAGACAGTGTATCTTCATATCAATACCTGACACTGGCTTTTAAACCCTCTGACCCTCCGAGTCACAAACGCAACTGTAAGACCTGTTGATAATCAGGGAGTTTACATCAGGTGGTAACGTTACTGGTTCTCTAACGTCTCTTCAGATATTAAATTGGAAAAACTTTCAGCTGACTCATTTGGAGCTTTTGAAGCTGACGACTGCAGCCACGTTGTCGTGACAATTTCATAATTGTAAAGAAATGAATATTATTTGTATTTAAGGACTAAAAGACCTTGAGAAAACTTTGACTTTCTAATTCTCGAAACTTTCAAAGGAAGACCCAAACACAGAGCACTGAGGCGGGCAGGTTAAAAGACTTAAATCCAGCTTTAATGATAGTCCAAAATACAAAAAGGCAGGCAACAAAGGCTGGCAACAAAGCAGGAGGAGTAATCCAAGAGCAAAATATTAAGTGCAAGTAAGCGGGCCATAACGTGAGAAGATAGGCAGCGAACATACGTAAAACACGACGGGGGGACAGACTAACCCATGAAGAGTGAGAGGAAAACACAGGCTTTAATGTGCAGGAATGATTAACTAATAAAACACAGAAAAAAAGGGAGGGAAAATACAGGAAGTGGGAATTAAAACATGGCAACACAAGAATATAATCTACAAATTAAAACCTCGAACCAGCAACCCAAACCAGGACATTCATTATATTTCATTGCTCTGTTTACAGTCATTATTTTGTGTTCACAGTGTCAGTTAAAGTCAAAACGCTGAATGTCAAGCTGAGCTGTAGGGGAAAAAAAAGTCTTTTAGTTTGAAGCTCTGTGTAGATAAACATACTGAAAGCACTTGAATTTATAGGTTGAAGAGACGAAAGCTGTTGTGGACAATGACAGCACTGTGGCGGTGAGTGAGATACAGCTGAGGAATTCAAGTACATCTACTAAATTCAAGTAATTCAAGTACTAAAACAAGGTTAGGTTGGTTAAAGAGCAAAATACAAGAATTCGAAAATCTAACAGAGGCTCGAAGGTTAAGATCTACGACATCGTAGAGTCGCAGACAGATCTGTCAGCGAGCAAAGACTCGACCAGAGTTTTTAGATTCAACGCCTAAACTCAAAATCAGCATCAGACACAAGATACACGTTCATTTATTTTGAAACAATGATACCATTCAGTAGTGACTCATTGGGCAGTTCCTATTGTCACAGTCAGGAGGAAGAGGCAGAAGCTTTATTCATCATCATAAAAAGCAGTGAAACTTTATTCTCTGTATTTCACCCTTCCTTCAGGAGCAGCGGAGAGCCAATCACACGACACCAGAGAACAATTAAAAATCCTTCGGTCAACCGGACAGGAGCAGCGGGAGGAAATCCACATGAGCAGTGGGGAAAATAAACGTGAAATATCATTAATGCTCCGTCATGAGACTGTCGCTTATTCCCATTTTCCTTTCTAAAATGTACACAATAGCAGAAAGACGTCTTCTTTCATCCAGTATTGTATTCTCGTTTGATTTTACGATTAAAAAGCTCTTGAAGCGTCTATAAATTTAAACTCAAGAACAAAACAAGACAAAAAGTATTTAGAAGAATAAAAATGTTTGTTTGGAGGTTTCAAAGGAAAAAGGCAGCGTACGAAAGTCTCGACAAATTCTCCTTCAATCCAAAATAAAAACAGTCGGCCTCGCTGTAATCAATTCTCATAAACTGTTGCTGTGATTTGTCAAAAGTTTTCTCTTTGAGGTCGACTTTGTGTCTATCAGGCTGACTATGAGCAAAACAAACGTCCTGTGATGAGTGGAAAATACCAGACAGACTAAAGAGGACACAAAAGAGTGATTGAACTTCTTTTACCTTTTACCAGCGCATCAAACTGCAGCTCACCGTGTTTCTGATTCTTCGGTCTCTTTCACTTCGACGCCGAGATGTTTGAGGCACAGCAACGAGGCAGACACAATTTGTCGTCTGGTTTTGATTGAACTGCTTAATGCGGGAGTCTGACGTGATGAATGGCCAAAATTAAAAGTGCTCTGTCGATTTCTTCATTGCCTGTAATTTTGTTAAATTGCTGCTTCTCGTGGACTACAGGGAAATTGAAAATTAATAAATTCCAGGCAGAACTGTGAGAAGCAATAAATATTTGAGAATCCCTCTCGTGTGTGCAACACCGCGCTCCAACCGATATGCAGCAGACATGAGTGTGCTATAACCTCAGGGGAGGACTGATTCCACAAAATAAATGACATGATCGAAAGAGATGTTACGCCTCCGTATGCTGTCACAGACTGTAACATACAGTTCCTAGGTTGTTCTGGTTTTACTATGAGATAGATGGTTGAGCTGAGTATGGAGATATTGGATTTTTTATATATCACTGCCTGACCTGTGAAGCACTGACAGGTTTAATATGTAACGTTTCCACATTCTAATGTTCAAACATCGGCTGGAACTTTCCCAAATGTTTCCAAAAGTTCCAAGAGAACGTTATTAATCTAACTGCAGTTATTCATGTAAACACATTACTCACGTGATTAAAGTTATTTTAACTGACTAAGTCGCGTACGTAACATAACTCATTGTTGACCTCTGGTTTCACACTGCACACAAATGACAGAGAAAGTTTGTGTGCAACTTTACCTCGAACATCCACTCGATGCATACTTTGTAACTTTTTATGCAGCTTTGCCTGAGTTCCTCCTTTGCTGCCGCAATAATTACAACGGCCACCAGAGGTTGTCACTGAAAGAAACGTAAATGTATCGTAATGAGCTGCTTTCACGGTCGACTCTTATGGTCGTTCTTTTGCTGAGGATAACCTGAGAAGATCAGTCTGAGAATGAGGAGGGACGAGGACGAATGTGACTGATGTAACGTGAATCTGAAAATGTCTGTCTGAGTCACGTAGATAGCGTTTCAGCGAGAACACTGATCATCACATGCTACTTCGCCACTAAACTTTGTCTTTTGTCTTCATTGTTTTTATCTAAGAATTTCACACACTGTTATGAATTTGTGGGATTAGCTCACCTGTTATGGCATCCGGCTATTTTATACATACACATTTTTTAATTGTAGTATCACAGATATTGTTTAAACTTCACTTGATATCACAATATAAAAGTAACATGACTCAATGTGTAATGAACAGTGTGTGCGTACTAACTTAGATTTTTCAAATTAATTAAATGAAAAGTTGATATCAGAGGAGACAAAAACAGAAAATATATTTAACGAAGTGAAACATGAACACAACTACAACAGAACAAGAAGCTGGAGAGACACTAATTTCCAGATATCAAAAGTCAGGCTAAGAAGGGTTTATCTATTTATAAGAGTAGAAATTATATGTGACTTTAGTATTGAGTGGTTATCTTGGACTCCACTGTCTTATTATGAGCAAACTATAAGGAATATGTGATTTACATACATTAAAAAGTAACAACTTCTTGGAAGTGGAGACAGTTCAACCAGATTGACAAGTTCAAGTTCAACATAATGTAATTTATGTAACACTCTTTAAATATGCACTCCACTTCATAGAGCGGGTCAGACAGTCACAGCGACATGAAGTGTTTTAGGTTCAGTGAAGAACTGAATCAAACAAACACATTAAATGTTCTCAGTTAGCCTGAAACAAGGCACACACATTTATTAAGTATAAAATAATCCACACAAGTGAATAAACTGGAATGTCTGAGCTCTCTTTCATGACAAACACGTCAGTATTGTCTTTTACACCTTCCTCCTGGTCTCCCTCATTAGCCTTTTCCGC
Source organism: Diplodus puntazzo (assembly GCA_963678695.2). Taxonomy (NCBI): domain Eukaryota; kingdom Metazoa; phylum Chordata; class Actinopteri; order Spariformes; family Sparidae; genus Diplodus; species Diplodus puntazzo. The sequence goes on along the minus strand of OZ023163.1, from coordinate 2,802,616 downwards.
CTTTAAGCCCGCGTTGTTCACCTGAGCCTGTTTTCCGGTCATCTTTCATTACAGCTCGCTGTTCGTGTGGAATCTGCCTGCTCCTGTTTCTGCATATGTAACATCCCCGACCTGTTCCAATCAATACTGTGATCAATCAGATCAGTGCTGAGCTCTTCAGAGTTTCCCATTGTTGTGTTTTGTGGCTGAGTCTAGTGTGTGTATCAAACAAGCCCTATAAAAAAAGGGTCTATAAAAGTTAACAGCCATTATCAGTGTCAGTATCATGTGTTTCATAAATTCACATTTTATTGTATCATATTCTGGCAACTGGACTGATTTTTCAGATCTTTTTCTTTTTTTTTTTATTGTTATTCCTAGGTGGGTTTATGGACTTTTACCCTCAGCTCCTGTCACTGTGCTGATTCCAACAACGTATTCCAGACTGACTTATTCATGCATCAGTCAAGAGGTAAAATGCAGTAATCAGGCACTTGGGAGGAACTTTGCTACAACAGCATTTGGCATCAACTTCACTTTCCACAGTTCCAAAGCCAAAGTCAGGCTGACTTGGTGACGGGGGACAGGGGGAAGTTGTTGGGTGTGTTTTTGGATTTGACTTTTTTTCTTGTGAAGGACTCCAGCCAGCAAGTTCACCTGCCTTGGAAAAAATAAGCAAGGCAGAGTCAAAGGAAATCTTCACTGACAGAACTCAAGTTCAGACCCTCTTGTTTTCTTTCCTCCTTCTCTTGTTTAGCCTTTTTTCCCCTTTCTTCCTCTCTGTATCTGAGGACGGGGAGGAAGATGGCTCCGGCTCCCAGGACAACATGAAGGCTCTCCTCTAACGCTTCCATCTGGAGCAGTGCCTTCTCTTTGTGTTCATGACTGTTTTAAGGATATGTGCCCCTCTGTGTGTGGATGTGTGTGTTTTCTCCATCCAAGCTCGGCCATTTGCATTTGCTTGATGTGAGATAAGTGCGAGGAGAGGTTTTAGTGCACAGCACATCAAGAGACTTCTGGTTTCAGCCCTTTTCTCGCCCCACCTTCTCCATCCCAGTGTGTATGCGTGGGCGCACTCTAAGATCTTTGGTTTAAAAAAGCTTCGCCGAGGAAGAATCCTTATCTCTCCCTCTACCACCAAAAATCATCTTTCTGGCCTGAGATTTCATTTTTACTTTGAGGATAAAAAGCAGATATTGTTCTGTATGAAACATGAGCCCTCTTTCACACAGAAATACCTTTTTATATACCTCTCCTTGAGATACGCTATTTCAACGTGGGACAAAATGTAGTTTTTACACAAATGCTTGTCTCCGGTTCCAGCACTAAGAGCTTCACAAGATTTTCTACACTCTCAATGCAGTAGAAAAAAATAAAACCCACACACACATTTACCTCAGTCCCCAGGGATGTGTGATACTAGGAATCTTAGTTCTGATTGGTACAACATCAGAAACCGCTGGTTTTAAGAGCAACACTAACATTCACTTTTCAGTTCTAAGACAGTATAACGTAGTGGGGTAGTATGATTACCAAATGTTACTTAAAATGTGTCTGTTGCTGAGAGACCGTCTAAACTGCTCCTGTTTGGCTGATCAGTACAAAATGTACAAAACACGTTATTAGTATACAACTATAATTTGTCTGTTTCTGCCTCTGTACAGCCAAACTGTCCCCAGGGCTGCTCGTCACCTTTTAGAGGCCGTAAGCAGAAATGTAATTCGGGCTCACCCTCTCTTGTTTCTGCAGCTGTCAGCCTGAGTACGGGTGGCCCGGGCTCAGGAGAACAGGAAGACCATTAATGGATAGATTGGTGGTTCGATCCCAGGATCCCCTGGCGACACGTCAAAGTTTTCGTGGGGAAGATACTGAAACCCAAATTGCTCTCCGATAGCTGTTCAGTGAGTGTATGTGTGAAGAGCTGTGCATTGAAATATCAAGGGGCATTTCATTTAGAAACCTTGCATGTCAGCCTTTGTATATGAACTATTGGGTGAATGTGAAAGTGTTGCAAAGCACTTTGAGTGGTTGGTAGACTAGAAAAGCCTGAACTAATTTATAATAAACACTATAGTACCTCTAGCATCACCTGGCAGCTCTGCATCAACAGTACAGTGCACGCTACAACAAACAATACATGTTGTTTCTATAATTCAATCATAAATAAAGTAAATATAGTATGTAGAACAAAATGGTGACCATCACAGGGAGAGATGTACTCAAACACTACACTACAGGAGATCTAATTGTAGGAATTGAAAAGGAAAATTAGCCCAAATAACATCAGTAAGACAAGAAAATATAACTAATTACTGAAGACACCAGGACAAACTAATGAATTTCTGGCTCCTTGTCAGTTATTGAATCCATTTCAAACTCCTCCACATCACCTGCAGAGCCATCCACAACCTGGCTCCCCCCTCCCCGACCGAGCTCCTCCGCCAGCACATGGTACTAATTTGCACATTTTAGTGTGCTACCATGCTAAACTACGATGGTATACATGCCTCCTCTTTAGCATCAGAAGCTGACTGGTCAACCAGTCATTCACACTGAACAGTAAGTCAGTCAGTCAGTCATTCAGGCTCTTGTTGAGTCAGCCGTTAGCTGAGCCCTGCAGACACTCACTTTGCCAGCAGGTCAGACAATCAGTACCCCAGTCAGTCCATCAGAGAATCAGTTTTCCAGGCAGCGAGTGAGGAAAAAGGGGGAGATTTAGCTCTGTGAAAAGGAGAGCTGTGGAAAGAAACAGTCTCAGAGAGCGGAGTTAACAAGGCTGGCCCGAGGCCTCAGACACCTCAAACTACAGCTGGTCAGAGAGAAGGGATAGAGTTCAGGACAGGAGAGCTGTTGGGACTAATTCTGTCTTCAGACCAAACACGACACAAATATTTTCTTCACGTTCCGTCTTTACACAGCATAAAGATGTGCAGAGCAGAAAGGACAACAGAGGAGGGCTGAGGTGAGAGCAGGACCTTGAATTATGGCGCTAATGCTTCTGTTTCCATGAAATGAAAATGGATGGCGAGCTGAACAGGCTGAACTGGACCGAACCAGAGCATTTGTATGAAGCGACAGTTAATATTACTTGTTGGAAGGCCAAAGAGCTCATAACAGCAGGGACGTCTTGATTGTGTTTTTTTTTAAAGCTCCTGGTGGCAATCATTCACACGGAGATCTGCCCCAGTATTTGCTTTTTTTTTTATTTATCACCAAAAACACTATTCACCAGCCCTCATGGGTCTCTTTCTCTCCGGGTGTGTTAATGTGCTTTCGCAGATGAAGCTGCAGCCGGGCAACATCAATATTCGGTGTTTTGAATCAACATCAGCAGGGTGCCACGACTCCCGGCTAAATCTGATCCTACCAGCATGTTCACCTGCAGGCTGCAGCTTTTCACTTCTCCGATATCACTGATGCTTGGTAGATCCGAACCGCCCAGAACATAGTTGGTACCAATCAGCCTGCTGGCATGACTTGGTTGTCTGTTACGGAGATGTTTAACTTTTAAATGTAAGCTGTTAAATTCAGCAATTCAACAGAAGTGATCGATAAGTGATCTTTAATTAATGATGCTAACAAGTGAGGGTGGTAGTATGCTATGTAGCTATTCTGATAAAAAAAAAACATTAAAATAAACAAAAAACAGTGCAACACTAGATCAAACATTACTCCTCTTTACTTGACTTTTGGTTCGGGCATGGTGAGATAGTGCAACTGAACAGAAAACCCACTGAGCAAAGACACATCCAAAAAAAGATCTTTGTTGAACGTTCAAAAAGGCGCCCACTGAGCCAGGCAGAAGGTGGAAAAAGCAAATGTTGAGCCTGAATAAAAATGTGGAACAAAAGCAGACAAAAGAATGAAGACACGTGAGGCGCAAACACAGGATTGGGGAACAAAAACATAGGAAAGAAAGAGAAACTGACAAAGAGCGAGAGAGAAAGACAGGGACAGTGAACAAAGTGCACAGGGAGAAAGAAAACAAAGACAAGAAGTGTAATACTCTTTCAAAATAAAACAGGAAACGATTAAACTGTTTCGTTTGGGTCTCTAAGCTAACTTTACCTTCATGCGACTGTGTGGGGGAGTAAAGTTTTTTGTTTGGGGCGATTAAAGCCCTGTTCAACTTTACTTTGGCCTGGGTAGAACCTGGTGACTGGTTGTTTACCACTCCTGTGAAGTTTATATTTCTTCTGCGACAGTGAACACAACACACAGCCTCTCAGTTACGATTACGTTGCAGGTCATCCACAAGGTTCAGCTGGTGAAACGTAAACGCAGAACCACAAACCGCCCACTAACGTGTGCTTTGTAGCAAATTACATGTGCTACAACCAGGTGGAACAAAGGAAGGGGGATGGATGAAATATAGGAGAGACTGACTGAGCAGAGGAAATATGAGGATGAGCAGACAGGTGGGAGGAGTGAATACAAGAGAAATGAGACAAGTGGGTGCTGCAGAGGAAGGTTAGGACTGTAGAGACAGTCCGGGCAGGACTGAAGGGCACATGTTGGCAGCGATGGAAACAACAAGAGGATGAAGGTAAACAGAAAAAAAAGAGAGGTAAAGGGGAGAGATCAGTGACATAGTTCTACAAAACACTCATTCTAACCCGACAAAACTCAATGAAACTCCAGAGCAGAACACCTGCAAACATCCAAAACTCTGAAATAGCAGGTCTAACTTTGAAACCTGTATCACTGCTATGGGACTTCTCTTCGCACTCCATTATTGTCTTGTTTCAGGACACCTCGAACGATATGAGAAACCAGAGTCAGTGAAATTTTCTGACCTCCCCCCCTCCTCCCCACTGAAACACTTGAATGCATCAGTGGAGTCCTTGGAAATGGCATGTCTGCCTCGGGAATTTCAAACTCTCCACTGAGAGTTGTAATGAAATTATAGCAGGAGAGACGGCGAAGTGTCCGCCTCACAACCAGAGATCATAAATCCCACAGTATAAACCCCCTGATTCCTTCCTCTTCTTCTTCTTCCTCCTCCTCCTCTGTGTCCTTCCAAGCACATCTCCAATCCATCTCCACTTTATTCTCCTTTTCACCTCTTTCTATAATAGGCTTGGATTATATTTTGTCTCCTCTCCTCCACTCCTCCTCTCTTTCTTCATCCACTTTACTCCTTCCCACTGTCCCCCGGACCCTAACGTGAACTTTCTTGTGAAGACCCATTTCTCACAGATTGAATTTCTCCTGTTGTCTAGTTCTTCTGGAGGGTACTCCATCTCTGAGCTGCTGCTGGAGCAGAAACCTAAACCTCCGACAATATCTGTTCTTGTTAAAACTTCCACTATCAACTACAACACTTACTGATGTACTCTGTGCTCAGGGTGGTGTGTTACGTGAAGCAAGGACACAAAACCAAGACACTCAGGAGGCAGGCAGGGTAAGGAACAAAAGGTGAGATTTAATAACAAAAGCTGAGGTCTAAATCCCTTAAAACAAAATATAAAAGGCAATGAAAAACAGGAGGAGAAGGCAGAATGAAATAATACAAAAACTAAATAAATACGAGGAATAGGAGACTGGACTGACAAAGACAGCAGGCAGCACACAGACTTTAAACACAAGGACTCCTTAACTGATAGGACACAGGTGAACACAGGAAAAAAAGGGAGGAAATGAACAGGGCAGAACTTCAAAATAAAACAGGAAATAACAAAACTACAACTCAAACTGTTGCTGTGTCTCAATTCAGGGTCTGCATCCTTCAAAGGACCTGGCCTTGTGACACAGCATATGACACCTTGAGAGAGAATTAAAGAACATCAAAGCCAAAGCGGAGTTACGATAGCATATCATATTTTATATTCAGAGGTATATTTTGTTGTTTTTAGTTTTTCTTTCTGCTGTAGTTGCCACAACAATATGTGACTCCAGGACCACATTTTGCCATGATCCCTGATGACTACCATGCAGCTACAATGTGTCAGCACCTCTCAATTTTCACTTCTATATGATACATTTATAGAAAATACAGCATCTAACTCTCAAATAATCACTATAGTAGATCGAAAATGTCTTGAAGTCGGTTGTACGCATTGCATTTAACTTATATGAAAATAAAGACACCGTGCTCTGGAGTGACGAGAGGCTCGCCCTGACTTGGGTTGTAAATAACAGTAAGAATCACGCTGGGGGCTGTAAAGTTCACCGCTCACATTAAATGTTAATGTAGTGGCCACACTACAATCAGCACAGATGCATTTCTTTTGGCCTGTCGACTCCTGGAATACATTCAGTTCTCATCCTGACCTGTGCCTCTCTTACACCACTTTCATCCTTGTCAGACCCCAGAGGAGGTCACGTCTCCCCCCAGACCGCCGACACTCTGTCTGCTCCTGCTGTACCCGAATATTATCTCATCACCCTCGGCTGTCGGAGGAAAGAGGCAGGTCTTGTACTCAGTAAGATACTCTGTACTCCAGAATCTGTCCCTTTCTTCCAGGTTTGTGTGCAGCATGTGTTGTATTTATTTATTATATTTTAATTTTCCTTTGCAGCAGGACTCAGATTTCACTCAGATTACTTTGGCGAAAACTGACAGAAATGACGAGTTATGAAAACAAAATGTAAGGTGCAAAAAAGCTCAAAATTAACAATGCAGAAAACACATTGTTTATTGGTCGAGCTGCGTCAGATACACATTCGATTTTGAAATGTGCTTTATAACACTCCACGAACCCAGCCACCTCACAAGACGCGGGGTATGCAGCCGCACCTCATTACCCCCTTTTCCTTACAAAGAAAGCAGTTTAGTGGGTCAGAGCTAATCTGGTTGTGGTTAATGGAGCGGTCCGTCCAAGAAGGGAGAGCGAGCATGAGTGAAAGGAAGTGGCCAAAAGATCCATGCTATTGTATTTACCCGGCCTGCAGAAGAATAGCCAGGCTAAGATTTGTGTGTTTGTCTGTATGTGTTTGCTGGGCCTTTGTGTTGCAATGCCTTCTGGCCTGGAGGTTTTCTATTGAGTCTGTAGTATTAGAAGTCATCAGTCTCTCACATGGCCTGCAGCACATACAGGGGTCAACAATGGCAAAAATGTCTGAGTTCAGCATGCTCAGAGCTTATCTGAGCTGCCGCTGGAATCAGAATGATCTCTAAATATATCAGAGGATGGACAGAACAGAACAGAACATGGGCACGTTTTACTCAATTAGAGGGCAGCCGCCGAGCCTTCAGCTGAATTTCAAGGAGGTGAAAAGAGGCTCATTAAAAATAGCAAGAAGTTTGTTTTCAAACTTGATCAACGTTATTTCTGAGTTAGTAGACACAGCGTTGTCTCAGCGTTGGGGAGAGGTCTGGCTCACTCTTGTCTTACATCAGTTACTATCACTCTCCATCATCTCTCACTCATTTTGCAGTGTAAAGTTTCAAGAAATTATTCTTTTTTTCCCACTGTAACCATTGGATAGCGACCTGGAGAAACCCGTCTTCCTCTTCCTATTTTCTTTGTGCAATGGCAGACATGCCTTATTTGAGCCATAATTCAACCTTTGCTTTTCCAGCAAAGAAAAAAAAAATCGAGCCTGGTGGCACATGGAATAGCGTTGTGAAAGCAAGATTTACAGGGAACCAATCTGTACGCAGATGGTGTCATTTTTCCAAAGCCATTAAACTGTGTAATCAGTATTTACTTCAGAATGAAAAGTTAAAGCCAAAAGTTGTATACTGCCAGTTTCATCAGCAGATGGATCTTCTCTTGAAAAAGGTCTCCAATGAACAACACTCAGATTTTTACCTCCATTACATAACGACATCCAACATCCCGGAAATTCTGTAGTGGCTTCTCCAGAACAGAACAATAGTGTGTGTGTGTGTGTGTGTGTGTGTGTGTGTGTGTGTGTGTGTGTGTGTGTGTGTTGAGTAATCACTGATAAAGTAACAAAAAGATGGAAATGCAATTGTGAGAAATGAATGGCATGCCTGCCATCACCCAGGAGGTAAAGGCAAATAATTGAGCAACAGATGGAGTGCATGCCATTTCAGAGAAGACACTCATTCATGGTCAGTGTTAATGAAGCAGATTTCCCAGATTAATCACGATGATTAGTCATTGATTGAATGTACCATTTTCAATTCACATGCTGAATAAAGTCAGGCCCAAGAACAAGATGAGCAGAATGTGAAGCAGTGTGATTTGTGACTGCTGTACAAACTACGGCGTCAGTCAAATGAAATGGCAGTTGTCGTGCACTGCAGTGTACAGTGAATGGCTGTGGACACAGCCTTGCTCTTTCTCTTCCTTGTCTTGTTGTTTTGTTACTGATTCCTTCAACATCCAGGCATAATAGCTCGGTAGTGATATGACGTGTGTAGCTGTTTACTTAATTCAAGGCTCAGTTGTGTCCTTGCAGCTGAGCATTCTTATCGTGCTCTTGCAAATGAACTGCGGGACAAACGGAACAAATCGTACATCAAGATGAAACAATATGTTGTTTGGATGTCATGTAACAGGACAATTAATGAATGGACGTTGGAGGTTCAGTGTTTGCAGGATTGGTGCAGCTTCAGCTGATTAAGCCCATGTTGGATGGCAGCCGACGAGCCCTGAAGTCAAGGCCATGAGAAGCAGATAACAGATCTGCAGTTTGCATCAGTAAGAGCAAAACTACAAACTCGTATTGTGTTTGCAAAGTGTGTTAGTTAACCTCGCTCTGCAGAGGGCAATCTTTCCATACACATGAAAGGTTTGAAATTTGGATACTGTTCCCCACCTTTCCCACATCTATTGAACATGTATCATTCAAATAAAGGAAAATTCAACAGGGCAATACATTAGCCACATCCAATTTCTACGGTGATAATAAAATCAGATTGCTATGTCAAAGCTTTTTCCACTGCTCCGAAACAGCCAAAAGTTACGACTGCTTCAACACCAATCACATTTGTAAAGCAAGGCTGTTACAGTGAAGACATTTACATAGTTTTTATGGAAAGGATAACATCTGTCAGAAGACGTGTACAACTATAGAATGATTCAATCCCTGATCTGCAGCAGTCTAGGCGAGGGGGGAAGGAGAGATTAAAGAAGTCCTGTGCTGTAAAACAAAAATAGTGACTGCACTGAAAGATGTTCTATGATTGATAACAAAACAATGTTTTGTTGAAATGTCCTAACTGATATGTTTCCAGACTTGCCTGTGACATTAATTTGTGTGTTTTGTTTTGCTTTTTTACATATAACAGTAAAAAATAAAGTGAAATACTGTTTCTTGATTTTTGATCATTCAAATGTACGTACCTCAGTGATATTGAAAACACTCTGCATTAATCTTGCAAAGTCTTGTATTATGATTGGTTTTGAATTGTATAATAAGCACTGGATACACAATGAGCACAGTTGCATTGCAGAGCTGCCAGATCTGCTTCAGAGCACGCTGGGTAATTAAGACCAGCAATCAGACAAATATTAAGGCAGTTGACAGGTCAAGACACGATGAAAGAGGATGTTCAGTGAATATCTGTTAAAGAATTACTTAAATAAAATAAATACAGGGCAAGGTTGCCCTATGTGTTGATTCGCTCTACAAAATTCCTCTGTTTAAAAAGATATTCATCTGATTTCATTATCATATCTAGTTAAGTAGACATTTTGATTAGAAAGAATGGGGTGTATGCAGCAATCCTGCTTTGACTAGAGAGACATTGGCAAGTATTGAAGTAACAGGGGCCTATCTGGATACATATAACACATTGGTTCATACCATCTGCCATTGCAAATGCTTTGGCAGACAAAGTCACACATTAAATTGAAGAAAATTGTGTATCAAACCAAACCACGGTGGGTGGCCTTCTGAATCACAGGAAGTTGTCTAACTGAAGAAAGTTGTGAACTGAACAAGACAACGTCACATAGCAAAGCTGGATAAAAGATGCTTACTGAAATTAGTAAGGCTCGTACCAATCTAGAAACAATTATCCACCAAACCAAAGAAATTTTTCTATCTAACTGAAAAAAAAGTTGTGCAGACACCTCGCTGATACCACGCGCTGATGCTTGGCAGATGCGTACCAATGGTATTCTGGGCAGATTTAATCACCCCTTGTAGAGCCTTCCTGTCCCCGGCCGTGTGCCAACGATGCCAGTTTTCAATGTTTTCAGGCAAAATTTGGCTCTAGAAGTAGAAGTAGTCAGAAGTGGAGCCTTTTCTGAGCTTTTTCTACCAGGGTGGTGTTATGCTACGACCATGTTCAGGTTCTCTGTGATGATGATTACCAGGAACGCTAAAGCAAAACTCTCACCAAAATGCAACCCAGGTTTTTTTGTGAATGTACCCGAGTCAAACCTTCGTGTAAACGCATAATTACAACGAAAGAGGCATTTTTAAGATTTACCGTATTTTCGTTTTCAGGTCAGGTCAATGTTCTCAATGCTCGTGTTCATGTGTAGAGACCCTGGTGATACTACGAGCAAAGTTTCATGTTGTGTCGAGCCTTCTTAGTGTTTTAAAAATAGAGATTTTGATGCTTTCGTAAAAGTGCCCGTAGCACTCCCATTGAAAATTTGACCTGAAAACGAAAATACGGTAAATCTTAAAGTGGCACTTTCGTCGTAATTATGCGATTACACAAAGGTTTGACTCATATACATTCACAAAAACAGCCTAGGTTGCATTTTGGCGAGAGTTTTGCTTTAACCCGTTTGCCTGCTCCATCTCAGCTCCCCTGGTGTAGACAGGGGTGTGTCTTTGCCTCTGACATTAAGCAGTAGGTTGTTCCCTGTGAACCACTTGATATGACCCCTCATTATTTATAATGTGGATGATGATGGCGGTGTCGTCTGCATATTTGACTATAGAGATCTCTAAATGTCTGGGAGTGCAATCATGGGTGTACAGCGTAAACAGAAAGGGGTTGAACACAAAGCCCTGGGGGGCTCTCACAAAAATAAAGGTTTGATGGCATTTCTGTCAGTATAATATGTTATTGTTAATTTAACCAGAGAATATCAGAGGAGAGACTGATACTTACGGTCCTCACACACAGGTTTCACATGAACATCCGAGGAGGCAGTGCTCTGTTCATCTGTCATCCGGTTTTCATCTTGCTGTCTGACAGCAGTAGCATAAGGCCACTGTGTAAATGGATTTATGCTTCATATTTGTTGAACCTGCTGGAAAATGTCAGAAACCAAATGTACTTTTTTTTCTGAGACAGTGACATCAAAACCTGATGTTTATTCCTGAAGCTGACAGTGTTTAGGGAGGATTTTTCTCGAAATGTCAGGCTGTGTTTTCTTATGTGAGCGAGGGCATTGCTTCACGTTAGTTCTGAGGTATCAGATCGTGTGTGTCCGTGTGTGTGCGCGCCCTCAGGCAGCCACAGGAGACACTGCATAGTGAAAGTTGCTTTTATAGTTCATCTATGTACTGAAAAATCAAAAATCTGCTGTGAACTCTACCTGAAGGTTGTGAAAACCTGCTCCTACCCATCCATCCATACATCTATCCGTCCGTCGTCTTTTTCCCACCTCGTACTTTCTCAATAATAGTGGTGTCACAAGTGGAGCACAGAGACCTCAGGGAAACACACTGTGTGTGTGTGTGTGTGTGTGTGTGTGTGTGTGTGTGTGTGTGTGTGTGTGTGTGTGTGTGTGTGTGTGTGTGTGTGTGTGCTCATGTCTATGTTGGTACATATGTGTCATTTAGACTCCATTAACCTCCACGAGCTAGAGGACATGTGGGAGTTGAGGAGAAGAGTGTGTCCAGAAAAAAAGAAAAGGAACAAAAAGAAAAAGGCAGAAGAAGAATTTCCATTATGATTTGCAGCCTATTCTTTAATATTGTTGAGTGGGGAGTTGTGTATATGATGTGTTGACCCTGCGACATGGCATAAGGACCCTCTCTCTGAGATCTCATTGTCTACAAAACCACTACACGAGGAAGAAACCCAGAAGTCTTTCAAGTTCCTAAAAGGCTTCATATTAGATAGAAAGCTAACAAAAGGCACAGTGTTGTGTCTTTCAGCAAAGTCTGTATCATCATTCTGGAAGCACTGGAAGCTCGGGACAACTGGACCACCTGAACCAGGCATTTTTAATCCAGCACATATTCTTTTCCTACCTAAGTGGTTTTTTTTGCCTCAACCTAACCAAAAGACATATAAAGTTGCAACATAAAGGGATGTTCAACATATTTGTGGTTTGCAGAAACGTACATAACCAACATGAATTTCAGTGATTGAATCAGGTTTTAACTACCTGGATTCACATCTGAAGTTTAGTATTCAACCTTTGTATTCAGGTTTTGCCTTTTTTGTCAGCACAGGTAATAATTCAATTTTAATTGAACAAGCATTCACCATATGCATCAACAGCCATTCCACTGATTCGTATCAAAGCCATCATTATTGTCTGCTTTGTTCAAGAAGCTGTGAGCCTTTTGTTCAGCTTAGGTGGCAGCCTTTCAAAAGCCCAGCGTAAAGCCATAAAAGACATAATCAGCCAACTGACAGACACAGAAGGAGCTGACAAACATCAGCGAGTGTTAAACTGGTGGAAAACAGCAGGACTGGACAGATGTGGTGGAGGGGGAAGTCATGTGAGTCGTCACGTAGCCAGTGAAGTATATCTCTGTTCAGATCGCTGACTGTGTGATTATAATACAAATGTATACATGTGGTGATGTTTCCCATTTCCTTTGTTGTGTGTCAACAAATGTATGAAATTATGAATAAACAGTATCAAACATTGCGGAGGAATAAGAACACTGTAAACATGCAATTGTGAATGTGATATTGAAGAGCAGCTTAATCCAAAACTATGACTCGCCACATGTTGTTCTGATTGAATGTGTAGTTGAGCCTTGAGTCATAAACAGTCAATTTTTCTATCGAGCAAATGTGTGAAGACAAAAAAATACCCTAGCAGAAATTGATTCTATTCAGCCTGTACATTTATCAGATATTAGATGGTGTCATTCAGCCGCTGGTTTCATGCACTGAAGGCATCACCTTTGTGTGTTTGCAGTAATTATTGGGGCCTTTTTTTAAAAAAAGTATGCCAGCTCTGTTGGCCCCACAACAAAAAAATGCCGTCGAATGGTATGGAATGAATTCATAACTTCCCACCCAAAGGAAACTGTTGCTGTCAAGAACAAAGAAACAGCTTTTGTTCTTGGCTTTTGTAGATCTGAGACACCCACCACCATGTCTGCTCCGCACAACTCCCCGACCAGGTGCTGCCAACTCTCCCTCCAATGAGACCAGCGTTTGGCTGCTCCGGAAACCTGTGAGAAGGTGCCAGATGACATTATATGCTAATTTGCATAGAATACTATCGCTGCTTTCCTGCTTAGAATGGATCCTTAGAGAAGATTGTGTGTATAGGAAGCTCTGCGATGAGAACTCTATGGATTTGTCGAGCGAGTAGTGCACATTTAACTTCTTCAGTATCTCAGCTGTGCCCGTTTGTCACCAAATGCTGAAGGAGTCGACACATTAACAACTTCCCTGAGGCCGATTGTCAAAACTTTTTCAGAACGCCACGAAATCTGTTAATTGTGGCAACAGAGTGATCAAGCTGGCAGTTTGTGACTAGAACTGGTCTGAAAGCAGGACTACAGCCAGTGACTCCACGACGCTGTGATACTGCTCGCAAAAAAACTCTCAAACACTCAACTCAGACTTTCACTCAAACAGAAAACACAGAAAGCCGACTGATGGTGTCGACTCCCTGACTGCAGTCAGCTGGGGGAGAACACTACAGGTGAGCCCAATAGCTCCTGATGACCTGAGACCTGGATCTGAAGAAAGAATCTCTTGGGAAAACACTAAAATGACCATGTGTTCAGGATAAACTGAGTCCTCTCAGGGGCGGTTCTAGGGGGGGTCAACAGGGGCCAGTTCCCCCGTAACTCTGAGTCTGGACCCCCCTGTGCCCTCTACCCCATCTATTCCATTTTAGCGATGGTTTAAATTCTAAGTATTCTCACTGAATAAATTTATCTGTCAAATATTATAAAACACTGTCAGGAAAGATCTTAAAAATACCAAAAAACACACAATGGAGTGTTTTTCAAATAACACCCAGTAACTATTGACAGGAACACTTTTGTGCAGTTGATGCAGCAACACATTTTGTTTTTTTAAGCATCAGAGTCCTTCAAGCTTGAAATATCAAGTTCCATCTATTCATTGATTCTCTCTTCAAACAAAATCCATTTTCATTGTGATATTGTTAAAATTATTACAGCAAATATTGGCATATGCGATTAATGGTGAATAAACACAAAGGTTGTTATTAATTAGATAATTTTTTTAATCGTTTGACAGCCGTAGTTCATGTTTGTGAAAAAAAGGTCGATATCATTATTTTTTCATACCTCCCTTATATTGGAATTGGCCTTAAATAACCAGCGGGAGTCAGGCTGTAATCATCAACCCCGTGTCTGTTCCAATAAAACAGAGAAGTTCTGCTGGATTTAGAGCTTTTACATTTCAGTTTTGACATTATTCATTCAACACACTCAACACAGCAGTAGAGTTACAGCTCAAAGGCTCTTTTTCATTGCATCGCATGTCAATAATTTAATAGGCTATAAACAAGTCAAATGAATTTAGAATTAGGAATTGGAGAAGAAAATTCTTTCTGGGTTCATGGAGGTGATAAAACTTTGTTTAGGGTTAGTTTTTCATTGTTAAGTAGTGTGAACCTAAAGCTTAAAACATGGCTCGGGATCTTTTAAAATATGACCCAAAAAAAGGAGAAGAGTTTTCATATGAACAAGAATAAACAAATGGAAAGTGAGATGTTGAGGCATTTGAGTGAACAAATACAGACCAAATCAATGGGGGGAATATAACTAACCAGCTGTGGACAATGAGCTTTCAGTGCTTCTTCGCTCAAAACGACTGTGATAGAAGTTTAAATGAAGCAAAACATCAAGGCTGGACCAATCAGCACAGACTTGAAACTTAGTAAAAGGTCCACAGCAGATCAGGTAAATCATGTGTAATAAACCTTTAGAGAGTTCAAGAGAAAGTTCCTGTTTACTTTTGATCAGACTTCAATACGAATGATTTCTGTTCATGTTATTTCTGCTTGACAGAGAGTCAAGGAAGGTTATTGGAGACATTGATTTTTTTCAGAGTCTACGAAAGTTATTTCATTCAAACGTCACTCAAGAGAAAGAAATGAAAAATAAAAGAAACTAAGTTCGAGCTAAGCGAGAATAAAAGTATCCTCCAGCCTCGAAAACTCAAGACACGCTGTTCTCTTCTCTGGAGTCACAAAGGTGCTCCATCCTCTCAGCTTTAGGTAGAAGAGGTGACCAGCCCCAAAGCATCTTCAGGATTGTTTAACTATTATTTTATGTCACTGGACCTTTGCTAGATAATTTGTTGAGTTGTGTACAAACCCAAATAAATCCACAAGTTTACTCAAAGTAACATTTGGTGGCCTCAGAGATTCACAGCAAGGATGTTCATCTGTGAACATTTGTGCTGGACTCACGTCGAATCGATTTTCATCTGCAGTTTTGTTTGCAGTGAAGACTGTTTGACTGCAGGATCACGTATGTGTATTTGTGTTTCTCACCCCAAACTGTAAGCTAGCAAGCACCAGCGTGCACCGAGGGAATCAACCTCTCACTCACCATAGTCTCCTGCTCTCTCGCTTCTTTCTTCCCTCTCCTACAAAGTAACTAGGTGCATTCGCCCTCCAGCTCCAGTCGGTAGTAAACATTACAGAACACAAATAACTTGACAGTGGAGGTCACCTCCACGGATCGCTGCTGCTTGAGTGAAGAAAAATCCACTTTTTAATTCCATAAATTTAAAAAGTCATCTGTTAGCCCTCCTACCACCTGTAAACATCCCGTGTGAATCTGGCCGTTTATTCCTCCAGAAGTTCTGGCTCTGCTCCGTGTTACCTGCTGCCTTTGCTGATCACTGACCATTTCCTATCTGCAAAGAAGGCTCCTGTACTGTACAGGCTGACATGACATTAAAACCTGAAACATTGAGCGGTAGGTTTATCTGTGTGTAAGCTGAGAACACCTCATGGCATCATTCTGTCACATGTGAGTGCAGCTGAGTGGAAGGGCGAGACACTTTGCTACCAAGCGTTTCTCCACATATTGCCAAGAGAGCTCACAGAGTAGGTTATGTGCTTCCTAAATGTCTACAATGGAGTGACACTGAGGTTGAGGAACCATTTCTCTTTAAATGAAGGTCAACCTTTGGTAAGGTAAGTGAATTTAGACTCTCTCTCCTCTCTGTGTGTCTGCCAGCGTGGCCTCTGGTGTAGCATCATCAAGGATCACTTTTAGTAGCATGGTAGCAACAGAGAGGGAGAACTAGGCTGGCTTGTTTTAATAAAGTCTTGAATTATGCAAAGCAATAAGCAGAGCCTGGATTTGAATATTTATGAACTAAGGGAAAAGAGAGCGAGCCAGAGAGAGACAGAGAGCAAGAGAGAGAAGTCAGAAGGCTGGTCCTCTTTCTAGCCTATGTTTGTGCATGTTTGTCCGTGTGAGAGGAAAGTGAGTACTGAGTGGGAGTGTGTGTGTGTGTGTGGTGAAGAATAAGTCTAAAAAGAGAGGACCGAGGGGGACTGTGTGGAAAAAACATGAAGAACTACTATGTAAATGTGTTAGCATGTGTGTGAATCGAGGGAGGCGAGAATGCAGGGCAGAGATGAGTAGGAGTGTGTGTGTGTGTGTGTGTGTGTGTGTGTGTGTGTGTGTGTGTAGTGTGACTGAAGTAGACTGAAACTTAAATTGTACCTGTGCAGATCACCAGAATGAGTTTAGGATATGTTGAAACTTTCCATTTCTTTATGTTGCAACTTTATGTTCAATTTAAAGTTTTGATTCTCTGCACTTATAGTCTGGTTAGGAAAAAGATGTTTTGGGCTTAGTTTTGACCATGTGGCAATCAGGAGTCAGTCTCCGCCACCCTGCACACAGGTGACCTGAATCCGCTGCAATCAGTCCAGAGGGATTTTGAAAATCAGCCCAAAACAACAGAAAGACAGCAAGTCCAAAACAATGGGACTGCTACAAACACATCTGGAAAATGTCCTGACACCTCATCAAAGTTATCTGGGTTTGTGGCCACTAACGCTGCTGGTAAAAGTCCAGACATGTTGATGCATCCAACACAACATATGCTGGTCTTGCTAGTGACTGGTCACCACCAAGACCAGCATATGTTGTGTTCTGGTGCTGGTCTATGCTGGTTTTTCCAGCAGGGATCACAGTTACAGATTGTGAAATGCCATCTCAAACTGTGGCGTTGACTCAGCAGCCGTGTCACCCAGCTGTAAGTGGTATCGCCACCCAAATATCTATGTGTGACTTAAATAAATCTGGCGTTGGGATTAAGAATGACCATGCCATGTTCCTACGTAGCTACATTCATATATATTCAGTTTCCCAACCAAACAGAAACTATCAAGGCAGCTAGAGATTACCTTGACAAGGTGAAATTAAATTTAAGGTGAGCAGGACGCTCAGTGGTTTCACTGTTAACCTGTTTATTTTCTATTTAAAGGATATTTCAACTGCCTCATTCATTAGAGCTCATGTGAACTAGCCAACAGCTCTGGTCACATATTTAAACATTAATTCAAATGTGAATGTAGAAACATTATCATCACTTCATTACCACTCTGATCTGTCTGCGACTGGTCTGGCCTTTATATAAAGCTGTGCCAGTTTAATGACCACTCAAAGCACTTTGCAACACTTTTCACATTCACCCATCCATACAAACATTCACACACTGATGCCAGAAGGGTGATGAATGTTTCTATGCTCAGCCGTTCACACATCGATGAAACAGTCATTGGGAGCAACTCTGGGTTCAGTATCTGGGCTGATCGAACCAACTACCTCCCAATTAGTAGACGACCTGCTCGACACCCTGAGCCGCTCGGCCTCAGTCGCACGTTTGAAAATGCCATTTATTTATTTTCTACTGCCGATCCAGGACCAAAGTTCCCTCTCATTGTTTATGTCCTGTAATATGTTGTGGGTCTGTCCCAGTGACACAGATGTCTGAAAGTCTTTCATTCCGTATCCTGATCATGATCATAGATGAGAGTTGAAACTAGGGATGCACCGATCCGATATTAAGATCGGATATCGGCTCCGATATTGACAAAACGGCTGGATCGGGGATCGGTAAAATGAAACAGATCCACCGGCTGATCCAGTTTTTTTTTTTTTTTTCGCCGTCGCAGCACACTACTTCATTCATTGCATGCTGGAAGAGCGCAAGTTGTTGTTTGACCAACTCTTTATTAGTTTATTCTCAGGTTCAGCTGCTATGTTTTATTTTGTATTCCTGTTTGCAGGACGTTACACGTACTCACGCCACATTTCTCCGCTGATTAGCTAGTAGCCCCGCCACCAGCTGTTAGCCTCACCGGTCAGCTGTTAGCCTAGCAACGCTAAGTTTCAAACCGACGTACTCAATACTCTGTGGGCTGTACATCGTTGCACCGTTGGTCCTCCCTCCATCACAACCTCAGTGTTATTCACCACCACTGCTTTGTCTCCTCCTCTGCTGCTGCGTTCTCCCCGGCTCGCAGCGATGCTGGACGGTCGCCCCCCGCTGTGTGCACGGAGCCTCCAGACGCTAGTTTGTTTACTGACGGTGCTACTGACTTCGGTGCTAGTGTTCCCTCCGTGCTGACTGACAGGCGCTACATTCATTCTTTGTTTTGTTTGTTCCACTTTGTTACGTGTGTCCTTGGGTACCCTGACAGGCGCTATATAAATTAAATGTATTATTATTATTATTATTATTATTATTATTATTATTATTATTAATGTTACACATGTTTACAATGTTCAGTAACTGTTTGATTATTTTGTCTTAGAAAGTCTGGTGCCTTTAGTCCCTTTCACATGGTGGAAGGATTACAGTTTATTATTAATTCAACAACGGTATCGGATCGGTATCGGGTATCGGCCGATACGCTCAGTCCAGGTATCGGTATCGGGATTGGATCGGAAAAAACTGGATCGGTGCATCTCTAGTTGAAACACCACTGCTTTCTCGAAAAGTATTTTGAGATTTGTACTTGTTCTTGTAGGATTGTAAGTCGAGTTGGCCGCCGTCCGACAGCACCAGTATTTGTCGAGTTGAGAATGAGACAGGAGCTTTTAATGGGACCATTTTTATTTGCTAAGCTGAAAAACTAAATACTTGTAAAAGTAAAACTATAATAGTCCGAGTTGATTCTTAATGCACCACGTCCTGACTTTAGCAGCCTGTTAAACACACACACAGCTCGTTGTCCTCCTTCAAAGCTCCTTGCTAAAGAAACCTACTCCTCTTTCTTTCCATTCCTCCACCAGCCTTTCCTTTCCTTCATTTATTTTCAACCCCTGTCCTCTGCTTCTACTTCCTCTCCACCCACCCATCAGCCCTAGGAACCATTTTCCCCACCCCGCCCATTTTCTCTGTGACTCTGAAGATAGCACAGGAAGTTAATTTTCATGTAAGTGGACTCTTTGCCGCTTCAAGTGTTGCTTTCCAGGCCTCGAGCACATCCTGGCCAGCCTTATTTATCTGAGCAGTGGGTAGCTCCATGGCTAGGATGTCAATTAATGACACACTCCACTGGTGCAAGGAGAGAAAGTGTGCAGAGGTTTCCATCTAATAGCCGACATCTTGTTTCCCCGCTAGCCGAAGTTTTCCCGGGTCACATTGAGGCCCCTCGGAGGAATTATCGGTTAACAGCATTAACTGTGGAGGGCACGGTGAAGGCAGACCTTGTCATTTAGAAGTTAATTTATAATTCTGTTTCTTTAAACGGAATGGTGCGGTTATGGATGATTTTAGTGGTAAAAAGGCAAAATTAATTTCGATGTAAGAACAAGAAGTGATTCTTCTCTTTAAACTAGATCTAAATCTTTGTCCTTCATCTACTTAGCTGTAAAGTGTGAAGAATCGTTTCAGGTGTTCCATAATTAAAAGTCCCACTGGTTTCTCTTTTTGGTAACTGGCATAAAATCCTCTCAGTTTTAAGAGGACCTCATTTCCAGCTCTGTATTTTTTTTTTTTTTTGTCTTTTTATCCACCTTTTTTCAAGATTCACAGTTAACACAAAATCCTTATTCATCTTATAGTGGCCCTTTAGGCTGCCCCTTGGTTTATTAACACTCCACCATGGATGTATTTAAAGGAACTGGATACAGCGATGGAAGCAGGGATCCGTTCATTCCTATGAAAGCTGCCGAATGGCACACAAAGCCAAAAATCCTCTTGTCGGTGCCCTGACCTTGAAGGCTGAGCTTCACAGATTACTGTACAAAAACACAACTTCATAACTTCATTCATGGTTTTAGGATTTACATTTCCTGATGGAAACTGAACTTTATTTGACTCTTAGTTAGCCGTGCAGCTAGTTAGGTCAGTTAGCAGCTTCAGTCCTTTTGGCTAGTTTACTCTTCTTGGACAGGGAGAGGTGTTTGCCCGGCCAGAACAGGATCTTTGGACCGAGAGATGGCTAAAACAACCTGTAACGTTCTTATGAAACCCACTGATATTCTCCAGAGACTTGCACTGATCCATCTCCATCTTTGTTTGTTGCGCTCTCTATGTTTGACTCAAACTGTTAACTCACTCAGTAGATCTAATGTTTATTTTTTGTGTTTTTTTTAAGGTGTTGCTTGTAAGGAAAACACCTAAAGTTCTTCAGCTGTCCAGAAACTATCTCAGAAAGTTAACTAGTTAGTTAAATACACGGTCCAACACAGCATCCATGAGCCTCAAACAGCCAGTCAAAAATGTGACAGGGCTACGTCAAATCCTCTCCTCTCTCAGGAGTTTTCATAATTCATAACTCACAGCATCCAGCCTGACGGAAAGGGCCCGAAGAAAAGCCAAACTGTGGCTGGCAAAGGAAATAAAAAGCTCAGTTCCCACTTAAGAAAAGCAGAGAGAGCAGTTATTCTGGAGTAGGCCACAGTGTGCCAGGAGGCTGTGATCACGAGACCAACGGTAGGCTGCAGGATCGTCTTTACAAGAAGGCATCTGCACCCAATTGAATCCTGCACATATCTACCTCTTTTGTGTTCACCTTTAAGTCTATTAAACACTGGACTCGTTCCGTAAGATGAGCAGAATAACTCCCCCATGTTCCTAAAACCAAAACATACGATTTCCAGAAGAATTACAGAGAACCTGACCTCTGTGTCCTCAGTGGTCCTGGTTGGAAGGCAGATTTTCTCAATACAGGAAACCATCTATTTCCCTCTGCCTCCAATTTAGCAAGCGAGGTCAGACTCTCGACTGAGTTTTCCTTTCTGCAGAGGTTAAGTGCAAAACATCACATTCACAACCCGCAAGGCACACGATCCCCACCAGCCCCGGAGCAACCGCTCCACAACTGACCCTGACTTTCGACTTTTCAGTGGAGGGCGCTGATAGAAAATACTGTTATCAGTACATGCAGAAATCAGGTATCAGCAGCAGTGCGTGCACGTACGGCTGCCGCTCAGTGAGTCAGCGCTGTTAAATCCTGTCTGAATGGCGGAGTGTTCTGCTAGGTGACAGCCTGGCACACATTGTACAGAGCTCACCAGGCTATGAAAATTAACACCCAGCAAATGGATTTTTAATTAGCTGTAAAAGTGTGTGTGTGTGTGTATGTGTTTGTTTGTTTGTGTGTGTGTGTAATCTTATTTTATGGGTAATGGACAGGCAAATCGTGGGAGTACAGATGAGGAAAATAGTATATTTGTCTGTGTGTTAGTGTGAGATACTATGTTTAAAGGGAAATCAGTGGCATTACTAGACTGTGTGTGTTGGTGTGTGTGTGTGTGTGTGTGTGTGTGTGTGTGTGTGTGTGTGTGTGTGTGTGTAAAAACCCTCCACAGCTGCAGGCTCTGCTGACAGACATCATGGATGAACCGGGAAGACGGAGGAGTAGCGCTGAACGTGTCTGGAATAAAATGCGCATTGTAAAGACAGCATGTGTGTGTGTGTGTGTGTGTGTGTGTGTGTGTGTGTGTGTGTGTGTGTGAGGGTGAGTGAGGAGAGAGAGAGCCACTGGTCACAGTCTTGCCCCTCTGTATGTTCAACACGTGTAAGGTTGATATTGGATTTTTCCGCTAAAACCTGGACCCCTGCTGTACCTTTAAAGGTTCAGTGTATTATATCGAGTATTTAGCTGCATGTAGCAGTGAAGTTGTAGATTGCAGCACTCCCTCGCTCACCCCTCCCTTTCTGAAGACATTGGCGAAGCTCCAGAAGCTGCGCTGGACGAAAAACTCAATTTCTAAACATGGACTGATATTTCTTCTACATCAAGGGATGAGTTCAAGATGTATGTAGTTATTTAGTCTAAAGAACTATAGGTTCTAACTCAAATAAAAAGAGAAAATTATCAAGGATCATACAAAGAAATTATGGAGCACTGTGAAAAATATTCACAGACTTTATGAACTGGGTGATGAGCGGACTTCTCCTCAGTTTATCTGTCACACTAAGTCATTACTCTGACTGTCTCTGGCACACTCCCAGGCCTAAATATCTGAGTTAGTTAGCGTTCGCTCCGTGTGTTGTCTCACTGCAACAGACAGGGAATAAATCTACATAAATCTTGCTAACGTGACGTAACCACCAGCTCTCTGAGAGGCACAAACTGAGGCTGCGTGGTGCTAATATTCAACGTGATACGTGTCAGCATGTCTTTTCAGTGGAATGTACTGCTACTCTCGGATTTGTACCATATTACGGTCGGCTGTAATCTTAAAACATACTCTTACCTGTCTTGACCAGCAGGATGCAATCTGCAAACATTTCTCCTTGATCAGAGATTTCCATCTGGACAGGCAGCTCCAGTGTTTGGGATTGTTTTATACCGTTGCTCATCTTGAACTCATTTAGCGTCTTGGAGTTTTAATTTGTTTCGACAATGATTCACGCTCCTGTGATTTTTCTTATACAAAACAAGTCTGATCATCCATCATTTATCAGATTGTGGTTTCAAACTTCTCACACTTCAAATTGTTTTGCAGGAAGCAGCAGCCAGGAAAATAGTAAAAAACAGTAAAACTGCTAAGTCTGTTCTGCTAGGTGCCACTACATATACAGTATACACCTCATCAAATACCTTTTAATGTCAGCATAGACAGACATTTTTATTAAAAATAAGTGATTTATCACTACAGTATCTCTCCATGTAAACCATAGCAAGGTTATGGCATTCAGGTCTGGAGCAGACTGCTGCTGCTTCCCTTAAGTAAAACATGAGTCATTATGTCTGGTTTACCACGTGGAGATGAACGTGGCACAAAATTCAAAACAGGTGCACCAGACCTTCGTTGTGCACTTGAGTTTAACAAGTGCACAACGAGCAAGAAACCAAAACAAGGGTCAGAAATTCACTTCTTTCACAGTCGCACTATACGGTTGTTTTTCTGACTGGCCAACAGCTAATTCACCGTACTTTAATGATGCCAATCTGCCAGAATGTATCACCTTTTTATTGTTTAGTTGGTTTGTTTGTTTCCTATCTGTTGGGGGAGGGGTTTGCTCTGATTTACATCTGCTTCCCCAGATAGAAAAACAACAGGACAATAAAAGCTTTGTCTGCCACATGGTTTAACATGTTTTAATATTTTGCATTCTGGTGCCTGAAGTGTGGATGAAAGTGATGCAGCTGTGCAGGTGGTGGTTAACGGACATAAATAACCGCCATTGAATTTGGGATATTACTTCAGTTGTTGAGAAACACATTAACTTTTATCTGGCGGCTGCTTCTGTTGGAGGAACATGACATTAACAGGATGAATTCATCACTCGCTGCTAATTAAAAAGGGCAAACAAACAAACAAGATAACAATTCAGTTCAATTATCAGGTGAATCGCGTGATGCAGAATGTGAATGATGACTCCGAGGAGGATGAGCTGGCTGCTTTTACATGAAATTTAAACTTTATTCCACATTTTCAACAAAATAACAGTTTTTTTTTTTTATCCCTCCTGGTGTCTACTGAGAGACAGATAAACCCCCTGCAAGATAAATTATACAAGAAATACAAAGAAAACAGAAATAGAAATGTTTTAAGTTTAAGGCAGCGCGGCCACTGGGTTGATATTTGTTTCCTGCTGATACCCAATCGGACAAATGCTACGGTGGGCCTGTTGGTAGAGGGACACCCAACTGTGTCTTCTTCTGCTTTTTGTTTTGCAGTAGATATAAAGTGGGTGGTCAGAAAATACAGTAAGAACTGTGCAGCTGTGCTGTGCACTGTTGAATTCCCCCACCAAAAAAAACCCACCATGAAGGAGAGGAAAGAGGAAAATTCTGCTACTTCTGCAGAGAAATACTGAGTTCAGTTCGTGTTCTTGTTTGTTCTGTTTTGGTAGCGCTGTCATACATGTGAATATAACACTCTTCCCTCTATTTTCTAACTCTACATTAGAACTACATTAAATATTTATGGAGACAAATATTAAAGTTAATAATTTTAATGTTCAGAATTGGTTGCACCATGTGAATATTGGCCTGTTCTATCTAACCTGTCTTGCTCATGGCAGTGAGTGAGAAAATGTGAGAAAAGACGTGTTTTAAATGGTATAGTCAGTGTTCTGTCAATGTATTTAAACTCAGTTTTGAACAGTTTTTGAGGAGAACAGAGCAGGACAGGTGTATTTGTGTCAAAGAGCTTTACTTTTTATTCACTCATCGATTAATGGGCTACTCGTCTCAGCTCCAGCTCCATCGTTCTTCTGATGGCAAGACCAGACCTCAATTAGCAATGTGCACTACTTGAACCATCTATCATGACATTGCTGAAAAACTCATCTGGAGCAGAGTTTTGTGTGTATGTGTGTCCATCAGTTTCACAGACGAAGTAGACCGCCATTTGCCGATACTTTGAAAAAAGCCACATTTGTCTGCTGGTTTATTGATCGCCTTTAAAAACCAAAGAAGATGCTCAACAGAGAAGAAACAAACATGGATTTGTTTGTTATCAAGAAGTTTGAGAAACGAGAGCCGTGGTCAGCAGTGATGTGGAGCTTCACGGTACTGAAACATTGCAGAGAGTTCAGGTGGTGGATGAGGGCTGAGACTTGAGTGAGAGGAACACGGAAGCTGCAGCGTTTGAGGAGGCCGGTGGCCGAGGTGCCGGAGGTTGTGGTGTGGCGTAGAGCTGAATCCTGAGAAGGTCTTTCTAACTGGCGAGGAGGAAGGGAACCAAAATGCGCTGCAGGTGTGTGAGAGTCAACCACTCCATGATGATCAGGAAACAACGGCCAGCCTCTCCAGAGCACCTCTGAAAACACAGAGAAGGCCAATCCATGACAAGCAAGACAACAAGCTGAACAATCTCCACAATGAGACACGGCAGAAGCAGAGAACAACCAGTCTAGTATTTAAAATGTCTAACTACGATATTCAGGATGTGTTTAGCGTCTAGTGTGTCTGGTTCACTTCACGTCAGAGAGCTCTCTGGTACCAAACTGGACAGCTGATGAATTCAGAGCACCGTCCAAACACTTGTTCATTTATTCAGGGCATCACCTTCATCACCGCGGGGGAGATAAAGTAGTTGGTGCAGTGAAGCGTCGGCGTTTGAATCAGCAGTGAGGGGTGTTCAGCCGGACGCCCTACAAGCTTCAGCGTCTGCTGCTCATTATTCATTTCATCCGGAAACTACAACTTCATTCGGAAAGCCGAGCTGTGTATTCACATACACACTAGTATGTGAGAAAATGTGAAAAAAGACTTATATGATGAATTACATCAGTACCATAGTGACTAATACTGAATTCTGATATTTTCTCTGTAATTAACCTCGTGTGGCCCGTCCTCTTCTTGCACTTTTGTCTCACTATATATATTTATTCTACTTTTTCCCTCATTATAAAACATACAGAGTATACCTTTAGCCTGAGTCTAAATAAATAAATCAGCTACAGTGTATACTGCTGAATAGATTTTGCATTAAGAGAATATTATATGCATGTTTTCTATAATATTTTGTATTGTAACCTTGAATATCCACAACAAGAGGACGTCACTTTGTCTGAGAACCCACGAGCATAAAAATGTGAAGCGAGCATACAAGCCATAACCGCAGACTGGTTCTTTAAGATGATTGGAGGAGGAGGTGGTGGAGCAGTGGCTGATGTCTTCCATCCTTTGATTGGCTACTTTAAGGACAGTCTTTGGTTGTTCACCTTCGATTGGCTGATTGGTTTCATCACTGACACAGTTGAAGACAGAACGGATCCTGTGAGCGGCTTCGTAGGTCCATCTTGTCGGAGCAGGTAGGTTGACACTAAGTTAACATCTCGCAGGGATTCTGTTTCATCACCATGTTAAGTTATTGATTTTTCTTTTCATTTAGACGTCCACGTCACTGCCAGCCTGAGGAGCACGTCTCCTGCCGGTTCTCTGACCTGTAGACAGTCATGAGAACATCATACCAGCGTTTCACTTCAGCGTACCATTTTAATGTCTGTATCAGTAGAGTATGTCACAGACATGAAGAAAATACATACAACTGTACACACCTTTTCTCCATCTCCCTCCCTCTCTTTCCCCCACCTTTCTCGCTCTTCCTTCGGGGAGGTTTCCACTCACCAGTTTTTTTTTTTCCTGCGTGGGTTTTGGAGAGTCATTACATGCCATGGGCCAAAAAGTGAAGGGCAGATGAAGCAAGAGGTAAAGATGTGAGGGACGTTTTTGATTTAGTACAGTTAAGTGATTTAGGAAGAGAGCATGGAGAGACAGAAAGAATAATGGAGGTGGAGTAGAGCGGATGGCTTGTGAGGCAGTGTAGCATAGTGGAGAGGAAGCGTGGGAGTGTGCCGGTGGAAAGAGGAGAAAGAAAAGCAGAGTACTTAGAGCTCCTTGCTCTCCTGCAACTCAAATGATGAATGGGATATGTGTGTGTGTGTGTGTGTGTGTGTGTGTGTGTGTGTGTGTGTGTGTGTTGGGGGACAGGAATCCGGCAGGTAAGTCTCTCTGCTGCCCAGAGAAGCGAGACGGCTGCTGTTACTGATGGCCTGTATTAATCACACCATCAGCCACTGCCAGACACACACACACACACACACACACACACACACACACACACACACACACACACAGTGACAAAAGGCTCATACTCGCTGTGTTGTCCTCCAGCCCGTCTGTGTGTAACCAGTGTTTATGTTGTTAGGAATCATCTTAATGACTTGATTATCCGCCTTCCGTTGCCGTCACTGCCTCCCAGGATTACGGCCTAATTGCCATCTTGATTTCCCCACAATTTCGACGTCAAAGGCCGGATTTATATTTGAGTGGAAAGTCGCGCATGTGTAAAAATAAAAATAAGGATTGACCTGACCCTTATCTTACCTGATCCTATTATGAAGAACAGGAAGAGAGCTCTAAAGTACTTTGGATGTCATGAAAGAGAAAGATTTCCATTAAATCAGAGCAGGGACAGCGGGAAAAAATAAACTTTTCAGACGCGGCCTTCACAAGAGCTTAGAGAAACGGAACCAATGTCTTTTTTTAATTGGGTGGATAGTTTTTCATTCAGTAAACTTAATAAACTTAAACTGCATGGATTTTACTTTTGTTATTCTGTTTCATCAGGTCGCAATAATGATACAAACATGTAGGATTGTCAGAGGCTAGATGGAGAGATAGACTGAGAGGATATCAATGACTTTAAAGACTTAAATGTACACAGAAAAATAGTATCAACAGACAAAATAAACATGATGATGATGATGATGATGATGAGCAGCACTGGCAGCGTTGCCATATACCACATGGACGAAACGGACACAATTGCTGTGTCTAAATTCAGGGTCTGCATCCCTCAGATGCCACATTTAAAGGCCAATTATGTCACAACCAATCCGAAGGCTCCTCCAGATGCTCCTTCTTTTCCCTCTTTTTGAAGGATGGCCCGCTACGATCCTTCGTGGCCTCACATATCCCGAGATTCTTTGCACACCCGAAAGAAGAAAGAAAGAGAGAAAATGACGACATCACGTGGCGTAGATCGTCACTTTCGCGGGCCTGGGCGGCACAAATCGTGACGTAAGAGTAAAACAACCAGGAAATGCTCCAAAGGCTAGACCGTCCCATTTAACAACGGCTGACGAGGTTAACAAGGTCTCTCTGAAGGACTCGCCTTCAAAGACCGCAAAGGCCGAGTCCTTCGAAGGATGCAGACCCTGAATTGAGACACAGCAACAGTCTGGCAGCGAGTGGAGAGAAGACCAGAGTATTTGAGCTGATGATCAGATGAGCTGCAGGTGTGACAGGGAGGAGCTCCAGTCATCCAGGGAAGCCACGCTCAGCTGCTACAACACACCTCTGAGAACAGAAACAACAACACAAGGCACGAAGAACAAAAAGATCCTTACACGGGGTCAACAGAGGCAGAAACATGCTTGTTGTCCTTTTCACAGTTAATTCCTATTGGCTACAAGCTGGTCTCAGTTCAGATTTAAGTGCTGTTGACTTTCCTACAGGAAGAAATAAACATTGTGTTTACTTGGTTACCTATAATTTGCGTTTGTTGGTTGTATTTTTTCAGATGGTTTACTTACAGCTCTTCTGTTTGCAGGAAGTGTGTAATTAAAAGCCACATTGCTAACCAACTGAACACACATAATGTACATTAATTAGACGCTGGATTTGATCCC
This sequence comes from Diplodus puntazzo, assembly GCA_963678695.2. NCBI lineage: Eukaryota > Metazoa > Chordata > Actinopteri > Spariformes > Sparidae > Diplodus > Diplodus puntazzo. The sequence goes on along the minus strand of OZ023163.1, from coordinate 2,773,998 downwards.
TGATGGACGTTTAGACACTGCGAGTTAAGAGTAAAAGCACCACAGTGGCACATTGCAGATGCATCTAGAGAACAAGTCATGTTGTGTCAAATTACATTTTATAACATTTCATTTCATCATTGTGCCGATAATGCTTTTTTCATTCCTGTTTCTCTTCCTGCGATCCTCCTTCAGTCATTATGAATACATCAGGAGTTGTGACAAAAGACTAAAAACAAATCGTATGGTATCATATGTTCTTTTGCATAAGTATTCTACAATAAATCCTCTGAACTAAACAACAGAACATCACCACCGTTCAGAACAACTCACACAAGTGCAAATAACTTTCGACAAATGGAATGTAAACGGCGCACACGGAGCAGAGACATGTTGTGGCTCAGGTTAACAAAGACTAATTGGTTAAAGTTGGGGAAGTGTTGCATCACGTTCAAACGAATAACTTGACATTTTGTGAAAAGGGAAAAACTTTGAGTGTCTTGCCACGAGTTAGATGAGAAGATTTAGATTGCTCTCATGTTTGTGTGTTAAGTACAAAGCTAGAGCCGCGAGACAATTAGCATCTAGACTGAAAGCCAAGGAGAGCTGCACTCACTCTGTCAGCACCTACCGACCAGCGGTAAGCTTACGAATCAACATGTTGTATTTTTGTTGTTTAATTCACACACAAACCTGAGACAGGAATCGTGGCAACAGACAACATTGTGCGTAAATACCGATTGGACAGTGTAACGGCTGTGGAACAATCACATCATCTGCGTAGAGCTTGGTTTCATATAAATCTCACTTTTACTCTGCTATTGTGTTAAAATTGAGGCCGAGTTACGACACAAAGGAAATGAGTCTGCCATTGTTCAAACAATGCAGGAAGAGGCATTGTTTTCTCCGGTCACTGTGGAGCCACTGGAATAACTGTGGAAACCTTACATTGCGTTTTTATATATATATATATGTATATATATATATATATATATATATATATATATATATATATATATACATATATATATATATATATATAACTACAAAATAACTAACAAATTCTAAGTATTCATTTGTTATTTGACTTTGGAGAGACCCAGCTTGTGTCATCCCCTGATTTCTGTATTTATTAGGGGTGGGTATTGGCAAGAACCTCATGATACGATACGTATCACGATACTTTGGTCACGATACAATACGTATCATGATATCACGATATTGCGATATAAATAAAGATGAAAACACAAGTACCTGTATATGTACATCAGATGATATTGATCAGAGGACAAATTGAGTCAAAACTATTTCATTCAAAACAGCCTCTCCATTTTATTAATTCCCATGAAATTTCTGGGCAGTAATCTCTTTGTCCAGCTCGTTGTTCTTGCTATCTCTCTTAACTTTGAAGCCAAAGTGCTTCCAAATGTCAACTTTAAATTGTGGAGGCGTTGTTAACTTGCCATCCATTTTGCAAAGACCTCAGCCACTCTCTCTACTACAGAAATACACCCGCAGTCGCTCTTTGGCGATATATCGATATTTGGAGTTGAAAAATCGATATTGTATTGGGCGGCAAAGTATCTCGATATATTGCTGTATCGATATTTTTGCCCACCCCTAGTATTTATGCTAAACTAGGAGTTTTGAAAGAGAACATGAGGAATAAAGACACTGCAGTGGTTTCGGTGGAAAGCCCTTACAGTTATCTTGAATTTTTTAAGCATTTCATCTTCATATTATTGTTATTGTATTGTATTATCAAAATCAGTGCGAGCTCATGTGTTCAATGACTGTTGGTAGCACTATCATTGTAACCTCATTGTGAACCCAAACCATTCTCAGAAATCCCAAACTTGAATGTGTGTTTTGACACGAAACAGCAGTCATGTATGTTTCCCAGTATTTGCTCTCTGAGCCATTTTCTTGATGTCTGCTGCCCCTCGTTAAAATTCCATTACATGAAAATAACTGCAGCCGGCTTCACCTTCTCTTTCGTCCTCCTCTTCTCGCTTCTCTTTTGCCCTTTTTTCCATCTCACTTCGGACCAGAGCCGTGAGGGTGCATCGAATGATTTCCGCTCCATAAAATATCTATAAGGGAATTTGCGGACTGTGCCGCTCTGCTGCAGTGGTGATGGTGGAGCTTTTTTATTTCGTCTCTGTTGGGTCTATTTCCAGACACTGGCCCCCACACTACCTCTGCTCTCACTTTATTCTCTTCTCCAATTCACCTTCATTTTTTTCTTCCTCCTTCTCTGTCTCTATTTATTCCTCTGCTTCCCTGTTTCCTGCTTTCATTTCCATTCTTTCTAAGTGTCTGTTTGTCCTCCTTCTTTTAACTCTTTTTCTCAGCTTTATCCTCAGCTGCATTTAAAGCAACTTCGTATTTACTTTGCTATTAATTTTACTACAAACATGGAAAAACAGCACACATATGTCATAGGTTTGATTGGTTTGATTGCCAAATATAGCCTTAAAAAGCCGTTCTTTATGGTTAAATATATATCCTATTAGTTTCAGAAGAACACAAAGTGGTAGAAATATTCAATAACTGCTGAAAGAAAAAAATCTTGACTTGAGGTTCAGGGTCAAATGTTAGAATCATTAACTTCAACACATATTTAAGAATATGAACTATGTTTCATTATTACAGAGTGAAAATTACAGGGAGTGAAAACGAGGGATCATGAACTGCTGCTGTCAGAGACAGTGGAGAGTACATAAAGAGAAAAAAGACCATCTGTGACTGACTGTCATAATAATGTTCATGTATAACAATATGTGTTCTGTAGCAGCATGAATGGTTCAGAATAAAGTCCAGCACAGACTGAAGCATTAGGTAATCCACGTATTTGCTTTTTTGCAAAGAGTCAGATACGGAGACTGATGTCTCTCTCACATTTGTATCAAAAATATGAAGATACAGACAGCAGTTGGTTCGTATTGTACAGTATAAAGAATACAAACACAGGCAGCTAACCTGGTTCTGTCAGAGGTAACAAAATCTTCCTACCAGCTCCTCTACAGCAACCCGACCCATCAGATGGGTTTTATAGTGAACCACCTGGAAAGTGCTTAGAAAAGGGGAAGCACTTTTAAAAAATACCTGTTAGGTGTTTGGAGTAACAAATCTCTCACCATGTGAAGAGTGAAAACACCGCTGCTGTTCCTTAAACAAATAATCACTTCTCTCAGTAGTCGTCACACCTGAACCACTCGCAGCGCTCTGATCTCCAGCTGCCAGGAGGTCCGAGCAGATCGCATGATCACATGATCACATGAATCCAGCTGCCTCGCAAGAAAACTCCTACAGCTTAATGCCGGACTATTCAGCAGGTGTCTTCAGCTTGTTCTGCTACACCTTGATGAGACAATGTTGTAGCTACATGCATGGGCATTTTTAAAGAAACTGCTAGTTTCATCCCCCTCACGCACACGCTCAGAGGTGTCCTACGGCTTCAAACACTCGCTCAAGGTCAGGCACAGACGCTGCTGCATGCGTTGCTTTTTCCAAGCTGTGTCTTTATGTTCGACTCCTCGTTGTTTGGCAAAGTGAGGACTGTAATCTGAAGGTGTGTAACAGAAACAGAGTAGAATTTGTCTGTCAGCCAACTGCAAAACGCCTCACTGCTCATTTTAAGGACGTCTGCTGGCCAAAATGTTCTTTAAGTGGAACTTAAATTGAAATAAACATGAATTAAAGACTCCCTGTGCAGCTTTTGACCTCCAGTTATGGAGCTGTTTGTCTTGAGTAGGATCCTATTTGGAACATTTCTGCATGCACACAAGAAACACACGCATGGGGTTTCACACTAATCAATTAAATACTAAGAGCACTGCAACCGTTGCACATCAGCGAAGAGGACACCCAGCGAAGGAATGTTGATGTAAACAGTGCTGGATTTCAAATCTAAAAATATGGACACATTACTGATACAAAACTTTACTGTGGAAGTCTTGAGGAAGTTGAAACAGCTTGTGTTTTATTGGCAGGACAAACCCAGGCCCCCCCATCCAGGTGTTTGGCCTTCCCGGGAGAAATCAGCATTATTATATGTATATATTATATGGATGTATGCATGACTATGTCGTTGAGCAGGAACACAAGAAAACCTGGAGGTTACAGAGCAACGGTATTGCCATTGTGGTACTAAATTATCTTATTATGTCCTTTTTATCTGATGGACCAAAGTCTCCAACCAGCAAACTTTCCCTCATAAACAAGATTTTTTTTTCTTTAGTTTTTACTTTTCTGGCCAATTTTGCTGTAATTTCAGTGTGTATTTGTGTGTATTTGTGGAGGCTACTCATAAAAGTTTTATCACTGGGCAAACGATGGCTGACTCTCCAATTTACAAACAGATGAGTGACAAATGAAGTGCGCTTCAAAAGTTATTTCTGCACCAAAAGCCTCCAGACCAGCTTCAACGCTACTTGTCACAGATTCGCCAAGTGTGCCGATCCCATCGACTCAACAATATTCTGTTTGGATGACGGTTGTTAACGATCACTCCAGAATCTCCCACAGGTTTGAAATGTAGTGACTGAGAAGTCAAGCAGTTGCAGTCATTATGGTTGTCCACTTATTTATTCAGATTTTTCCTTAAATTTATTACCGATGTCGAGAGGAACATTTAACTTTTCTTGGTTTACAAATTAGCTTGACAGTGAGATGGCGTTGCAGTTACCAAAACCAGAAACTTATAGTTATGCTTGATAAACAAGCCCTGTGGTGTTTATTGACTGATGGAGTCTGTTTTAACAATACAGACACTGTGCAAAAGGTCAGCGGGCGGTTCGGAGCACAATACTGTATGTGCACGTACAAACTCTGGGTGATCTCATTAGGAGGAAAAAAAAGGAGCATATAGAAATATGTGCTTCAAAGTTTTGTTATGACTGATGACTGTTCTGTGTTGGGTGAGGTTATAAATGACTGCAATGAGTAAGTGTTTTACATAAATGTTTTAATTGGCCTTTCTGCACAGCCAGAAGCTGTAATTCGAATAATCACACTGCACAAATCAGTTGGCCACGATGTGGGTGCTCGCATTAAACTGTCTGTCTTTGTGTATGTTCTTCGTATAGTGCTGAATTTGGTGCAACTTGAATATGCAACATTTTCAGTATGGATGGAGTTTGAATAAACAGCGAACACTGCTGCGTGCACCAGTGGGGGGGCGTAGCTTCAGCTCTCTGCGGACTGAAGCCGGGCTCACATGTTATTCCTCTCACGCGATCTCATGGGGAAAGAGATGTAAACAAAATGGAGATTTGTGTGGTGTAACACATTTCAGTAAGAGAGAAATTAAAATAAAGAAGGTTAAATTAGCCTGGATGAGTGGGGAGACACAGTCAACCTTGGTTTTCTCATTGGTAACAAGTTGGCGCGGGTGATGCTGCAGCTCATTAGCATCACATGCTGTTCTCATAGCCGGCAGTACGAGGCCTTGTTCTGATCTGCTGCCCCTGATTGCCCTAAAGGTGAGTCAGAGTCACGTGTGCTGAGAAAAGGTCTGTTTATATGATGGCCACTAAAGTGCTAGAAGTTGAAACAGATGTAGGAGGTTTTGGTTTTGTATTAACAGCATAACTCAGCAGCTTTGAGTGTCAAGTGCTTAGAAGATTAGACTCACACAGGTTTCTGTTCTGCATCTGCTTCTTTCTGACTGACAGCTGAAGACGTTTCTCTTATGTGTGGCCTGTTAGGAGCAGCAACAAGGCTTAGCAGTAATCAAGGCTCCCTAGAGCTGAAGTAATTTAGCAGTTTGAACAAATTGTGCACTTATTTCACAGCCTCTTCTTCAGTGACCTCTAAGATGGTTCATTATAGCGAGACACACTGAAGTGCTAAAGTCGATGTTCTTATTTCCAGAGGGTCATAATGTATCCTTCACAGTGAGATACGTCTCGCCTGCATCTTGTGTGATTTAGCGTGTGTAGGCTATGTACATTACAGTAATTGCATCCATTATACACGGTCCTGTAAAACCTTTGCATATGTGCGTGGGAGGCAGGAAGGAAGCCTGCCATGACTACGTTAACCGGTGGGACCATTTTTTGCAAATGTTGGTTAATTCTTTACTATTCCTGGTGGGAAGAACAGCAGCAGGACTGGGTCGTACCTCTGTTACTACTATGTCATCAGGGTGTGAGCTGAATGGACTGATATTCATGAGCAGAGGCTCAGTAAACAGGAGTATTGTGCTGTTTTTCCACCAGGACTTGTGTCCGCACCGCGTCAAACCGGCTGATTCTGGTTTTACAGCACCGAGTCGAGCCGAGCCGTGCCGAAATAACTTGAATTATATGGGAAAGACCATCATATAAAAGTGTCATTTACAACCCATCAACCCCAGCTGTACTTTTATTTGTACTGTCATTTTACAACACCAGGGTTGTAGAAGGAAATTGGTTTTGATTCCCTTCATGCTACAGAAAAAATACACAGCAATTTTATACAGCAGCATGCGGAGGATGAATTGGTGTTGCAGCAGCAGATACTTCTGTGTCTGTTGCCAGGTGGCAGCAGGGTGAACAGACTGTGGTTGTGGCAGGTGTTTTGCACCTATACAGTATATAACCGGTGTCTGATAGATGGGTGCCAATTACCCATTGTAGGTGAGGTCCTGGGCCGAGCATGAACCGTGTTTGTGATGTCTCCGGTCAGAATGCTTCTTACAGCAGCTCCGTAAAAGTTGACGTGAATTTGGCTCCATTATTGAGCCTTTTCTAATTTCCCATAAGCAGCAGAGCCTTTTCTGTGCTTCTGTGGCCTTTAATAAAAATCCTAAATATATAATGTGGACACCAAACTGTTAACTTCATAAGTAGCTCCTCTTTATACAAGCATTAAGCATTTATTGACAGTGAGACTTCAAGTGCTGAACACAAGCTGTCATAGTGGCTGAAAAGGTTTATTTTAATTTACCACCTCTGAAACCACCCACAGTGTTTGCTCAAGTGGACACACAGGCTGAGCTGTGCACTCCTGAGGGGAGGAGGTGGGGATATGTATGCAGGCCATGAATCTCTCCACCACAAACCCCCGTGCGTGTCTGTGAGCCCACAAAAGCTCTTTTCACACAGAGATTTCCGGAATATCGGCGCAACGAAGGATCGCCTTCACACACCGGCACGACCAAAAGAGACGTGACGGTACGCTTCATAACACTGAGATCTGTGTGGTTTCTACTCAAAATATCTCTACCAACTGTTTAAAGTCATATGGATGCTGTTATAGGGCGCTGTGATTAAGATCCTGACACACCATGCATCCCGGAAAGTGATTACATAATCGGCATCAGATAATAAGGGTCCTGTCTGACTCTCACTCATGGAGAGTGATGCTGTTTCTCCAGGGGAAGATTATTAAAGACATTCCCTTAATAAATTCTGTGATTTTTGATATTCTGATATTTTTTATTTTTTATATCTAAGTTGCCAGAGACAGTGATTACAGCAACACAATAGAGGAAGGTGACGAAGACATTCTCAAAAAGCTCCTGCAAAGCTTTTTGCTCAAAATCACATCACAGACTCACCGCCAGCCAAGGACGGCAGCTGATGCCGGAGTGTGACAAAGAGTTAGTCAGACACACAGGATGACAGCGACTTATCCACGTATACAGTGAGGGTTTTTCTTTTTTTCAGAGATGCTTTATGCTCCTTTATTACTGTTGCTTGGTCTGGTGTCGGACATTTCTCTCATTTTATTGGATGAGTGAAGGATCTGTTCAGTTGGCAGACTGTCGCCATCAGAACGTCACGTCCCGCGCTGCTGGCGTAACATCCTCTCGCCTGTGCTGGAGGATCAGAGGCGGAGCCAAACTGTCCCCCCATTCCGCCTACAGACAGCGGGATTGAAATATCCGTGCAAGATTCAGTTCAAGGGGTGAACGACTGCAGCCAACCAATACGGCTGTTAGCATGTGAGTGCACTCTGTCTCTGTTTCACAAAAAAACAGTAAGTTCACCTCTCTATCACTTATTCATCTTCAAATTCCCCCTCTTCTTTCTCCTCCTCCCGTCTTCTACACTAAAGTCTATCGAAATGAATGTGGGGGTGGTGAAGCCAAAGCAGGCAGGTAATTACATCCCTGATGGATGGAGAAAGCTCGGGGAAGGGGGCAAATGCTGGTACAGGTGGAGGGAATGGAGGTGAGAAGGAATAGGAGAGAAAAATGAAGGATTTATTTTGGCTCAAAAATAGCCGGTTCATAACCAGGTAGGCAGCGTCTGTCCACGCCACAGCACTCTCTACAGGTAACAGCCTGATCAGGAAGAGCTCACTGCTGGTCAGGTCAAACTTACAGCAAGCAAAGCTCACCTCATGGCAGAACTGATGAATACACTTCTTATGTCATTTCCTAATTAAACTTCAGTTTTTGCGTCCTGCAGCAGACGTGTCTGCTCAGCTAATCACTTGTACTGCGCTCCACTTTCAGAAAAAAAGACAGGTGCCTTCCCCTCTCTCATTACCATCACTGAGGAGCCTTTGAGCAAGGCCGCTAATCCCACTCTAGTGAAGCTGCTCAGTGGTGGGCAGATCAGACTGTGGTGTGGCTTCCAAGTGTGAATGTGTGCAACTGTGTGAATGTGATTCGGTTGCTCTGAAACAGAGAGGATTACTCTCAGTGAAGCGTCCTTGAATGAATAAAGTTTATTGTGTTTCTACCGTGATTCTCAACAGGACAGAATTAAAACGAATAAAAGACGATCAGATGGTTTGTTACACAGATCCATCTGGAAGTCGTCCTTATAAACTTTTTTGGAAAAGGGAAGGGACATTCAAAAAGTACTTTGCAGCTGATAGGACAAACCATCTGTCTGTCACCATCTGTCACAGGCAAACTTCAACCAATAAGATCAAGACCATCAGAAAAAACCACAGTTCATAAGTCAAACATGCTGAAGCCGACTGGAGGAAAAGCAAAGACGTCTCGATCAATCAATCAAACCTTTAAACAGCTTCTTTCAAATACAGCAAAATGCATGTATCAAGTAACAATCTCTATAAAATACAGATATACATAAGAAAATAAGCTATAAAGAATATTAGGGTTATAATAAAACAAAATGCAATAAGATAAGTATCAACCATAAAATTACAAAGCCACTACATAAAAGCCAGACTGAATAGAAAGGTTTCTGGTTCGCATCAAGAAGGATCAATGTTTCCAGCTCCTCTCGGATCCTCCGGCAGACTGTTCCAACAGCTCGGGGCGTAATGGCTGGAAGCAGAACCACCAGATGTGTTAGTTCTGCTTTGTGGAACAGCTAAAAGAGAAGAGCCAGATGATCAGAGGGGCCCTCCTGGCTCATAAACCAGAAGCATTTGTGTGATGAAGTTTGGTGTACAAGCAACAGTGTAAAGACTTCTTAAAAAACGTGTGATGGGTTCTCTCCTGGTCTCAGTCAGCACTCATGCAGCTGATTGTGATCTTTTGTAGACCAGAAAGGAGACACTTATAGTAGTCTAACCTTCTAGTTATCAAAGCGTGTATTAAGGCAGCAACACACCGGCCCAACCGTTGGACGTCTGAAGCGTTTGGAGAGGCTCGGACGAGGTTGGGAACATTTCTGTTCGGTGTGTTCAGCTGCGTCTGAAGCTTTCGGAGCCGTTCGGACGCTGTCTGCTCCGACTCAGCATGAGAAGTCTGAGGAGGATGGCTGTCGGACGTCTGAGCCACTGGATTCTCTGATTGGTTGTGTGCCAGCTGAATGACGATTCTGATTGGCGGTGTGCTAGCCAATCAGCGCGGTGTGTGGGAGGGCGGAATACTGTGTGCGCTTTGTTTTTCTACGGGCTCCATTCCATCATTCCTCGTTTTAATGCTTTGCAGTAATGGCACGAGACTGGCTGTTATTATGTTCGTTTGGTAATGCCTCGCTGCATGTTTAGTATGCCCCTGTTTTTATCTGAAATAGTTAAGTTTCGCTTTGATCGAAAGTAAAATGAGTTACGTGCATAAGCCTCTCGTTTACAACTCACAACACAAGCGCCAGCCGCTTATTGCATCTCGCGCAAGCCGGAACGTACACGGTACTGTGGAGTAGGCAGCACGTCGAAGTGGTGTGTTTCAATGCAACTTTTGTGCCGAACGGGTCAGACGAGAGGCAACAGAGTGGTCGGATAAGGCAGTTGGACGTCTGGGCGGTGTGTGGGAGCCTTTAGTCTCTCTTTGTAAAAAGCACAGTCAAGAATCACTCCCATAGTGCGTTCTGTAGTTCATTTAGTTTGGAGGACATTTTCTCTCTCTTAGCCTTTGAACCAATGAAACAGTTCGTCTGTGACATCCAGCCTTAAAATCTAAAGTTACAGTTAAACAGTGAGTCAGCCGGCCGGTGTCATCAGGAGACATAGAGCTGAGTGTCGTCGGCATAGCTGTGGAAGGAAATGCTGTACCTCCTGATGTCACTGCCCGGGGCTAGCATGTGCACATTAAAAAAAGTCATTTTGACCTTGCATACCACACAGTCAACCATCGCCTGTGGATACAAAACATTTTCTTCTGCAAAAATATGAGTACAACCCAATTTAAAACAATTCCAGACAGGCTCACTTAATCTAAATCTAAAGGAATGTGGTGGTCCAGTGTCAACAGCTACACCAGAACTACAGGCTTGTTGTTGTAAAGATTTGTTCTGAGCTATCTAAAATATCCAGGTTCCCTTTTTCTCTTCTCTTATGTAACTGAATACTTACGTAGCGTTGCCTTATGCAGAAGATGACGCTTACATCAAAATCGGATATCTCTCCTTCTGAAATACAGCAAGAGATATTACATTTAAATAAAACAACATACTGCCCTTTTTACAATACAAAGCGGTGATAATAAGTTGTATCAGTCGGTAAAGAGCGATTTTACCAATCAGAGGACGCGGGCCCGAGAGGAATTCCAAGCTTTGGAAACCTGTGTAGTTGTGTTTGGAGTAGACTGGTGCATGACTGCATGGATCCCAAGTCCATAATGTTTAAGCCGTCATTAAATATTTATAGTTTTCCTGCATGTGCTTGATGCATATTTATGAATATGGGCATGTTTGGCTCCAACGATTGACATGACAGAGAAACTGAGCGCAGTGGATGTCGACCTGTATGCTCGCCCTGCCTATGAATTTTTATGAGGACTCAATAGACCAGGGAGACTTATTATATTACTGTTCAGACTGGCCGGGGTCACGTCTGCACATCGCAGTGCCAAGTTGGATATTTTGCCCCTTTGCTGTACAGGATGATGGTTTGTAGCTAACAGCAACCTCATTAACTTGTGTTAAAATCGGTGGCTATACTGAGTGATTCACTCACTCTACGGAAAGTTACTGTCTTAAGATTCAGCTGACAATTGTCTTTATTTGTGACCACCATTTTAAACCGTGTTTGTTTTTTATTTTATTTCAATGTGCTACTATTGTCTGCTGCTGAAGTTTGTTAATATTCAGCGCTAACATGAGCACTCTCTGCTGACAACGCTGAGCATCGCAGGAGCCAAACCAAAAGACGTTCAAACAGAATGCCGCGTTACGGAATAATGCAGGTCAGCGACGAGGTACATTTTTGAAAAACCAGTTCAAAACCATATAAACGAACATTTCCACAGAAAAGCAATTCAGCTGGGATGCAGTTGGCAGTTTATCTTCAGACATGGATACACTGAGTTAGACATGACGTTTATCTCACACTCGCCCCGTTAGAAAACAGCTTGAGGCAAAATGCAACCCAGGCTTTTTTGTGAATGTACATAAGTCAAACCTTCATGTAAAAGCATAATTACGACGAAAGAGGCACTCTCAAGATCTACCGTATTTTCGTTTTTCGGGTCAAACTCATTTTCAATGGGAGTGCTACGGGCACTTTAGCGCTAGCATCAAAATCTCTATTTTTAAAACAGTAAGAAGGCTCGACACAACATGAAACTTTGCTCGTAGTATCACCAGGGTCACTACACATGAACACGAGCATTGAGAACATTGTTTGTGTACACAGAGTTACTAAAAAGAAGGTTTTTAAACAACTCACGTTAGCAGTAGCTTGTTCCGCTCGCCGCCGTCCTGCCAGTGGAGAACTGTCGATCTCAGAATGTGACGTAACCTGGAGGACAGTTAAGGTGGAACGCTCCTTAAACTTAGTTCCATATAAATGCAGGATAATTTGTTGTTTTGTCGTTAGTGAAAAACAATATTGACCTTGAAGTTGAAAAAGGAGCCTCATATAAGAAACAATACTAAAATCAAAAGCCGGAAAAGTCACGTGAGATCGCTGGCTGGACGGCGGCGAGCGGGAAAAGCAATTGGTACATTCATCAGAAAAGCCTCGGTTGCATTATGGCGAAGGTTTTGCTTTAAGAGAGTGACCGAAGAGAGTTAACATTGCGTGTCCCTGAGCAGGCGGAAGTAAGCGTGAAATAAACCTGCGACTTTCAAAGACTGCACCAGCGGTCGGAGGCAGTTCTCGCCTTACACTCCTTATAAACTACTTTTAAAGAGACAACCTTCACTCCTCTCAGCTCTTTTTCTGCTACACTAAAAGGAATACATTCTTGGAATCGTCCTTCCATTTAGCACTTTTCAGTTTCCACTCTCTTCCTCTTTCTGCCCTCAGCAACATAACTCTCATGTGGCACATATAAATGAACGTGCCACAGCTTTGCTTTTCTCTCTTTGATTTAAGCCCTCCATCGTCTCCCGCTCTCTCTCTCTCTCTCTTTCATTTTGTCCTCACCGTTCCTCCTCTCTCACTACTGTTACTTGTTTTCTGGTTTGTCAGGTCTTCCTCAGTTCTGCCCAACCTTGATGAAAAGTCCCACTTATTGAGTCAGAGTGTGTGTGTGTGTGTGTGTGTGTGTGTATGCCAGTTTGTGTTCAGTTTATGCATAATGAGCTGTTGATTCTCTCACATGTAGCGGCACGGTGCACATACATACGCTCCGGCGTTTCTTATGTGGAGTTTTTTAACGTGATCATCATTTTAATGAGGGCATCGCACTCGTACGCGTTTGGTGTTTAGCTTTCGCTCACTGTGCAGCCAATCAAACAGCTCGGATGGCCGTGTGTTTGGTGCAGGCGAGGGCTCCTTTGGGATTCGAGGACTCCTTGAGAGGTTTCCAGGGGACCACTGGCAAAAAGACAGAGACTTGAACATGGCTTGAACTGAATACATTTAATGTTATTCCAAGTAGAGAATGCATGACTGTTTGTGCCCACATCAAGAACGACTGTTAAGTCCAAACTCAAGCAGGCGATATCACTGGGATCATTTTCAGAACCTTTAAATGGACGATCGAAACACTGACAGCCAATCAGAATGTATCAGAATTTATATAGCACCAATTCAGAACAAAAGCCCTCTCATGACACTTTTCACATTCAGGGTTCGTACGGGTGCTTGAAATCCTTGAAAGTGCTTGAATTTCAATGTTGTGTTTTCAAGGTCTGAAAAGTGCTTGGATTTTAGTTTAAGTGCTTGAAAGTGCTTGACATTATAACTCTGTGTCTTTCACAAATTTGGGATCAGACTGGATAATTAATTTCTGAAGTTTTTGCTATTATGAAACATAATTTTATATGTTTACAGCCTAATACAATGTACATAATTGTGATAAAAAGTGAAGAAAAAAATCACAAGTTTATATATTCCTGTAGATACGTATTTTACCCCAGCAATAATGTGCTGGAAAATCTTGAAAATTACCCTTAAAAGTGCTTGAAAAGTGCTTGAATTTGACCTTGAAAAATGTGTACGAACCCTGCACATTGTTCACGTCGGAATCGTACTCTTTAATTTAGACCCAACACTTCCCCCATCAGTAAGCACTTGGCGACAGTGGCGAGAAAAAAAAAACTGCCTTTTAACAGGCAGAACCCTCGGAGCAGAACCGGACTCCATGGTGGGCGGCCATCTGCCGAGGTAACATTATAGAAGAAATATCAGGCAGCCAAATAGTGTTGAGTGTGATTTTAGTGTTGTCGTCGGGCTCAGATTCAGTCCTGTCAGACGGTGCTGAGGGCCGAGATGTGTCAGCGTTCTTGGATCTCTCGCTCCGATGGTCACTCTCTTTCTGACTGCTGAGCTCCCGAAAAACTTCTGAGCCACAGAGTATGTGTTACCATGACAACCGGCCATCACTGCATTTTAAACAGAGATTTTAATATGCTGATTTGGATATTTATTGTTTTTATTCCTCTGTTTTGATCCTAGCTCGTGTACATGCCCCAGATTTCTTCAAACGTTATTAAAAGATGAATTAACAACAATATAATTAATTCTGCAGCACCCTTGGCCCATTCTCGAAGCGTCCCAGGGTGCCACAGCACCAAGTCTGTGTTTGGTTTAAACCTTTTGTTTTTAAAATCCTGAGCTGATTGGAGACCAAGGGTGGTTTCAGTACCTCTTCTTCTCCCGTCTTCACTCTGCTACACTATGTTACGATTAGGACTCGGCTGAACACACCTGCAAGTCAGTGAATATGCAGCGGATCCTTTTATTGGATCTCAGCATCTGAACGTTGTTCATCGATACCGAACAAAGTGAACCTGTTCTCCAGAGTCAGATGGAGGACGGCACCACGAGACTCCAGCAGCGCCCGTTTCCCACGGACCGAAACCCTCCGGGGAGCTCAAGGCACACATCAAACACACACTCCTCACCTCTCCTGTTTCCCCGAGTCAGCTGGAAGTGACTGCTCAGCATTCACAGCCACCCTGGCTTGTGTTGATGTGTGTGTGTGTGTATTGGGGCTGTGGGGGGGGATCAATGCATGTCCAGGGTCAGAGTGTGTGAGTAAACTCTGGGAGGAAGCCTCTGAATATGCACACGAGACATCGCTCACTCCAGCAGACCTATCAACAGCATACGATCATCGGCTACTCAGCAAAGGTGTTCCCCAGGGACGGCCAATCACACGGCATCACACTGGTGGCGTGGACACATACTGCCGTCTGTCTGCGTCTGTTCCACTGTCAGGATGGGTGAGATAGAGACATTTTGCCTTTCTTATTTTTAACTCACCTCATATTGCTGACATTAAATTCAGGTTTAACTTGAAGTGATAACATTTCAAATGGCCCTGTTAGCTAATGCTGCGCCGCTCGCAATGCAACCTCAGCTGAAGGGGAAGAGTCGCCGTGGGCAATGGGGCCGAGCTAAGCTGCCTCCCAGTGGACGGCAGATTGGGCCTCAACACAGCCTCTGAGAACACCGGCTGCCAGTCTGAAGACTATGGGCCCCATTTACATCAATCTGGGCGCGAAGTGTGGCGCACAGAGGTGGTGTTTAGACTCTGCATTAGTCTCAGGTGTGTTCTGAGCAGGACAGAAATGAAACCTGTCCGAGTGTCAGATCCTGTTCCCCTTGTGAGCCAGGTGAGCCGGGACCTGGAGCATGTTCAACAGTGGCACTCATCTTCAGTGAGGGACGGGGACGTGGTCCTTAGCTGCTGGACCCGCTGCATAATTAAGTGAGGAGGAGGAGGAAGAGCGCTGCCGATTCACTTTGTGTGTGCGATCAGGAGGGACGGGTCATAAAAAGGATCATCCTGATCAATAACTGTGGCACGACTGTAAATAAGAAATGTTTACAGTCCATCCTGAAGGTGCCGTGTGGCTGTGACGGACAGCTGAGGGGGATCCGTGTCTGTCTTGACATCATCTATAAGAATGCAACTCAGTGGCGTCGCTCCTCACAGAATCATTCACATCTGTAACATTGGGGATGTTCTGACTTCTGATTCATTGACACAGTGTTCAGTCTCGGGACCCTCGTTGCAGAGCCTCTGTTTAAAGTCACAGTTCACATTTGTTGTCGGAGAGTCAAACAAACGACCACACAGAGACGCAAACTAACCACAAAGACGTGTGAAATTGATCTGTTTATCCTACCTTATGTAGGAGGATCTTTTTTTTGCATGTTTGGGCCCACGGGTCCACGTCTCATTATCCACCCATGCTCCCTGCCTGGCTCTGCTGTCTCTACTCAGCTAGCTCTCTCTCTCTGAATCCACCTCTCACTCTCTCACTCTCTCTCTGAATCCCCCTCTCACTCTCTCACTCTCTCACTCTCTCACTCTCCCTCCATGGGATGGCAGACGCACACAAATGTAACAATCAGCAATATGGCCATGAATTAATTTCACCGCTGAATAAATTAGTGGCATTTTATTGAGTGGCGAGACATAGTGGGGAGACTGTGTTGGCATTGTTACTGTATTGGCATCTTAAAAAGATTAATTGTGCCCAAGGTGGTTTCCAATTGGTAAACAATTATTATAATTCTGCAAGCATCATGTATAATTAATGAGCGGATTAAAGAGCTGATGCAAGGCCTCCGTATTCCTTCGCTGGGTGAAAGCAATGGAAGGGAACCTGGTGCAGGTTACATTTGGTAATCCACTTCATATCAGATTCATCTCAAGAGCACTTTTAATGTCGAGTGGCACAACATAGTTTATACATATTGTATACACTGGGAGCACTATGAGCAGGGGAGAGGGTTAAGTAAAATGCTTTTAAAAGCGAGGTAGGTGAGGGTGTTACTGCCTCCGAGACCAAAAGAACTATACAGTGTAATACAGAGCTGTAGAAACAGCGTGTGGGAGAAAGTGTGCTGCACAAAATGCATAAAAGAAGCAAGGTCTTTTAGGTCTAAGATCATGGTTAGGCATTAAAAAGTAGTATGCACAACGGGTCCTTGGTTTTAAATGCATTGGTCTGAATTTAATGTATGAGACCTTTCTCTGAGAAATGTTTTATGTTAGAGGGCGTTTGTCAGCTTTAAAGTAACCAAGAATTCCTGTTTGTACTTTTAAATACCTTGTTGTGACTCCAGTTCAGTGGTGGAATCATAACTAGATGAAAGAAGCAGTTATGAGGGAATAAATCTGGGTGTTTGAAAAGTCAAATGTATGGTGGGCTGAGCTGTACTGTAAGTATACTGTAATAATTTAACAGTCAGCAGTTTAAATCAGGTCATTTTCAGATTCTTTTATTTATTTATTTATTTATTTATGTTGTTTATTTCGTGCATGTCAATTCATCATCATCACATTTCATCATTGTTCAAATAATACAATACACATGGCCGAAAGGGAAAAGCGGGAGAAGCCAAAGCTTATCTAGTCCCGCTCCCTAGTCTGGGTGACTTTTGGAAAAATCCTGCAACTCTGGAGTTCTGTCTTAACAATGAAGGATTGTAAATCTGACAGAGCTTTGGTTGCAACTAGCGACTGTGTCAAATATCAATTAATCTGTCTATTATTTATATCGAATAATTTAGTTTAATGTAAAAAAAAAACTGATTTCTTGTACCCAAGAAGATTCCTTCAAATTGCTTGTTTTGTCCAAGATCCCGAAATTGACAATTAATGCAAATCATCACATATGAGCAAAAAGAAATGACATGCTGTCTGAGTATCATGGCATTTAGTGCCATACCAAGCTGACACAAACACACAACGACAAAACAGAAAGAAAGAAAACACACGATCTCTCAAAATGGCTGACGTACACATACTTTTAAACAGGCTGGGCTGCAACAACCAATAACAACAGTGTTTAAATATCAGGAAACAGTTAAAGCAATAAGACACCGTGTGACCAATCCAAAAACCTACGCAACTGAAAATGCATCTCTAAAAATACAAGAGATGTCAATCCTCTCAGACGAGCATCATTTCAGAACATCTGCTAAGTGAGAACATGGACGGGTTTAAAACAGTGAACTGAACCGTTCCGACACAACGAGCACGGACTCAACTGAACTGCAAACAAACTAAATGTTTCCCACACGTGACTCAAAGGAACAAGGAGTTGGTTATCAAGGTAAATGGTAACAGATTTTTTTTCTTGTTTAGTCAAACTGCTGTGAGAAATGATTTAAAAAATATAACACGATCATTTTTTTGGCCTGTTGTCTCGATGTTCTGATCCCTGTCGGCAGGAAGACATCATTGGACTCTTTGGTGAGTTGATTTCCTGTTTTATGTTGAGAGCTCATCCTCGTGTTCCTCCACACCTGTCTTACATCAGCCTCATTAGCTCTTCCCAGTGTTTCTCAGCTCCTCAGCTCCCCCGCTGTCCCCTACTCTCCTCCACTCGTTCCCTACACCTGTGTTTCTCCACCTCTCTCCACCTGCACCTCGTCCTCTCATTAGGTTTGTTAAGTTCAGTCATTAGTTCAGTCTTTTGTTAGTTTGTCTGTTCTCTGTGTTCCTGTTTTCTTCTCTGTGGCTTCTGGTTTGCCCGCTTTTTGTTATTTGCATTTTGGATTTTTGGACTCAAGCTGTCGTCACTGATGCATGATGATTTTTTGGTCGTTCGACCTGCCTGATGCCAATTTCGTCCTTTTTTTTGATGAACTGGTAACAGTTTGATTAGTTTTCAGGAAATATTAAGGTTTGTGTTTAAATTAAGATACATCAGTTTTAAGGATGATTGTGCTGTTGACAGTCAGTTTAGGACTTAAACCTGAGATACAGCGACCTCTAATGGAACGGAGGTGAACTGCACCACACCGCAGCTGGATTTTAACTTAACCCCTTTACAGTTTGAACTAAACCATCTAATTCAAATTTTGGCTTTTGCGGACGAAGCCTACGTGTTTTTACTTTCAGTGGTATTTCCTGTCTCTGTTTCATTCTTTCTGTCACATCAGCCTTTGACTCTTATATTACCACTGAAAGCTGGCTCACTCTGCACGGCCAGTGATGACAGGAAAATTGGCCCCATCTACACCCTGAATCAGCGCTGTCCAAAATTAAAACACTGGCTTTGTAGAAGACATGAATGGGTGGTATTAATAGAGGAAGAGAGAACAATTGAGCCCAGGAATGAAAGTCACACAGAGAAAAGAGGCACTTCTTGACTCTCTGAAAAACAATGTTATTCTGCTCTGTGAGCAGAAATTGTTTACAGTTATTTCAAGGGGTGGATGACAAGAAGATGAGGGAGGAAGCGGAGCAGAGTGTCAGTGAATGGAGATAATTGTTTGAGTGTAATGATGAAGTATTTACTGATTTCATGACAGAAACATGAACCTCGACACTTGGGTCACACAGCTTGTAGCTCCAGGTTAGTAGATGCAAATCTACTGGATTATTGAATTCGTTGTTTTTAATTTCGGGCGCAGATGCACCAGGCTCAGCAGGGGGCGGGTGTAACTGAAGGGAACATACACTTCCCTACAGGTGGATGTTCGGGTGTAGGTGAGATTTATGAAATTTAGATGCACTTTGGAAGTTCGTGTCACCTGCAAAATGTCCCTGAAATAAACACGAATCAACACATCTGTCTGTTACTGCTGCTTGCTGTCACACAGTATAATTAACGGAAGCTAGATTGGGCATCGCAGCTCAGTGGGGAGTCTGACAGCTGTCATTCCAGGAGAAAACATCTGGACTATATACACCTGCTCTCAATCCAGATCCTGTGGATCACCTCAGAACATACTTTTTGTCATTTCAGGTTCTAGATCTTTGTTTTCTGTGAGCTAACTACTGAGTAGTACATGCTGAAAGCTGAGGGAGCACCTGAGCACATTAAATCCACATTATCCCAGCATGCATCATATTGTAACGTTTATAATTTTGCGCACCTCAAGATGGTTTCACCCGAACATCCTGCCCTCACTAACAGCTCCGTGTGGCTGTTTGTTTTGAAAAGAGAGCAAAGATAAATCTGTAAGATGGACCACCGAGGGTCAGCGTTGACGTGCTGTGTGTGTGTTTGGTCGGTTGGTTTTGGTTTTGAGTTTCATACAGATTTAACTTTAAAAGTTTGTCCATTCGATACATTTGTAAATTGAGCAATTGGAGTCCGATGGTGCAGTCTGTGAGTGAGATATGTTTAATTCTTTTGAAGTCAGTGTTGAGTTTTAGTCCGTGACTTTCTTCAACATGTCTCTCTGATCACTAACAATGTCAAACCATCAGCTGTAATCAGATCAGATTTCTCGTGGTTGTTTGCAGTGTGAATGCATCATGCCGCTCTGTCTTCTCTCTCTGTAACTCTCTGCGGACAGGTTTAGAAGATGGGAGGCAGAGAAGGAGTTTATCTTTCAGTGTGATCCACCTGCTGACAGCCGCAGTAAATCACCAGGGAATTCTGCGAGAAGCAGCTTCAGAATCTGCCTGGGAGACACATGCACACTTATAGTTTATTTCAGCTCTCCCTGGTGAGATTTAATGTAGAGAGAGATGCTTTTGTGTTCTGAGAACACAGAATACACTTGAGTCTTTGTAGATCTGTTTATTAATGTGATTTTCAGGTCCCCAGTAATCTAAACACAAGCCAAATGTCACGACCCTGCAAGATGTAGTCACGAAACTGTACAGGTGTGTAGCTGAAACCCAAATGAAGGCCGAGTTCAAAGATGGATGCGGTCCGACCCGCGAGTATTGAGTACTGATGTAATAATGCAGTAATCACCACTGAGTAGCAGTGGGTTGGAATGTGAATGTTGAGTGTTGAGTGGCGGGTGTGATCCTTTATAGGATGTTCTCTCTAGTTCATCTTTATATTTATCATTTTAAATGTGCGGTGGAGCGATAAAAACACATGCTTGTTAATACATTGAAACCTTTGTGGTTCTGCTGCCTCCTCTGAGTATTTGAAAATCCTTCAATACAAATTGGGATACGGAGACGTCTCCTCCCCTCTTCACCTACTGCAAGCAGCACAATGCATCTTTCATAGATCGGCGATGCAAATACAGCCCATTAGCGGTTACATTGGTATTTTCAACCTGGACCCTATATTCCCATGTTTTTGTGTCTTGGAGACTAATGAGGGAAAACAGTTTTAAAAACTGGTCCAGTGTTGAGCTGCAGGGCTTCAGCCAGCAGCTGCAAAAATGGCCTGCGGGCAGCCGTGCACTGTATGTACATCCACTAAAAGTGTTTGTTTTTGCCACTGACCGGCTCAGACTGTTATTCTAATTGTCTGATAGCATTATGGAAAAGATTCCTACAGAGATCCGCTTTATTTTTGTAAGAGATCCTCTTTGAAAAGCCGCTGACCAAAGCCACCAAACTCCATTTACAGAAATACTAATTTTATCTTTGTGAGAACAAATGTCATCGCAAAATTGACGGAAAAACACAAATAAAACTCGCAAAACAGTCTCAGTTCATCTTTCCACTGCTCCAACAATGACCAACTCCGGTTTACTTAAAATAAACCCTTAATTCACTGCGACGGATGTGAAAATATTTGTTTTTCCCCTGTCTGCCCTCCCTCTCGCTCCTCTTCTGATATTTTTATATCTGACATGGTGAATTAACAGTTTATAAGAGAAAAACCAGGAAGATTTTGCTCAGTTTTATTTTGTTTTAGTTGGGTTTGAATGAAATGTGTTCTACAAAGATAAAATTATTGTTTCTGCAAAAGGAATCTTGTGGATTTGGCCGGAGGATGTTCAGAAACATCTGAACACATGCTGGGCAGAGGGCCCCCAGGAGCAGGATGGAAAAACACAGCTGGAACGCAGGAAATGCGACGGCAGTTCAGTTTAGTGCGACTGTGGTGAAGAAGCAGCTTTCTCGCAAGTACGATGGGACACTTTCAAGTCCAAAGCATTCCTTTTTGCTGAGCCCAGAGCTGCCGGCACAGCTGGAGACATACGTTTAAGACAAATTAGGCAGGAACAAACTGATGGATCCTATTGGTTTATGTGAGACCAAAACAACCGGCACCATCTGGCACTAACACTCAGGGTAAAGATTAATAACACTGGTTAGACGTACTGAAGAATGACGAGTGACCTTCGCAGCAGAATCATTGTCAGGGGCTTACATTGTGACTTCCACTGTCACGGCACACTAGACTTTATACGGCAAACCCTCCACACTGATGTGCAAAGGTTGAGGAGCATTTAACCGGTGGCCCTATCCAGAGTGACTGACTGTCATCAAGTAGAGGTTCAGGACTTAGACTTAGACCGGAAGTCGCAACACGGTGCCAACGAGCACCTGGGAGCACATCAGTTGAATGCAAAGCATCTTAAACACTGTCTCCTAATACATGGAATGAATGAATAAAAATGGATAATATTATATTATTATTCAACTCCATATCGCTCTCTCTCCTTGCGGTAGGTCTCAACTTCAAAAAGGTTGGCGACCCCTGCTTCAGACAAACAACTCGTCAAAAAGGGACGCCGATGCAGACAGTGAGAGGCACGCCGGTAACGGGACAGAAAGCAGGCTGTGGTGGAACAAAAGATGCAGCAAATAATGTGAAATCCAAAGCAAGCGACAGGTAAAAAAAAAGGCTAGCAACAAAACAAAGGTAATCCGCAAGGAAAGCAAAACAAAGAACAAACTAATCGAACATGAGGAAAACCAACAAAGGGAGGAAGTTGAAAGAGAAACATTACACAAGAAGATATAAACTACAAAATAAAACAGGAAATAACCAACGTAAAACGCAAACGCCGACAACTAGGTTGCATGAATATGTCAACCAAAGTGTTTTGTTGATCACTAAGACAACAGTGTCACTCTGTTTTATCCCGTCCATCCAACAGGGGGATGCTGATAGACCTGACATTTACAGATTCAGTGCACTGCAGCTGCCCTGGAAGCCTTTGACAGACGATGGAAAGTAGGAGTTCAATATCAAGTTCACAAACTAATTCATGCAGCAGCTATGAATAACTTCAAATTGCTTGCATGGCAGAACAAGAGTTCATGTTGGATCAGGGCGTGTTTATTTAAGGTAAGAACATAAGAACGATCATTATTAGCTGTGGCTGCATGTATATATGTATTCTCCCAAAACACACGAATGCTAGACGACACTGATTAAAGCTCAAAGAAATGTGGCTCATTTTTATTCAGCTTTTTTTTTTTAAAATCTTTCTGAAACCACTTTTGAAACAGCATCAAGAATGTGAGTCCATGTGCGAGCGTGACCGTGCGCGCCTGTCAAGTGTCAGACAGAATAAAAGAGAAGTAAAATTATACTTTATAATCATTTTCCGAGCAACAAAAGAGCAAAGGAAGTCAACTGCTTGTACGTTCCTGATCCACGGAGCCCGAAGCTTTTGAAAGGTCGCTCTGCCTGGCTACATCTGAGCCGACATCTTCAGTGAGGAAACATCAACTAAACATCCCGCCGCTGCCTCTCAGCTGTGGGACAGAAACCCAGACCGGGACACTGATGATGGTGTTTTCAATTGTGTCCAGTTGCCCTTTTATTTGGTCATTTAAAAGCTTTTTATTATGAAGCAGCATTGCAGGATTTTCCTCCCAAAAGCATCTAAATATGAAAGTGAACACGACAAAACAGTAAAAAAAAAAAAAACACAGCAGAACAAACAGGATGAGTGAAAAACTACAGAGATTCAGTTAGAAGCTACAAAAAGTACTGAAAGCTGAACACACTGACGTATAAAAACTTCTTTCACACACACACACTTGTTACTCTTTAGTAGGTTCCACTACAGTTGCAGCTTGGCTCAACTCAAGTATGACTGGTAATGGAAAAGCAAAAGAAAGTTTGGCGCAGCTAAAAGTGCTGGTGGAGGAAAAAACAACATTAGTGTCCTCTGTGCATGCCGGCTAAATGGCTCTTTAGGACTCTACATTTCACTGAGACAAGCTCAAGTGTTTGTGACAGAACATTTTCTTCATGTTCTACAGACACTTCTTTTGTAAGGATTCTATTTTCGATAGTGTCTTTGTGAGCCCAAGTGCAGCACATTGCCTGCAAATCCAACCATGGTCACTATGCTATGTTGATCCATCCAACAATATGAAAAATCTCAAGGAGTCAGCTTGGAAGCCGGTGAGAAGCATTGCGACATTTTTTTGGCACATGCACCCACTGAGTATTCTTCATCGAGAATAAACTTATGGTATCTTGTATTAAAGTTAGCATGCTAACCAGCGATCCACATACCATCCTGTCTTGTAACACCATTCGCACTCTAGGCTACAGTTTGATAACTCGTAGTTTCAACTGGGATGAAAGCATTCGTTAATTCATTACTTAGTCCAATAACTATCTGACTTTAAGTTTCTCTATTATGCTGAACTAAGATGGGCTTACTTGCCTCGTCAACTCATCGTCAAACACACTTGATTCAAACTTAATAAAACTCACCAGAACAGTCTTGGTTTTGTTTTTACACAATCACCTCCAGCTTGAACAACAAAAATCGTCAACCGTCCGAGTAAGAAGTGAGAATATTCTGACTCTACACGCCGTTTTTGCCTCGTGATGTTCAACTCTTTCTCCTCTGCCACTTCCCGCCTCTCCAGTCCCTGCATGCTATCTCTTCATGTCCTCCAGAAGTTCTGATCAGAGCCGCTGTAAATCACCTCCATACTGTATCCCCTGTTTTCAGACTGGCATCTGTTCAGTCCACTAGGAGGCTGCTGAGCCCCGTTGACCACAGGGATTCCCGTCCTGATCCACGCAAACTCTAGTCAGCTAATGAAATGAAATCTCAAAGTAATATTTAAAAAAGTCCTGTTCAATGAAGGTCTATGTGATTCATTATGTGTGGTGGTTCTGAGCCCTACCACCTTCTAACTGACCAGCTGCCACTGATATTACCTCCTCTCTCTTGTGACCTCTGTAAATAAAGACTGCCTGTAGCAGTTATGTTGGTCTGAGATCACAGAAACTCACTTTTTCATTCTAAAACCTCGTGCCATATTTGGAGCATTATTCAGAAAAATCAAAGTAGAGCACAGCAATGTGAATTCACTCCTGGCTCAGGGTCACAGCTTTCTTCGAGTTGGTATGGCAATAATCATTTTGATGGCTTAGGCAATAAAAGCTTTTATACCGGTGGTGACAGCAGGTCCACAGGTCAGTTAATTTAAGACGTGAACTACTCCTGAACTTTTAAAATGTATGTATGGCTGCAGTTGTTTGTACAATTTTCAATATATTCCAAAAGTCAACCATGATAGAGAAGAACAGTTCTATATTTGAATATCTTTTTTAAAGAAACGTCAAACGTATAAGCAGTTTACATTCTTGTACAGATGCTCGGAGGTTATCTGAGATAAAAGAAAGTCAGATGTATCAGAAACAACTCCTGCGATGAGATAATTCCACTAAAATGATCCACAATAAGCAAAATCAATTTCACAAAAACTTCTTCTAGTCTGTCTAATGGCTCTCTGTCCATTACCTAAATGATCTGTAATGGCTCTATTAAACACGTCACGACTATACAGAAAAAGGACTTTAATGCTCAGGCAATATTTTGCAGTATTCGAGTGGGAGCACCGTCACCGCTGAGGAACAGCTGCGAGTGGCACCAGTTGTCTGTCAGGCTGCATCTGTGATGGATCTGAAAACGTATTCTGCTGTTGAAGCCTTAATTAATGACCATCATGAGCGTGACGGAGGCTCGCTCCAGCTCCTCTCCGTAAATCTGCCAGTAAATACATTTTCATAATTTTGTTGGGAGGGAATTCTGCTGCCATAACATCCGACAGTGTGTGAGCATAAACGTAATAGACAAGACAATCAGGGTTGATCGGCTGACCTGTGTGCCGAGTTTCCACAGGATTTGGTCACGTCCACTTTTAGTAACACTTCATGAGATTTAAACGGTAATCCAGAAATTCCGCTGGTTGCATGTATGTTGCAGAAGAGCTCCGCTATGGTGCTACTGCCAGACAGCCGGAGTTGTGTTGCAGAGGAGTTCCCGTGATTATTACAGAATCACACACAACCACAGCGATACATACGTGGTCCCTACCCGAGGATTAGAAGAAGTGCTTGTACTGTCTGTTTGGAGAGTGTTTTATTATCAAAGATGGTGTTGTTTTGGTGTCTGACTTCCTGTCTGCCCTGTGCTGGATTGGGCAGAAATAGAAGCCTAGCCTATCTGCTACGGAAGGATCCGGACTGCCGAAGCTTCGCCAGAGTAGAAACGCAACGCAGTGGAGCCAGTGGAAGTTCACACATAGACTAGAGTGAAACATATTAGCTCCGCTGCCGTGGCGGATCGGAGACGGACCGAACACGGACCGGGTGGAATTCAGGGGTAAGCGTCTTCCTCTCTGGGTTTTTGAAACATGTGGAGGCAGCTGACACCTGAGCCGTTGCCAGGAGACAAGATCATATACCTGATAAGACTACGTCCAGAATAAGAAAACTTGTTTTTAAAAGTCTTAAATCTCTGAGTGACAGCAGAGGAGTCGACTGAGTCTTTCTCCAAACTGACACTCCGGCAGCACAAATGTGGCATTGGATGCATTTGAAAAGCTTTCTTTGGAAGGAAAAACAACTTCAATGGGATCAAGTCAGACTTCTACTCATCTGCTGTTCTTAAACTGAACAGATCAGCCTGATGGCATTAAACAAAGCAGGGACTGAGGATGCTCACTGTCATATAGAAGATTTCCTGACTAAGACGGTTTCTTTAGAGGAGTATAATTGGCGCTGCTCGGAGAATCTGCCTTGATTATTTCATGTCCTCCTCTCACTGCCCTCTCCGCCGCATCTCCTCTTCCTCTCCCCCTCATTTTGTTCCCTCTTTCTCGCCGCATCTTCCCTCCTCTGTCTGCTCGATATGTGAGCGCTCCCTCTCTCATCCTCCCTCCCTCCCTCCCTCCTATCTCCTCCTGTCCTCTGGCCCCTGACAGCACCTCCTTATCACCTCCTGCTGAATGAATATGCTGCCAGCTCATTTGCGAACAATCAGTGTCGTCAGTACACAAAAGAGCACACAAAGCTCCTCTACTCCTCTCCAGAAAGTTTTTTGGATGAGGCAATTACTGGAGAGGAGATTGGAGCAGGGCCAAGATGTAAAGCCACAGAGAGAGAGAGAGGGAGAGCGGGAGAGACGGAGAGAGGGAGGAAGACGAGGAGTGAGACAAGATGGCAGAAGAAAGAGACAGAGAGAAAAATGGGAGAAAGGGTCAGGCAAGCTGACAGAAGAGGGGAGGAGGGTGAGAGAGTATCGGAGGAGGCAAAGGAGGCAGGTGAAGTGAAAGCTCTCCTGATTTCATGAATATTTCCCGAACAATAGAGGGAATCAAATATTCATGGCCCAGGTAGAGGCCGGGTGCTCGCTCTCCCTCCCCCTCTCTCTCTGTAATCAGCTCCCTGACAGTTTTTATTTACATAAACATACCTCTGCAGTCATTACAGCCATTTCCTCTTTGTACAGAGATCACATCCTCATCCATTTGTGGCTGCTGACACACCAGCACCTCTGTACAGTCACACTGACTCCTCATCTGAAGGCTGTGCAGCCCGTGCTATGTTGACATACAGTAGATACCATGTTTACGACACAGTCTAAATTTCTCGACCAGAGATTTTGCGGTACCACTCGTACTAAGGCAGATGTATCTTGAGAAGAGGTCCAGCTGCTGACTCTACAAACCAGGTACTCGACACACTAACACCCATTTCTTGGCGTCTGCGGACGTACAGCAGCTGCAGAGTCCGAACCATGCCTCCTCCAGAACACATGGAGAAACTAATAGACCATGTCAGATCAAAAATGAAGTGATAATTCTATTAAAAGCAGCAATTATAGGACTTTCACTGCAAATAATGTGGGCTTATAAAAAAATTAATTTCCTTAAGGGGATTAATAAAGTAGCTACTGTCATCTTCTTCTTCAGTGATTAAATGACAACAAACGGTGGCTTCAGAAAACAGGAAAAATTAAATATAGGCATTTTAACAGCCAATAAAGCAACATTATGTAGAAAAATATGCAAAAAATATATATGTTGACATTGTAAGACATGTTATCGAGTGGCCTGTTACTATAACGGTTGGTATGTTTAAAGGCTTTTATTTTAAGAGGTACAAAATGGAGATGCGCTGCAGCTGTGAGTGGAATAAAACATCATTTGAGAATAGAAGTACTCAGAAGTAGAAGTCTGTATGCGCTGTCCGAGGTTAAAGTTACACTCAAAGCCAGCGCAGCGCAGCGCAAGGTCGCAGATAAACAGTGGAGAGTGTGTGCATGGAGGGAGCGCTGAGAAATACCAAGGGCAACGAGGACACCACTGCAGCAAACGCGACAAACATCGTAGAATGCAAAATATGCGTCATCGAAAGCTCAGCGTGTCGAAGCCCACAGAGTACGACAAGCTCGTACGGGTCAGCAACCGCACAGAAATATCCCGTCAAGTCATTAAAACTCTTCAGAACGTCACCTTTCAACAGTGTTTACTACGTCTTCTGTGCAGCTTTGGTAAGTTTGTTCTACTGCAGGATATTCTCCAGAACATATATATAACTATATGAACTGTCAGGAAACTCGTGGATAGCAAGCTCGCTGACCGGTGACGAGTGAAGTGAGACAGTCTGGTGGATAAGAGCAGTCTCATCAGAGAGCTCCGCCCCCATTTTGGGGTGAACACAGCCCTTCAAAATTTAATGGGCTGCCTCCACTTTGACAGCCGTTTATGATTATTCACAACGAGCCGAGCGGAGCAGAAAACAGGTCGGTTTCAGCTCGGCTTCCTACGTGACTTGATTCTGTTTACAAGGTTCGTTATTAGAAGGAAGGTCAGTTCAATTTCTGTTGATTATTGATCTTAACATACCTTCTGCTCAGGTGATTTATAGCATGGCCACATTTTCCTCCCAGTAAAAACTGTTAAAACGTTGTTTTTTGAGTCGCTTGTCGTTTACTCAGGAACACCATGAACTGACCTGTGGTGAAGTGTTTGCCACAGATGGACAGATGTTTACTAGTTCCATCCTCTCTGTGGACGGCTTGAAGCTTTCTCCTTTTTTCAATCTGGCACCAGCACTTCTTTTCACCCAAAAAGGTGGGCGTGGTCGTTCTGGGGACAGGAGAGTGGAAGTACGCCTGCACAGAAATAGAGTTAACAGTTCTAGTTGAGATAAGATACAAGTTTTGAGAAAGGAAAGGACGAAAGCCGTGAGTTCAGGAATTACTTCCATAATAGGAGAAATATTCAGTCTAACGTCCTAAATGAAACGATTAATCGAGAAAACAAATAGCAAATCAGTAAACAGGTGCATCCCCAAGTTTGAAATCTTTACAAATGCATAATATGCAAATGTTGTGCAGATCGTGCCGGAGTATTAACAGGATGAATTACAGTTGAAAGGGGGCTCTGCTGGCTCAGCGACAGTTTGCCCATTTAAATGTCATATGTGAACTGTCTGGTGCCGCCTTCGGGCTCGGCGTCTTCGAGAAGAAGTTGTTTGCGTGAGCAAATGTTCTGTGTGATGGAGATCAGCAGAGCATCCCACAGGTCCTGCCTGAGAAAACAAACACATTCCCTCCATGTTGAAAAAAACAAAAAACAGAAATGGTGCCGCGTTCCTGATGGAAGCAAATAGGCCGGAGAGCATCTCGCCGAGTGCCATACGGCCATCAGAGAGCCGTATTCAGGCTGTATACTAAAATACAAAAACATGACGGAGAAACGTTAGACATACGGTCCGACCCACCAGGTGAAAAGGTCCCAGCTCTTCCTCTGTCCTCTTGACCAGACTCATCACCACTTCAAGGTTAAACTGTGCGTCCTCCCCCCGTCTTTCTTTGTCTGTCCCCTTGTGGTGAGGCACAACGTCTTCAATAGGCCCCTCCAGGATTACATCATCAATAAGACATTAGCATCCTTATGTTTCATCTCTTGCTCTCACTCACACACATTCACACAGCTTGATGAGGGCTGCTTGAAAGGCTTTTGATGAGACACAATTAGTAAATGAGTGGAAAACATCATTATTAACACTCTACCTATTCATCCTGCAAACACGAGGAGGAGGAGGAGAGCCAAGCTGCAACAGCAGTGAAGGACGGAAGGAAGCAGCTGGATGGAGTGGTGTGTTCTTATTATTAGCGGGGTGGGTTAAGAGTAAAGAAGCTGTCAGAGGTGCTGCGGTTTAGTGTTGGAGCCGGTGGTGAGACAGACTCCTTGGAGCTGATATTTGATCATTTTGTAGCACAGTAAGCTACAACCTGGAGCCTGAGCTGTTCCTGAATGCATCCGGTGTCGACGCAGATGGAGTGAAGCTGCTGTCGCTGACTCAAGGCCTCCCTTGTTGACATGGTGTTACAGAGCAAGTGTGCACACACACACACACACACACACACACCTGTGCAACTGTTCCAACTGAAGCTGGAATCAAACCGACGCCATTGCTTTCTGCAGGCTTCCAGATTGTCCAATCTAAGTTAAAATAACCCATAATTCATAGCAATATGTTTTTCAAGTCAATACTTCTGACTTCACAGTTCTGCTCTCTAAGATCGTTCCTCCTTTTCATACTGGCCTTGAAGAGATCCCACTCACAGTGTATTGAATATGTATTAAAATAACGTCTTATAAACGAGTTCTGATCAAACAGAACCAGAAGTCCCTGTTTTGTGTTTTACATCCAAAAGACTTCAATTTATTCAGAAGACGTCGACGACTGAGGAGCCAGAAGGAAAGTTTTTTGATTTTTAAAACGTCTTTTTAAAATTCACTATTCATGTCCAAGCAATTTCTTTACAGGCCTCCAATTGAAAGTCATGTTAGACATCTTTTTAACTACAAATGAATGAAAAAGGTTTTGATGAAGTCTTTCTTAGGCTCACTTCAGACATCGACAGGCTGGAATCAAACCTTCCAGCCTCGACCTCCAGTACATGGAGCTCTGCTACGTGTGTTACAAAGGCTTCACTCCTTTTGTCCCATCTTGTCTTCATTTACTTTCACTTTTTTTGATAGACATGTTTTGTGTGATGAACTGTGGGTGATTACAGCTGGGCCAGGAAGCAGACACAACACAGAGTAAAGATTAAAAAGGAATTTATTTCACAAGCGCAAGTGTCTAAGAAGAGAACTCAGCACAGCATTGTAGGTGGCTGATAAGCTAAGTCTTAGGCCGCCTCCTCTGTTTATGGACGGCCGTCTTCTCTGTCTTCTCTGGCCAAAATGTTCACATCGACGTCCTCAAAGAAAATATTTTTCTCCTTCAGATGTAAGTGGACAGCAGAGTCTTGATCTGAGGAGTTCCTGTGTTGTGCCACTCGCTTATGGAGAGGTTGTTTTGTGTCCCGATGTACAGATCTGTGCAGTCCTGGCAATTCTGGCTCCTCTGCGGACGTCTCCAAGGATTTTAAATTGACCTGTTCTGAATGTGTTTGGTCCAGTGGAAACAGGAGAAATGATTAAAGCACTGTTCATGACAATGGGCTCCTGTGGACACTTCATAAGCTTTCATATCACACCACCCCAGAACAAAAAGATGAACCCTTTTGATTTTTATGCCCTTGTGCAATTTCCTGTAACCCTACTCTCAGGACAAGCTTTACATTCAAACTCCACTTTTGATAAGCTGTAGAAAATCATACGAGGCACTTCATCTTCTGACGGCCACTAGCTGGGTGTTAGACCTTCAGTCGTGATGATGAAAGCACCATCCGTCTGATCAACGGTCTAAATATTCAGTATCCACTGAGAGTCACAGTTACTCTCAGTGCTCTTCGGAAATAGTCTGAGGGGGAAAAAAAAGGAAAAACCAGTGAAGGAAACTGTGTTGTGTGTCGTCTGCTTAACAGAAAACAGACAAACAGCAGAATCAGAAGCAGACCTCCCATCAGTTAGAGCTGGAGCACTGAGCCAATGACAGGTCAATTCATCTGCCGCCTTTCCACTTTCATCAGCAGCAGCCCCGCTTCCTGAGAGCGCTGACCTTTTCACACTTCTCTAACAGGGAGGAAAAAAAGGCAGAAAAAGATTGTCTGCGCGTGTTGAAGGGAAAATGTGAAGAAAAACTGATTTGGTGTGTTTGTTTACAGATTCAGGTGGAACAATACCACAATTCATGTGTGTGTAGAGGGACGGTGTGTGTGTGTGTGTGTGCGTGCGCACGTGTGTGTGTGTGTCAGACCTTGTACTGAATGCTAATGAATGACTCATCATGAAAGCGAATACACACCAGATCACTCCTGCGTCGACGCCACAAAGAGCCTCACATGTTTCGACATCGTCTGGAGTCTTGGTAAACTTCATGAAGATTGACGTTCCTGAGCTTCTGATGCTGCAGTCTGCCTCTTGCATCAGCTCGGCGCTTCTAAGAAGAGAAGTGCATTCTGGGATGAAAGTCAAAGGTGCAACCTTGAGTGTTTGGGAAGAAGGGAAGGAAGGGAGCGCTGCATTTGATCATTCAGAAATTCAAAATCACTGTTCGGGGCCACGTTCTACATAGAAACACAAAGGAGGTCATTTTGAATTTATATTGTGGGACGTCTTCAGGTAAATAAATTCATGCAGCTTCTGTACCAAACAACAAAGTCATTAAAAGTTGTATTCCAGCCGTCGTCATCAGAAAAAGTCGACTGTGCAAGCAGCTTATCACGACCTGTGTCTACATTTACTGTTAGATGAGAAACCAAAAGTCAGTAAGTTATTTAACTAAAACAGATAACTTATGTTGCAATACATACGTAACCCAAATCTTGCATGAACTGAGCAGTTTTATTTGCTAAACCAAACTGTGAGCGTACGTCAGGTATGGAGATGTGTTGTCTGCCAATAAGACAAAGGAATCATTACCTGAACCACAGACTGGAAACATTCCCACTACCGACGTCACGATTTTGTTTCCAAAAAGCAGCGAGCCTTCATCAGACCCTCAGATATGTTGCTGTAATTAATGTTACTGTGATTAATTCACATGCACGCCGTTCAGAGTGAGCAGAGAACTTTCTCTGAGTTTGTTAAGTTAAAAGTGTATTTGAGGTTCTCGCTCACTGTTTTTCTCTGGATCTCTGGATTAGACTGTTCTAGAGCCTGGTAATATGTAGATAGTACATTTGAATAGTTTATCTTCTTCCTCCCTTCTGTTAAGTCTCTTTTGCTACAGATGCACTATATGAAATCCCTGCAGAGAGTTTGGGATTGTTTCTCAGCTCGCTGAGAAGCTGAAGGTTTGTACCTGTTAATCAAACAGCTCACTGTCGTGCTTAAAGCTGATCCACAGACGTGTTGGCTTGACTCACTGATGAACAGTCACTGTTAACACCAACCTCTCAGCGACCGACACATTGCTCCGTGCACCTGTTCGGAAAATGAATCCATGTGATTTGTTGGTTCAGTTCTTTTAATGTAAAGCAGCAGCAGCAGTGGGAGATGTTGGGTTTGCATAAGCAGCGACATAATGAAGCTGTGATCCAGCTGCAGGAGGGTGAACAGTAAACAGTGAGGCTGGTACCAAAATAGGAACAGTTACTGTGAACTGCCTGCTGCAGCGCTCGCTGTGAAACCCTCACATGTAGGTAAGCACTTTGAATTCAGCACAGGACGACTCTAACAATACAAACTCACATGTAATGAGGGAATTACAGAGTGTAAACCCGTTGAATGGCTACAGCAAAAAAAAAATAATGTCAGCCATAAATAGCGGATAATGTGGATAATATTCAGCTATTTCTTTACATTGTGACGAGACATTTCAGATGATTGTACTTCTTTTCAAAGCTGGTAAAGGTTTGCACTTGTTGCCCCGATCGATTTCCTTAACCTGAAATCAAACCAGAACCAAAGATACAAAAAGGAATCAAAAAACAGAGGAAGCAGGCGGGAGCAAAATCAGGACTCAACTAAGTAAAGTACGAACCAAAGACCTCTTGAAACCCAGCCAGGAACATGGAGGACTGATTGGGACTGAGACGCGCGAGGAAACAGAAAACAGAGAGAGGCAGACGAGGGGGAACTTCTCATTTCTCTTATTTGTCGTTTCCTCGCTTGGACCAGAAGTCGTTTCTGTCCGCCATCTTGCAGCGCTTCAAGGAGCGAGGACACGCAAGTCTTTTTAACCCCCTTAGTTGTTAATTGGACGCTGCAGCAGATCAGACCGATCGCATACGTCACAACATGACCAAAGTTTAATCAATTGTCGGACAGGTAACAGACAGAAAATACCTCCAATCACAGAATCGCTCTTGTTAAGGATTCATCAGTTATTGTGTTATCAAAATACTGCATTAATAAAAGTGTGTTTATTATAATTAACCCTAGTAAGCAGTTGTTCTTCTTTCTTCAAGCAAAGATCCCCTCTGGATTTAAGTCATTTTCAGAAGACACTCATTGAAATCAAACAATGAGCGGCTTACGATCCTCTAACCTGCAGTAAATACCCAGACAGCGTTTAAGCTCGCGCAGCATGTGTTGAATTCACCCCGAACAGCCAGCTTATGTAAATACACATCTGGTAGGTCTGCGTGCACAGTGTCACCTTGAGGGGAAAGCCTCCCGTTCTTCATCTCCTCGTTTTTCAGCATTTGTCTCTCAACAACTCATAACCAGCGACTTTAAAAGGCGACTCTCATCAGTATCCCTTCAAACAGAGCTACATGAGTTCCAGAGTGAGAGGAGTTTTAAAAAGTGAGAACTACAGAGTGAAATTTGAGGGGTGAGAACCAATGGAGGCGTGTTTAACAGGAAATGACTTCACAGCAAAAAGTTACCAAACTTTGTCCTGACTTTGTTTATAACGTTTAAGTGAGCCGGTGACCTCGTGAATGGAAAAGTTGGAACTTATACGAGGAAAAAAAATACTGTCTGTCATCCTGTCTGTCCTCCTGTCTGTCCTCCTGTCTGTCCTCCTGTCTGTCCTCCTGTCTGTCATCCTGTCTGTCCTCCTGTCTGTCCTCCTGTCTGTCCTCCTGTCTGTCCTCCTGTCTGTCATCCTGTCTGTCATCCTGTCTGTCATCCTGTCTGTCCTCCCAGCTCTTCCTCACATTTCTGCCCAAGAATGAATCAGAGCAAAAAAACTTTAACTCACCATGTCTTTGTCTTCTTCCACTATTGTGTTGTTGTAAACTGCCATCTCTGGAAACTTTCCAAAGTCATTGCGTCGATCCCCCCTAGCAACTGGAAACACATAAAAAAAAAAACAACACAGATCTGAATATCATCATCTGTACCGCCACGCCTCTTTTGGATCCGCAGGGTCGGCATGCAGTATGAATTGACACACTGCTGCGGCTTTACGTCGGAGCTGCTTGGTGAGCTTTCTCCGCACCGATAATGTGGCGTCTCTTTGTAAAAAAAAAAAAGGGTACTGATGAGTCTTTTGGTTTTTGGTTAATAAAATATGGCCAAAATGTCACTCACACCTCTCTGCCCAGGTGTAAGGGGTGAAAAGGTCGGTGCTGTGAGAAGTAGGACGCCTGATCCAATGATACGGTCCGTCCTTGTACGATAACCAGAAGGAGGTGGGTTATGTTCTGTTACCTTACAGGAGAAACGCACTGATATTTTTTTCACTTCTCGTAATAACCGTAGTCGTGGTATTAGTTGGAGGCGGATCATTGATTTCTGGGGCAGTGCGACAAATAATAGGTTCCAGTAATCTCAGATGGCCGAGGACAAAAGCATGAATGAGAGTTTGCGCATCGCTGAATGAAAGCATCGATTCAATCTTGGCATTTAAAAAAAAAAAGAAAAAAGAAAAAGAAAAACAGGAAACTCCATTTTGTCCGTAATTAATTTTTGGCCTGTCGAAGCAGCGAACTTGAAAGCGGGATCCACTGATGAAGGGAATTCAAAGGGGATGCTGTTGTGCTTTACAATCTCCCCCCGAGCGCCGAGCTTATCATGAAGAACATGCAAGAACAACAAAGTTTATATATGCACACATGCAGAGTCTCGACATTACAGAGAACAGTGAAAGTGCGGGGAATGGTTGGGGGGGCTGGTGATGCCCTCATCCCATCATTACTATGGTAAAACATGTAAATCAGCTCCGCTCCTCTCTGCTTTGATGTCCTCTGTATTGAGTAAACATTCAGCTTAGCGAGACGTCGATACTGTTTCTCACCTGTTAAGGGCTCATAAGTAGCTGGAAGCCTCGGCAGCCATGCAGCCATTTTTCTTCATTTGAGACATCGATCCGCAGTCATTCGCTAACATCTCTCTCCTCGTCCGTCCGTCCGTCCCCCCGCTGCTCCATCTCTGTCTTCCTGTGAGGGTCCACCAGGCTGCTTCTGTGTCAGATCTGTTGGCGTGTCGCTTCAGCTTCACTTCAGGAAAAAGAGCACGAAGCCTGTGGAAGGAAGGAATGGAGGAAACGAAGAGTGACAGAGGCAGAGAAACAAAGAGTGTGTCCCTTATTAAGATCTCATCCTTGTTAACTCACCTGGGCCTCGTTTACAGGAACCCAGACAGACAATACCTCCCTCAGTCCTGAGAGGAACCTGGCAGCTGCTCACTCAAGAAATCCATTAATTGATTTAGGAGCGGCAGCTTTGTTGTGACAATGCTTCACCGTTTTGAGGACAGGTGTGTTGAGGAGTTATTGTTGGCGTCTCCCGGATGAGACGCCAATTAGACCCAAAATAAGGATCAACACAAGCTGGAAGGGAAACCTGTTCCAGCCTGAGCAGGTGTGTCGGGGCCGACTGTCGCGGTTTGATTCAAAATGGTGAAAAATTCAACAACTGAGGTTTAAAGACGAGGGCAGTGTGTGTGTGTGTGTGTGTGTGTGTGTGTGTGTGTGTGTGTGTGTGTGTGTGTGTGTGCGTGTGTGTGTGCAGTCAGCAGCCTTTAACCTTTGCATGTGACAGTCTCTGTGGTCAAATTAGCAAGAGCATGTCAAATTAAATGCCCAGTTAGACTTTCAAAATAAAGGCTCTGCATCCGTGTTAGCAATAATATGTAATATACAGCATCTGGTTAGACTTTCAAAGTAAAGCTTGCTGACAATCAGTTCATAAATTACAACGTTTGGACGGTCATTAACGTTAACGTCAAACGGTCGCTGTAAGCTTCAGGGACAAAAACGACATGTTAGTTTCAGGAGAGGATTCCACTTTGGGTTAAAATAACTACATTCACTCTCATAAGTTACAGTGATGTAACTCACGTAATGTCACGTACTTAAATATATCACTGCTGACTCTTGGTAGTGATAATGGTGATCTCCCTTTTTAACATCAATAAAGAAAAATACACTTTAAACCAATTTAAGCCTTTTTCTTTAAAATGTACCTGTGCCATCACAAAACACAGTGACCACTCAGAGAAACAGCAGGTTGTTTACTCCATCAGAGAATCTAATTCTAATCCCCTAATAAAGGATGTCTGATTGTCTTTTCTTCTAATATTTTGAGACAGAGCCAGTTTGAAGGAGCTGCTCAGCTCGGCAACGAGACCAGTCAGTGCCTTTTACCCACTTCATATACGTGGAAGTCTGAACATGTTGGCAGCTCTGAGGTCAGCGTGTTCTGGCAGTGTGGACTGCATCTAACCCTCGCAATGATGACTGTGTGTAGTTGAAGGGAGAAGCTCATCGAACCAATTAAGGAAGTAATTGGTTGTGAAAGGGGAGAAGAGAAAAAAACGAATGGAAGGCACATCAGCGCTGGTCAATATCCAGCTGAGCTCTGATCTCAATAGAGCCTATTGATGTTCTGAAGGTCAGCTACAGTCCACCGGGAGTCACGTGATCCTCCATCCCTCCCCGCAAACACCCACAGAAGATAAGACATCAGAGTTTGGCATCACGGCTGTCACCATTTTGTTTTTTTAAGGGAGGATTTTGAAGCACACCCACTGCTACGCCTCCATCCTGAGCGACAGTCGTAGTGTCAGAGCACACCCTCCTTTATAGTCTGTATAACTCTAAATGAGATGGTAATTAACTACATAAACCATCCATGTTTGATACAATCAAAGGTTTACGTGGTTCATTAAGGTTAGACTGTTGCTGTGTCTGCATCCTCTGAAGGACTCGGCCTTTGTGGTCTTTGAAGGCGAGTCCTTCAGAGAGACCTTGTTAACCGCGTCAGCTGTTAAATTGGACGGTCTCGCATTTGGAGCATTTCCTGGTTGCGTCACCAGATGTTTTACCCTTACGTCACGATTTCTGCCGCCCAGGCCCGCGAAAGTGGCGATCTACTCCACGTGATGTCGTCATTTTTTCTCTTTCTTTCTTCTTTTTAGGGCGCGCAAAGAATCCTGGGATATGTGGGGATAGTAGCGGTGAATCCTCCAAAAACAGGGAAAAGGAGCATCTGGAGGAGCCTTCAGATTGAGACAGCCTTTGCACGCCGTTGTGATGTAATTGGCCTTCAAATGCTCCTCTGAAGGATGCAGACCCTGGATTGAGACACAGCATGTGATACAGCTGATTCAACTTCAGCATCGGTCATTACGGCCATTTTGGTTCATCTTAATCATACTGGGAGCTTCAGACTTCATGTTGACGTTACAGAAATCACAGCTGCAGCTTCTTTCCTACGGTTTGATTACAGCAAAAACCAAAAATTATTTTGACGTTCTGGAAAAAGTAGGAAGTTCCTGTAAATCTGGCTGCCGCTCATCTGTAACCTGAGGAATAACTCTTGTTGTATTTGACGGTCCAAAACAGTTTTCTATCCTTGGATTTCCATTATTTTCCACTGCTTTGCTGTACAATGTTTTTATGAGGCTCCGAGCAGGAGGGTTTATCTTTACTGTGCAGTTTATTTGCATGTTCAAATGTTGAAAGGTGAGCAACAGGAAATGCCGCCGACAGTAAACAGACAGCTGATTGGAGCCGCTGTAGGGTTGTTTGCTGATGCAGGAGGCCGGGTCGACTCACTCCTGCTCTCCACACCGGCCGCCAAGTGTTCTGTAGCGTCTGGCTCTGCAGTGCAGAGACACATTCTTACGCTAAGCTGAAGCTAACTACTTCGCTACAATCTAATGAAGACAGACATCCCTCCAAAAATAATCTTTGTAACTAACAATGTATTCAGAAGGACTGTTTAATTTGTTCCTCAAACAAAAACGGATACAATCACGTGAAAAAGAGACATGAAGTGGCTTTAAAGTGATCGCAGCTCGTCTCCTGGGAGAAAGCAGAGGGTGTGTTCCTGAGTCCTGAGGTCTGGAATATCCCACACATTTGCTCGGTTTAGGAGTTCTGGTTCGCGGCTAAATAAGAGAAACTTTTAATGAAAATGAAAACTTTTTTCACAGTAGAGAACTTCTTTACGTGAGACAGGTCCAGTCTCCTCGCTCCCCACTGAGCTGTTTCAATGTCACACTGCTCTCTCTGTGTAATCCGTTCGTGGAGGGGAAACGCATTTCTTGCATGACATCTTTTCTCAGTGGCAGTATTGAGTCAGACTGCTGTGTGTTAACTGTAGTCTTTACCTGAGTTGCATGTTTTTGGACTGCGTCCTTTTTCACGGTGGTAGCCTGGAGTTAGACGACCCCCGCCACTCCGGCTCCCCCACCTCCTCCTTTTAGACACCCTCCCGTTCCGTTTCGCCCTTAAACAGCCAGTCAGAGGCACTTTGAAGTGAAGGCAAAGGCAAATATGAAAAGAGCGAGCGTCCTCCGTGAAGAGGTGTCGTTTCATTGTGGTTATTCCCCAGTCTCGCCTCGCCTCAGGCCTGCATGGCACTCTACCTCCAGCCGCTCGCTGGCAGCCCGGCACGTCCTGCGCTTTATCCAGGAGACACAGATAATCTTCTAATGCTTTGAAGAGGCTGCATGTGAAGAGGACAAAACAGGAGCAGCGCTCTTCCCAGTCCGCCGCCGTGCCATAAATACTAATGTGGCTCAATTTAAAGGCTCACCATTCAAAACACACCTTGACTCAGTGTGAGGAAGTCAGCCGACTCGAGGGAAGCTAATGCGATTATGGTTCAACTGAGGGCAGGAGGACACGCACGTCTGACTGTGCAGGAGGCAGAGTCGGTGACTTGAGGCTCGACTCGGAGTCGAGTCGGAGTCGAGACAATCTTTATTTTTAGCACATCAACATTAAGAAAACTCAAACCAACAGCCAGCTACCTTTATCCGACCACTCTGTTACCTCTTGTCTGACTCGTTCGGCAGAAAAGTTGCATTGAACACACCGCTTCCACGTGCTGCCAGCTCCACAGCAGCGTGTACGTTCTGCACTTGCGTGAGATGCAATAAGCAGGTGGCGCTACACGAAAACAGGAAATGACGGAACAGACACGCCGCACTGATTCGCTAGTACACAACCAATCAGAGAATCCAAAGGCTCAGACTTCACATTCTGAATCGGAGCAGACAACGTCCGCGTGGCTCTGAAAGCTTCCAACGCAGCTGAACACACCGAACAGATTTGTTCCCGACCTCGTCCGAGTCTCTCCAAACGCTTCAGACGTCCGACGGTTGTGCCGGTGTGTTCCCGCCTTTACAGTTGTCACAACTGTGAACAATCTGCAAGTAACCACAGCTGTCATTACCTACAATCCCCCACACTGATGGATGTAGGGGGAAGATTTTGTAGTCCACAAAACATTTCAGCTGCTACTGAAGTAGATGTGACTCCTTTCTGAACATTAAAAACATAAATTGAAAACAAAAATTGTTCCACAGCCGTCCGGAGTCAATCAAGTGTCTCAGAGCCCTGAGAGCCCAGACAGTTTGAAGACACATTACCTAAATCTTCACTGTACAGTCGCAGTCAAACATTTACATCAACATATGGAGATCATGGAGATCATGGCAGGCTTCAGTTCCAATGATTTCTACCGCTCTCATGTTTCTGTGACAGAATAAGAGGAACACAAACGACTTTGTCTGGATGAAAAATCTGGTTAAATGACTTCCGACTTCTGTTAGCCGTCACATACATGTTCTTTACACGTGTACGTAAACGCTTGACCACGACTGTAACTGCTGAGCTGAACGTGTCCCATCAGAAGTACGTAGGCAGCTGTATTCAGAGAATTTCCATTTGACTTAATCGTCTGTACATCTGTGTAGCTTGAAAGCACCACAGGAGCACTTAGCACTTACAAAGAGCGCAACAAAGTCTCTCAGCAGCTGGTGGTCGACAAAATCAGTGTGAAGCAGCATCACTACGACTTCATATTGGACTCTCACTTCCTGAAACCTGTACATCATTCCAACAATAGATGTTTTTCTGCCGCGACCCATGAAGGGCCACATCATTAAAGAGAATCACCATGGCAACGTTGTTCAGTTCCCCGGTCTCATTGTTCCACCACGCAGGCAATTTACTACTTTTTCATCTTATTGCAGTTAAAAGCTTTTTCTTGATTTCTGGACTGAGTTTATTGTTATCATTCAAAGATCCAAATGAATCAAAGTGAATTTTAAAACAGCAGCTTCTGACCCAAGTTCTCCGAGTACAGACAAGGAGAAAATCATGAGCCCAAACTCAAGTGGAAGCTCCAAGAATATCTGGAGAATCAAACATTTTAAACTTCACTGGCTAAATATCTATTATGTTAAATTGCAAATATGTGACAGGTTAAAGATAAACTTTTACAAGATCTGAATGAACCATAAGCATGTTTACTTACACACACACACCTTCAGCATATAGAGGAAATAAAATATTTCCTTTTCACACTAACAACGTGACACATTCTGTCTGCACTCCTGAGAAATGAACGGAATGAAAATGGTTTTTCACTGTTCTGATGATAAAAGACACACAGGAGTAGAAACAGAGAAAGAAGAAAAGGCGTATTTAGGTGTTTAAGTGCATTTAATACAGAGATGAAACAACCGGAGGGGATTGAAGCGCAGTGAAAACAGCATTAGAGAACTGACAGACATGAAAGTGGAACAAAAAATAAACATAAATAGAAAGAGAAAAAAGAAAAAACAGGTATAAAAGTTATTGCTTAGGAATAAATATGTACACTGACGCAGCATCCCTTCTTAAACATTCACACAGACACACTGTAAGAAGACTTTTAAAATGTGGACGGGCCGACAGAAGAAGAGCAGAAGTGCGTTTATTCTTCAAAACCAAATCTCTTAAATGATAAAATAGGAGCTTTATAAAAGCTGGAAGCTATTATAAGTTTACATTTTAAAGGCTGGTTAATTACAGTAAGTAATATTATTATTATATCATGTAGAATCAAGCCTACTCCGCTACAATAAAACAACATTAAATGTCAGTTAATATAAAGAGTCTCTCACTGAGTACGTTAATTAAAAAAGCAACAATGCAGTAAAGGGCAGAGCTCAACCTTGTTACTAAAACTAGTCGATAAAACCAACAAAGAGCTAAACAACCTCAGCATCTAAAGTTCTATGTTATTTAACTTTCCCAAAGAACAGAGAAATAAAACTATCATCCAGGGACGTCTGGAGACAGCAAGTCCCTGTTGAAACCAGAGGAAACGCATGATGTTGACTTGGTCTGTAGTTAGTGTCGGTATTTCACCGAACGCTGCCGCCAACAAGAAGCTGAACGGACAACGATCTCAAAATGTAACAAGAGTCTGTTCAAGTAATCAACAAAAACTGTCAAGAAAATCTATTAACAAATGCAAAACAAAAAGCAGAGCATCCTTCATTTTTTTTTTTTTTTTTTTAGTCAGGTGAACCTCATCAGAACCAGCGCTAACACACACCTGTAGCCCCGAGCATGGTGCAGTACCGCTCCAGTTCGCTCCTCTCGACATCAAGCAGTGAATGTTCAGACAGATGCACCAAACCGCCTCGTCAGGTCGAGACAGACACGTTTGTCCCGCACGAACGTTTTCAGCTGAATGATTGGTTCGTTATTTTTTACTTGGTCCAAGTTTCAGCGAGGAAGCACTGCTAACAGCCGCTGGACAGATCTGACACTGCCACATATAAACATCTGGATTTTGGAAAAAAAAAGTCTGTACAGAGTTCCAGCATGAACAAATTCTAGTTTGCCATACTTCACAGGTAGTTTCAGCTTTATATACAGGCACACCTGTCCGCTCGGATCTCGCTGTTAGTCGCAGTTAAGGCAAAAGGAGGTGAAGAGACGGGTCGACTCCTGCTGGTGCTCCTGAAGCAGGCAGCGTCTCAGAAGAGGTGTGTGGTCGAACGGCTGAATGTGTGGTACTTCCTCTCAAACATGGAGGACAGATTGACCATGGAGGGGGAATGGTGTGCCTGTAAACAGAGAAGAGTAATGTGAGTGAAGGCAAGGTGAGAAAAACCTGAGATAAAAAAAAAAAAGTTAAAACCCAATCACGTTTTAAAGAATCACTCTGGTTTGTTAAAACGTGGCTCGTATTCACTGGTAGTAGCAGGAAGGCTGTGACATCATTATGAGTCTAACATGGAAATGAACACGAGCAGTCAGACAATCAGAACGCGGACACAAACTTTCAGGTTAGTCAAACTTTACAGGATGTAGAAAATAAAAGTTAGTGTTAACACATCAGCCCAAACTGTCCTGTGTGTTCACCCGGTTCAGTTCACACACCCACCTCACACTTCACCCAAAGTACTTACCGTAGCCGTGTGTGGACTTCGTGTCAGTTTTGATGTTTTTATTTGAACAATGCACTTAAGTGACGATGGAACAGTTCAGAGTTCTTAATCACTGCTAACTTCCCTGATTGGATTAGCTGTTCCAAGTGAAACCTTTGATGCCAGAGGCCGTTTGCTTGCTGGATTCTCGGCTCTTCTTTGAACGTAGGAAACTTTCCACCCACGTTGCTCATAAACACACCACGTTCAACTTTCAGCCATTACTTTGCACTTTACGTTTCAGTAAAAAACGGTTTGCTGTCTTACTTTGTCCTGTGTTTGTGTCGTGCAAATAGAATAAATACAAATAGATATTTATTGTGTGATACCGCTGAGAGCTAAACTAAGAGGCGTCATTATTGGGGAATGGATGGATGGATGACCAGGAGGCCGGCCGGTTGCCTCCCTGCTTCACATAATAGCAGTTAGTTTCCTCCCTGCTGCGTTAGCAAAGTCCAAACAACTGTCAGTAATGAGATCATCGACAGCAACATGAGAAGAGAGATTCAGTTTTAGAAATGCACTCAGCGGTACGGTGCCCTCATACCATGTGAGCTTTGTATTAACATCATTAACAGTGTAGTAATAGTCTGTGCAACTAGATTGTCAGGTGAGCTTTCTAGCTTACAGTCAGGAGTGTGTGTCTGTGTGTATGTGTGTGTGTGTGGACAAGGTCAGGTTATGTGCTCCTACCTCCTTTTAATTACTGAGTGCACAAAGACAAACGCTGCTACGAGAGCCTCTCTGCCTTCAAAGCCACCTTGGCACCGAACTAATCGAGACAAGCAACCTTTGCCAACACAATCACACTTCAGTAACTTTCCACCTGCCTTTTACACACTTGAAGACATGTAAGTGAGGGCTGCGTGAGAGCTTCACACACATGGAGAATGATGAATGAATGAGATTATTAACAGGCGGCTTTCAGAGAAGAGGAAGGCAAGGTCGAGAGCACCGCTGGTCACAATGCAGGTTACTGTTCTTACACACCTGCGTAACTAAGCCTGCACGCTAATGAGCTGTTGTTTTGTAGTGTGCATCAGTACAAAC
The DNA here is from genome assembly GCA_963678695.2 of Diplodus puntazzo. Classification (NCBI taxonomy): domain Eukaryota; kingdom Metazoa; phylum Chordata; class Actinopteri; order Spariformes; family Sparidae; genus Diplodus; species Diplodus puntazzo. The sequence goes on along the minus strand of OZ023163.1, from coordinate 2,729,765 downwards.
TCTCAAACACACCTCACAGATTGATGTGCTTCCAGTGGCGTGCTGCCGGCATCATGAGGAGCCAGTCTCACTCTCAACGCTGACGTTTACCCAAATGTGGTTTTTGTTGGAGCGACTTGAAAGGGGGCCGATCACAACGCTGTCACAGCAGCGTTTAGCATCTCTGTGGACTGAACATCAAACCTGGACGTGCGTCTCTGGTTTAAGTAACAGCCCTGCTACGATCACAACAGGCACAACAACCGCTAGGTGGTGTCTGGGAGAGAGGTGGAGCCCATGAACAAAATGCCCCTGGGATTCCTTTTTACTGTGAAACGGCAAAGACCTACAGTACAACACGCCTCAGTGCAGAACTGGCCAAGAAACATGGAGTGACGTGTGTCCAACAGCTGCCTGAAGAGAGTCGCTATTCTGTTGTGAAATGTGGATATTTGAAACACTGCTCACTGGCACAGGACATGCTACTCACATCTGTCTGTCTCTCGAGCACGCCAATAAAAAACACAACTTTAATTTATCACAAATTAACTCATTAAATCATGTGTGTGTGTTCACATTTAACGCTGCACTCTGGGGGAGTATCCGCCGCGCCTGCTGTGCCACTCAGGCATCATGTTACTGATTTGATTATGACGGACAGTCAGACATCCAATTTACAAGATATCAGGCTACAACATTATCCAATCTAAAGCGTATTTATTTTAATTACTTGGAATCCAGAGTGTGGTGGAAAAAAACAATACAGTGGCAATCAGCACCCACGGATCTGCAATCTGCTCGCAGTTCACTCAGTAACAACAACATAACAGCTTACTTTTACTCTCATCTTTGTTTCAACTTATTTGATGTATTTTCTATGTTAACATGATGCTAATCCTCGTTCATGAAGATTTAGGCGTTGTCCACAGTAATGTGGATATTTCCTCCCTGTGTAGGAAATATTGAAAAGAAATCCTGTCTGCACAGCATTTTTTCAAAATATCTCCATTAACAGTTCAACACTTAAACAGGCAAAACGTCTTCATCACCAGTACATCAAATACCACAGAACATTCTGAGCACATGTGATAAACTTTCCATTTTGGCAATAGTGACTTAAAAAAAGTTAAGTCTGACGTGTGCAGAAATGTGCTTAAGTAACCTGGTTCAGATAAACATGTTCTGTTTTTTTTCCCCCTCTCGAGAATGCCAATTTCCCCATCATGCATCTGTGTAAGCATGTAACTAATCAGCTTGGACACGTGTGCGTGACAGAAGACTGCAGAGAGGCTGGATGAGAGGAGAGATTATTACATGGTTTAATGTGTTGTTGTATTTCCATCTAAATTCTGAATAAAACTGAAACCAACACACTGCAGCCGAGACTGAATCAGTTTCCATCACTGGAACGTTGACTATTTGTAAAGCGTCGACACATTCGTGCTGCGAGGGAAAGGTCTGCTCAGGCCGCCTCTCTGCACTCACACACACACACACACAAGTAAGGGCAGTAAAAATAAGTGAGTCGAGCTTCTAAAATCAGGCTGGAGGTCGGGGAAAGTAATCTGACTACTGCCCTGCTGCATGTACACACAGTTTCACAGTAACATGGATCCTACCATGCATGTAAACACACTGATCGTTATCTTCAGAGCGTAATCAGAGACAGAACCCAACACACCTTGTGTCCTGATTAATTCAGTTAGGTAGCTGGCCTGTTCTGCTGTCAGAGCCAGAAGGATGGTCTTTATTTAAGGCGAGGCAGACAGAGTCCACAGTGCTACATACACAGCATAAGGATGAGCGGCAGATTTCCAGCGTTCAGATACTTATATACCACCATGAAAATGAAAATGTCAAAAAAAACAAAAAAAACACCCCTTCTCAAAGAAGCAAGAAGAAATCCCTGCATCCATCCCTGATCCCAGATCTGCAGTAAAGCTAAAGACGTGGTTTCTGGGCCGAGAGCATCTACCATCAGAGTTTTGTGTAACTCAGTTGAGTAGTTTTTGTGCAATATCGCCCACAAACAAACCAACATATGGACTTGGATTTCAACACAACTCTTATCTTAGTAAACTCATTATTGATGCAGGACACTCACTAGTTTTTCTCTGGCAACTGTGTATCGTGAACAACAAATCCGTGTTCAGGTTGACACGAGTAAAGCTAGTTTGCTGCTAATAGCTGGTAAGCAGCGGAAGTCTCAGTGTGTTTGGATGTTAACTTACAGCTAACTGAACTAAACACACAGCAGGACTGAGAGTTTCTGGTCAGAAGAAGCCTGAAACAGTAAACTACAGTTTGTCTCACCCTGTTTCTAGGTGTTTTCTATTTTTTGTTAGTTTTTTAGTGTGAAGTTGTTTCACTTTCATCTAATCTGATAAGAAATAAAGTGGATACGCACATTTCTACACACATGTCAATATAAATCAAATGGATATACAAGATGGGAGTGAAATGGACAATTCCTGAGCTTTTGTGTTTTAATGGCAGGTTGCAATGAAAAGCCGTTTGTGTTCACCGTTAAATGGTTCAATGATCTCCAAATAAAGCGCAGTGTCAGGTCGTTCTGTGTTTCTATGTCTGCAAACTGGTTAAATGTCTGAGGTGGATATGAGACATGTTATATGGTTAAAATGTGGGACAGTTAACAGGTGAGCTGCCACGACATGTTGAGTCTCAGATGAGGATGTCAACAGAATAACACTTTAATTAATCGAGTGGTTTTAGTGTTAACCAGCCAGAACACACAGAGCACAGCATCCAAAATTACAGGCATGCTTTGCCATTTTCACTGTTACTTTGATACCGTCTTCGACTGGCACTTATATTACTTTTTCAAATGATTAATTGTTTGGATTGAAACAAAAAGCTCTTAAAGTTCACGTCAAAGTGATTAACAGCTGACGGGAAAACTGAATATTCTACCTGATGGCACACCTTTAAATATGAGCCTTTCTCCAGGCTTCCACCTGGACAGAAGTCTTTTATGTCCCAGCTCGGCACAGGCCCGGCTCCATTCTACCCTTTTGTTGACAGCCCAATGTTAATAGCAGTGACCTAGTGAATAATCCAAGCCAACACCTCCACCAGCAGTTAGTCACCCAGGTGATTCAGAGGAACAGAGCTATTCCAAATCAACCCTTAAATTCGCTGCCCTTTGCACTAATGCCAATCTCAAGTGGGGAGAATCTTGATCCCCACACCGGATAAATATTCTCATCTAATGACTGGAGTTCAGAATTAAACTGTGAAGCAGATCCTCATTAATCTGGGTCATCTTTGACGTAGGGTCTCAGCTTCTAAGGGGTTGATTTGGGCCAGAAATGCACCGGTGGTATTTTGATGTTAAAAGGCCAACGTGAACAGGAAGTAGTAAGCATTAATATGAAATTAAATGTAGAATTGGTGCACCCCTAGTTTGCAATAGAGCACAATATAGTTTGCTCACATCAGACTCCAGCACTGAGCTTAGCGGTGGTTTAGAGCAGAGTCTCCCTGCGAGGACTGGTCAGGACAGCCTTGCGTGGGTCCAGGGGGACTTGACGATCCCTGCAGGACTCAGAAAAGGTCCTGCCTTTGACATTAACTGCCTGAGGAGCCAGGGACTTCTGCTGGGACCCTGCATAGGGGAGGTGTCTGGAAACATGCTGGCTAGATCTAGGCTGGGAGATTCTGGAGTTTCGGACAGCAGGAATGGCAGTGGGATGGGCTGCAGAGGTGCCCTGCACAGAAGCGTTGAGGCTCGGGCGAGGTTGTGCTGGTTGAGTCGGTATTGGACCATGAAGGAGGGACTTGCGTTCTCGGGCGCTATAGTTTGGGCAGAGGCTTCGGCTGGACTCGGGGGCAGGTTTGGGGCCGGGGCTATTGGCAGGGTTTGGGGTCGGGCTGCAGGGGGTGCGCATACAGACAGGGACCCTGGCTCTGACAGGAGGATGATCCAGAGAGTTAGAGCGCTGCACCACGGCACTGCTCTTGGCAGAATCATTCAAACTGAACGTGGAGGCAGAGCGAGACATCTGGAGTGCATAACAGAGGGGACACACATATGGAAGGAGGGATTTACATATCACGGAAAAACAAAAGACAAGGCAGGCAGAGAAGATACATGCTGAAACAATATGAGATGCACTAAAACAACAATAAAAACATGGAGACCAAAAGACAGAATCACTGTATCTTCCTCTGGAAGAGCATCTTATGAGTAGAATGAATTTAACATAAAGTGAGACTAAAATGTCAGGCAATGACTTTTCTGGCAGAGCAGGTTAGACACATCTGCAGGGGACATTAACATCACATACATGACATGATGATGGAACAATACTGTACTTTTCTTCTTAAGTGTCTCGTTTTCATCTGCTTAACCCCTCCACCAATCAGCTACTGTCTGATCACAGCCAGGGGCCTTTTATTCTGCATTCATTTCAAAACATAAAACTTTCTCTTTGGATCTACATGAATCTCACAGGTGCAGGATGTCTGAATTAAAAATGATGGAGTCACTAGTTTGAGTGGTAAGTAGGTTGATTTGGTTTGTCTGTGTTGGTGTCGTTACTATCATTTCTTCTGATCAGGAAGCTGTGATATCAAAGTTTTGCAACTCCTGAAAAGGATTTGATACCGTTCACAGTTGAGGTACCTGGAATTGTGTAACAGGTTTAGTAAAGGACTGTAACACAGGAGAGTTGGCTTAATTTACTGTCTGGAATATATTTTCGCACTGTTGACTTCTGACACAAGTTCATAGTAATTATCCTTTTTTACTTCACAGTTCTTGTCACTTAAGTTGAGGAAGCAGAAATACTCAGTTAGGTTTAGGAAAAGAAAGAAGTTAACATTTAAAGGATAACCTCTCCCTTGTGCAAAGTAAGTATCTCTTTAAATGACTGATCATTCATTTCTCACTGGTTCCTTAGTAACTACTCACATTTATGTTTACCGTAATTTAAAGTCCTGTAAAACTCTTCTTCTCTGCCCCCAATTTTAAATACACTATTAAAAACCTGTCCATTTATGTGCGCTGTCTGGGCCTACATGAGAACAGGTCCCAGCACATTTAAGAGCAGAAGCCCTTTTCCTGCCTTTTAATCAGGTTAGATCAAAACGGCTGACAGCGACTGAAAGCTGTTCCATCATGGTTTGATGGAGAGATCAATCACCTTGTTCTCAGCAAAAAGGACAAAGAAATGGAGAGAAGAGAAAGGAAATGAGGAACAGATGGACAGACGGATGGACAGAGAGACGGCCAACAGCCACCCAGAATCAACTGAGATGTGAAACAAAGAAGACACATTTTGTAAACAGTTTGGGAAATTCGAGGAAACTTGATTATTGAATGTCGTATAAACTGAATCACAGATATTGGTCTTTCAGTCTTAAAGAAGAGATATAAGAAAGCACCATGTGTTTTTTTATCTGTTTTTCAAGAAACCATGAATGACTGACATGGTATTAAATTGGAAAAATTGCTACGTTTATGTACAAGTTGTGTCCCAACCGAGACAAACAGATACATAAAACACAGAACACCCTCTGTAGCTTAGTGCGGCGACCATCTGCACAGTTCATATTACGGACTGATGACTTCTTTAATCTGACAAGTAAACACAAAGACTCACGGCCAGCGTGGCGCTGCTGCAGTTGTGGTTTTCACAACTCAGTCTCTGGCTTTTCTCGTCGGGGGTACCGTTGGCCATGAACGCCCTCTGGATCACACGCTTTGGGGTCTTAGTGAAAGAAAAAGCCCTTGTGACCTAGAACACACATACACCCACAGAATGTCAATAAATTACAACCACTTAATTGTCATTATCTGAGAAAGTCCTCTTTTTGTCTGCGGAGGAGAACAACCTGCTGTTCTTTAGTTATTTCAAACAGAGGAAACACACCGCAGACAGAAGGTCCTGGCAGAGAACCACCTGGGCCAGACGTTATATAAAGAGAGCAACAATTGTGAAAAAAACAAAAACCAGAAAGGGTCATAATAATCATCATCGCTAGCTAACCTCAACCAAAGCAAACAAGTATTTGCTATGCAGTGTTTCCCACAGAATCAGACTTCAATTGGGGCAGTGGCTAACTTCCGGTTTAGCTACGAGCTAACTTGGACGGGGATAAAATGTAATCAGACTCTTCTAGACTCTCTCAATTTTATTGGACCTAATTGATCTCGACGATGCAGAGGAAGTTACAGTCAAGCCATCTGCGTTAAACAGTCCTCCGCCTCTTCTTCGGACTTCTGGCAGACTAAAAACCACAGCGCCACCGACTGTATCTTGCTAGTATAGATCATCATGCTATTCACTGACGGGTGCGCTGTCTTGAGTGATTGAGAACGGGAAGCGCAGATCCAAAAATAGAAAGTCAATATGTGGCGGCCAATGTTGATATTGTGGCGGACAGTCACAAATAAATGAATGTGTGGGGAACACAGCTATGTAAATATGCAGGGAAGCACTGGCATCCTGAACAGAGGATGAAGTCACACTCCTTTTATGTGTGTCGTGATCAAAGCTTCTCTGTTATTTATTTAGTAAGACGGCCCAGACATGCGTGCACTGGGGACTCCACTGGCACTTTTAATAAAAGCTTTTCTATAACTAAATGACAGAAGACTTTTATTTTGAAGAATTTATAGAAAAAGAAACATGCTTTGTCCCGGGTTTGTTTTCAGCAGCTGAGCATTTTATCAATGTGCAGCGAGAAAAAACAGCAGGTAGAGCCTGAATATTATATTAATAATAATATATAATATATTCAGGTATGGCAAGTTGCTTTTTGTGAGTTTCATCTCTGTCAAGTTTGAATGAAGTGCATTTTCCGACCATCTATGAGGTAAAATGATTGTTAAGCGGATTAGCGGATAGCGATGCACCAATTTGTTTTGGTCTGAGATTCTGGTGCTCTACATCTAGTACCAGTGTGTGATGCACAGAAACCTTATAGCAGGTTTTAAAAATCAGATGAACCGTTTCTTCCACACACTGTTTGGAACAAGCAGATAAAGATATGTGACACTGTCAAAGAGTCTTTTATGCAGTATCATGCTTCTGTTAAATATTCAAATCCTTCAGCTGCCCTCTGTGGATAAGCTGGAGAGAGAGGAGCTTAAAGAAGATTTCCATCCCAGCTCATTGTTTTATGATGCACAATTACATCAAAGGGAAACGTCTGCAATAGATGCTTTCTGTGTTGTTCGCTTCATGTTTCTGTGAAATTCAGAAGGAAATCAGTGTAATATTTACCTCCCGGTCTCATCTACAATTAACTACAAAGTACCATCCAAATGAGGACATCAGGTCGACTCAGAGACTCGGCGCCTCAGGTCGGTGTGTGTGTCTGCTGACAGCTCTGTTAGCTGAGGGGTCAATCACAGTGGGCGGCAGCAGGAGGTTGTACCAGCGTCGGGTTAAAAACTAGTTTATCTGACTTCGCTGCATTCAGCTCCGGAGCTGTTCTGCGTCGTGCTGTCATCCACTTCCATGACTCCTCTATTTTTATTACGCTTACTGGTGAAGATAAATACGTTTGAGTCCAGACTCAGTGTGTAGAAGTAAACAGCCTCACATTGTGTCATTCTGCGTACTGTACTATAATGCGCCTAAACAAAGTGCAGTGAAAGAATGTGAGTTGACTTGGAAACATGTTTTCTGAACAACGCTCGGTTGCTCAATATATATGTTATAATGGCCCGTCCATGCAAAAGGTGCAGTTGGAAAGGTTAATCAGGAGAAACCAGCTCCTCTGCCTTCACCTTTTTAGAGGTCTTCTTGATGGCCCTGGAGGCTTTGCTCAGCGTGCTGTCCATATCCTTGGTGCTGACCTGCAGCGAGTCTGGGTCAGTACACTGAATCAGGTCCTCCTGGTTACAAGACAAACAACAGTACAGCCTCAAACTCAATATCATAAATCATGACCTGAAGTGTGCAATTCATGTAATCAATATCAATAGATACATTATGCTTCGCTGCCAAAATAGTTTCAAGAGGGATTGTGTAACAGCACACACATACACACACACACACACACACACACACACACACACACACACACACACACACACACACACACACACACACACACACACACACAGTCTTGATTTTCCTCCCCCCCCTCACCCTGCAGAGGGCTTGTTAACAAGCAGGGCTCTATCTCGTTGGTATTCACATTGCAGCGCTGACCCAGTGAAAACAGCATTAGGAATGCAGCTGTGAGACGGCAGGAACACAGAGGCCAACATCGCCCCCTGCTGCTCACCCAGCCAAGTACAGCTGACAGCCTGACTTCCACATTTTCCAGTGGGCTCAATAATCATTAAGCTTAATCAGCTCAAAACGACTCAGTTTTCCATAATTCCCCTCAAACCATTAAAAGGTAAGGTTGGTGATATTATATGTTTTTCTTGATCTCAAAAACTTCCACGAAAAGACTAAAAACAACTAGAATCTGGTATAACTTACTAATATCGTCTGTGTAGCCTCTGTGCCACACAGCTCTGTGGTTATCCAAAAACTGTTAGAAACACATCAGTGAGTGCGCTGGGTGAAATGCTCCTTTATTACCACCAACACTCTCTCTCTCACACACACACACAAACACATACACACTTTAGTTTATTTTTACTAAATCCTTCCTGCTGCCGGAAATACTCACTGAAGCACCAAATGTGGATTAATTCACAGCTGAAAATAGTCCCCAACAAATCCACCATTTCTTCCTGTTTGAGGAGCAGCTTTTAAAAAAATCCAATATCTACTTTTTTGAGCTGTTAATAATACCAAGAGTAACTCAAGTTTTATTAACAATAGAGTATGCATCTTTAGTATTGCTATCTGAAAAGACGGATGACAGTCTGTGATCATAGCAGTTACATGTAATAGTGTTGACTGTGATTGCTCCATTGCTGAAGCCAAGCTAAGCTAGCAGTGAAACAAACAGAGTCCGACTGATATACCGGATAGACGATATTATTGGCTATTAATGCTTCTTTTTTTTTGTAATTTGGCATCACACTGATGTGTGCACGCACAAGGCAGTCATTCTGGGCATCATTACTGCAGTGTGGCAGTGGACTTTACACTTCACACTCTCTTCACCTCTCCAGGACACATGTCGAGTCACCAAGACACCAAATCAGCACCGACTACTCCCAACATTAATGCCATTTGGCCCCACCAATGAACTGTCAACATTTTTGAAATTTTCTTGGTTTCACATCCCTGTATTTTGCATCTGACATAAACAGTAGATCGTTTTTAGATCCAAATTGTGCCACAACCTTTTAGCACAAATCGCCAGTATCATAGTTCTTCTTTCTCAGGATGAGGAAGGTGAAGAGACCAAGACTACGCACAATTTGTAAGCTGCAGCTGATGTGGCCATCACTGCTTCCTTCCCTGCCTGGCGATGACCTGACAAACTAACTTCTTTCTTTGTTGTGTGTGCGGGAGTGTGAGGTGACTCACCGCATCAGCCCTGCAGATGGTGTTGGCGACGTGGCGGCAAAGTGTTCGCAGCCAGGAGCTTTTAACCGTCTCCTCTCCGGTCAGTTGGAAGCTGAACAACAAGTTCTCCTGTTCAGTTGGAGGGCGAACCACCAAGGCGAATGCATTCACACACTCTGAGGGAGGGAAGCGAGGGATTGAGAGATGGATGGACAGTGGTGAAAGTGAGAGAGGGGAAAATAATAAACAGTATCAGAAAGAAGGGAGGGCGGAAATCAGGGAAGAGACAGAGAAGGATGAGGAGGGACGAAAAAAAAGAAAGACAGACAAATCAACTTGAGCACTCAAACTTAACTCCACACACATGAATCATTGCTGGTCGCTGGGAGAACAGTCTCTGAATAATATATTTTCCCCATGAAACTGCAGGGGTAGAAATAAATAAAGGAAACCCCAAACTAGACAAGAAACACTTGCTTTCCGACCTCCTGCAATTATTCCTGTCACACTGCATCCTGAAATGTCGGATCCTGGAGCTGCCTTTAAGCAGGAGGAACAGCAGGAGTCATCTCAGAAATGTTTTAATGATATGTAACTCCGCTGATCAGTAGGCCCATAGACAGACGTACAGCTATAATCTGATAGATGTCCTCTGCTTTTTGCAGCCTCACCTATCCTCCCAAAGCTGAATGAACGCTCCACTTCTTTGTAAATATCATTTGGCTTCTTCAGCATTGGAGCTTCTCTTGACAGTTATTCTATGAAGCTGACAGTTTGTTATCATGTTTTCACTTCTGTAGTCGTAAAATATTTTGACAGGAGCACTACACGTCGTTTAGGCAGAAGAGAAGATCAACATTGTGTTTGAACAAACTTTAATTCAATTTGAAAAAAAAAAAAAAAACAATACATAGGAGAGAAAAGGAAACTACATTACTTTAGAGCTCCGTAGATTCTGGACTGTTAAAGCAGTTTATTCTATAATTTGCACTAATAAAATAGAGGGAATTAAACATGTATGGATTAGAGAAGAACATTTCATTCATATTTTAAATCGCTATTAACCATACAGTGCATTACTGGTCTACATTTACTTTGAGGGTCTAAATTGTAAGTATGAAATGTATTCTCTTTATACTGCTCTTGAAAACGTCCACATTTTACACATGCAAAAATTTAAATCTCAGCTGTAATGTCAGTTTACCGCTCCGTATAAGAGCAGAGCTGACGCAGTTCACAGGTCGGCTCATCGTGTTTCATCGTTCAACATGTGGAGAGGAGGTGATGAAAGAGCAGTGAATGTGTATAAAACAGGAATCAGACGTCACTGTTTTACTTCCAGCTGTGCTGCGATGGCAAGTTGCCACCAAAGCACGATAAGCGTTTGTGTATTTCAATAATCTGAATGTGCTTTTAAAAAAACCTCGACCTTAACATGTTGTAGCCCAAAAAAGGATTATTAATATTCCCTGTAAGCAACAATTGATGTTGCATCATTTTAACTATGACAGTAATCTTGATTAGATGTTAACTACTATTTAATTATAATATCATTATGATATCTTATATATCATACAGGCTTTGTAATGGATGTTTACATGGATGCAGGACTAAAGATGGTACAAAAGTACGACTGCAGTATGGTAAAGAAACAAATTAAATAAAAAATCAAATTACAATTATTCTGACAGATTATGATTTCAACGTGATTCGCAATTTGTGGGAAAGACCTAAAAATTGTGAACAACCCTGTAAATGTTTTTTTTTAAAAACACGTTCTTGTTGATGTTCAAAAGAAACTGAAAAACAAGCTTTGGTCATTTCTTTGATTAAGACTGTTGATTAGTTGCTGATTCAAAGTGACATTAAACTTTCCGTGACTTCCATGTTTGCTGTGGGATTGTTCTAAAATACTCCTCGGGAACTAAATGATGTTTAGCGGCTGACTCAGATCTCAAAGTGTCTTCGTTTCCAACATTGTGCTTTGTTACAGGAACTAAAAACACTCCAATGACATGCAGACAGTGATTAGCAGCAGCGTCTTTGGTTTGCAGTGTGTGTATGTTGTTACCCTCAGTGTCCTGCAGGTCCAGAACTCTTCGAATCTGGGACAGCGGCATCAGTGCGATGTGTTTGAGCGGTGGCGGTGGTCTCGTCTGTCCCAGCGGACTCTTAAATGTGTTGATCACCTTGTGTCGCTTCCTTGCAATCTGCGGACACACACACACACACACACACACACACACAATCAGATTGAAACATTGGCAGTAAACCTGAAGAAGGGAAACTTGTGTGTCCCTGTGTGATTTTAAATTGAGCGTGGGTGTATTTTGCAGTGTGCGGGCGAAGCTGCCATCGGTTGCTTGGCAATAAATCAATGAGGCCTTCATAGAGGTAAACGATGCAACTCATTAATGCCACATTAATTAGATGCTGAGAAAGAAGAAAGAGAGAGAGAAGGAGGGAGGGAGGAAGACGGAGAGGTGTGAGGGGATAAAAGGGGACACTACATCATAGGTCATTGTGGATTCGGGTGTGTAAGTGAAGAGGGTCGGAGAGAGTGATTATATAAATGCACGAGTTTGTCAATGATTAGTGATGATGAAGGGGAGTGCTGAGGCCACCCACTCTAACACAACACTCACTCAATACGCTACACGGACTACACTGAAAGTGTCAGACAAACGTGTGTGTGTGTGTGTGTTTCTCTCTCTTGCACACACACACAGGCTCATTAGGGGGTGACGCTGACAGTCCTGAATCAGCGTAGCCACCCACCTCTTCTCTCCCATGATTGTCCACCTATTCTGTTCCTATCCTACCCCTTTGCTAATTAACACACTCACACACATACACACACACACATAATGTGTCAGCATTAATAGACTGCACACACATGAATCAATTACCTATTCAATCTTGCTGTTCTGCAAAAGGCCTGTTTCCTGCTCACCACTGAACGCAGACACGGATCTCAGCATGTGTTAAAGAACATGCTGAGATCCGTGCTGAGTCTCCCTCCAACAACAAGGTAAGGAGGAAGAAACAGGCAGGAAGTGGAGGATAACGTCACAGCTTAAATGATATCAGAGGGCTTAAAAGGGTGAAAATAACAAAGTTAAATCTGTCCCAAAAAGTCCCAGAGCTTCTTTCTACTTTCTTGGTACTGCACAGCTTAATCCCCTGTGCCATTTTGTTCTCAGGATTGTAGATCACCTCATTCATAGAGTTTTGTTGAAGAGAGAGACAGCTCTCTGAGGTGCTAGCTGCTGGCTGCCAGCTTGTTGGTGAGTTGAAAGCGGTGACTCTAGTCTTCCCTAACCCACACCGTGACTGACGGCCAAGTGAGTGGTTCAGAACCATTTGGACTGCTAGCTATTAGCCTAGCACAGTTGCAGCAGAGGCAGAGGTACGAAATATGAACGACTAATAATTTCTACTATTGCTTCTCAGATGCTTACTTTTGAACTTTGGACTATTTAAAAAGGTCCATGCTGCTTTATGTCAGTGTTGGAATGTGGTGAATCTGATGTTGCCTTTTAGTTCCAGGTCAGAGTGATTGCAATAAAATGGGACCAAAATTAAAAGTATGTACGGGCATGACGACTCACAGTCGATTTTGACATTTGCGGCAAAAATTCCTTTATTAAAAATATCTCAATATTAAGTGTTTTTCCAATGATTCAAACTAACTGAAGACCCAGTCGAGAAAGAGTTAAAGATGAAGGTCAACCTTCAATTTAGACCACAGTAAGACAGGTAAAAAGGTGTGACTGTGTTCTCTGCAAGATGGTGAAACATTCGCTGGTGTTTGTGTGCGTTCTCACCTCAAGGCAGTCATTGAAGAGGAACAGTGTGACATTTTCTCCTCGGTCACATGGCTGGTCTCCCAGGGCGATGGTTTCTACGCGGTGAACCAGACTGCGATGGGAGGACAGCAAGTTGGCCTGCAAAAAGAGACAAAGCATAGAAGTTGAGAAGAATGTGAAGGGCCGGAGTTGGTGGAGAGACCGGGAGACTACGTCTTCAAATCTAATCCAACAATGGCCTGATTGATTTGTGCACAGCCTGACATATTCAGTTCATACACGACCTCACAAACGCAAACAATAACAATCGTCAGACTTACTGGACAGCCATCGACTTCATAAACAACATCAAAGATCTGCTTCTGGCCTTCAGTCTTCCTCTTGTCCTCATTGATGTGTCTGGTGGGGAAGCGAGGGGAAGAGAGAAGGGAGGGAGTTAGAGAATAGAAGAGAATAAAGTTGATGTTCACCTCAATAGTGCCGAAACATCAGAAAATAAACAGCTTTAATAAACCAATATTTGTCTTAGTTTTTCATCACGGAAAAACATGAGCTGATCCAACCTTCTTAAATATAAAGTTTATGTTTGTCTCATATCAGTAAGTAACAAATGTCGGCCATCAGCGACGAACCAACTCTAGCATCTTCTTTACTATCCTCTGCAATTGTATGTCATGCCATACATGCAGCTTTCATGTGATTGATTTGATTGAAAGTTTAAGGATTTGAGCAAACTTTGAAAACTACATACTTCAGATCATCAGAGATCATATTCAGTTCTTTATCAAATGCATATTCTGCTCTGACATAAGTCAAGGCTTAAAAATCTCGAAGACAAAAAAAAATCCTGACTCAACAATGATCAGTTATTAAGAGTTCAACCTACATAATGGTCAAACTTATAAAGATGATAAAAGACTTCACACAAGGTGCTGGAAGTGATCAAACAATGCTGGGTCTGTGTGATCATCACAAAAGAAGGATTGAGGTTGTGCCAACTCACGTCATCACTTCTTTCAGAGACTCAATTGCTTTCTCCAGTGTTATCTTGTCTGGGTTGTCATCGGACGTATGCTTCTTTATGTCTGCAGTGTTGGAAGAAAAGAAAAGGGAGGCAAAAAGGCAGAAAGAGATGAAAATTATGTGGACAAAGGTGAGAAGAAAAGAAAAGAGAAGAAAAGAAATTACAGACAGTATCAACAGGAGATAATGAATGAAGGAGGCAGGTTTTGAAGGAGACGGATAAGGAGAAAAGACAAGGAGGAATGTAATTAGCACATGAAATGATTTCGTTCTTAGCCGTTTTAACGAAGGGGTGTGTATGTGGGTTACCGTTTAGAAGAAGGGCCACGCTGGGCAACCTCTGTACAGGTCTGATGAGCAGCTCCACCAGGGTCTGCCTGCCGCACTCCGGCTTGGCCTGGTTAATCTGAACAATCAAAGCGAAGAAAAACATAAGTTTGCGCTGCATGCAGACCATCAGCTGCATGACCAAAAATTGCTTGGGAACACGAACTGTAACCTTGTTGCTTAAGCGCCCGTAAAGACACTGATAGATGAACTTTGCAGTAACAGCAGGCCAACGGTTCTGAACCTCGGCACTGGGACCCCCCAAGAAGAACCGAGATAAATGACAGGTTGGATAAAAAGGGATAAGAAAGAAAAACTGGGTTTGATGCTCTGACATCTCTCTCACTTTTGCAACGAACACTTTCACCTCTGAAACTCTGTCAAATAAAAATTCTGCCAGCTGCTCAAAGTCAAGCCATAATCTGAACAAGTGACAAGCACAGGTGTCTTGTCCAGTGGTGTGGACTGTGTCACAGGGCTGATTGACAAGGCTATATTTGTAGTGTTGCGTTGAATTCTGCCAGTTTTCGTGATTTTTGTCTTTGCAAACTCTTGAAAGTCTCATCTGCATGCACATCCTCCAGTCAAGCAAACAAACACCTACAGAACCAACGCGAAGGTCATACCTTGAGAAAAGCGTGGAAGCGTGGTTTCTGTTTCTCACACCGAACAATAGTCTCCTTGCTCATTTCAAAGAAGTTGACGAAAGGTGGGTAGGCCTTCACCAACTCTTTAGACTGCAGAGAAAGAAAGACGGGGGGGAAAGAGGCATTCAAAGGAAAATCCACACAAATACAAGAATGACGTTTCACACAGATGTTTTGTTTAAAGCGGCTTTCTAGATCAGTCTCATGGAATAATTTGAACAGAACTTTGAAGAGAACTCACATATTTGAGAATGACGTTTCCTACACTCTTGTCCTCTGACCAGTCTGTCAGGAGCTCCTCCAGGTCAGTCTGATGAACACACACACACCACACACACAGATCAACAAAGTCCTCCTTAAAAATCACTCCCTCACAATCATTTGGTCAAACTCGGGTTTTGATGGAAACAGCTGAGGTCGCACTACCTTTATCCTGGTGTGAACCTCGTGGATGTCTGGGATGCAGCCAAATATCGTCTTCATTTCTTCTTGGGCCAGGATTGGTCCGCCCACCTGCCCCTCTTTTTCCAATGGAAGCTTGAAGAGCTACACATAAAAACAGAAAGGTGCAAAAAAATCAATAGCAAGAACATGTTACACAAAACTGAAAGTTTATCTGATCCAAGCTGATGAAAAACTTCAAGTCCTTTTTGTGTTCACACACACACACACACACACACTGAGTGTCAAAAACAAAACAAGATGGAACACGAGGTTATAGAGGCGGAGCATTTCTTCTCATGCTGTTACAAGAGTTACTATCACTGTCAGCAACATATCGTGATACTTCCTCTTGAACTATGATTATCCACACGCTGATCATGGACAAGTTGCGTCACTGTGTGCGTCAAGACTCTGAACTTCTTGTACACAATTTCATCTCAGTTAGTGTAAAACTTTGTTTTGCATTCGAAGAGGAAAACATGCTTTTGGTTTTTTTGATACAGAATGTGGGAAAACGTACACTACAGTGAAAAATGAAAAGCACTGCTGTTTCTTTTTTTAAAGATGGCTGTAATTTAATCAGTGCTGCCAGCGTGATGCGCCTCCTGGATCTGCTCGGGTCGGCAACATTTTCAAGCGAGGTCTAATTCATTCGGGTCTTCTTGGATCGTATCGAGCAGGCTTTTGGGTGTCTTTGCATTGTTTATGTGTGCGTTTGTGTTTTTTAAATGCATTTATGCATATCGAAGTTGGGTCAGGCTCTCTGCCAGTTTGCTTTGGATCTGGTTCAATCTACCATGTAGCCTTACAATCATCGTCTGCAGACAAAAACAAAGAGAAAAACACACAAAATTCTGTGGAAAGCTGTGATTGTTGTAGGATTAACCGTGTTATGACTGGGAGGAGACAGCTGTAGAT
The DNA here is from genome assembly GCA_963678695.2 of Diplodus puntazzo. Lineage (NCBI taxonomy): Eukaryota > Metazoa > Chordata > Actinopteri > Spariformes > Sparidae > Diplodus > Diplodus puntazzo. The sequence continues at coordinate 2,713,169 of OZ023163.1, read as the reverse complement.
AACATGATATGGCTCTCCACTGATGCACCATCTTAGTGACACAGCCAAACAGGCAGTCGACCTGCGTTACTGTTGTGTCATGTTGAAAATAAAATCCAATTACAAGTCCGCTGTCTGCTGCCCGTCTGAATACTATTCCATCTGCTGCCTCAGTAAATGGCTGTAAAATGAAAAAGGGAACTGCTGCACTCAAAACAGAACAAGTACATTTCTCCTCTGCTAACAGTGGAGTGAAAAATGAGCATGGATTGACTGTGAAACAGGCAGTAATCAACAGCACTACGATTCACGCCCGGCATGCAGTGTTTACTAAACATCTGGATTATGGAGTCATCGTCAACTGTTTTACTGTGATACATGGCACAGTAGTGGAGCTAGTATTTTTATGGTGATTTCTAGCAGCAGAGTTGCTTTTAAAATTCAAGGCAGTCCAAAACACCACGGGGCTAACCCCATATTCACAGATTTATTACAGGGAAGAACACAATGGAGGGAGAGGGAGAGAGAGCGAGAGAGACACGAAGAAATGGTCTATAGAAAGATAGATAGAAAAAAATCAAAAACAGTACGATTTTGAAGGGGCGGGAGACAGAAAGAGAAATGGTCAGGCAGGTCATTTTCTCCCTCACTGGTCAGCTGCCGGACTCTCTGCTGGGACCAACTGATAAGACAGGCCAAGTGAGAGCATGCAAACACACACAGGCTCTCTCTCTCTCACACACACACCTTAATGATTGTTAGCTTAGCTGGAAACTGTTGTCAAGGGCAACTGACTGGCCAACCTGTGAGGGAGCGCTGGAAGTGTCCACATCGTGTGAACACACAGACACACACAGCTACCTGTAGGATGGTGCTTAAAATGTCGACATAGTTGCTCTCCGTCTGGTAGAGTTCCTTGGAGACCTGCCACCTGGCTGACTGCTTGGACAGAACCGGAGTCGAACTCTTGGACGGCTTCGAACTCTCTGGAGGAACGAGACAGTCAGGGAGGAAGGAAAGTTGTTAATACTGCAGCACAGACAGACGCTGCCAGGTGTGTTTTCAAACCTGCAGGGCCGAACTTTTGTCTCCCCCGTGTGGCAGTTCGGTTTCTCTGCTGTGAGCTCTGCCATAGTTGCTGTAGCCTACCTCTAACACAATGGTTGTTCCCCTCTTCAGTTCTACAACTGACAAAAAAACCCATGCTACTGTTGTGTCAGTGCAGAACTATCTCCACACACAATCAAAAATGCTATTCCTATACACGTTTTGTCAAATTTGGTGTATATCCCCTTATGGTCTGCGAGCTGTCTGCTTTGTTTGCACGCTGAAAAAAAAGAGATTCTGTATGAGAAACTGATGTTTGTTTGGCGTTGTATGTCAAAGTCCTGCAATCCAGCTTTAAGAAATCATAATAAAGGGCTGAATCAAAATAGCCAACTGCACTAATGTTTTTGTTTTTTTAAATGTCTGAGTAAAACCTACAGTACGGACTATGAGCACACAATGTACAAAGTTTTCTGCCCTCTGCGTCATGTCAATAGTTCCCTGTGGTATCAGACATGGCATCGAACATATCGATATTTTTCAAGGAATTGTATCATAGTTAAAAAGTTTGTTTTTAGTAGTGTTGTCACGACACTGGAATTTTTGAGTAACATTGAAGAAACTGTCACTATAAAAAGAGATTTCTTTGACTCGAATCTTTCCTACAACGTCTTTATATTCGCCTTGAATAAGCACAGTCTTACTCTTCATGCCAAACCTGACCTGCAGAGGTTCCTGGCTGCTGCCGCTCCTCCTCTGCTTGTTGAACGATACTCAGATAGGACCTCCTCCTCCTCTCTTCCCTGTCCTCCCTTGCCTTTATCCTTTCCCTGGTTCTCCTGCTCCTCCTCCTCACTCTATTCCTGGCCACAGTATCGTCTGCTTTGCTCCCTGCTCTGTTCCCTACTCTATCTACTGGAATAAAGAGGGAATTCATTTTGCTACTGTTCTCGTATCAAGAAGAGGGAATTAACCATAATCACACAACATCCTCTGAAGGATTTAATTTTTCTATCAATATGTACCGGAAAAAGGTATGACTGCCAACCAGAGAATAAAATGGGTTTAAAGGTTGGATGCAGCCGGTGTCACCACCCCCTCCATTATTACCTGCCAAGGCCTTGCATGTGTCAGGGGTGTTGGAGATGTCCAGCAGTGAAGCCATAGACAGGTTGTGCTCTGCTGAAGGCCTTTTGCGTGGCGGAGGGAAGGGAGAGATCTCCGTCTCCTTGGTGAGCTGAGCCAGCGTGTCCCTCAGACGTCGACGCTTGCGATTGCTGTTGGGGGTGGTGAGGGACAGCAGGGACACCGCCTTCTTCATGGCTGGGCCGTCATTCTGAAGCACAGCGGGACAAACAAATAAGTATTAATGTGAGTGTTTTTTTTATTAAAGAAAGCAACTGCAATAAGTACAATTATGTAGTGGACATTCAAGTGGGCACATTTGAAATGTCACATAAGATTGAAAGATTGAAAAAAGGCTGCAGGAAAGAGTTTAGGAAGTACAGCTGCAACAATGAATTCATTAGTTCTCAACTATTCAGCAAAAAAACATTTGTTTCCTCCTCTGACAGTATATTGATGACATCACGTTGTGTTTTGGGAAAAACCAGTTGGCATTTTATAGAACAAATAACTGATCTATTAATCAAGAAAACAATCTGCAGATTATCGACCATGAAAATAATTGTTACTTAATTGTTACTTGCAGCACAACTAGGAAGTCTTAAGAGGAAGCGATCATCTCAGGCTGACTCAACAGTGTAACACAACAGTTTGGTCAGAATGATCATAGCTGAATGTTTCACATGGTTACAACATTTTGCAGTAAAGGTTGGTGAAAAGGTCTGCTAAACTCTTACACAAGTTCTTTTTAACTAAAAGACACAAGAAACAAATAAATCACCTTCCTGGTAAAGTGGAATTGCCAGAATAAGGGTCCTTGGTTTGGTTTCAAATTAATTCACTTAATTAAATGAATTAACTCCAAGGTAAAAGACAGTTAAAAAAAAAAGTACTGAAAAGGGAATGAGAGCAACATAAATATAAGAGCCTGGTATTAAAGATTAAAGTGACAAAGTGAATTTAAGGACACAGTTAATCCAGTGCCGAGAGGAGAGAAAGAAACTTCTTTGTGTTGCCTTCCTCTCATGTATTCACACACAATAACCTTTAATACACTCACCTTCTCGTAGAGGTACATAGATTCTCCGGCCCGGGCGTCCATCTGAATGCTTCCCCAGAACCACTGCAACAGAGGAGTGAAAACTGGTGTTACTGACTGGATTAGGACGGAGGTAGACACAACAGTCTTCATACTATAATGACAAACACAAACATATTTGAAAACACAGGAGCGATAACGAAAAGGCTGTATTGATCGCGGGGCTACAAGTACAGCTAAACCACCACGCTAACGCCGTTCAAATTATTCATCCTGTGGAAGGCGAACTCTATTATTGATCCTCTGTCTGACAGCACAGACAGAGTAGAGACGGCATCGACTGAGGTTTAACCTAAAAGGAATGCTCATCAGATGATCATTTGGCATTCTGTTCAGGAGGAAAAAACTGAGGGGATTCTTTATTTTCCTTCTTCCCCCCTCATGTCCATATCGTCCTGTAGCCAAACCTCAGAGTATATCGATTATTCTGTTATGTCAAGATAGTACTTGACCATGATCACAGTGGTGTCAGACTTGACTCCAGAAGCAGCACTGGAACGATCTACACTTTTTCCCAACAATGTAAAGGCCTACCTCCTGTTTGACTGCAAAGAGTTTCTTGGCGGGGAGAAACGGCAGCTCCTTCACCGAGTTCTCCTCCACCACCATGTGTGTACACCTCTCATCTCCAACCTCGAGATACTTGCCACCTTAGACACAGAAAACAGGAAGATGGTGATGAAATATATACACATACATATTTTTGATGGATGGTATGAATGTCTAGCTAAACCCAAACAGCAGTTATGACTGGTAACAGCAGTTCCGTCAGGCTTTGGATTTCTCAACATGAAGAAAAAAAAAGAGCTTTTAGTGTCAATTTTACTACCTTTCTTATCTTGAAAAGAGTGGACAGATTCCCTGTGTGCTGCAGCACTGACCGTGTTTAAGAGTCCTCTCCTCCATGTTGGCCTTCTCTTCGTCTGAGAAACCTAAAAAGCTGAGGATGCAGTCCTGGAACGGAGGCACTTTGTACTCTGTTCGAAAATCCTCTTCTCCAGCGTGGAAGGACCTGAACACATGACGGTCAGAGAAACAAGGTTAGTATGAAACCACTCCATCATTTCAACAACTTGGTTTGCATTAAAGGAACTTTCACAAAAAGAACCATTGATTTAAGTGAATCCATTAACTTTCTCTAGTGTCCTTTTGTCTTTGCATTAGTTGTCTCGGTCAGAACAAAGTTATTGTAAAGTGGCAGTTACTGTACTGTCTCATTAAGCACTGACGCTAACCTTGGAAAGAACCTGAAACATAAAGTGTTACCTCGTTAGCAGGAAGAGACACTTTTTACTTTGGCCTACCGTCAACAGCTGAGTGAATGCGACAGTCAGCACCAGACAAAGAGGAGGACAGGCTACCCAAATATTTTGTGTACTGGTCTTTGCTTATGATAAAAAAAAAGTGAGTTACGGGCAAAGCTTAGAGAGTTTATTGCCAAACTAGACAAAAGAATTCCTTTTTAACGGTGTGGCCAAATGACTTTTTCACATTCACAAACTCTGTTCTTCTTCTCTACTTGCATATGCAGTGAAAAGCTCAAACAGTAGACTGCAGCTGTGGTATGAAGCCTTAACACACTAGCAGGCTGAGGTGGACAACAAACAGTGGAGTTAAGAAAGGAATTTTACTTTTCAATGTTTATATTTAGCTCACGTCGATCTATTAAAATAAGCCTGGATCAGCTGAGACATCTTTAGTTACATAAGTTAGTGGTTACTTCAAGAACTTGGTTAGTCTTTGCAATTGTAAAGGGTTAACAAAACCTAATGCCGATGGTACATGGGCTTTACTTACACGTCATCTCTCCTCTCCCAGGCTTTGTGAATCCACGCTGGAGTGAGGATGGGCGTCCCCATGCACACTGCCAGCTGACAGACGAGGCCACGAGAAGACACGGTAAAGAGAGAAGAGGAAAACAAAATACAAATGAATAAATGTGCAACCAGGAGATGAAGCAGATATTGCAGCAGAAACGAGGGCATGACATTTATACATGCACAATTTTCATAACAATAAGACTTTCAAATAGTGCCACTGTCGATGCTCAGAGTGCAACAATCTCTGTTTTCATTACTGCCGATCGCCCTGTCACTCACAGCCACGACACAAACAGTTTCCACTTCAGGCGCAATACAAAAACAAGTATGAAGAAGCTCCGTGGTTGAAACGCTTCCTCCCCCCCCCTTTTTTGGAATGGAAAACAGTCGAGGCTGCCTGTCACGAAACCAACAAGTTCTTTCTACTTTTTATCTTGTGGCACAAAATACAGCCGCCGCAAGACTTTGAGGAAGAAGAGGGGAGGTGGTGAGGTGAAGGCACTAACTAAGAGAGGAGGGAGGGAGAGGAAAGGTAAGATTACAAAGGAAATCATTGCTTGAGATGATTGAAAGACGTGAAGCATCAGGCATTTGTTAATCCATCCAGACAGAAGCCAGGAAAAGGGCGAGTGTCAATCTATTCATCCATCCATCTATATCTATGTATCCCCATGGAGGAGGCCGTGTACTGAACTCAGTTTAAAAAAGGGATTCAACTGGGAGTCAAATGACCACTTCATGACAGCAGACACAGACGACGGTATTCAAGCTGGGCTGAGAGAAACTTTCCATAATTTCCTGCTAATTCTTTTCATTCAACCATCAGAGGAGGATTAGTGTCACAGGGTTCCAACTGTCCAAACATTAAGTGCTGCCTTCCCATTGTTTTGTTGTTTTTAGGGTTTTGGGTTTAATTTTCATTTTGGCTCCTTCATTTCAGCCGCACATTGATCTCTGCTCTCAGTTCTGGTATGCATTTCTGTGCCAGCACTAATCTGATATTGATGGATTGTTGAGATTTTAAGCAGCGCTGCTACAATTCTTCATGCGCTGGCTTCAGCACCGCTGAGCGAATACATTTCAAATACTGCACAAGTTAAACAAACAGTCTCTTACTATAGAAAAATGCCCTATTCAACATCGTAACACATTAAGATACGAACAAGTGATTCAGTTCAGTGATTAATATTTCTATATTTTAGTTTAGCACATTCGAACGAGAGAAATATTAATTATTAATAATTCCTTTCGAAAGTTTTGTTTGCCATCCAAAGTTGGGGAACAATATTCTGTCTGAGCATTTGGGAAATTTTAACAATTAAAAAATAGATATCCGATTGCATCATCAAAAACTGGGATGTGGATTGTATAATGCCATATTGCTTCATAAAAATATATTTTACCACTTTGGTCCAGTCCTTCTGCAAATTGGTATCAACGTGAGACATCCACTGGACAAAAAGACTGCAAGTTCAGATCAACAAAATAAATGTAAGAGTGTACAAACCCTGTATTTCTCTCCATGAGTTGAGTAGGCGATGAGATGTGTAACCTTGGTGCTGAAGTCTTTGCGGATGGTCCCTCCCATGTGATGAACCAGATTCACAAGGTTTTTCTTAATATGAAAAAGAAAAAGAAAAGAAAAACACATACTGAAGCAGAAGCTCAACACAAAGAGGGAAACAGTGGAAATATCAATAAACCAGACGGGACTGTATTTGTGCACAGACTCTACATCAAGCCTTCATGAATCATCACTTTGAAAAGTAACACTTCGTAATGGTTAAATTTGGTAATTAATCAACAAAATCTAACATTTGGCTCCATTTTCTTCCACCAGTAATCCAGCAGATGGCTTTTATTGTGAACAAAGTTGTATATTGTTTCTACAGAAACAGATCGACCAGACAAGATATGAACAAATTTGGAAAACGACAAATCTCATGTCAGTGCAACTCGAAAAGACGAGTCTATTGTTTGGATAAGCTTGAGTTCTAATAACAAAGTAGCATTAAGATCAAATTATGTTTGTATCCTCCTTCTTCACTTGCATGTTCGTAAACTCACCATTTCGTCTTTGTCCCTGAAGCCGGTGAAGCACAGCGACAGGTTCAGCATTGTGGTGGAGTAGAGAGGACGACATGAAAACTGCAGAGGCTGAAGGAAGGGAGAAGAAAAAAAGAAATGAAAACACTCAACTACACTCAACATTAGAGTACTTTTAGCGTAATTTTGTCTTTATATGCATATATACGCATAAATGACTTGTTTATGCAAGAAAAAGGCCTCATGTGGTTGAAAAACGGTTAAATGACCTGACAACACGCTCCCTGTTATCATGATGCATCTTTATGACGCTCTGCAGTGCTGCAGTCTGAACCTGCGTGTATGTGTACGCTGTCTTCAGCTGACAAATGTGCTGAGCACTCTGTCTTGTTGATAGCAGCCACAGTCGGGGCGTATTGTTCATGTTCGGCATTTGAATCCTATGTGAAGTCTCCGGCAGACAGATTGCACAGCAGGTAGAGGCGGCTCCTCTTCATCATCCTGTTCGGAGCCATAATGTACTTTCTGCATTCTGCTTTCTGTAATCAAGGTTCATCTCAGCCGTCTCTAGTGTGTCCTCCCCACATGACAAACAGACAACATATTTCCCTGAGCTAGAATTTCACAGTGAAGCTGTAAATCTCCAAGTCTAAGAATTCATACTTTACACCAAGGTAGGGCCGCGTATGAGATATTCTTTAATTACTTCTTGATTGCATCATTAGGTCTCATTTTGGTTTGTGACACACCTCAAAATAAATGACGACCCGAGTGACTCACCTCCTCCTTGGCAGCACAGTGCAGCACAACAGGAGGTCCAATGATGCGGTTGTCCCGCTTGTAGAGGTAGTTGTAGTCAGGAGAGTCAAAGTTTGTGAGGACGAACACCGTCTCGAACTCGGTGTTCTCTCCGTCTCCAAACTCCTGGACGCTGTCCGTTATTATGCAGGGAGTGTTGATGTCCTGAATGGGAAGAATCACAGCATGGAGTGAAGGACTGGAAAAACAAATTTAGCATCCAGAAACACATAATTAATCAGCAAATTAACTGTGTGAATCAAAGGATTGTTAGCCTTGTTAGTAAGGCTGCAGGACGTGTATTAGTTGATTTCATTTTAAGCTAATGAGCAAAAACATGGAAGAAAAAAAAGGAATTATTTACGAATGTTAGTTCATTTATCAATATCCAACTTTCATGGCTGAAATTAAAAAATATGTAGTCTGATACTTAAATTTGCATTAAGCAGTCACTTGATGGCAAAACTTCACAGCTACGTAAACATCCCATAATTTTGATACATTACAGCATTATTCAGGTATTATGCTTCTCCTGTAAGACTAAATATTTGTGTTCTTTCATTACCGACCTAATTCCTCACTGGCATGTAATGTAAGTACACTGCTTCACAAGGTGCAGAGATCAAATAGTGACCGATTCAAATGAGAACATCTGGTGCTAACAAGCTGTATTTAAATAATTTTCAATGAGGATTCATATTCTTATTTTGTGAAATATATTCTTCGGGGTCAAGAAAGCTTTCACTACGACTACAGACATCTTCAATCCACCGAGAAAAACAGGTGTAAGAAGATTGCAGGACACAATTGTTCACTCTTAACATACAGTAGACCTAAATTATATTCAGCAAAACAGTTCTCTGCTGCATGAGACCGATCGATTCGACCCTCTCAGATGAGAGAATGTGTTACTCTAAATTAGCGGCGACTTGTTAGAATCAATGGCTTTGATAACAGAAAGCAAAACATTAAATCAGAGCAGCTGAGCTGTTCAGGTGGGGTGAAATAACGAGTACTACCTGTAAAGCTTCCTAGAAAACAAATTATCCAGTAGACGAGACAGGACACAGAACGAGTGGAGAGTTATTGGCAGAGTGACACATACCATGTTAGAATTACATTTAGGTCCGACGTGGTTAGAATTCACAACGCTTTAGACACCCGTCTGTGAAAGAATCATTTAACATTTTGGGAAATACAATAATTTGCTTTCTTACTAACGTCGAGATGAGAAGATCAATACACATATTATACTCTACCTTAGTGTTAGGACACGAAACACGGGTGAACAGTTTTATTTCACTAGTGAAAAATGTAAATATTGTTTGTTCAATCTGCACATGAAAACAAACGTAATGAGCTCCATAAGGCTGAACTTCTCAGTCTGATGTCAGCCCATCATAACACGCTGATGTAGTGTGTAGGATTGAATGGTATCCAGCTGTGAGGTAGCAGATTGAAACCAAAGCCCTCGTCTCACTCTCTAGAGCAAGACATGTTCTGTGAATCTGAGCGCTTTAGAGTCAGTGACACTGTTAGTGTATTTATGAACTTGTTTCAAGTTGTCTGTTTGCCCCTCCGGTTCAACTGTTGCTAAATTAAGCTAGCACATCCTGGCTCCAGCTCTGTGCAGATGAGGTCGAGATCGTTATCGCAGCTTCTCTTCTCACTCACAAAAAGCAAATTAATGTATTTTCTAAAAGTGATAAACCATTTCTTTCGCAGGAGATAGCACTCAAAAATCAAACCTCCTTAGGTGCATTGATATGATCACGTTTCAATTCTTGTCTAATTAGATCTTTTATGTGCAAATCAATTATCAGGGGACTGTTTGCAACTTTAACCTCTGTATTCACATCTAGAAATTGGCCATTTGCAAATGCCATGGAGGGAAAAAAGAAAACCATAAACATGACTTGAATTTCAGTCCTCAGCCGAGGAACGTGCATTGACATTTGAGTGCAAATCTCTGTTATCCAGATAAGCATTAAATCACTTGTATTTAAATGTTCACCCACAAATCATATTCACCATCAGTGATTTGGCCATGCACAACGATTGGGTGAATTAAAACTCATGCAGCACTTCCCCAAGTTCCCATCAAAGTGTCAGACAGTCACACACAGAGGCAGACACTGTACTGTACCATATTGACTATAGATTTTATCATCATTTTCTCCTCGGCACCCGCCTCGCCTTCTCTTATCTTTACCACCGGTACCTCCATTACTCTGATGGCCTGTAAAAACCAACCAGCAGGAAGCGGATGTCAAACACTGGCATTTGAGAGGGGAGCAAAAGAAAAAGTAGGGGAAGGACGGAGGCTCTAGAGAGAATGAGAAATAAAGAAAGAATAAAAAGAGAAAGCCAGGGACAAATTCATACACATTAACCAATCATGAGGGGAAAATGAGAGGACAGCGAGGTTTAGGGATGCAGGAAGGAGGAGGCGAGGAAGAGATGGGGCGGGGTCCGTGTCCTTGCAAAGTCTAAAGACAGTGACTTCAAACAAATATGGAGCTTCAGAGGGGGTAGTCTGGGGAGGAGAAGAAATTTCTGTTAAAAATTAATATAAAACTTCAAAGCCCCTGGGAGGGCAGAGGAGAGGAGGAAAGAAGAGGACAGAAAAGGAAGAGGACGGGGGCTCTTTCTGAGCGTTGCATGAGCAGTGGCGGCGGGCGGTCAGGCAGGCAATCGGGAGCATTCTGATGGAGCTGTCGGCAGATGTCTTTGGATGTGGCTGCGCTGCAGATTGGCAGGGAGAAATAGATGATTTAAGCAGGAAGCCTTCAGAAGTGACAGGGCTCAGGAGACCTGCGAAGGAAGTCATTCTAGCAGCACTTAGTCGGCCGCCACGCCTCCAAATCACCTTCACACGGTGCTACTCAAAGACACGGAACTGTGCTGCTCGCTGGAGTGGACACAAATACGCACTGATAGACACGTAAACATCCCCGTGCAACAGTCCACATGTTTTGACAAGATGTTGTACTGTACGTTTCAACAGCATGATCAGTTCCATTTTTGTTTTGTTAAAAGGCTTCTCTTGGTTCTGCAGTGAGCTCCGAGCCGAATTTGTGATATCGCTGTTCGCTTCATAAAAAGCTGGAAAAAGTCTACAAAAATGTCAAGTCCCTCCTTCAAACTACGGAGTGGCGATCACTCCCAGGGATTCAAAAGTGAGGCCAGTGTTGGGACGGATGCAGAACGACAGACTGACTGTTTGACCAAAGCCGTGTCCTGAATCACAGCCACAAAGAACTACAGAGAGTGTAATTCTAATTGTTACAGAACCAAAGAATAGATCATGGTTTTATATACAGTATACCAGCCTGTAAACCATAATCATTGTCTTTAAACAAAAAAAAAGTTAAAATAGTTAAATGAATAATGGTCATAAGTTGAATTTATGATTTCCACTGACAATGTTGATTAGTAGCAGATTCTATGATGAGTGGAAATGACCTGTGTGTGTGATGATACAGCTCACACATAATCAGGAATTGTTAATTCAAGTTTGCACACGCTTGATTAATGGCAACAATGTGCAACCATTTCTATAAGGAACGTGAAAACATGGGTGGTGGGCCTGTGAGAGCAGGTGAGGCTTTTCCTTTTTTAAATAAAGAGAAAAGAGCTAAAAACAGACTGTTTTAAGACTAATGTGTCAGCGTAAGAGAAATAATGTACTTCTTGAACATTAAAGCATGTAAACATTTCCGAATAGAACCGATTTTAACATCTATAATTTCATGACAACTAGGCGACTCCATCTACTGAGGGAGCTGGAGGGGGCCAACATTAGATTGTTGTGTCAAATGCCAGATTATGTTTCTTCTTGAGTATAGAAATAAAATTAAATCCCTCCCATGACCAGATAATAGAAGCGACCCCAGATGAGATTTCCATTTTTATCGTGCTGTGTCGGTGTCCTGCCTGTAATTAGATCAATTAATCTCCTCATTCATCTGACTTCCTCCATGTCAGAGATTATAGGACAACTGAATGAGATCATTTTCTTTCTGCCTGTCACTTGTTAAGCACATACAAACACTTGATGAAAATCCCCCAGAGCTCGGTGGAGTTGTGTAGTGATCTGACAGCCTCTGTTGGGCTGATCCAGCAGTCAGGGGGAGTGTGGCTGGGATGTAAACACACCAACCACAGCCAGCAGCTGTTCACAGAATCCACAAGTCACTCATTTCTATGCAGGAGCTACGCTTTAATAATACTGTAGGCTGTGAAGGCTCTGCAGACTGCCAAATATTACACCCAGACCGCTGTATTAGCATCCTTATCTCTGCAGACAGGCAGGTGTGTGTGTGTGTGTGTGTGTGTGTGATTGGAGGAAAGTGTGTGCACTTTTCCCTTGAATGAACTCACTCGATGTATCTTGACAGTGTTACTAAATGAGGGGATAAATAAGTGTATGAATAAATAAGTCTTCGAGTGCAGGAAAGTTTAAAAACAGAGGATATTAGTGTCAAGGTGAAATATGAGAGTTTGACCATCAATATATCAGAAAACAACAATTTGATCCGTAAAGATAATATGATGTATGTCCGTTCACTGGACTGAATTGCACACTTAACAAATAATCTAATATTGATAACACAAATGATAATAAACCAAAGGAGCTCCTCGTCCAAGCCTGTACAGAAAGCATGAATGAAAGCACACTGAAGTTCCAACAAGCTAACTAATACTACTGACTTGCTAATCTTAACACCTACTCGAATTCTTGCCTGGTTGTTCATTTCAGACGCCGTTACGTACGTTAGAAGTTTAAGATGAGTACAACTCGAATCATAGTGCTCCTGAAACACAAATATTAACTGTATATCTCACAATGTTCAGCATTTCCCACTGGGGGAAAACCTTCAACGCACAAATTATGGGGAAAATTCTGGTGGAAAAATCATGAACAGTCATCTCATCTGTTCACAGTGTAAACCCAGAAGCATCGGTATCATCCTTGACAACTTTTTTCCGGTGTCCTACTTATAAAACTAAGAACAGCAGTGATCTTGACCAGCTCAGATCTGCCAACAGAACAGAATCCAGCGGACCACAGTGGACCTTCAGCATTAATAGAGGACTGATGTACCTGCAGTGCTTTCACCAGCGCTCCATTTCTTCCTGCGTCTCCCACCAGAACAACTCTCGTCTCAACTTTTGGCAGCATATCTGAGAGAGATGAAGAACAACAGAGAGACAGAGTGAACAAGGGGGAAATGAGACACACACACACACACACACACAGACACACACAGAAGAACTGGGAAAGAGAGATCAAGGAGAAGGTCGTCTCCAGGAGGTGATGCAAGTTTTTCCTCACGTTGACTGACAGCCTGGGGTTACAGCCAGACAGTACACCTACATCACTGATTAAGACCTTGCATATAAATTGGGTAGAAGGATTGATACACAAGTAATGTATGAGACCGGCACATGTTCTCTTCAATGGATAATAAGAGCTCATTTCAATTCCAACATAAAAAAGGAAGATATGGGACATCAGAGTATTTGGAAACTGCATATTGCTTCCAAGCTATTAAAACACCACTAAGCTTTACAAAAAAATCCTCCTTATTTCATACAACACAGAAAACCATTTGGTTAACATTGTGAGGAGGAATGTTAAATTATAAAATGCAGGGTTCCACCTGCACACGTCTGTCTGAAACATCCATTATGTTTGTAGGTTTTCATCATGTCAGCTGTCCTCAACTGATGTGCCGGTCAAACAGGCATCTAAGAAAGTGAAATTCCTCAGTAAAAAACGTTTTATTGCGATGGAAGCACAGCAGTTAATGGATTCACATGCAGGGCCGGAGAAAATCCATGAGAGTTTTGCGCCACAAGTTTAACCTTGGTGAGCAATAACCTGCGAATCTGTCGATGGTAGCCATTAACTGCTAAGTGTGTTGTAATTAGTTTGCCAGCAAAATTTGCAGCATTTCATCAAATATTTCTCTGAGTACTCGCTGTGTCACCAAGCTTCTAGAACCAGAAACTCGTGAGGACATGCAGATTAACTTCACTGTGTACTTTTTTGTGTGAGCTTATTTCTGTCATGTTGGTTACTGTGCAAAAATAAACGCTGTCATTTCTCACAATCTTTGTTTTCAATCTTTTTGTTCCATCTTGTTATAAACTTCAAACCCAAATGAACACTTCATCTGTCAAATGATGAATCAAAAGTAAATTCTAAAAAGAGGCAGTTGATCGCAGAGTCTCATCCCCAGATCATCAAATACTGATGCTTAGAGTTAAGCTCAAGCACCAGTTTTTCAAGCCCTGGGAATGAGACTCAACATCTGACTGTTGGTATTCAGCCTGAACACCAACAACCGACTGTTCACCGACTCAACTGTCTTTCTCCAGAATCACTTACTGCACAGTCGAGAAGTCACATACGCTGCTCGTGCCACACAGAGTCTCGGGCTTTCGCCATTTTGTCAACAAAAAACAAAAAAAACACATCCTGTGAGTTGTTACTCAGTGGGACAGGGCTCTATTGTCTAAAAAGGTTATCTGTACCTTCAGATATATTACATCCTGCCCTCTGCCACTGTGTATTACCAAGTGAATCAAAGAATGTAAACAGTCATGGCGAGGGATGTAATAAAAAGGCCTGCTGGCAAACGATACTTTCAGTGTTGCGGTGGTGATATAAATGCGTGACATGCAACGCTTGACTAGAAATCAAATGTGCTGTGAACTACTTGCCATCGAAACATAATCAGAAAAATCAATTTTCACCAAACTTTTGAATGTAAGCTTATTAATTCTAATTATCCCAACAACGCAGCGCTTATCACTAAATGTGGGCTAATTGGTTTGACTTTGTAGATAAACAGCTGTTTGAAATTAATTTTCAAGTAAAATAATGCAACAAAAATGATTCAATATTTTCCAGGCACAGCTCAGACCTTGTGACTCAAAGGAGTATCCTGTACTTAAGATACTTTTCTCAAATGTAAACTTTTGCAGTTTCTTAAAAATTCTCATTCCCTTATTATAATTACTGAATATGCTAACACACAGCTGGTGTGCAGTTTTCAGAGTTATTATTGTCCCTCTTGGATTGACCAGGAAAATCACTTAAGGGCTTATTTGGCAATCCTGGATCAGAGACTGTATTGGTGTCCATCTAGATAAAACAAACTTAGCTGGCCTTAACAAACATACACATGTGAATATAAGAGGTGTAATTGCAGCCAAGACCCACACCCACGACATGCCTCTCATATTTGTTGTGCTGTACAATGACAACACACAGCCAAAGTTTTAGTTTTAAGTTGGAGCCTGTTTCTTCCTCCAGTGTTTTTTTTTTTTTTTTTTTTTTGAGTCGCTGTCGATAAGTCAAGAGCGCCCACTATTTCAAATTAAATATTGCTACCACGCACACCCAGAGGGGAGATTTGGCACAGGTTGCCACACAGACCATGCAGGAGCTATAATATAACAGCCCTGCAATAAATCCTACCTACCTACTTTTATTCAGGTTAGAATTTTCTGTTTGCGTTTCAACTGTTTTGGAGAGGTGTTGATTCAACGTTATGGTTTATTTTGGACGCTGTGGTTTATGTTTAACTGCATTGTGTGAGAGGCGTTCCTGATGTTTTGTCAGAGTGTGAGTCTTCGCAGGGATGTCAAGGATGCATTTACAGTGCCACTGACTTTTTTTGAGGTCTTATTGCCCTTTTTCTTTACAGCATTTTAGAATATGTAGCATTGGTGTGTTTGTGCTGTTTGAATGAAACGCATTTCCTTTCTGGACACACAGAAGGGTTTGATCCATGCTGAAATCTGACAGCACGTAAGGTGTACCTGCAGCTTTTCTTTTTAAACATCAGCAGTGGTTTGTTTCGGATATTTAGAAATACTTGCAGACTGACCTTCATCGTCACATCCCATGCCCAGAAATACATGGTCCTTTGTGGTTTCGGCGATCCTGGAATCACAGACCGAAGAATCCACCAACAGACTCCGAGCCGTCCCTAAAGTCAGTATGCTGCTGTCAGCCATGGCTGGAACTTAGTTTGGACAGTTTGGTGCCTCCCTATCAAAAGTTACAGGGGATGAATACAAGAGAGACACAGAGGGAGAACACAGTGGGGCAGAAAGGAGAGAAAAAAGGGAGAAGGGTGACAACTGTCAAACTTTAGGCAAGAGACACAACTTGGCATGACTTCAAACACAAGTACGGCCCAAATCTGACAACTCAACTGGAGAGAAAGCAACACATTTGTGAGCCGTGATAACTTTGGTTCCACTAAACATGGTGCATACAGAGTTTATACTTCAACTTTAGATTTGTTTGGTTGTTTACAGCAGCAGAAACTTGCCAATGCAGATACACTGTGTAAGTCAAGAAAATCTCAATGATGACAAAAACTAAAAAAAAAGTGGCAATATCAATATTTGAGTCTGAACCAGGTCCTGTTTGAGCCTTCAATACTGATATTAGCTACTTTTTTTTGCCACAACAGTGTCGTGATAGACTTTCTTCATACACAACAACACACTGAATACATTAGATGTTTATGACCATTAACACTTTACCTCTTTATTGTTTATCATAACGGGTAAAGCACTTTAACGCGTTAAGCCAACAGGACACTTAACGTGAAGAATACCTCCAACTGACGTTTACAGTTAACGTTAACGTAAACTGCTTTAGCTCGGTAACAGAGGTTCGCTAACATTAGGAGCTCGGCTGCTGTTGTGCTTTACTCAAAGTTAAAAACAAACTTACCGACTCCTTCGGTGACTGCTACCTTAAACTAAAGAATATATCAAAAAGTGGATCCAGAGCTAAACTGGAAACGGAACCAGTTAAACTGAATTCGCTCTCTAGCTAACTTAGCTAGCTACCGAGCCAGTAAGTTAACAAATACACTGTCGGATTCCTCGTCGGTCCAAAACACTCTTCAAAAAATGCTTAACATCTCTCAATTCTTTGTCTGGTATCAATGCATATTTCCCTCTGAAGCGTGAAAATAGTCCAAATTGTCGAAATGTGGCTACTTTGGTTTGTTGACAGCTAATCACTTCATGGTAATCCAGAGAAGGTGTCAGCCTACTGTTAGAGCTCAATTCAAAAAGCAAGGCACACAACGGAGCCGCGCGCTGATTGGGCGAGAGGGGCGGAAAGCCAGCGGCTTCCGTCCGGCGAGGACGCTGATTGGTCCGTTCATTCAAATCACGATGCGCACTGCGATTGCTTCCCAGGGCTGCAACATTCAGGTGCTGTCGGATATATTTCAATATTTACCGAGACTTGAGCTATTTCTGGCATTAAACAGTAAAAACAACATTTTACAACAGCAGCTGTAATGTCGGATGTATTGTTCCTCTGAAGTGAAAACAAAGCAAGTGGGATTTGGAAATATTGAAGTTAGATTGAATAGTTTACGAGGAGCACGTGAAGGCAACACAGATAAAGGCTTGGGATAAGGCCACTTATACATTTACAGACTCTGAATGTTACATGCTACTGTAGGGAGGTCGACTGCAGAACTTCAGCTATGAAAAAAGAAGGTGAAACTATGAAACATTGTTATTGTTCTAATAGATGAAGTCAAATCAGATCAATTATATTCATTTAGCCCAAAATCACAATCACATTGCCTCAGCTGGCTCAACGACATCCTCTCTCCATTGATTCAAGTGAGGAAAAACTCCCTGGAATGTGTGTTATTGCTGACCCTGAAAAATCAATAAAATCTTCTAATGTATTCCAGCAATAATGTATTCCTAGGCTACTGTACTGTGTGGTCACTTTAATGTTGATTTGATATTACATGTCGTTACTGTCTGTTTTCATAATATTCCCATGAGGAGTCGTGGTGTCTCAAGTGCATTATAATGCCTGTGGGTGTGCTAATCTTTTATGTTATTCCCAAAATAACAGTAAACATACTCATTTTCATTCTGATTGTTGAAATACGAACGTTATAATTTGTTCTAAATTTGCTCTAATCTTTATCTAATACTGTATCTACAAAAATAACTTTGTGAAACGAATCCTGTTGCAGGCAACTGACCCTTCTCAAAAGTGGTTGTATCTGTACATTTATACTAAGGTTAGTGTAAAGCAGACACACAGAGTAACTGTTGCACTGGGTGTTCTGTTTGGATTGAGGTATGTTTGTGGGGGGTTTTTTTTGGTGCTTTTTTTAGTTTTTCGCTTGTGTTTACATGATTGTGGCATTCAAGCATTTAAAATTTATCAAAAACAGCAGAGTGAATGGAGCCAGAATTTCCCAATTCTACTATGGTAGATTGACGGCAGGGGAGCGTGCCTATGTTCTCACATTTTTAAGATTTATTGTCCAAAATTAGGCCTTATCTTCCCACATTTCCTTAAGGTTGGGGTTAGGGTTAACCCTAACCCTTTCCTTAACCCCTATCCCTAACCCTTAAATTGAAGGGAAATGTAGGAACACAAGACCTGATGTTGAAAATGTCCTAGAAATGTGGGAACATAGGGCTGACCCCGACGGGGGAGAGTAAGCTACTTACAATAGCCATGTTCCTTGTCTACACTCAATATGATTTAGGTGTCATCTTACACGTGAGTAAAACACGAGGTGGTTCAATATGATCAGCGACAACACCGATGCGCTGCGCTACATGGAGGATTGGCTTTGGACGGAGGCCTGTGGGGAGGGGATGGGATCATTTCAACATCTAGCTTTCTCTGGCTGGTTTCTCCAAACTCCGCTTAATGTAGATGGCAGGGTCACACCTACATATGTTTTTGTGTGCTACATGTCCCCCAAGAATGTCATACATAGCTTCCTTTAAGTGGAGACATAATGTATTTGTTACGCCAGCCCCACTTTCCCAATTTGCATAATGAGATCTGATCACATTGCGAGCAGAAATGAGATAACAAGACTGCTGTAATGAGGTCTTATTTCCAAAGCACCAACACTCTACCAAGCAAACTCTTTGTGATAACATGGCCCAGTCTGCTTTAACCTGATGCAGCCATAGATCTGTTTCATTAAGACAGCATGAGAATACTTCATCCACATCACTCTAATTCAAGTTTAACACTCAGACCAAACCCTACTCTGACGTAGCTGCACGGTGATGCAACAACTTGCCGGAGTGACCTGAGTTTAGATAAATGCAGCTCATCTTCCTGTCCTTGCGAAGGCATCGGCTTCAACAACAGAAATACATCAAACTCTTACATGATACGCTCAAACACTCACAAAATGCACATGCACACGATGATGCAATCAGAGCGACAGTAGTTTAAAAGTTAAAAAGACAAGCAGACACACACAGTGGCCCAAGGGTAGCCGCATGTGGTCTGGAGGACGGTGAAGACAATCACTTCCAGCAATTCCTTTGTTTTTCTCTCCTTCTACTTTGACTTTTGAGAAGTCCTTAGTATTCTTGTTGCATTCCTGGGGCTGTCGGACCGCTCCTCCAGTCATCTTACTGACATACGCACACACAATCTCTGTCTGTCTCTCTGTATTCAGCCCTCAGGAGGCTCACTGTGCGGAACAAAGCTTTGTCAAGACCTTATCTTCGTTCTACCCAGCTTTGTCCTCTCCACACTTCCTCAAACCTTTATATTTCCAGCTCACTCCTCTGCTCCTTGACACTCAGTCAGCAAACAGACAAATATAAATACACACAATGGTAGAGGGAGGCTACCCGCACAGATATGAAACCAATAGTATCAGATGAAAACCAGCCAAACCATCTATCTGTTGCACTCCCATCAGATCTGTTAGGGTTATTTTGTACCTGTAAAGTGCAAATGTGACTTTCATGCCAAAAAAGATTAGTTCACCCTCAGTCATCCTTACATGTAAAGGCGGATAGGGTTTATTACAGGTTTGTTTTTGTAGCTCCAGCCATCTCGTGTGGTACCTGCATGCATCGTTACCGCGTGTATCCTGTGTTCCTTCAGGGTGTTGATTGCTACAGCTCCAATTTGGCAGATGAAGAGTCTCAGGAAGCGAGGTACAGTGAGTAGCACACTCTCAATAAATGACACAGCGATGGCAGAATGATCTGAAGAGAAACAAGCTGTGCTTGTCATCATTGCTGCCTTTGATGTCTTCTCTAATCTTCACATTAATAATAGAAAACATCATCAAGTACCAGTTAGTTACGTTTACATTTGCGAAATTTGTGATTTTGGGGAAGATAATGTTGGTTGGCAATGACTTTTCTCCATTTATACTAATAACCTGAATCTGAATGATATTGCAAATGACTGCTCCTCAATGCTAAATATGAATTTAGAGTGAAAATTTCGGTCTACAGTATTTGTGCATCTATATATTCATCATCTGTCTGTCAGGCTGAAATATTTTGATCTATATCAGTCCGTGGTGATGGAAGTAGCCATGCTCTGAACTACAGGGGAGGGCAAATGATCCAGACTCAAGCTGAAGTCCACATGTCCTCACTGACCAAGCTACCACTAGTCCTCCTAAATGGTACTAAAAGAGTATATGTTTAAACTCTATGCTAGCTATCTTGCTATCTGTTGCTTAGGGGGATTAGCTCGATCACTTAATTTACAAAAGTTTACTCATAACTGTAAAAATCATGCCTCTTTGATGGGGCAGTTTATAAGAGTTGAAAACGTAGATTAGCTAATAAACAGCTTCCTTCATTTTGAAAGACTTACACGGGCCCCTCACTGTGCAGGGCCTTGAGGCAAATTTGTGGGGTAAATGGATCCATTTATACAGCACTTTTCTGGTCTTACCAACCACTTAAGCGCTCTGCAACACAAGTCAGAATGAATCCATATGAAAATCCATACAAAGATGACAGTGGCGAGTACATCATCAGTCGCTTATTTGGGAGATCATGTCTTTGAGAACCTCAGCATGAACCCTCCCACTTATTTTAGCAAGCCCTTTAAGTTCAGCAAGATACAACTTAGTTGTGGTATTTCCCATTGTCTGTGTGTAAACACTTGCAAAAGACTGCACATGGTAGGTAATCCCACTATCATCAGCTACATGAATGAACGGTTGTAGTGGTTCTGATGTTTCCACTTGTGTTGAACTCTATGATTATGTTTTGGAAAAATGATCATCTACAGTGAATGACTGTGAAAGAACAGTCAGTCTACCCTGTCATCTCCAGCTATTTCACTGACTATGAAAGCGTTTTGAGTTTGATGCTGTGTTTCTGGACTATATCCATTTTCTTTTGTCGTCACAATATTCATGTATTTACCGCATGAATCAGTCGTCCAGCTCCTGGCTAGCTCGCCAAATTCACTGTAGTACATGGCTCCTACTACCACAAGTAGTGGAGGTCATACAGTTAGTTAGTTAATAACTAAAGATTTCTATTAGCCTGGACTATAATCAGGAGTTACCAGACTGGAACAGCAGGCAAAAAAAGCTTTTTGCAATATTTAATGACCACACAAGACAAAGAGTTATGCAATGGTACTGTGTATTTTTTAAGAAACAAAACCAAAATAAAAGGAAAACAGAAAAAAAAAACATGAGTTCAATATACAGATCAGTTCCACAAAGATTCATTAAAGACCAATTATTTCACTCTCTTTGAGATTCAACCACTGAGTTTCTTTTATCTACCTCTGTATGAATATATATCAAAAATAATTCAAAACTCAATTCAAAAGTTTGATTTGATGTTAGATAGGTAATAATTTTAAAGGAATACCCGGTTCAGTATTATTACTTTCCAACCTTGTTAAGTACTTACTATATCAGCAATAACAACATCACCATAACCGAAGCATTATAACTCAACATATCAATAATATTAATACTCAGTCCGTTCACTTAGCCAGTGAGGTCAACAAGTCAGCCCATTCTGCCGGCACAGGAAATGTGTTTGACGAAGAAAATGGTAAAGTCAAAGTCTGGGATTTGGGTCATGCCAGTGTTGCTGGGAGCTGAGTGTGAGAGTGATGCTGGCCTTGAGCAGTTATGATGTTTATCCTACCGCTACGGCAGGAAGAGGGGTGAGGTAGACAGTTCTTGGCTCTGGGCTCCTCGATTCAGGGATCTTCAATCCAGGGATCTGAAGGTCTCATCTGGTTTAGCTCGCCATCAATCTCCAACTCACGTCAACTCACGTTGTAAAACCTGGACGATTTGGGAGTTCTGCTGTGTCGCTTGGCAGGTTTCAGTGGACCGGGCCTCTCACATGACACATCTACAAGTTCCTCTGCCGACAGTGTCACCCCAGTGTCTGACTAGCGTATGCTGTCTAGGTTGCCTGTGGTGCCGAGCTGCGGGCCATCTCTAGAGCCAAGTTAGCACGTCTAAAAACCTCAAACATGCTTTAATTACCTCTATTATTCTTCTTCTAATTCTGATTGCTTGTTAATATAAAAAAGTAACATGGGTGGTATTACATTTCCGACAAATGTAAAGTACTTTGATCAGAGTATATATTGAGCTGTATACGGTAGTTGCATATTAACATATTTTTCAGACAGACGGTGTAGAAAAGTGAGCAAGTATAAGCATCCTGATACAAATGGCAGCCTTAACTCATCTCTGTGTCATTGTCTGAGGCCAGACAGACAATCTGCAGCATTTAAGACTTTATAACACACGTCTCCTCTCTTTAAATTACGGTTTCATCTGGGGGCAGTGGAAAGCAGATAAAAGAGTGTGCACCAGTCACAGACAGAGAGAATACATTATGCTTTAAGTCTAACATTAATAGCTTGCTCTCTTCCCCCTGATGGGGGAGCAGAGAGCGACTGTGAATGGTAATGATGCAGAGGCACCACTCCACCATACCTGAGGAACCATTGATCACTGACAAAAGAACAGAAATACACCAGGGCTTTTCATGATGCCTGTATTTCATCACATATTTTAACCTACAGAAAAGCCATTCACACTTATCACCTTGAAAGCTTCCGCAGCAAAAACAGAGTAACGGTAGTCTGGTGTTTTTTTTCTTTTCTCCTATTTCTTTTCCTTTCACTGCTAAACTTAGAATAATTACATTTCTTTTTTAATACAGTCTTATATCTTAACAAAACAAGTTGCGACAGCACGCAGAGAGAATCCTTCCCAGACAGCACAGACTCTAATAACATCTCGTTTTAACACCAATCTTTTCTTGACACAGGTCTGGTCTGGGAGATAGAGACACAGTGAGGTGTTGCAAAAAGATCACATCTTGTCCACACTCACTGTGCTTTTCTCTCTCAGAGTCCAGCAGCCCGTAGATTCAATCTTCTCTGTAGAAGGAAGCAAAGAGAAGATGTTTTCACACCACATCACTGTTAAAAGTGACTCGCTTGTGTTGTCTTCTTGTTCGTGGGTCTACAGTGACGACAGACGCAGAGACAGTCGAGAAAGATGTAAAGAAATATAGTTGTGTGATTGCGGCCTCGATGACTTCAAATAAGCATTTTCTAAACTTTTGTCTTGTAGTTTGCAACACTGCGATGCAATAATCCCAAGCCCAGAGTGTGAGAAACGCTAGTACACTGGTCTGTCTGCTGAATGTGGGTCTTCAAATTGTGCTATCTGATCATTAATATGCACAGAACCTGGGGATTGATAATGCTTGTTATATTGATCATTTGGACCCTTATCCTGGTTGATATTGGTTATAATGAAACGTTACTCATCAAAGTAATGAAAATCTAGAGGATGAAAAGATCATGTGGGTTTAATACAGTTTACATTTTTGACTCAGATGGATATACGTTTGTTGTTATATTTGTAGAAAATCTCTTTACATTTAGACAGCAAAGGATAAATCAAATGCTCAGCTAATCGTCTCATTTGGCCCAAACAGGCCTCCTGTCTGTCTACGTACGAACCTGCCTGACTGCATTCACTCTGAAAGCGTCTGAGTGGATACAAGCTCTAGTACAGCTCTTACTGCTAGCTAACCCAGCTAACCCGTGTTTAATAAGATAAAAGAAAAGTGAAGAGAGCTTGTGGAACGTAGCACACTAATGCTAGCAGCTAACACACATCTCCAGCTCACCAGTGTGAGTATTGTTGGTGCAGTTATACTGCGTGTTCATGTGTTTTGTGTTGTTTTGGAGGAGTGGCTCTGGACAGAGGCCTGAGGGGAGGAGGTGGAATTACTTTGGTTACTTTCAAAGCTTGCTTGCTCTTGCTCGTTTCTACAATTCTAACCAACCCCAGGTTTAATTGGATGGCAGATTGTTAATGCCCTCTTTGTTCTTGTGATGATTTATTAATCTACAGGCTGAATTTGTGCACGATTCCATAATTTTAAGAGCACAGTTCACTAATTGTATAAAAAACAACCCCGACAGGGTCTATATAAACCACTGCTGCTCACATCAGTGAGAAGACTGACAGTGTCTGTTCTCACTGAATTCACAACATCTAGGTAAAATCTAGTGGGATTATATTGGATTACTTTGCAAAACATAACGTTAAAACGTTGTCGTTCCTGCAGTGCAAACATGGAGAGCATTTCTTTTTCAACAGGACGCAACATGGTCTGAATTTAGTTTTATTTTAAATCTAACACCTCTCGGTTTCTAATGTGTGTTGTGCGTGCAAAAAAAAAACAGTCAGGTGACAAAATTCATATTGTAAATGCATATTATCACAATGAACTCATATGTACATTACAATGACGGATTGTACAATATACAGACTTGATACATTCTATAATAGAGTTAAATGGCAATTACATTGCAGCAGGATGCATTACAGTATAAATATTTCCTTTACAAAGATACAATATGTGTCATTTAACATGGGATAAACAAAATATACAGCATGTTCAAGAGGAGTTTGTTTCTTTACAGTCAGACTTATAATAATGTATATGACCTTTCATAGAGTTTGGCCTTCTCTTACTGATTGCAACCAAGTTACAGTGTCAAAATATCTTTCTATCCATCCGTCCATCCATCCATCCATCCATCCATCCATCCATCCATCCATCCATCTACTGCACCTCTCCATCAATGCATCATCCATCCATCCATCCATCCATCCATCCACTGCACCTCTCCATCAATGCATCATCCATCCATCCATCCATCCATTGCACCTCTCCATCAATGCATCATCCATCCATCCATCCATCCATCCATCCATCCATCCATCCCTTTGTCCATCTAAGCCATTAATCTTTCAATAGCTTGAACTCCAACCTGTTACTTACTGTAGCTTTCTAACAGAGTAACTAACCTCTACATTCTGATACGTTTCCAGTCATCAGGTCAATATTTATCCTTCTGGATTTCTCTTTTCATTCCCTAGAAGTTACAGGTCATCTGTCATCTAAACTCTTGTGAACAAGACATTTTTAGGCTCCTCCCCATGTCGTGATGTGCCATGTTTAAGTAAATCCAGCGGTGCTTATTCAGATTTTGGCGTGAACAGCTCATATAATTCAGTCTGTCAGTAGAAATGCAATACAATGTTGAAAAAAAAAAAACTCTGAAAGAGAATCATGTACAATAATACAGCAGTCAAACAGAAAATGGATCTTTGCCCCCCAAAATATGCAATATCAGACCAACACTGATGTTTATTTACATTTACCAAGATGTCCTCCTGGCTCTTTCCATGAATGGACATTGAATGCACAGAGCTATTTCCCTCTCTGAAAAGGTGAAACCTATACAGTCGACGTTAGGAAACAGCAGGCGCTGCTTACTAAAAAAAACACATTTCCCTGAAAAATCACTTGTAGCAAAAAGCCGAACAGTTCCCTGACTTTTTCCACAACATACTGTAGTTCACTCTCGTAAAAAAAGGACATGAGTGCCATCTGTCAGAAGAAATGTTTTTCAACCTACCTGGCTAATGGTGGTGACCCGAGCAAATTGTTAAGAAATGTTAAGATCGCTGTTAAAAAAAAAAAAAATAAAAAAAAAAAAAGCATTTTTAACGTGGACTTGAAGAAACTCATGAATCTGATAGCACTGCTGAACTATTGTTTGGATTCAGCAAACCCACACTCAGATCCTTAAAGGAATTTCAAGGAATACAATCAATTTGGTCTCTGATTCAGAATGTGTCTGCTGGCAACGAGCGGCTATATTGATGCGGAGATGAATCAGCAGGATTTGAAGTGATCTGTGTGCATGAATTAATACAATATTCTGAATATCCATTTTCAAAATATCTGTGTCTGTTGCCTGGATAGCATCTTAACCGAGTAGGTGAAGTGTTTTTACGTGCACACAAATCAGAGACACAATGTCTAAATATAGATGGCAGCTGGTGTGCAGCAAAACAAAGTGTGAAATGTCCTCAAAAAGCTTGCAACGGAAAATCCGATTTTGTAGAGATGAGTCCAAGTAGCATAACATGTCACAGAGACAAATCTGTTTCCTGAACACCACCAGCCCATTCATCTAAAGAAGAGATGTGCTGCAGCAATGCTTTGATTTCCATCAGAAAGCTGCTGGCTTCTTCAGTCTGCTATTCTCTGTGCATGTAAAACGAATAAAGTGGAAAACACGTTATGATTGATTCGTTTCTCACGTGCATTTTCTGCTGGAAAGTAATTTAGCTGTGATTAGCTGGGAAGGAAGATTCTTTAAGAATTACATTTTTTCATTTGATGCACCCTCGACTTGGCAAACTGTTTCTAAAGCTGCACCAATCTTACATTTTATATAAACAATAAGTCAGATGACTCCACTGTGACATGAAATTGGTCACTTGTCGTAAAAAATCGGCAGCGAATTATCAGTCAAATCTGCAACACCACTGGATATTTTTAGGGAGCCATCTCCAGTCGTGTTTGTGGCTACAATGCCGGTTGTTTTTAACAAGACCTCGGCGTATCTCCAGCTGTGCTTGTGTCCAAACATGATATTTTCCATATCATAAGACATATTGTGCCCAAACCCCATCATAAGCAGTTTCGTCACAAGGGAACATTTTAAATTGAGTTTTAACTCATCTGTAGTTTTGCAGAAATGTTCTTTGCCAGCATTGATTCGGGGCGACTTGGTTGTGGCACCAGAAGACACACAGACAATGTCAGCCATTACCTGGACTCGATACTGAAAATATACCCAGTTATTGACCCAAATAGTTAGTATTTGACTTACATGATTCAGGTCACCAGAAACACGACCCAAAATGAATTGAAATGTTACTCTACGTCTGCTCGATGTGCAAATTGTTTTGCAACATGACCCCGCCATAAACAAGCTGTTTCTCAATACTCTGTGAGAGTTCACGGAGGAGCATGGGAGGATCTCTAAACAATCAGATATACAGAAGTTCCTGTACAAATCAGCATAATTTAAAAAGTTTTGTTCCTGATAGAGTGAACCAAATGTAAAATAAGTATTTTTTCTCCTCCAGTGCACAGAGAAAAACGGCTGGGTTATAAATTCAAATATGGAAAGGAGATATCTCTCAACCTCTTACAGCAATTTATACAGATAATTTGCGAGTCTACAGGGTGTGAGAGGGGGCACGCTGAGATAATATATCTGATGTAATGTAATGACATTATGTGGGTGCTCTACCAGGACGGGGAAAGGCAAAGCAGGACAACTTCTCTGCTCTGTGGAGACTGCAGCTACTGTGAAGTGTCTGTTCTGAACCTGAAAAGTTGAAGCAGCTGAAGCAGAACCTGGTCTGACAGAATTTTCCTTCAGCGCAGCGTAGCAGCAAAACAGGGCACCTCGCCAAGGCCCAGCTCACAACCAGCACACGGAATTCATCTCTTTTCCCTAAGGTTATCCAAGTCAGAGAAGGGATTTGAGTTTTTCAGGTATCCAGCCCCAAGTATGAAATCTGAATTCATCCAACTTTGGATAGAAAAGTTCAGTGTCCACATCCTTCAGTCCTCCACAGACGACGGCTTTGACAGCTTCCTTGAATTAAAAGTCTTTTATGGCTTTTCCCGCTGTGGTGTCCGGGCATGTTAAGGTTCCAGCTCTTTCCAGGGGCTCCACGAAAAAGCATCAATGTTTCGGACAAGAAAAACTACAGTCGTAAAACATTAGCAGGCCATATTTGTAGTAGAACATGAAGAACTACGAGTAGAAAACTATTAGGTGTTGATATCGAAAGTCAATCTTAGGAAATTACAGTTGAAAAACCACTGTTCTCAGGCTCAATTGTGATCCAACACAAGTGTTTTGTAGTCCGACGTAATGAACTACAACAGTCAGCCATGTTTATCTGCTGTCCTGAGAAACCTCTCCCCAAGTACTGGCTTCAGTTTCGTCCGAGTCAGAGAGTGCTGCTGTACACAGATCACTGAAGATATCTGGTGAAAAAAAAACGAGACAGATGCAAGTCAGAGTCACATTTGAAAACAATTTGGTAACTTGTGATGTAATAAACAGAACAAGCGTGGGGACATGTGGACAAACTGTGGCATTCAAACACAGCGCTTAAGAAGAGGGATGCACAGCCCGGACTGCAGTGCCAATAAAACATCACACAACGCAGCTTTAATAGGAGTGTAAAACAGGGGGACATAATAGTCAGGCGTTCAATATCTGCAACGATATCAGCCAGTGGAGTGCGTAAAGAATTATAGGGAAGGCAGACATGAGCAATCAATGCAGACAGGTGAAGAGGGCTTTTTGTAAATGGGCTCCACTTAACCAAAATACTGAAGGTCAGCTGCTAGAGCGTGGAGGTCTGTCCTCCTCAAATATGAAAAAAAAAAAAAAAAACAACAACTCAGATTCAAAGGGGAACGAGATAAAAGGAGGAATAAAAGAGGGCAAGTGAGGAGAAGGGAGGGATAGTTGTTGTTGAAGAGGGGGCGGACAGAGCTCCATAACAAAACAAGCAAGGCCGCGACAAGCACTTCAAGGGCCAGCCTTCAAGTCGGCATGAGAGGGAGGAGATGGTGGAGAGATGGATGGAGGACGGAGGGGACACTGAAGCGAGAGAAGAGAGAAAGAAGAAGAAGAGCAAATAGCCCAGAAGTGGCTGTCCTGGGAGAAGAAGTACTTTGTGGCACCAAGCTGTGACTTTATCCACACAGTGCTGTTACGTACAATCAGTGCTCATGTTCATGTTCCGTGTGAGGGGCGGATTTGTGTATGTGGAGCTCTCAGTTTACGAAAGAGTAACTGGTTCGTACTAGTATTTTATCACCACCGTCATTTCCTGTTTTTTAAAGTTTCTTTTTAACGAGAAGGCTACCGTCGCTCAACACGATCATTTAATGAGTCACTCAGCTTTAAATCCTATCATGTTTCAACATATTACAACAACTACGTCACATCGGATTTTCTTCATCGTATCTTCTGGAGGATTAAACACTCAGTCAGATCCGGTTCTGCTCTGATCCAGAACAGATATTACTCTTTAACTCTTGGATTTATCTCCACTCCTGTTTATCAGCCTGACCGCAGCAGCAAACCGCAGAGATGACCTCCATTATGTTGACTGCTGACTGGTGCTGGAGGGAAAATGTACTTTAACTCATGAACATAACGTTACTGAGAGGAGCTGGGAAAAAGAAGAGAGAGAACCGGAGTCTCTGCTGAGTGCTGAGTTCAGTTAGAGGTTGACCTGAATTTAAGCACAGCAGTTTTCCCAGTGTAATTTAAATACTACGATACCCACGAGCCGAAACCACCTTTGCCGTGGAGAAGGAGCCAGTGAGGCAGAAATCAGAGCTTTATTGTTGCAGTTGGAAAACAAACACTGCTATAGTTTCCAAATCAATTTAAAAACAGACACAGAATCCAGATCGAGTCACGCTGATAAATGTTTTACAGTCTTTCCTGAAAACAAAATGTTTGGCAAAAGTTCGGTGATTGGATGTTTCTCACAACTCCCTGGAAGTCATAATGCTTCTGTACTTATGTTTAATATATTGCACCAGTTTTGTGCTGATGATTAAAGCAGGAGATTGTTCATTTATTTTAACCACAAGTTGTTGTTTCTTTCACTTGTAGAGCTCTGGTCCTCCCAGTCCTCCCAATTTGTTATTCCACAGGGCTCCTCGATATAACAAAAATACATTTTTGAGCACACATTTTTTCAGGATTGAGGAAACAAGACAAATAAACAATAAATCGTGGCCTCAAAATCTATTTTTTTTCTTCCTACGCTCACTCCTAGCATGTAAAATAGAGAGAGAGGATGAAAGAGGAGAATGTGAAGAGTGTAGTCGAGGCAATGTGCTGCAGTCAGTGACATCATGCTCTGATTATTCAACGCAGCAAGCCAAAGCTCCTCCATCCAGCCCGAACCCGATCCAACACTGCCTCCCTCTCCCCAGAGCAGCGGCACACCCGAGCCCACCCAGTCCTCCTGGACCAGCTGCCATGTGAGAGAGTGAGGAGGGGGTGTAAAGGAGGCGATGGAGGAGAAGGTGGCTGAGTGAGTGAGTGAGTGAGTGAGCGTGTTACAGCAAAGCTGCTGGTGGTTAGTAAGAAACAGCAGTGATGTTACTTAATGAGAGACCTCCTTCAGATGCTGTTTGCAGTATACTGGACGGGACCAGCACCGTCTCTTCTGTTAAAAGGTTCTTGACTAGCCTAGAACATGAAACACAATGCAGGGGAGGGTCTTCACTCGCTCACAGCAGGAAAGTAAAACAGCATACTTCATTTTACAGATCCCATAGTGCCCTTGTTTCCTAGAAAGGAATTGCTGAGTAAGAAACTTTTACAGAATATAGAAGAAAAACATCACACTGGGTAACAAAACAAGAAGTTAAAGAATCAAGAAATGTGGACAAATTAGTCAATTAGTCGAACCCAAAGACCACGTAGGTCGTCTGTGCAGCAGCTTAGTATGACCTTTATTTACGCTTCTTATTAGGTGATGACCTCTGGTGGCTGTAGTGAATATTACAGCAGCAAAGGAGGAAGTTTTGAAGTTGTGTGAGGAGCAACAAAGTGTGCAGGAAGGTGAACGGTTGGGTCAAAACAAGCACAGAACTTTGACCCAGGACACGGCTGTTCATGTGCCGTTTGCATATTTTGGAGTCAGTCTCAGTATAAGCACACAGTAGATCATAAACATATTTTCTTTGCACTGCTTTCAGTTGAGTATGTGTCAACGAAGATGAGCAACGTATCACATTCTGTTTTGAGTTTGTACACAGCCTCCAAACTTTTTTGGGATCGGATGTTGTAAACATCATTATAAGTGCCCCTACGGACATGAAGTCATAGGACAGCTATAAAAGAGTTAATAAAACTGAGGAAGTGCACCTGCCTCAGGGCTGTGAGGTCAAAGGAAGGTCAGGACTTTATGGAACAGATTATATTTAATGTTCTGGCAAAGTCTCAATGAAAACACTACAGGTATGCAACAGAACAGAGAAGTTCTGATGTCACTGCTCTCTAGAAACCGCCTGTGCAAACAGAATAACAGAAAGGAAGGAGACTGGCGAACGTCACGGCCTGAAACAGAGAGTACATTTCTTTACGGGTCGTGTGACGGAGTAAACGCTGGTGCAGTGGAAGTCTCACGTTTCCTGAAACAAGAAAAGAGAAATGCATGTGTGACTGTTTTAGACGGCTTTAATTGAGGCTTAATGTGAGTGATTTGTCAGTTAGATGCTGAGCAACGTCTTGCTGAGGAGCATAATTGGTTTTGCAGAGCTTTGTTCCAGACCACACATTCAGAGAGAGAGAGAGAGAGAGAGAGAGAGAGAGAGAGAGAGAGAGAGGATGTTTCACAGAGCTGGAAACGGGCCAACTCACTGAAAGTCTCAGAGACGGTTATTGATGAAGCATTTGAACAGATGTCCTCACCTTTGAAAATATTTTGGGGTGGATCATTTGTCTGAGAGGAAATAACGGGATAATAACCCAACAAACCTGAGCTGGCTTTTGAGACTTAAACCCAGTTTGACAGAGAGAAATTGTTTATGGTTTAAAGTCCGTTGCGCCTGTAACCACACACCTGACAGTGATGTCACAGTGTCCTTGACTGAACCTGTACATCATCGCAGCAAGCTTAGACCAGCTCAACCACTGAAGGTCAACACAAAGATTTTCAGACATTTTTAAGCTACTTGAAGTTTAAAATATCTGACATATGAAGAATGATGAAATCTGAATATAAAGTATTCTTGACATTCACAAAGATGCACATATTAAACAACTGACAAGTTCAAATTACCTACAGGTGCGATTTTTTAAAAAGGAGCTACAAGAAACTTTCCTTTTGTGTTGATTCTGGCGCCCCCTGTGGACAAAAGGCATATTACCCTCACTGCCTCCTACAGTAAAGATCTTGATCTGAGTAGCATTATTTTTTCAGAAGCCATCGCCCAGTCACAGTGTCAACACCTCGAGCACCAAAACATCCACTAACTTTCATTACATGCATAAATACTCAGTGTTTAATCATCTTTACATCATCATGCACCGTCACTGTCAATCTGAACCCTGCACGCTGTACATACTGTATATAAACATGTATACAGTATAATGTTTATACTCCATCCATCATATTTATCCAGTGTTCATTCTTTATTTCTGTTTACAACAAACACAGCAGGTGACAGACTGCTGAGTGGACACTTGGGACATAAACCGGAGATAAGCTCCTTGTATTTGTACACGTACTTGGCCAGTAAAGCCAATTCTGATTCGGGTACGGTTTAATCTACTTAGTTTATATAACTTAAAATAAATATGTCAATTAAAACTCCTGTAAAGTTGTTGGAGAGGGTGAGCGTTACTTTCCGATTTCTATGTAAAGGTCACACTACCATCTGCATGAGCGCTGGCACCGATCAGGCACCGTGACCTGACGGATCTTCTAACGAGAACATAATTCTCAGACGGCTGTGATTTCATCTCTTTACTTTGTCAGCAGCAACAGCAACTGGCTCAGACTGGAATGAGCTCCGTCCAACTCTGTGATCAGTCATGATTCCCAAATCATAACCAGAATCTGCCTCTTTCTCCAGCTGAGCCACTGGCACGCCTCGACTCCTCTACAGTCGACTTTGAGGACGAAAAGGAAGTTGCCGCGACTCTGGCGTTAAATATCAGAGTGAAGCAGCTCCCTTTTATTCTGCTCATACTGTGACTTAGTGTTGACAGGATGTGGTCGGATGTGTTCTCAGCCCTTATACAAATATACCACAGATTGCCAACAGCAAGCCCACAGGGAGCTGGGACAGGGACGCAGTGTGTGTGTGTGTGTGTGTGTGTGTGTGTGTGTGTGTGTGTGTGTGTGTGTGTGTGTGTGTGTGTGTGTGTGTGTTGTGAGTGTGAAATGAAAGCCTAAATCTGGAGACGCACTCTTGGGAGGGCTACATTAGCAGGCATATTACTGCTTGTGTTGGGATAAGTGACTATCAGCAGTAGCACAAACACACACAGAAGTCCAGATGCATGCACCAAAATTCACGCATTATGCACAAAAACACACCCGTGAAACACACACGGCTCATCAGTCGCACTCTGCAAAGTTCCACAGCCGCACATTAACTTTGATCCACCGAAAAAAAGAATAAAGGCAGAACTTATGAATTCTTCATTTTCCTCAAGTGAGGAGAGACAAGCGTGAGTGAGTGAGACCTTTTAGCAGCAAAAACCCATAGATGTAGACGACAGCAGACGGTTTTAAGGGCTGAAATATGCATGAGCTGATGAAAAATGAGCATATTCAAAGCAAGTCGAGCTTTTATCTAACGGAGTATTAGTCACTTCCAAATGCAGAGAGCTTGCATGAGACCAAAACACTCTTCCAGCGGTTGATTCCAGGGGCTGCCGCTCCATAACGGCAGTGGCCTCTGTTCCAAGCAGGATGGATGGCAGCGGCGCGGTGAATGAAACCGAGATTTATTATTCATCTAAAGCTATTGTGTTTTCAGCCGCCTCCTTTTGATTTGGCAAAAGACCATTAGTCACACATTTTGTTGTTGTATCTCCCACTGG
Organism: Diplodus puntazzo; assembly: GCA_963678695.2. Lineage (NCBI taxonomy): Eukaryota > Metazoa > Chordata > Actinopteri > Spariformes > Sparidae > Diplodus > Diplodus puntazzo. Next base: position 2,679,403 of record OZ023163.1, on the reverse strand, counting down.
TTCATCAGGGTAATGTTATAGTGAATGAAATTTTAATTCCAAACGAGCCACACTGAGCCTTTAATCCTCGTACAGGGAGAGCAGGGCAGCAGAGGAGCAGCTGTTGAACTAGTCTCATTTCCTTTCTCAGGCTCGGCTCATTCATTCGTTCATTAATCAAAGCCAAGACAGACTTTTAACCAGGGAAGTCATGGTATGGGTAATGATCACGGATAGCGGCGGGGGGGAAGTGGAAAAAAGGCTTTCCTTATGCAGAGTGACATCATGCCATCAACACTGATACAGCCTAACATAACGGCCCTGCATCAAACGCGGCCTTTCTCCGGCTTAATGTTCGATTTTTCTTGATACTCTGTCAGAGAGGATGGATCCAACTCAATATCTGCGGCTCAAGTTTATGGTGCTGTTGTATTGCACTGCATTATGTCGTGAGGTCCAGCCATCCATTTTCCAGATCCATTTATGCTCCTCAGGGTCGTGGGAGGCTGGAGCCTGCATGCATTAGTCTGAAGGCAGGGTACGCCGTGACGTGTGCAGCATACAACCCTGATTTAAAAAAACAAAGCTGGGACGCTGCGAAAGAGAGCAAATCAAAATCAGAATGCAGTCGTTTGTGTTCACCAACAACAGATTCAAAAAGTGTCTGTCTGATACAAAACTTCAGTTTCAGCACGATACAAAAATGATACTACTTTTCCAACCCGACTTGAAATTCTTCTGCAAAATCATTGTCATCCAGTCAAAAGAATAATTCACGTCTTTTAGTGAACGCGCCGTGTCGGTCACCGAATTTCCAATGAATTTCCAATGTCAAAGTATCTGTTCTGAGGCTGGTCTGACCAACAGATACTTTGACATTGTAAATTCATCTTGAATTAGCCACACGACTCTGAATCCAATCACATCGTGTCATTTTTCAGACAGACAATCAAAGGATTATGAAAACATATTGCTGCGGCTAAAAGCCTCAATGTCACAATTTATGTTGCTGTTTGCTACTGAATTTCAATTACAGCTCCATAGAAAATGTGTTGGCACCAAGACCGCTGCAATATACAGCATCATTTCAGTCCAAAATGGTGCATGAATAAAATAACACAATGATGCAATTTTTCAATGAGCTGATAGCTGGATGATTAGTGCAGAATGAAGGGGAGCACACGCTGCATGAGGGTCATTTGAGCAGGTTTCCTGTGAAACACCGTTATGACCCATGGCGCTGTTCTATAACAGCAAATGACCAGAACACAGCTGCAGGTGGTTGATAGGGCTGCTGATGAATACCAATGAGGCAGTGATTGCTTCACCAGGTGATGACTTTTAAAACTTGCGGCCTGTACTTTCTTTTTGACTAACAGCTCACTCACCAACTGCCCCCAACAACAATTAAAATCCCAGCCCACCTCCTGCCTTCATTAGTTCCTCTGCAAAGGAATATTTAGCTCATTCTTGTGTCTCAAAACATCAATAATGATCCGTGATTAGTAGAATGCCAGCTGTTTCAGACCAATCACAGGGAAACTTATTATTTTCGTCGACTAATCTGTCAATTGATTACATGTTTGGTGTATAAAATATCACAATATGTTCATCAGTGTTTCCACAAGCGAATGATGTCGTTAACAAATGTTTTCCTTTCCAGTCGACCGTTACAGAACAAGAAGAAACAGGATATTATTCACATTAAAGAAACCTTTTCTTCTTAATAAACTCAAACTGAGTGAATTCCATCGCACCGCATCTTCACAACACATGACAGCTCTCGTACAGTCGTCACACGCTGTATCCTCAGTATCAATGGAGGGAATCCGGTGATGGAGCGTAAAGAGTGACAAAGACTGCATAAGAAGGTGGACGAGGGAGGACAGGTGGGCCGAACAAACACGACTTTCTCATGTGAGACTGTTCATGTCCAGACGTTCTCCTGAAACAAACCAGGTAGTCTGCTTACCCCGGCCGGGTGTTCTGGTAGTTCTGCTGCGTAACCTGACCGAACTACGATGTAGGTCCGCCTGTTTCTGATGATATATGTCGTTCTGGAACTCACTGGCATGTAAAACTATTTCATCATCCAGGTATGAGGATGTGTTTTCCTCTTCAGGTGACATCATTCCCGATATCACACAGCTCTGCAGCTGGAGTACTGACGTGTTATACCTGAACACTTTACCTGCTGCTCACAGCCGACCTCCGCCTCCACGCTTTCATTCCATAACACTTTCATACCGTGATGATGTCAAATGAAGAGACACCATCCGCAGCCGATCGTAAGAATCAACCACGTAGTTATAACTACCAGAGTTTCCGACAATGAAATGCCGAGTATCCAGAGACTAAAGAGCAAATCTAAAAGTGAGCAGGAAATATCATGAAGAGACTCTGTAACAGACAGACTGTGATCCTTTTGTCGAGTGGAGAATGTGCTTCAACAATAGAAGTCTTCTGCAGAGAATGCTGAGCCAAAAATATAAACCAAACACACACACACACACACACACACACACACACACCACACACACACACACACACACACACACAACCACACACACACACACACACACACACACACACACACACACACACTCCACTGATGAGAGTGGAAACAGAGCACTTGCACGGCAATTATAGTTTATTGAGGGCACACAGAGTGAATGAGACGCTCAACACCAGCGCCCAAAATAAACTTTAATGCAGAGTCAGTTTATTTTTTGCCTTATCTGTGAGATGTTTGCTCAAAGTGGTAAGTTTATGTTCTCGCACCTTTGTTTGGGAACAAGACCCGTCTGAGCTGGCAGATGGAAACACGCTCAGCCAAATAAAGTGGTAATTCAGGGGGAGCTGCAACCAAACTAGGGAGACAATGAGTGGGCAGGAACATGCCGACCGACTTCCAACAGCTCTGCCGCAGAAGCCAGCTGGAACTCACCAGTGTCCGTTCTCCGCTTCCTCCACAAACTGGACCAGGTCTCCCGTCTCCAGAGAGAGGTCTCGCGCTTCAGTAGACTCGTACGTCAGCTGCACCCGGAAGCGACCGCCATCGGCCTGCAGACAGGAATGACGAGTCAAACTCTGCATTTCAACACAGTTGTTGAATCACATATTCACTAAACTGCAGATGTTACAGATAGATGTTTAATGTTTTTATTGTTATTTATTTATATGCCTCAGAAAGCTACGTGGTATTCTTGACATGTCATGTTACATTCACATTACGTGGTTTTGACCTGACTTGCACATCAGGAGATGGTGGCGTTTAGTGACAAAGCTGCCAAGCCAGTGACCGCAGTTCATGACTGTGTTTCAATATTTGCGAGTGTGAAACCGCTGGGTAGTTTAAGGAGACGTCGGGAACACTGCCAGCTGTGTTTGTGGTGATCAAAACAGCTAATTTTAATCAAATCATCATCTCTAACCCTAAATAATATCAATCAAATTAAACTCACTCTGCCATACATCATTTTTTTTGGAGAAAGACACACCAAACTTTAACACCACTCTATGATTGAGCTGTCTCTTTGCACTTAACCCGGACCGACAGAGTGGTAACAATTATATTCATTATCGCATCATCTGCCGTTTATTTTTCACCATCAATCGATTAACTGTTTGCTCGTGAACATTTCCCAGAAACATTTTGCTTCTTTTGCCAAAACCCAAAGACTCTTCATATAAAAGACAAATGAAAGCAGCAAATCGTCACATTTAAGAAGCTGGAACCAGAAAACAACACTTCTGTTTGAAAAACGAAACAATCAATCGATGATCAAACTAGTCGTCAGTTTTTTGCGAGCTGCTTCTCTGCTGGAGCTGGTTGAGTCACGTACATTTTAAGTTGCTGGAATCTCACTCTTAAACTTCATGTACAGTTATCATTAATATTTTTAGCCTAACGAGGTAATAGCTCACCGGGACCTGCAGCTTCAGATACGTATCTAATCCAGGTTTTTATTTTTTCTGCTGCTCAATCTATATATTTATTTTTCTAGCTTCAGGTTTTGAGCATTAATGAGATTTCCAATCAAAAGTTTTAACTTCAGTCTTTCGGTTATGTTAAATCTTTAAGATAACGCAGTCGTGACTTCAACATGCTGAGAGTGAAATCTGAGCAGCTTCATTAAAAGCTTCAGTAATTAGGTTTTTTTTTATTGGGGGGGCTGAACATCACACACATTTAGAGTGTGTCTACTTGATTAATGTATGTCCAATATTCACTCTCACTTTAGTTTTGTCATCATTTTACGGCTTTTAAGGGTTTAGAGGAGCCATATTCGCCTCTCCCTTGTCAATTTAAACACATGGTTTGGGTTGTACTGTTGTTTTCTTCAGTGCTGATGAGTGTGAGGTTCTGATTACATTCAGACACCACATGTTTTTCCTTGTTGTCTTCCAGTTTTATCCACAGGCCGGATTCATATGTTTTCTTTGATAATAACCACAAATAATTTAATTTTCCACGTGATCAGCCGATGAGAAAATGTGAATTCTTTGAAAACATCTGTTTGTGTGTGTGTGTGTGTGTGTGTGTGTGTGTGTGTGTGTGTGTGTGTGTGCGCCTCCACTGTACATCACACAGATTAGAATGGATCTGGAGAGGCTTCCATGCCCAGCAGACCTGTGCGGCTATAATCACATCCTTTCTTCTCTCCTCCCTTTGCTTCTTAAATGTCAAGTCGTCAGTGCTCGCTGCTAATGAGACACATGTCCATGGGAAATAATTAAGCTTCTCTTTCGGGGGGGGATCAGGAGGGGATTTAGTAGAAAAAGAGGGAAAAGTGAAGGATGAGCAGAAGGGAAATGAGGGATGAGTGGAGAGCTGTCGAGGGACGGTGAGTGATCGTGGAATGTGATGATTTATGGCGAAAGCTGGCGTGACCCAGCAGGACTGTAACAGGAGCGCTCCAGCTACATTTCTCACTTATGCCGATGATTGACAACGTACTGTCGTGTTTTAATTCAGAATACAATTATTCACAACTTTGGCTTTTTATTTAAATCTCTCTTCGACGCTGGGTCCGGCGATGCTTCGGGTTTATATCTGGCTGTAACTTTCCTCCACTTACTGGCCAAAGTGAGCAGCAGTCTGAGCGATACCTACATTTTTATTGTTGCCTTCCTCCTCTGAAGAGTTGGAGGATTCCTCTGCGCTGGAGGGGATCGTCTCAAAGTCGTCCGTGTCCATGGAAGGGAGACGCCGCTGGACCCAGCCTGAGTGCAAACAAGACACGTTATTAACCACCAAAATGTAGACAGAAACAGGAAGGGATGTCCTTATTCCACTCGGCAGGTGAGAGGAAACCATTGTTAATACCTTCTTATAAATCTAGTTATACTGCGATGGCCTCAGGAGACACACCTACAGCTGCAGGCAAATAGCAAGATGTCACGTTGGGCTACACGATGGACTGATTTGGGTTCTGACGGGTGGCAAAAGTTTGAGAACCGCTGCATTAATTAGCCATGTTAAGCTGTGGGGTGGATGCTTTTGCTTCTCTGATTGAGTTGCAGCGTAAACAGTCTTCTACAGTTCAGTGAACCAAACTAGACAGCAACATTTCCAGCGTCTGAGCAGAGCCGACATCGACAGCAGAGACTGCAGTTTGCATCCCGTCTCCGGCTGATAGTCGATTCCCTCTCTTAACTTCGATGTCTACAATCGGACTGACTTATAAAGTGAGCTTTAGTTGTCTCAACTAAGGGTTAGGGGTCATACATCATATGGATCACTTTGCAAGGCGCTGACAAATCACCTGTTCAGTTCACCTTTCAGAGAACTGAGTGTTCGGGGGACTATTTCCTTGAACGACAGTGATAAATACACGTTTCCTGTATCACTGAGCATCGGGAAACATGCATGTACACATGGACAAGAGGCTCGTTAGAGAGCAGGATGTAGAACTAACGGTTTGCTCCTCGGCTAAGCTGTAAAGCTGTTAGCTTAGTAAGCTAGTTGTAGTAATTAGCTAGCCTCTTTTCCATTTGTGGAGGTATACATCCTTCTGAGTAGGGACACAATAGTAGAAAATAGTTCCAATATGAAATTGCTCGCAACAAGGTCTGTGGATCATCAAGAGGAAAAATGCAGATTTTTGATTTCCCTCAGTTTGGGAGATACTTCTGACCACAGTTCAACATTTTCAAGTGTCACACATTGTGGCTTCACACCAATCAGAGTGTAGAAATCAAACGCTGCAATAAGAAGAGTTACACATGTGAATGATGTCAAATTAAGGACCTCCACCAGCCAACCATCAACATGTAAAACTGAAACCAACTCCACCACAACACCAGCACACAAATGAGTGTATTAGAGATGAGTCCTGCTCTGCAGTTACCTGGTTGGGAGGTGGATCTAGGGACAGCGCCAGCAGCAGAAGCAGTGCTGCCAGTCATGCTCTGACGTTTCCTGACTGCAGCCATAGCACCACGCAAAGTATCTGGAGAAAATGCCAAATGCTTTATACCTTCTTTCTCAATATGATCGCCATTCAACATCTTCAACCACAAGCGAAGTTTCAAACGTGAAAGCTCCGACAAATAAAAAGAAGTTCAGTCTACAGAGCCAAGAGAGCAGCGAGCCTCTCCTCATGCAGAAATCAAAAAGTACAGACGCTTCAAAACACCCAAACTACAACAGAACTGAGATCTGATACTAGTTCAATTTGCTCATGCATCACTTCACGAATCACAATTCAACACAGCAGGCAAGACACAGAGATATGGAAGGTGAACAAGCACACAAACGCGTGCGTATACAGTACACATACGCCACACATCATCCACACATAAATAAAATAAAATAAGTTGTGACTGATTAACCAAACAACAGGCTGAAACACGCAGCATGCTCAAAACCTGCACGTGACAGAAACATCTGGGCATGTTCGTGTACCTTCATAACCAAACGGAGTGGGATCACTCTTTATCTCATGTCTCTTGCTCTTTATGCTAGCAGAGAGAGGACCTGGCCGGGAGGGAAACAACATGCAACCAGAGGATTAATTACATACTGATATCTTAAACAACATATTTAAGATATGACATGTGTGACATCGAGTAAAAAGCTCAGGTCATGATTATTCACAGTGTACGAGCAGAACCTGGTGGTTCTGCTGGAGAACAGTTCTTCATGCGGTCTCAGATTCCAGAACTTTGGTTGCAGTTTACTGACTGTTCATTTCTTATTTTTTCTAATCAACGGCCACCCCGAGTGTTTGAAGACTGAGGGCTCACCACAAACTCTCACTAGTCTAAGCAGCCCCACTCTCATCAGCTGCATTATTTATCAGATAGAATATAGAATTCCCACTGCTGCATGTGGTCTGAGACTGGATGGTAATCATTTCTCACATGCTGTAAATATAAAAGTGTTGGATACTCAGACTCTGAGCACATTTCTGATCTAGTGAAATGTTACTGTTGTGTATGTTGTAGCTTGTTTTTTTTTTTTAATATGAGAGCATTAAATTCAAACTTGGACAGTGCAGGACGTGTTGTGCATAAATAACTTTTCCTACATGTTATGACTTAAACAGATAAGTGAGTCGAGGGCTTATTAAAATTTGGTGTAAACATACGAGTGTGTTTGCAGAGTGTGTTTCATGTCTGAAGGGGCTTAGAGGGTCCTCGACCTTGGGTCTGTAACTTTTTTATATATTTTGGAGAAGTGATGAGGCTTTCAAGTTCTTGTTGTGAAAGTAATGTGTCAAAATAAAAAATATAGTGTCAAAATGAATAAATAAATAAAGTGTCAAAATATATTCAAAGGGTAAAGAAAATTAATATATATTTATATATATTATAATTATATAATTATATAATTTATTTTTGGCAATAGTGTTTTTGTTTGTTTGGCTTTTTATTTTGTATGTCACCTGTGAAAGGTGTTTGTTTGATTTTTGTATCCTTGTGTTCTGTATTTACTGTTTTAATGTAATAAAAAAATTTAAAAAATAAAGCATCAAAATCAATAAATATAGTATCAAAATAAATAAATATAGTGTCAAAGTTAATAAATATAGCATAAAAATAAATAAATATGTCACAATAAACAAATGTAGTGTCAAATAAATCAACGTAATGTCAAAATAAATAAATATGATGTCAAAAAATAAATATACTGTCAAAATAAATAAGCAGCACTTTAGTGTGTGTGGTTTTGGATAATCGATATTGATAATCAATAATTCTATAAAATCTAAATAACCTGACTGTTTGTTGTCTCATCAAACTTTCCTTATTTTTGACTTATTGTTGCAGGAGAAGCGCAGGTGTTACTAATAAACACTAACGAGGGCTCTTTTCTCTTCGTGTCTCAGTCGGCCATGACGGCCTGACGGTGAGTCAGCGTGAACACAAGGAGCGATCGTTAACCTGATTATTTACACCTGTGTGTTTTCTACTGTGACATGTCAACACGTCTTCAGAGGAAAAGGCTGATTATAAGGTAACTGTTAGAAAAATCTAATCACAAGGAAGAAGTCAATTCTACCTTCACCTGCAGTAAATCCGAGTGACACTAACATGTATAAAATTAGCAGCAGTGCAGCTGGATGTTTCTTTTGTTGCAGTGACATCTGATATATGTTCCTGCTTTCAGGGCACAAGTTGGATAAGAAGTAAAATCTGAGGCTGAGAAGCTGCGGCCACATTTCCAACGCTACTGAGCACTTAATTGGTCGTACGGTAAAAAAAGGAATATAAAAGAAGACAAGATCCGACAGTGGAAGTAGTTCAAGGGAAAACTTCAATTGGAGTTTTTTAATTCCTCTCCTGCCTGCTCGAAAATGAACTTCTCATCTGTGTTCCTGCAGTAAAATTGCACTCTTGCTGCCACTTTGAATGTCACCCTGCGCTCCAAATGTCAGCTTATCAAAATTCGTATTTCCTTTACCGTTGCTACTTTTAATAAAAAAAGAATATGTATGTCTGCTCATTTGCGGCTCTTTTCCCCTCTAACATTGTTTTTCATTCTCGGCAAAGGCTTGACTTTTTCTATGCATCTCATAAATTTCAAGAGAGCAGCAAATAGGGAGCCGGTAATAAGAAAATTGCTTTTTTTTTTTTTTTTGTAAGCCACACTCTTTACATGTACACACATACAGATTCAATCCTCGTGTGTTTTGGTCATGACTGACCTGAAAATGCAAAGTATTTGTTTAACAAAGAGAGCCGGGGGAAGTGCTGAAGGACAAATCTACCTTAACACTGTTTTCTCATCTTGTAATTGGAAGTATAGTGCTGACACATTTTGTTCTACCTCTAAATATACAGTTTGTAGTATATGTCATTCTTTGCATTCATTCTAGTGATATAAGCTGTATAAACCTTACTGTAGACATATGTAAATAGCATGTGTAGGCTATTTGTTGTCTTTTAAATCTAACTGAGGTCACAAGAGGTTTTTAAAATGAACAAACTTGATTTGACTTACACACAGTAATGTGTTAGCTGTGCTATTGAGGAAGAAGCCAACTGAAACTGACTGATATCTGCAGTTCAGTTTTAAAAGCTGTTAAATGTGCAGTTGTGATGCTAATTAGCTAAGCGAGCTACGGTGCCGGTAGCTAATAGGGAGCCGTGTGAAAGAAAGCTAACGCGGGTTGTGGTTGAAATTCAAAGCTCGTCTTGTTTGTGTTGCAGGTTTGCTGTTTATGCTGTGAGCAAATGTTGATGTTAACGGCAAAGGTAATTCGAAGCTAGCTCCAAAAACACAAGTGCTAATGGATAACAGCTGCTCATTGCTAGCTCTCCTTGGCTATAGCAAGCTACCGTTAGCTATTAAGTTACCTGTGGAGCCAGTGGCCCTCGAGACGTAACGTATAACCTGATGTTTCTTCCAAAGCTGTTGATTATGTTAGCTCGTTCAAAAAAAAACAATTTTAAACTAAGTTTCCGGCCATATCGTACATATTGTATGTTTAATGTTGCAAACTGGATTTGAATGTACCAGCTTGTTCCTACTGCAAATATAATAATTCCAACAAAGCTGGAAAAAAAAACATGACGTTAAGTGACAGCAGAGGAACTTTCTTTTGCCTTGAAATTATCTTAATTTTCACACTTTTTATTCAACGCTTGACGACTGAAAGAGCCTCTCGCACAATGCAATGTTATAATTAGGCTTCTCCTGTGAACACTCGTTCATTAGTCTGCGTGTGTCGGAGTGGTGAATGTGGACAGAATAGAGAGAGACAGATTGTAAAAGCAAAGAAAATACAGGTAGAGCAGAAGGTGGAGGCAGGAAGACGTTGGACAGCTAATCATGTACCTTTTGTGCGTCGGGCGGCGAAGGAGGAGGAGGAGGATGAGGCGAGAGAGGAGGTTAGAGAGAAGCGGCGAGGGACCTGTGTCTCCTTAGCAGCTGGTTCTAAAAGCCAGAGCGGGGTCAGAGAGGGAGGAAGAGACACGGAGAGAGAGAAGGAGAGCGAAGGGAGAAGAAAGGTGGAAGCCGAGGAGGACGGACAGAGAGACGAGGCGTTAAACCAAAGAACAAACCAGAGAACAGAGGAAAAAGAAAGGACGATGTTATCAGTTTTAGATTCTTTGCATCCATCGTCACATTAAAACACAAAGCTTCAAAGATATTTTTACAATGATATATATATAAATATTAATAATTCACCTACTGGGCAGTTATCAAACATATCAAACTGCTTTAAAAGAGCAAAGCAACGCTTTTAGCAAAAGGAAAGAGGAAGCAGGAAGTGTGTGAAACAATGTGAAAGGAAACAAAGGTCACATGATGACAAACAGCTGCACGTGGAACCATGACATGAAATCACAAGGCCAGAAGAAAAACAGCAAGTGTGTCGAGATTTTCTGTTTCTGGTCAAACAGATTTTGAAAGTTGAGAATGAACGCCGACGCTCAAAAACCGCAACTTTAAAAGGAAATGTAGTTCTGTGAGGTTTTAGTCGTATAAAATGAGCGAACAGTTTCGGAGTCGGGGTCCGGTCAAGGTGGTTGGATCGGTCGTAACAATAGTAATAATAATACTGTCAATCACAAACTTTATTAGATCAAAAGAAGTTGTTCAGACTCGACTTTCTGCGTGCGGTTCAGGGATGTAAAAGGACGAGTTGCATTTGATCAGGACAAAGTACGAGGCTTTGCATAAATATCTGTCAGCCATCTCTAATCGAATAAATACGACTTTCCAGCATCAGGCGTCTTATTTCACCTGACGCAAGATCGCTGCAACACACTCACGCAACAACTCTCATTGACATGAACACAATGACACTTGACCGGGGTCAACCATGTTGGAAAGCTGCGGGTTGTTTGTCGCTGCTGAGAAGAAAAGGCTGTGTCGCTTTATAAATCCAGCCGAGCCGCGGTGTGAATGTCGGAGGCGGAAAGAGCTGCTCTTGATTTCGGTCCTTTTCTATAGCGATCAAACACGTCTGGCTTGTTGAGTGGACGCGCACAGCGGTGAAGCACGGGAAGCTGCAGACAGCACTCCTGCTAACGATCGGTCCATTCAGCAGGAGGACACCTGCCATCGACTCAGCATCGAGTTCCAGCTCACACAGCAGACGCATTCAGTGCTCGAGTGTGTCCGTACAAGTAGGTCGTATGACTGCGAGAGTTTACAACAGCCTGCACTCGGTTAGTTTCATGGTTATTATACCATGATTTATACTAGTTTTACAACACAAACTCAGCTCTCATTCTTTAACATAACTAACCCCCTGAAGATTGATTCATGTCCACATCTGGACTGCTTCTATTTGACAATGTATTGTCCACTTTGAAGTTCGTGTTTAGTTTCTACAATCTTTCATTTTCACGTTCGTCCCTCACGAGGTTGTTGGATTACTTTCGGCTTCCTGGTCTGGAGAGCTGACTACATTTACCGACTCCCCCCCACCACCTCATTTATCAGCCTCATTTGGAGCATCTGTGTCTTGAAGACTGGCTGAGCTGCTGCGACATGGAAAGCAGAACCTGGAATCAAGGCCCGTCCTCCTCCAAAAATGTTAATACGCTTCCAAATGTCAAGGGGGCTCGAATATTAGAGGGTGACATTTAGCGCCACGCTCGCCCTCGCCGTGGTGTCGCCACTGCCGGGACTCTCTCTTTCAGTACATCTGTCTATCTCCTGCAGTCTCCCTGTCTTCAAATGCTGTCTCTTCAACAGCGCCCTGTCTCTCTCCCTCTCTCTCTCCCCTAAATCACAGTTTCCCTGTTGCAGTGCGGGCAGATGCAGACGATACTGACATGAACAGATAAGAGGGGAGTCGAGGGAGACGTGGCCTTTATTATGCTCAGACACCGCGGGCGCTGGGACACACGGAGCGAGATCTGCCCGACGACAACGAGACACACACTGACACTGAAATTTATATAACATGCGAGTGACAAAAAAAAAAAGAAAAGATAAAGGAGGACAGCAGCAGCGGAGTGACTGGAGACTGACTGGACAGATATGAGGGAGACGGGGCTGCTGTTCAGGATGATGAAGATGATGATGATTATCGTTATGATGAAGATGACAGCAACAACAGATGATGACGACGATGGTTTGGACAATAATGCGGTTGACGACGATGATGATCTTGCTGGACGTGTCGCTGTTACCTGCTGGGAGAGACCTCCTGTTTGAAAGGCCCTGCAAGGTGAAGCGTTTCCTAGCGTTAGCGGCCGAGTGGCCTGATTGGCCGGCTGAAGCATCAGCTGAGAGGGAAAGCGAGAGGGAGCAGGAGTTAGTTAGTTCAGCAGCGGGAAAAAAGAAGAGGAGCAGGCCTCGACTGTTTGAAAGTGCTGAATATAAAATGTTACACATGATGTCTGAGTAGAGATGTTGATGATTATCTCGTCATAAACGTACTGACGGTCAGAGACGGGCACGAATACATTGGAAAAGTACAAATATAGGCTTTTTCAAATATATCAAAATGAAATACAAAGTAAGAGAAAATGTATTTATATTTACATATGTAAGACTTTATATACAAACTGATATAATTACGTTGTGAGTAGCATCAATACAGGTTGGACTTTGTGTTTAGAATTGTGCGCTTGACCTTTGTATACTTTCTTTTACTGACAAAAACCGTCTGAGAACGGGATACAAGATCAATATAGTCAATCCTACAGTGTAAGACTGATGGACACGACTGAGTGTAGCAGGAGGAACAGTGAAAATGCAGATTGTTGGCAGAATTGTTAAGTCTTTGGATATTAGATCTTTTTTTTTTCCTTTATAAACACTCTGGTTCCAGCACAACCACACGAATCCAGAAAAGTCCAGGAAGATATAATGAGAACAACCTCACCCTCACTTTTCAACAACTGTAGCTGAAGTGCCCTTGAGCGAGGAAATCAACCCTGAATGACTCGAGTGGAGCTGCTCAATAATGCCCAGACGAGAGAGAAAGAAGCAGCGCAAAAAAAAGAAAAAAAACACAGAAGAATAGTTCTATGCAGAGAGCAGCCTGTCAGCAGAAAAAGTCAGCAGCACAAAAAGACACCACCTCAAATCACTCGTCCATTTAAACATTCTGCTCATCCATGAAAGAGTTATTCAATATGAAGTCGCTGTAGAATAATCTCGCAGCCTTCCAGTGCCTCTGATCTGTACATCAGAGCGACTCGGTGTACAGGGTCCATCTGTGTCTGTCAGTCCGGGCTGAAAGACACAGTGACCTCGCTGTGGTAACATTTGGTTCTGTATCTCAGGCAACTGGACTTGTTTCAGGTTCTTGAATATGTTTCACTTCTCATCCAACAGGCTTCGTGCACTTCTAACCAACTGGATGGGAGTCGCAGGCTTTAAACTCTGTGTGGGAGTGTCCTCACAGAGTCGTTAGGGTCATGTGTGGGTTGTCATGTTTATCATTCGTTCATGAAACTCTTGATATCAATTAGAGGGCAATGGTTAGCTAGCTAGCTAGCAAGTCTTGTTGTTAAACATACTATGGAATTGTATTTAATGCTTGTGAGCTTTATGCAATGCTATTAAGTTTAAATCTCGCTAGCATGACATTATCTTTCGGAGCAAAAGGGTTAAATGAGCTGAGCGAGCAGTTTGTCTCAAGTCATATCTAAGGTTCGTCCTATTTACTGGTATTGTGAACAACATTTCCATTTCATAAGAACCTTTGGATGTGTTCCAGGTATTAGTCAAACCCCGGGTGTTGCCAGAGTTACTGCTTGTGAAAAACTTTAGATTTTGATTGCAAACTGCATGAAAATATACATTAATGGTCTGATTGGGGTTTAGTGACCATAGTAGTAGTAAGATAAAGCCTTTCGAGGTGCTCTGTCCATTAATTCCTGATGACTGGACACCTCTGAGCTCATTATCCCGCCCATAAATCAGTTTATGTAGAAAAAAGATACAAGACTTGCCTGAGATCTATAACAAGTTATTTTTAACCATCAGAGTTAAACAGTGAGAGTTGTCACAGGAACTAATAGAACTGATAATTAAGCACACTTTAAGCCATGCTAATTTGCCAAACATGTGCACGCTTACACATCAGGTGATCAGGTGTAAATGACTGAAGCCCCGCTCGTTTACCAGTGGGACGTTAACACCTCTGACACAAACACACAGCTGACGAGCCAACACATTCAGAATAATGTGACGAGTACACATCGAGGAGGCACGCGTGACTGTGAGTTATTCATCGGTGGGAAGCAGCTGATCTGCGCTGAGATGTCAGTGAAAAGTGTTTCTGTCGGTTGGGTCGGGGGTGTAAAGCAGAACTAAAACAGCTCTGTAATTTCGGACCGATGATGCATCGTGCAGAGCGACGCTTCTCAAACTTTTCTGGCATTGCCCCCCCAGAAGTAAAACACAGTTCAAGCCCCCAACTCACATTTAACACATTTAACAGTGACTCTGGAAGCAACTAATAAATAGGATCCAAGCTGAATTTGAGTGAAATAAGGATCAGCATGACGGCATCGGCTAACTCTTGTAAATCATATTCAATAAACTGAGTCTCGCTACATTTCTGTTCCCCTGGTCATCAAACAGTGAGGAGGCAGAAAGGAGTGGAGACAATGTAGTGGAAGGAGACGGAGTGTTTTGTTTTTTTTTAAAGGGGAGAGTAGAGCGGAGACAGAATGTTAAAAGGAGGAGGGGGGAGAAAAAAGCGATGGAAAGGAAACATTGGCAGGGGAAGTGACAGACGGAGGGAGAGAGAAGAAGACAAGGAGGGCAGGAGAGGAGAAGGTGTGAATGGATGCGAGGAGGCAGGTGTAGGTTTGGACAGTTGGCTTTATAATAGTGGTCAGACACCCATTTGAGGGGTGAGACCAAAAACAACAGCCGCTGTCAACTGCCCCTAACCTTTAGCTTTGTTCTAGCAGTGGGGATTGGAAGAGGAGGAGAGTGTGTGTGTGTGTGTGTGTGTGTGTGTGTGTGTGTGTGTGTGTGTGTGTGTGTGTGTGTGTGTGTGTGTGTGTGTGTGTGTGTGTGCTAAGCCACTTCTGAGTGCAAACCGGGGCAGAGTGGAGAAGAAATGCATGAAGGAATCAGGGACACGAACCACGAGTGCACTTGCTGCCTCTCTCTCAGCCTTAAAAATACAAGGCTGAGTGCTGCAGAACAGCGTCAGTGTTATAGAGAGTTTCGGACCGGTCTCTGTCTCTATCCGACAGAATCAGTCCACACTGACTCGGAGGGAACATTCACACTAAACCTGTTAAATCTGTCAGTGCTGTTTTTTTTATGTTGTTCAGTGTTTCACACTCGTTTTCACACCAGAAACAGTTCTTTAAATTTAGACGGCTTAACGCAAACGTAGACAGTGAGATGAGCATGTGACCGATCGGATCACACACATCAGCAGCGTGTTCAGCTGAACCAGAACTCTGAGGGGTTTTTAATGAAGCTGTGTGCTCAGCTGGACCTTAGAAAGACCACTGGGACAACGACCAGTGTGTGTTTCATCAGATAGTCTCACTTTTGACTATATCATATTATAAAATATTCTTCAGTTTACAGTATTTTACTTTTTTTTTTTTTACTTGTAGCCGTCTATAATATATTGTTGCTTTGATTTAGACCAGATAATTAAAGTGACAGCTTTTAATCGTTATGACACAATAATAATGAGTCATTAATCTGACACTTGTGACAGCACCACCTCATGAGATGAAACATGATGAAATCTTTAAGCGATCTGAACCCTGTGAGCTCTGTTTAACCAGCTGTGTGAGAGGTTTAAGGCAAACTTCAGAGACAGGGACCTCTAGTGGTCCAACAAGGCACCAAACCTGTGTTCAGACTAAACCACATCTCGACTGGAGCTACAATTTCTACAGAAGGACATACTGAAGAAAAAATGCCTCTGAAAGAGAAGGTAGGAGAGGAGGTGCTTCCCTGGAGACGACTGTGGTGGAGGCCTCCTGTCGCCTCAATTTAGTCTTAGATTCACTAATCCCACCCACACAACACACACACACACACACACACACAACACACACACACACACACACACACACACACACACACACACACACACACACACACACACACACACACACACAACACTGGTCAAAAGAACCATCTCTGATAGACTGCTGATATTCTCACTCACTGGAAAGTAACACTGAGGGCTTTCTCACAAGCGTGAAATCGTACCTGTTATCTTATCCCCAAGTGTTTCACAACTGTGTGTGTGTGTGTGTGTGTGTGTGTGTGTGTGTGTGTGTGTGTGTGTGTGTGTGTGTGTGTGTGTGTGTGTGTAGAAGCTGTCCTGTATCCCTGCATGCTTTTGGCCTGACTGCGTTTGCAAGGGTTGATAAGTGGCTTTGAAATGTGCATTTTCAACATGTACATGCATGAAGTACAGCATCCAGGTTTGGATGAGATACTGTGTGTGTGTGTGTGTGTGTGTGTGTGTGTGTGTGTGTGTGTGTGTGTGTGTGTGTGTGTGTGTGTGTGTGTGTGTGTGTGTGTTAGCATGCGCTGTCTCGCCTGGCCTTTTATTTCTCTTTACACTTTGCTGCCACAGTAAACTCAATAATGCGACCTGAGGGCTCGCACTTCACTCCTCACCCACAGTTTATCCTGTTTCCTCCTGAAGGTAACGGGACATGTTGCCTTTTTGCAGGATGAAAAGACAACGATTTTATAAATAGTTTACTCTGGTTGGAGTCATAGTGACCACTCACCTCTCTTCTGCCTCATATTAGGGCTGGGGTCGGTCCTCCTGAAGCCCGACTCTGGACTTGATGAATCTGACTGCCTCAGCGCCATCTTACGCACATTCCTATTGGATCAGAGGGACGGGTAAAAAATTGGTATTAGCCGATTAAAGTGGCTGAAACTCTGATGCTGGGTCTCAGATCTGGTAGCTCACCTCATTGGGGCCCCGAAGATATTGAGCTGGCTGGCTTCTGTGAACACACGAGAGACATTATTTAATACTTTTCATCACACAAAAAGTTTCTTCAGTGCTTTCTCCACAATGATCCACACAACTGTCAAAGAAACTATTTATGAGCGATGAGTTACATATTCTGATCTGCCGCCTCATTGATTAACATCTGGCCAAGTTACAGCAACAACAACTACTCTGTTAATGTTTGGGAACGCTCACAGACATGGTTAAAAGAGTGTGTAACATATAAATGTAATGACATAGACCAAAAGACCATGCAGACACAATGCAGCTCTGCTGACAGGACAACAGGACGATTACACGCCAATCAAGATTCAAACTACTGACAGGTGAAGTAAAAATCATCTCGGTACAATGTGAAGTTCAGACCAACACTGGTGGCACCAGCTGCTCAGTAATGGCCCGAGCAATGTGACAGAGAGCTTTACTTTGGTCATTTCCTGTTTTATTTTGTAGGTTTAGTCCTCACACTTCATGTTCTGCTTTGCTTCCTGTCTTTGTGATTGCCCTGATTTGTCTCACTCGTCTCAGATTATCCTCCTGTGTAACTGTATCGTTAGTGTCACTGAACCCTCAGCAGTCCAACATTTTGTGCATATAAAAACTAAATAAAGGAGAGAAAACCACTCAGAAGTTAACGCCATTATACATTTTATTTATTTACTTACGTACTTATTGAGCTGCGCTTTCAGACTTGGAAACCTATAGTATCTTAATATCTAATTCACAAGCCTAACACAAGTACTGTCCCCTACAAACACATCCTGCTACTGTTGTGTGACATCAGACAACTACTCCCTCATCAGGTTGTGTTAGACTCTCAGTTTACAAGCAGCAGTATCAGCTATAAGTGGCAGAAATTCAACTTGGAGTTCAGAGTTGTCTAGTTGCCTCTCCAGTTCTTTGTTGTCTGACTTGGATTCAGCTCACTGTTTGTTCCCTTGCTAAACCTCGACACATTTGGTGTCTGGTCCAGTTAGAACTGTGACTGCACCAGACAGGACACGATACAGCACTTGGACAGTGTAGTACATGGTCCTCACGAGTCCTCATTACAACAGGTCAAGATATCAAATCATAGAGAACAAACAGTACAGGACACAAAACGATCTAACCGCACTGTTTTTCTGACCAGCGGTGAAGTGGAAGGATGGAGGTTGTGTGACTAAAGGAGTCTGAATCGTTTTAAACCACAAAAGCTTTCCTCTCCTTCCATTCTCACACATTTTTTTTTGCCACTTCCATGCTTACAATCCTCCAAACTGCTGCGTCAACTCCGTGAGCTGCTTTTTTATTGGCCTGATAGAAGTCATTTTTGTGGCGCTATAAAGAGAGAGAGAAACATCAGAACAGTAAAGTCACCGGGAGGATGCAGCTTTAAGATATCAACCCATATCTAAACAAGGAGCTTCGTAAATGCAGAGTTAACAAATGCGGCCTGCCACAGGATTCTGCTGCGCGACAAGAAATCTGCAGAGAAGAATCTAGTAAAATAACTGCAGACAGTTAGGCGCAGCCTCAGCCAAATGCATAGCTCACATAAGTGAAATACCAAGCTCTGTGAATGATCTGGCTTGTCACCTCCTGTTCCAAGCAACCAATGAACCTGTCGCAGAAACGCCGACTCAGCGCGGAGCCATTCCACATGCTCCAAATATTGTGCTCAGCAAAAGGGATATGTTTTTTCATCATGGATCTAGCGATGTTTTATTCATAAAGACGGCTCTCATTGAGCTGTGAGAGGAGAACCAGAGAGCAGAGCTGAATGGAGGAGCAGGCATTGTTGCAGAAACATGCTGGAATCAAACAAAGTCCTTCCTTTTCAGACGAGTGGATCCCGGCTGGCAGCGCGTCAGCGTGTGACATCAGGCGATTCTACTGTGCCGCTGCTCTGCCAGCTCTGGAGGAGACTCCGCTGCAGAGCCGGACCTTCTGGAGGAACAAACACCCAGAGTCACAGCAGATTCTGCTCTGATCTGGAGCCGTTTACCGACAGGAGGGTTAGAGTTTAGAGATCTTTTAATGTATTTGTTTTTAGTTTGGGATTGAAGGATTTATCTCCACTCGAGCAGCGATCCACAGAGGTGAGGTGTGTGGAGCTTGAGGGGAAATGCGTTTTACTTTACGAGTCCTCTGTTGAGTGCTGAGATTAACGAGAGGTTGACCTGACTTCAAACACACCCAGCCTCGGTGCACTAACCACTGAAAATAAACTTTAAAAAGAAGAAACAGCTGGACAGCTGGTAAACTGTTTGTACTGCAAACAGTGGCCACAGGCCTTTTTTTAACTTAGTTTGCTTTCACTCAACGCTCTAAATCCAGGATATAATATATGTAGTAATGTACATTTCTACATCACTAATTCAGTCTATACATAGTATAATCAGAGTGCAGGTAACTCCAGCCCTCTGACACACGGTTGCCCTCATGTGTCCGTGCTGATTCTGCCTCCAGGCTGTTATTAAAGGAATTAGAATAAATCCATACATGTAAGTAATCCCTACGTCTCCCGTATGCATCCTACTTAGGACATTAAATAGTCCATTGAATAAGTTATACCTCATATATGCTTTGTGGTTTTGTGTCGACATTCAAATTATTTTGCCCCCAAAGGCCCGATTACCTTCAGGGGATCGATAAACTACTGACAGTAATGTGATTTTCTCGCTGCAAACAAGGGGCTTCATAAATTCCAAGGGTTGGTGCATCATGCATCAGAACAAACATGGTAAGTAGTATGTTAGCTGTGTTAGCATAGCTCAGGCTAGCTGACGTTTTCCATGCAGCTTCTCCACATCGAGCTGTGCAGACTGAGGAATCCTCTCCGTCTTTATCGTAGCTACATCTAGCTGGTTAGCATGCTAACTTCTGCAGTTCATTAAACTTAATTTTTAGCTATCTTTCCCAAATTGACCATAAAAGATATTTTTTCTTGTATCTCTCCATACGTGGTGTGTTACAGATGATTGTCCTGCAATGTAAGAAATACTGCAGACCTGCTATGATAACATTGTTACCGTTAGCAGGTACCATGAAATACTCTGTGATTCACACACTTGATCATTACTGATTGACCTGATGGACAAAACTATGAAAACCAAAAAATAAATATTGTCTGGCTTGATGTTAATTCTTGACCTTAGGAACGGATCAAGGTTGAACTTTTATTTACCAGCTTGTTGAACATCTCGTGATCTTCATCATAGAAAGTCAACAAAGTAAACGATAACGAAGACGCGGTTACGTTATGCTGTTTTGTCAGAAGGCCCGACTTGTAATAAAGTGTCTATTGTTACTGAACACATCTCTCACATTATAGTCCACCCCTCTCTCTTTCCTCTCTCTCCAGCACACAGAGCTCAAAGGACTGCAGCGCCTCTTCGTCCTTCCTCTCTCCCCCTCCTCTCCCCTCATACCTGCCCCTCCCTCCTCTCATGTTCATCCCTTCAAGCCCCCCTTCATTCCCCTCTGCACTGCCTCTCGGCCTCCATCTCAGCCTCCGTCTCCACCCAGAAAATCCTTTCTCCCTCTCCCTCTCTCTCTCTGTCCCTTTGTCTCTCTCCACCCATCATTCCTCCACCCTCCTCTCTTCTCTCCCCATCACTTTCAATCTCCTCCCTCTCCTTTTCCCAGACCAATTTCATTCTCTCTCTCTCGCTCTCTGTCTTTCCTCTAACCTCCTCACACGGAGTCAGAGGTGTAAATCACACACACACACACACACACACACACACACACAAACACACACACACACACACACGCTCTCTGCACCGGGCCGTCAGAGACGACTACAGCCTCTGCTCTCCAGGCTTCATGACAGGGCGGCTGTGTTATTAGTCAGTCCACTCACACACACTCCTGCACACACACACAGTCCTGCACACACACACACAGTCCTGCACACACACACACACACACACACACACACTCTTGCACACACACAGGTGGGTTGTCAGATAGGCAGAGTGTGCTGCTCACAGAGCAGAGGGTGGTTTTCCTGTCAGTCAGGACCACAGAGTGGCACTGTGGATAACTGATGCTTCCTGGCACAGAGAGGATCGAGAGAGGTAGAAACATACACGGAGAGAGAGAGGAGGGCGGACAGTGTGTGAATATTTTAATATTTGTACAATTCTGCGCTTATGCATCACCTTTACATCTGGCTCGCAGCTCTTTTTTTGGTGTGCCTTTAAAAACATACAGAACGTATGACATCATACAGGATGTGAGCACAGAGCAGCTTCCAAAAGTCCTCCGTGTCGTCAGGATGATGTCATCAGAACCGTCATTTAAACAGAAAGCCTGAATATGAAGTTTGAAAGACTGCGTTGCATTATGGGAAATAGAGTATACTCAATTTTGGTGGTGAGTTATGTCTGTTCTGGGACACCGTAGAAACATGGCAGACTCACATGGAAGAGGACCTCATGAAAACATAAATATTATATTGCAGTTTGCAAATAGATCCCATTAAATCCTACATACTGAACCTTTAAAGCTAAACCTGTAGAGGCTCAGAACAGCTGATGGACTATATTTCTTTTTTATGTTCACATTTTTCTCCAATTAAACTGAAGCTTGTGTTAAGTCACTTAGTGATTTTGTCCATGTTACCCGATTATTGTTACATTTGTGTCATACTGTGATTTTTGTTCGCATGTTGCAATGACATTTTAGATATTTTCTCCTGGTGAATGAGAAAGAGGACATTTCCCTGACTCGGCAGTCGGTACAGGCAGAAAATGACGAGACTATCTCGGGATTGCTGCGAGCGACGGCTCCGAGATGTGCTGATAGATGCTGCTGTTGACCAGAAAACCTCCACGATAACAGAAAGAAATTGAGTCGTTGCAGTGAGAAATAATAATAGAGCAACAGCGACATGTGGAAAATGGAAGAGAAAATCAAACTGTGTATGAATGAGAATAATAAAAGAAAAGAAATGTGTTCTGTAGAATTTCTCTGTGAGATGAACAGCGTGGGAACGTTCCTGTGATAAATTGTAAATTATAAAACAGCTGCAACATCAACCGTTGAATGATTGATTAGAAATTCAATGTGTGCAAGTATGTATGCAGTACATATGTATTTATATGTATGTGTGTGTGTCGTTACATGTGTAGTGTTCTGACAGAAGCTGAATGGAATCAGACACGTTCCGGTCCTCTCGCTGCAAATTGGTGCCAAGATTTTTTTATGAAAGGAGTAAAATTACTTAAGGAAGGAAATGGTGTGTGTGTGTGTGTGTGTGTGTGTGTGTGTGTGTGTGTGTGTGTGTGTGTGTGTGTGTGTGTGTGTGTGTGTGTGTGTGTGTGTGTGGTTGTGTGTACCTCTGCACGCCTCTAGCTGGCCTGTAAGAACTTTACGAATCTCTGAGACCCACATATTTTTCACATCCATGGAAGGAGCCTAGGGAAAAACACACACACACACACACACACAC
The DNA here is from genome assembly GCA_963678695.2 of Diplodus puntazzo. NCBI lineage: Eukaryota > Metazoa > Chordata > Actinopteri > Spariformes > Sparidae > Diplodus > Diplodus puntazzo. The sequence continues at coordinate 2,656,600 of OZ023163.1, read as the reverse complement.
ACACACACACACACACACACACACACACACACACACACACACACACACACACACACACACGTCAGGAAACATACAACAAAAGCCTCTGAACACTGATGCTGTTTTTCCTGAGGTTTAAGCTGTAGTGGAGGATCTGGGTGGTGTAACACTGCCCCCATGAGGTGGACTGTGGAGAAGATCACTGAATGTCATTAAATGTATGTTTCAGTTCTATGATATCTTTATCTTTATCAAAACAATTAAAAATGATAACTTATTCAAAATCAAAAGAGTTAATGTTGTTTTCCCATCTTTATATGTGATTGTGTAACAGACGTGTTCCCCCTGACCCGACCTATCTTCATCCAGAAGAGCGTTTAACACCAACTCAGACATGCTAACACATCCAACATAACAAATGTCATGGTTACTGACGCACAGTGAGCACCAGTGAAAACAGAAAGTCGCAGCACACACTGAGGTAAAATGTGACTGCTGTTCACAGAATCTGCCTGTCAACAAAACGTTGTCAGCAGCTATTTTCAGCCTCTCTTCTTCATCAGTGTGTTATCGATGTCTGTTTGTGTCCTTCAGAATAAACAGAAATAACATCCAGTCACTGTCTGAGTTCACATATACCAACGATGCTACACTGATAAGGCCAGCAGACGTGGGCGTCTCAGACATACTTCTGAAACACTGAAGACAGTGTTCACAAAAGGGCAAAACGTACAGAGGAGGTTTCTTTTTAAGAAACAGGGCCTTGGAGACAGTCAGGTGGTTTTCATCCAGTGGTACCAACCTCAGATAAATCTGAGAGATTATTGGGCCAATAACACAGAATAAACAGATTTCTGATACACACAACTGTTTTCATATTTCTGACCGAACAGAGAGTATCTGATGTCTCTTTGATGGAACAGCTCATATTCATGTACAAGAGCTCCTGATGCTTTGTCCAAACCAGACATGTTCACGACCAATTCATCTCTACAGCGAGTTGTATTTTACAAGCTTATGTTTGGAAATGCGAAGTAACTCGTAAGAAAAAATATGTATATTATATATTTCCCACCAGTTAGAGGTAAAAAAAAAAGGATAGGTTCGTCGTCAACATACCTGGATGATGTAAACCTCCTCTCTGCCGTTGTACCACACTTCAAACTTCTTCATATCACCTTTGACGTTCTCTGTGATTCCCACAGCGCTCATCTGAACACAGACGGGAAGGTAAAGATCTTGTGAGATGTTCGGTTTCGTAAACAGCGACAAAAAGACACGACTAACAAGGACCAGAACACTGAGGGTGACGCGACCTCGTTCACCTGTGAGTGAGAGCCAGGATGGAAATCTGCTGTTTAAGTTCTGCATCATTTAATCAACCCAGACTGCAATACATGATATGCTCTTCTGTTTTTGCTGAACATAAAGCAGAAGCGACTGAATTTCGTTGTGTGGACTTGTTTGGACAGGAAGCTGAGGAGCTGTGCAGCGTACTTTTCAATGACAGCTCCGGTCTCGCAGATGATTTAGCGCTGAACTTGTGGCGTCTAACTGCTCTGAGAATCATCCATCATGCTTGTAGGAGGTGGCCTGACGAATTCATAGTTTTACTCGAGGGTTTTTGGTTTGATTCGCTCTAATTAAGCTGGTTTCTGGCAGCAGCAGCAGGCTGCGGTGGTCACAGAACAAACTCCTTACTACAATAAAACAACTCAAACAGCAGGCAGATAAAGTTGTGCTGGACGTGTTTGTATTCAACTGTCAGTGAAAACATTTGAGTGGGTTGTATTGCCGAGGATCCAAGACAGTGTAGTGTACAGTTATTTTACAAGTGGCACATTTAATAAACTTTGACGAAGAGAACAAAACAGCAGCAGAAGCGGTTAAATTAACTAACAGGAGCTCAGGCATGTTTGATTGGCAGCCGAATCGACAAATCGAGGGGATGCAAACTGCTTTTTCTGATCATTGGTTCATGTTTACGTCTGATTTTCATCCGTTTAATTCCTTATTGTTTTGCAACGGTTGCAGTGCTGCATATCGTAGTATTTAATTCCACCTGTGGATCTGTGGATTAGTGAGAATCCACTGGCAGGAATATGGATCATCGTGTCACATGCATGTAAGTCTTTAGGCGCATGTATAAAACACTCTAAAGAGGATCCTTCTTAAGAAAAACAGCCTCTTACTCAAGAACTGTACAGGGAGTCTAACTAATGTTTATTTTACTTCCATTTAAAAACATTTTGGCCAGCAGACGTCCTTAAAAAGAGCAGTGAGGGGTTTTTTGCATTTGGCTGACAGACAAATTCTATTCAAGCTGTTTCTGGTACACACCTTCAGATTACGGTCTTCACTTTGCCAAACAACGAGGACTCAAACAAAAAGCAACACATGCAGCAGCGTCTGTGTCTGACCTTGAGCGAGTGTTTGAAGCCGTAGGACGGAGTCTTCTCGTGGCCGTCGGTGGTCTCCTCCCGCTTCTTACAGAACAGCAGCATCTTGTCATACAGGAACAGGTGTCTCTGCATGGGCTTAAACCTGGCCAGGTCCTTCACCTGAGATCAGGTAGTCACACAGTCAGTGAATCTGTACGTCTACACATCCACACTTCAGATTCATACTCATGTGGTTAAGTGTTAGTGTAGAACTGCAGCTGTACGACAACTGTCCAGTACACCTGTCGCAGGTACGCTGCACGGGCCATGTCATTCTGTGAGTGATTGGTAATCGACCTGTGTAGTTGTTCAGGTGCGAGGATGTGTTTATCTGTTACTGTGATACCAAAATAAATGGAACCCAACAGAGCCCGACAGGTGTGTTAGAATAAAAATTAGAACTAATTTGTGCACGAAAATGAATAAATGTTTGTTCTCTAAAGTCAAATTTCATTTATGAGCAGAAATGAACAAAACAACATTATGAAAGTTTCCTTTTTCATCCATAAAACAGCAGAAAAACATTGTGTTTTGTTCATTATTAAGTTTGTTTTCCTCCTGGACAATCACAGAAACTGAAATCATGAAACTGAAATTGGTCAGCAAAAATCTAAGGTATACGTTAATTAAGGAGGTAAACTTGCAGAAGTTGTACCTTGTTGTGGCCTTTCTTGTGGTCGGTCCACACGTTGAAGGATCCCTGCATCAGCAGCTTCCCCAGTTCACTCAGGTTTCCCTGTGAAAACACCGACGGTTACATCACCAGTCAGCAGGGCTGTGCATGACCCAGCTTCAGGTCCGTCACTAGAGAACACTGTGTGGGTTTGAGGGGAAATCTGTAACCCATAAAATCTCTCCAGTGCTTCCACTTGTACACATTCATGAACAGCCATTCTATTCTGTCACAGTGCGATGAGCCTGGATTGATTACGCTCATGATCAAGTCTGACAAACGAGCAGCTACTCCTGAAAAGACGTAGATCATCAAGTTAGGAGAATTTCTATTCATGGGAGGAAATCTCACTGAATTTTAAATAAGTTCACTGGTACATTCGTCCATGACGCTCGACATCTACTGTCATGAATATGTAGAATGAATGTTTCGCAGCCCACTTAACAAACCCTGCTTTTCCCAGACATCATTAACAGAAAGCTGAAACATGGATTTGATGCCCTGATCGTAAACTGTGACTCCACATGATGATATACATCTATTATGTCCCCTTCACACAGGAACAGTCAGAGCGAACACACAGGCTGAAGTCACCAGAGAGTGAAATGAAATATTTCTTCACTAACGAAGACTTAAAAACACACAGCACGACAAAAAAATCACCACAACTTCCTAAACCAATCTGTATTTATTAACCGAGTATGGCTGCGACTCTGTGACCTTGTTAACAAAGTCGGTTAATGAATAATCAGGAGTTTAACTACTAGGAGCCCCTGCAGGGTCTCGGATCTTTTGATGCAGTTTTGAGAAGTATTTGAGGCACTAACACTCTTTATGTCTGTGAAACAGCAGATGACACTGACACAAAGTAGGACGACTGTCGTCCCTCTGTGGACTTTCATTCATTCACCTTTGGTTCTGGAAGTGAATTTCCCCGTCGTTCACTCCACTAACACCTCAGAAAATCCTTTAAATAAAGAGTTTTGAAGCCTGGAACCAAACAAACCAACTTAGGAGATGACTCGTGACCATGAAACATTTGTTTCAGAGCAAAAAAGTCTAAATAAAAAGAATTGGAAACCTTTTTAATAATGCAAAGTACAAGCTGTGTACAAAACTCTTTGAAGAGTGAAACTTACTCATCACATAAACCACTGCCAATATTTCCTTTTCCATCTTTTCACCCTCAACACGAGAACATCACCTGACACGGCACTGATATTCTCCCCTCAGGACGCGTCTCCAGGGGGATCATAGTCGCCCGCTGGCAAACGTAACTGTCCAATCGCAGCCATGGCAACAGCAAGCTCCATCAATCAGAGATGTCACTGCTACACATTAGGATTGTGGGTTGGGGAGTACTACTTGATGACACAGCTAAGAAAACATGTTTTTCTTTAAAACAAAATTGATATCAGCCGGACTCGTGGCTTCCACAGGAGCAGACGCCATCATTTCACAACCTCGGAGCTCGAGGTGAGTCCTGGCAGATTGTGACCGCACGGCTCGAAAATCAACATTTGGATCTTCGCTTCCAGAACCGAACTGTTGAGTTCTGTCCAGCTGCATGAACTAAAACCTAAATGGTGGTTGATATCATCACATCAGGGAAACACTTTGATCACTTGAGCGTTGACTCAGGTAACGTGAATGTAAATCATGAGGGACTGAACCCGCTCTGGTGTCTTTGAAGTAAGAAGCGTCTTAAACAGGCAATAAATTCCTCGTATGCATCGACTCTCCACCGCTCCCTGAAAACACACAGAGGCGGAGCTGAGACAGCCGCCTTTACGGTTAGTCAACCCAACATACGGTTACACTTAAGTAAAGTCAAAAAGGCCTCGGTCGGGTTTCCTTATTCCCCAAGTTTTCCACGTACTGACCTCAAAGCCAGTGATAGCGATCTGGTGCATGGAGTCGTTGACTGACTTGATGATGTCCAGCATGGTGGCTAACGCCTCCTCCAGCTCAGCCGTCCCCTCGCCCTTATTGCACTTTAACATCTCCTGGAAGGCATGAAGGAGGAGAAGGAGGTTAGAAAGGTGAGAGGAGGAGAAAGAGAGGAGAGAACAAGACTGATGATAATGAACACCGAGGGGTAAATCATTAACACTGATAGGCAGGCGGAGGTGACGGGGTTATCAGGCTGAGGATGTCCCGTCCAGAGAACCAGCTCCTCTGGTGTCGAGTAAACCATCGTCACTGATGGATAACTGGCTGCAGTGGACGGAATTTACTTGGAGTCTTTTTTGGGGATGAGTTTCCAGGGTTAAGCATTTTTAAAATGCTTCATAAAAAAACTAATTTAAAGTAGAAACAGACAATGATTGAACAGAAATACATTTGTGACCTGGCAGCACAAAAGAGAAAATGACAGGAGGAAGTTTTTTTAAGTTTATGTTCAATAAAGTTGAGATACAATTTTCTGCAGCCACCTCTTCCAAGTACGGAAGCCCTGAAGGACAAGTGTGATTGTTTTTTCCTGGTGCTCCATTTTCTAAATTCATTTTTTTGTGTGTGTGTGTGAAACAGAGTGAAAAACACAAACGTGAAAAAAAAAATACATGAAAAAACATTTTTAAAAGGTGAAAACATTTTTGGGAACTAGAAAAAAGGAGAACCAGAAAAGCCTGAGTCTCTTCAAAGTCCAATTACTGACAGTTACAATGTGTTTATGGGCTGACAGAGAAACAATTGCTTAAAACGTTAAGCTTTGTTTTGAGACCTCTGCTTGTGAAGAAGGAGTCAAAGGTCACAACACGGGCACATCCAACAAATAATAAAAAATACAATAAAGACAAGAAGAGGACACACAGATCCTCAGCTCACACACACACAAAACTCTACAGTCAAGCTTTAAACACTTGTGTTAAATTATTGGTTCTCACTATAGACTGCATATCTCTCTAATGCAGCACATCAAACCCAGCTGGCTTTACCCAACAAACCAACACTTCATTAAACTCTGTTTTATCAGATTTACTGGAAGTGTAGAGGAGCCTCCAAACGACCGGCGCTCCTGCCATGTGAAGTCTGCAGATCGGTGAGCGATTGGATCATTAACCTCCACACTCCGACATGAGGAGTGGAGCGGTATATGTTCATAAACGTGGTGGCAGACTGAAGCCTCGGTGTCAGCGGCACCAGGCTGGGATGGAGCTTTCAGGAACTCCTGCGGGGGATTAAAGTGGAGCAGGCTCGACTAATTAGCCGATAATTACACTAAATAATTCCCCGTTATTAATGTGCTGATGTATTTGTCAAACAACATCGGGAGGATTTTTTTATTCAGGCTTTGCAGTGAAATCAAACAAGCTACTCAACCGAAGCCAGCGAGCAGACTTCAGACTTCATATCCTTCAATGTCGCACCGCGACAGCCGGAGAGCTCTGAACTCTCAGGCAACATATCAGAGCGCCATGACAGCAGATGAATAGCTTTACAGCTGACCTGACCTTTACTGATCGGAGGCGAGCAGCGCTGCGATGTACTCATTCTTTCGATATAGAGAGCAAGACTGGAAAAAACACAATAAAACTCCCTCAAACACACACAAAGTCGTCCATGAGCGGGCTTTAATGTAAAACTTCTACACAGCCAGTTGGAGAGTTTCATTAACAGCCATTAACAGCGCTCTATTAAAACGTCCCACGAGCCCTCACCTCAATCTATTTGCATGTCATTTCCCATCAAGCACTCCACTCCAGCGGAATCTGTGGCCCGTGAGATTTCCACGTCTCCAAAGTAAGTTGGACAAAATCACTGACGGTAACGCAACACACCATAGAAGACAGGAAATAGCAATGATCTGCGTCGGTTCTGGCTTATCTCAACGGCAGTGAAGGACATGATGGTCAGAAAGTGACTGTGACGAGGAGCTTGGACCCGAGAAAAGCAGCAGAAGGTCGAACAAAAAAAGTTTATTATGATTATCTAATGCCAAAGTTGGTTCAAATTTAAAATGTATCCTCATATTTTAAGTTAATTTCTCTTAAACTCGACTGAAGAAAAGTGCAGAGCCTGATTGTTTTGTACAGTAACATCAGTGTGTGTGTGTCTGTGTGTCGTTACCTTGAGCATCAGCTGGTATTTGGTGATCCTCTGGACGGGCTTCAACAGGTAAGCGTCCAGAGAAAGTTTGTGGTCCAGTTTCTTCTGGCATTCCTGTTGTCACACACAGACACACACCAAACATTCTCCGGTCAGGAAGGGACATGTGCTGCTCCGACTTAACCTGCCGTTAACGCTGCAGCAGGCAAATGATCATAATTAGGGATGCACCGATGCATCGGCTGAACATCGGTATCGGCCGATGTTTGCCTCGTTAACTGCCATCGGCCATCGGCAAATAAAAATGACATTCGCCGATGTTCGTGGCCGATGATTATATCTTGATTTGCGGCACACTGTGCTCATGGAGAAACTCTTTTTTCCCTCTTTTTTGGGGGGGAGAAATCCGGAAACGCAGCCCTCCCGTTTTCATGTGGACAGCGAATCCGCATAGTTTCCAAAACAATGACGCCATCGCCGCATCTCGCAACGTCCCATAACAACAACAATGGCGGACCGCATGCTCGTGTTCGTGCTGCAGAAGATATCGAGCCTTTCTCGCAACTTACCCGCCTTGTAGTTGAGTGTGAGTCTCAGCAGCAGTTCGACCTCATTAACGGTCCACACAAACGATTCCGGTTTCCTTGCACTCGCCATTTTCATCTTCTTCTTCTTGTTGTGTTCGGTTTCTCCGTCTACTGTCTGTTTGTTTACAGCGCGCAAGTTTACTGCGCATGCTCCGTGTCTTCTTCTCCGTGTTTTGTGAATGTCAAGCGCCACCTAGAGGCCTGGAATATGAACTACAGCGTTTTTGCTCATTTTCAGTGGGTCCGTGTGGACGCAAATATTCTTAAAACGATGACGTGGAAGACGGAGATAAAAAAGATTGTTTTTTTGAAATCTTGTCATGTGAACTAAGGTTATCTTAAATGTCAACCAGAAAGTGACATTAAAGGTTGTTTTTGTTTCATAAATTGGTCTCATTGGATTTGTGCTCATTCAAGGATAGTGTTATGAAGAGCTGAAAGACTTGTATGTTTCTGTGGCACAAAAAAAAGGAATACATTACAAAAAGAAAGAACATCGGCATCGGCATCGGCCAAGTTGTTATGATAAACATCGATATCGGTATCGGCCCAGAATTTCACAATCGGTGCATCCCTAATCATAATTAAAACACACTTGTTCGAAAAAGTGACAAAATGTGTTGGTGCTGCTGTTTGTAGGTGTTTAAACTGCAGCCTCAGGTTGGACGGTGTCTTCTCCTCATGTATGGAACCACAGACTGAACTCTTACATCATTCACGGAACCATACGCTTCATGACTGGACTTGACTTGTGTGTGTGTGTGTTACCTGGAAGAAGAGGCTGTCTCCACACTGTCTCCAGAGGACTTCAGAGCGGGGTTTGTTCTGACAGTACTTCTCATACACCTGGAGCTCTTCTTTCTGCAGACACAAAGGCACGTCAAAGTCAAGAGAGGGCCTTAAATCAGCATCTTCAGTTCCTGGTCCGATTTACCCAATAACAGCCGCTCACACATCTGGACCCAGTACTGGAAACACTTCACAGTCTCGTGGGTCAGTCAGTTCTGTACGTCTAGTCACAGCCGACCTTGGCGGTTCATATAAAATCATTCAGATCATTGTCGACATTATAAAAACACATCTGGTCATCGCGGCTTCACATACGTACCCCGGTTCAGTTACTCAGTCATGGCTGACTGAAGTTGCCATATTATGTTGCTGGTAACTGCCACATATTATTGGTTTCTGGTAAGTCGTCATGGTAATTGCTCCCCAGTAAGTGCTGCCATACTCACTGCTTCCTTGTAATTGCTTTTTTTTTTTTTTCTCTGTCTCACTGACGCAAGTTCCTCGTCATTGCGTGACCTTATTGTAGCTCAAGTTATTTTTCCAATCAATTTGCTCGTCATCCGCTGCCTTCCATATTAATTTTTTATCAGCTACACTCCTCCATGAATGAACGTCACATTATGTACTGTTTCTAGAAATCTGCTTCGGCCCCATGAGGTAATGAGGAGAAGTGATACTTCTTTGGGGGGAAATCCCTTCACACAGGACGTCGCTACACTGTTAAAATATGATGTTACAGCCCTTCCTATTGTGTCAGTAAACTCATTTTACAATTCTTTAAAATCAAGTATCTTCATATTGAAATATACTTGAATAAAAGTGTGAGGTAACAAAATGGAAATGCTGCTGTAAAACACTACGTACTCGGGTTTTGCTGCTTTCCATCACTGTTTCTTAGCTACTCACCCTTTTCAGAAAACAGGTTCCCACCAGCTCTGGTTTCTCTGCACAGTTCTCCAGCTCCCTCAGAAAAGTCCTGCAGGTGATGGATGAACAAAAAGAAGAACAATGAACATTTGCAATTTTTAACCTGGCAGAGCAGGAAACCAAAATTAGCTAATGCTTAAAGTGACAAAACCATTAAATTAAGGTGTGTGAGCAACAACATTCATTCACATTTCAAGTTTATTATTTAGTATTCGCGGTGGAGTTACAGGCAACACGGTTTCAGTATTTGTAAGCGTGACACAACGGGATGTTTTTAACATTTTTATTTTGAACTCAGCGTATCGGCAGCCGTGTTTGTGGTATTTTTAACCCTGTCCAACTTTAACCGAGTGGTTTTCCTGCCTGAACCTTTCTGAGGTTTTGCAGAAATGTCCTTTCCCAACATGTATTCTGGCGGTTGGGTTGGTCCGGTCTCGCTGTAGCAGGGCAGGTCTACTCGTTGCATTATCAAACATGATGTTCACGTGTCAGATTCACACTGTCACTGTTTAAATCAACAACATATTGTTTGCATTTGTATACAGTATGCCAATAAAACACAAAAAAACACTAAATTCCCAAACTAAAGTCCTTGTGGCAGCCACCATGTAAAAACACCTCTTCTATTAAAATAACATTTCACTCATGACAGTTGGTTTGTGGGTCATGAGAAGATCTACCACGCCTACGAAAACATTGTATAAAGTGTTCAAGTCAAGTTCTGAAAAAGAAAGAGTGAAGAACGACAGGCGTGGACTTCAACAGATGGAAAATGTAGGATCCAGTGATCTGTGAGGATGTTTCAGCCAGTGCTGCTTCGATTTTTTACTTCAAATCTTTAAATCCTTTATAATTTATAAAATGCAAAACCACAGAGTCTAAAGAAGTTGAAATAATCCCATGTAGTCTAACACCGAAGCTCCACTTCAGACTTTTACCAGTCGCACCTCAAAGAGATAAGAATCTGTGCTGACAAGCAGACTTGGAGAGAAAGAACAGAGGGGAGAAGAGAGGTGAGACAAAACAGGAAGCAAGAGAGACGGGAAAGGAAGTACGAGAAGAAAGAGAATGGATGAGATAAAGGATGGAGGGGAGAGGAGGAACAAGTCTTTGGTTCAGGCCTTCGGGGAGTCTAATCTGCCTGGAACGCCTGTGATGTCTCTGAATCCTTCTGCTCGTTGCTTTGAATAACCATCTTGTCGACACACATACATTCAGCTCTATAAATTACAGAGTGAGGGGTTTTGAGATTTGAGGAAGAAAAACTCTGCAGCTCGTGTGTTGACACGCTGGCTGCACCCAGGCAAGCACGCCGACGACACCTTGTAATATGATAAAGGTCGGCTGGAATCATTCAAATATCAGCTGTACATGAATCACAGATTTAAAATTAAGCAGCTGAAAACAGATACAATCTGCCTGAGACACAGCCAGCATCAGCAAACGCCTGGATTGTAATCTGCTCATATGGCTGATGATGGAGTAGAAGACTCATCTCAGTAGAAAAGGATCACAAATATCTTAAAACCTTGGCACATACATCTACAACTACTATTTGAATGGCTACATACATCTTTTTAAGGATGTCTTCTCTCGACCCTCCAAAACAACACAAGGTCTCAACTGATTACTCTGGATACAGACAGACATCCTACACAGCCTGTGACTTTATACTCATAAAGACACAAAAGGAATGTCTGAAAAAAATTAACCAAATCAATCCTTTCAAAGGGTGACAGTCATGGAAACACTACCTGGATCTCTCTCTTGGGAGTACAAGAAGTGTAAATATACGTTAAGTAAGTAAATATGAAGGTGACCTACTATTTCAAAATGCAAACTATCTGCAAACAGGATGAACATTCAAACACACTCAACCACCACAGCCACAGTGGAAACACTGCCTCTTATTGTCTAATTATCGATAAGATTTTGCCGGTTACGACACAGTATCAGTGCTGTCAGCTGTGGTTCCGGGGGGCGAAAAGTCAGCTGGGAGTCTTGACATGATACATCTGTTCTACTCCTCCCACTATTTGCACAGAATATTAGTCCTAGTGTTTTCATAGTCAGGGAGACATTATGTCTGTCTGTGTGTGTGTGACTGCCTTCAGCAAACACACGAGCTGGAAGGCAAACGGTGGATATACGGATGTAGAGCTTAGAGGGAAGAGAGTGAAAGACAAGGTGAAAACATGACAGCCACTGAAATGTTTGTCTCAACTACAGCTCGCTTTGAGCTGCAATTTTATTTAAAACGAAGACTATACATCATAAACGGTTTACAACTTGTGTCTAGACTCCTTTAAAACCACTGTGATGTGATATTATGAAAAAACGGAACAATCTAATTGAAGCTCATCACGATGACTCCACTTCTGTGGAAACTACAGTTTGCAGTATGACAGATGTTTATGACTGATAACAGTGTTTCTGGGACACAGTGTGATATATTGCACAACGGTGAACAAAATACATTCCACCTACCTGTTGTGAAATTCATATATCTCTGGCAGGTTGCCGAACAGCACATCCCTTTTGTTCTCCAGGGACGGGGGGATGAGGTGGCTGAGCTCGGAGTTATCCAGCTCTGCAAAATAGCCCTGAGGCGGAGGATGAGGAGGATGTTGAAGTCTCAAATGTTTAAGTGCTCTACTGCAGGTTGCAAGTCATATAAATGTAGTGAATCTGAAAAAACACAATTACTCCACAGATTCTATATTGATCAGCAGCTGAAAGACGATGGATAATGAACATTTTAAGGTTAAACAACATATTTGATAACCAGTTAGCTCAATTGTCAACGCACATTGCTTATTTAATGTTAAAGGTATGCTAAAGTTAGCCCTAGCTAATGGGTTACTAAATATGTCTCGATTACCTTTAATAAGGCTCTGTGTCCCTACAGATCTTCACGATCCAGCGTCCGTTCGCTGCTGATCAATTGAGAATCGTGTAGAAGCGGGTGGGAAAATGTAACGATGAAAACTGTACCTCCATGATACTCTGCAGCTCCTCCACGTACAGCCGCTCTGTTTCAATCAGCTCAGTCATGATGTGTCTGCAGAGAAAGAAAGGAAAAACATTAATGTATCAATCTATCCAGTGTGGTCCGGTGGGGGAACTTTTTAAACTGACAAACCCACTAATGGATCACTAACTAGCGTTCAGTGTCAGTGAAGTGCTCTTCAGTCAAACGAGGCCAGCGTTTCCCCTCCCAAGCCAGTCCTCCCTGTGGCTGAGCAACCGCTGCTAAAGTTGTCCGCTTGGACCCACTAACTGGATATTGACAACAACATGAACACTCAAATAATGGCTTTTTCAATCTTTGCACAGCAGTAATGACACCAGAGAGTGTTTTGTGGGCGTTGGGGATGAACACTGAGATCAGACTTCATCAGGGTTTGTCTCCCATTGGGCAAATGTGGCACCATTACAAAAGGGAGACATTTTTTTTTTATTTCACGGTGCCTCCTCTACACTGCTAATTGCATCATTACCCTGATGTTCGATAAGAGGGACTTAATCACGTTGCAAGTTATCTGAAAACTGAACATTCACGTTGAACTTTTATGATTCGATAATGCATCGAGAATCCTTCCACCCAGAGGAAGTGGACTTTATAGACCTGTTAGTGGCTCTCGGAAAAACATCTTCAGACCGTCTGTCCAGACTGAGATGAATGACGAAGTACAGATGACTGGAATAAAGTACAAACTAAACTAATGAGGGAATAAGGTGCTGGTGGAGAGAGGTGGAGAAACACAAGTGAGGGCAGAGAGCTGATAGCGTAGGAGGATCACTGGGCTAACAAAGGTGATGGCGTGGAGTGAAAAGTCACCGCAAAACCTTGAAAAACCCATTAAACACGAATAAAATAAGACACAAACAACAGAACCATGACTTAGATATCCACAAACGTTTGCTTTAGTGCCACCCTCCTTCCTCAGGATGGAATGCAGATTAGGAAGAGGGTTTAAAGGTTTAAAGAAAGAAGTCACATAAACTACTATATAAACAAAAGTACGTTTTTGGATTTGTCTTTGCAGAAGGTGAGACATCCGTCTTTATGTCAAACACGAGCTCTGTTATCTCATTCTACAGTTCGATCGGAAGGCTGAGCAGAGCAGACACATTCGAGGATTCACCAGGAGGAAATCTACTCCTTGTTCTCAGAACATACGCCAGTAAATGGATCATTGTTTATCTGCAGTGGTTTCTCACAGTTGTAAATCTAAGAGAGCAGGTTACAGTGCAAATGGGAGTAATGGCCTAATCAGACATGCTGACTTCCACCCCTGCATCAGAGCAGCGCCCAGGAAAACCTTCAATTAATACTCCATTGACTTAGAATTACAAATCTAATGACGGACGCAGCGGCACCACAGATGTTGTCTTTTTTTTTATTCCACACATTCTCCTTCCGTATCTAAACCTGGTCGCCTACATTACCCACAATGAAACTCTCGCACCTTAGCTAGAGATGTGTTAATCTAGTAGCAACTAATAGTTACTCCAGCAGAGACTTGAGACAAGCAGCTTGTGACTCGGGCTTTGGCCGAATCCCATTTCTAATTTTTAACCCTCCCTCTCGCTTCAGAGTGCTAGTTAGCTAGTTAGCTAGTTAGCTACTGGTCACCAGCAAGACCAGTATATGTTGTGTTTTGGTGCTGGTCTATGTCATTTTTTCCAGCAGGGTACAAAGACATCAGCAACTAGTACTGGTTGCTTTTTAGTAATTCATTGAAACAACTGAGAATGAAGTCTTATCGCTTCACCTCCTCCCTCTTTCCCAGCACGAATGTGCAAAAATGGAGGAAGGGGCGAGGAGTGCGAGGGACTGGGCCTCTCTGTTAAACATTTGAAGCCTTAACTCTAGATAACCCTGGTGACATCATCAGGGTCCTCATGGGCTGAGTAGTACAAGGTGTTCAAACCTAATCTTGAGAGCCTACAAAATTAAAATGTAGCTTTTAGGATGAGTATGAAAGCTCCTTCTTGACTCTGGGAAACAAAAAAAGAAGTCCGAATTCAAGTGAACCTTTCAGCTGTTTCCGGAGCTTTTCACCACATGGTATTCATCTTGGATCCAGTAGGGAAGATGAATAGATACAGTTAAAGTTATCTGAGTTTTTTTTTAGCCTTCGTTATGTTCAAAGAATGGTTTGTTTCATGTACATTTATATATCACACCCAGAGAGATGTGCTAAAAGGCTGTCTGATGTACACAACATCAATAAGGCTCAGAGTAACTGCACGAGTCGCTCCAATCTGTCGTATCACACGAACATACAGGAACTGGAGGAACTCGTGCAGCCGAAGACTTTTCGGGTGTCTGTGTCGTTTTCGCAGACTGTAACTGAATCGCTTCTCTCTAACCCTGTTATAACTAAGAATGTGCACAGGCACAGGGACACAAAGGGCCAGACTGATGTGCATTCTGTAAGAGAGCAGCACACAACATGAGTGCTGGCACTGATTTGTACAATTTCACACATGTTCTCGTGCACAAACACAGACTTCTCCACAACCTGCAGCCATAATTAGGTTTATTGCACATGATGCACGGATCAGCTGATGCAGCGTGGAGGACAAGCATTCTATATATTGTTGAACATTAGTTAATATTAAATGAATGTTCTTTGCCAACAGAATTAGTCACAAGCGAATGAATACTGACATTTCACTACTTTAGACCTTTAAATATAGACTGATGGTTTTGGTACCTGGCAAAATATGTCTTCGCCAACATTTTGGCCTTATTAGTTATTTTCTGATTTGTTTCAGGAAGTCATTTTATAGTCACATGTTCCTCCCTCCCTCCGGTCACATGTCCAACACCTTTCTGTCTCCATAGAGTAGCGCTGGAACGAGACCTTAAACCCAGAACTAAGTTAGCATTTTCACACTCCCAGTTCCCTCGTCTCGGTGTCAGTCGGTGCTTTTAGATGCCTGTAGTTTGTCTCATCGGCTTTATGTCGAGAAAACCACAGTGATGCTAACTTCCTGATCAGCCTACTAATGTCTTCCTCTCTACTTGTGCTGCGGGTCTTCTTAAATTAAAATGTAGTAACAGAATCAATATTTAACATAGTACTGTATTAGTATTGCAACAGCGACATGACACCCTCGCTACTTTATGTATACATATATCCCAAAATATATTCAGACCCTCGATTATTCTCCAGTTTGAGTCACGATCGTCTCAAAGAAGCGTCAATAATCCCGTTCATCTTTCTTTTCTTCAGGCTTATTAAATTTAAATGATAGAGTAAACAGAGTTTATTGGCTGCAAATGATCTTAACTGCGTTTCAACAGCTTCCTGTTTACTGAGGTTTCAGATTGCGAGAGTAGGAGAGGGTTTACTGTGTCTCTCTGGGGCTACAGTGGCGACAGGCGCTCTGTCTCAGTCGCAAAGGAATAAGCATTTAGGACTAATCTGTTGTTCTTGTGGTATTATATTATATTATATTATTTTGCATGGTTTTCCATTTTTTTGGAGACAATTTGAGACGGTTTTTGCCACTTCAATCTCTGATTGTAGCATAAAAAGGTCCAGTGTTTGGGATTCAGGGGCAGAATTGGAATCTAACGCCCGTAATTATGTGTATAAACACCTGAAACTAAGAATCGTTGTCTTTTTGTCACCTTAGAATGATATATTTATATTAACAGAGTCCACCATGTCACAGCACTTCCAATCTGTCAGACATATACAGCAGCCTGTTGCTAATTACCCCTCTATCCTCACTAGTGGAGTGCAGAAGCTTAAAGAGCAATAAAAGTAAATAAAAGAGTCAGGGGGAAGTCGGGGTGCTCGGATGAGTTTTCACTGGACTTTCCCTCCCGTTTGTAGCCTCGGGTCAGGAGCGATTCAGTCTGAAGTTACTGTATGTGGCGTACGTAACTTAACATACGTGTGTTTTACATTATGTGACATACTTATTTCAGGTATTGAGACTTAACATATGAATAAAACAATCTTTCTTATTCATATGCTCATTTAAATGATCAAATACAGATCATTTGACAGTTATACAGACTAATCTAAAGGACTTTATTTGTAGGTTAAACTAAAAGTGAGAACACCATCAATGTGTAGGAAACGTATGTGGGTGCACAGTAAAAACTATAGACGTACAACCCGTGTACAGGTTGTAGGAGAGACGTTAAAGAAGAAATATGATAATCTAGGCTAACCACACATCCTGTAGATTACAGGAACCAGAACCAAGTGGTTTTGTGTCAAAACTTGACTACACTGTGACACTGACGACGGTTTTAACAATCCAAAAGTCTTAAAATGTAAACTGTTTATCAGCACAGCGTTCTGTGTTTAGCATCAACTACTTCATTTAAAACTGAAATTCCTCTCTTGTGCCGCCACACATAAATACTGACAGTGTGTGAAAGGAAGCACAGATAGAGGGAGGTGGGATCGAGTGAAGGGGGAAAGAGGTGCCTCGTGGTTCCTCCCCTCAAGATACTCCCACCCACTTCACACACACTGTGTGTGTGTCTCTCTCTCTCTCTCTCCCTCCCTCTCTCTCACACACTCACAGTTGGACCTTCAGGGCAATCAGAGCCACATTTGAAGCGCTGCTGAGTTGCTGAAGTGGACTACTGCGCCTGACACGGGGGGAAAAAGTGAGAAGAAAAAACCAGGAGAGGAGAAGAAGCGGCAGTGATGGTGAAGGAAAAACAGAAGCAGCTGGGAAGAGTGAGGCAGAGAAAGTGAGTGACACAGGTAGACAGACAGAAGGAGTTTCCAGGAGAGGGGTTTATCTGTACTTCACCACACACATGGACTGGACTCAAAAACAGCCCGGTAAGCCAGGAACACAGTGTGTGTGTGTGTGTGTGTGTGTGTGTGTGTGTGTGTGTGTGTGTGTGTGTGCTCGTGCTCTAAATGAGGTCTATAATACCTTCCAGTGTTCAAGGCTAAAGGTGTCAGCTTGCAGCAGCAGACTGACAGAGTTAAGAGAGGTAAGAGAGGGGGGAAAAAAAAAAAACCAGGCTGCATGTGTCAAGATGAACTCAGAGCATTTTTTTGCTCTGTTGGGAGGTTACAGTAAGGTGGACAAAGGATGAATCAGGCGGAGAATATGCGGGCTGCTCAGGTCAGCAGGGGAACGCAGAGCAAACAAGGTGTAAAATCTAGCAAAGCTTGAAGAAATTCACGTGACAGAAAGCCGTATAAAATAGCTGTTCAAGTGGTTCAAACTTCACCTGAGTTACTCGAGTATCTTGTGTGATAATAAGAAGTACAGTTAGTTTTCAGCTGTCTACATGTTCTTTATCAGTCTTCCTCATTTTTAGGTGCAAGTTGCAGCCCAAGACTGAATAACAAAATACGAGCTGGGAGGTCGAATAAATGATGTAGTGATAAAATGATTAATGGCGGATTGCAGAGGAAGAATTTAATCTGTCTGTGTTAAAAAGAAGCTGCTCTGCAGTCCGATGGTACGAGTGTGGATACTTCTGTTTTGCTTGCCAGGCGGCAGCAGGGTGGTACGGTATGGTACAGATTCTCTGTAAGGCGGATTCACAGCAATGTAAAATGTTATATCATCGTGACAGCAAATACAAGGGCGAACATAACGACGGCTGCTCTCTATCGATTAGGGAAGTGAGAGTGAAGTAATAGTTTGCTTCCGAGAAGCATGAAAATGAGCTCTTCTGTGTTTTGCACACTGTTTGAGGATACAATAGTGTTGCTGTATAGAATCAAGCTTAATCATCTGGCTCACAGTCCAGTTCTGCTCCTGGGTTTTTGTCTCGGGAGTGCTGTAGTTTTATGTTTTGTCCTGTTGATGAAAGAAACGTGCTGATTCAAAAGGTGTTTTATCTGTTTGACACCATACAACCACCAGGACAGTCGCGTCCATTCAGGTAATGTTTGCCACAGTATTTGTTGTTATCAATCGAGCTCTGCCAGGAGCAAACATCACCATACCTGCGTTTGCATCAGTGAAAAGCCTGACGCTGTGGACCGGGATAGATCTCGAACTGAGATATAGAGAGCTTTGTTCCTGGTTTGATTGTTCTCAAACATCACGAGAACAAGAAATACTGCCATCCTATCCCACACAGGGTCCTGAGAGGATTTGCATAAAAGAACAAAGGTTGTGGCCTTCACTTATTTTACTGTAAAACCAGAACGATGTCTATTTTTATTTAGTGGTTGTGGAATTTCCCTCATGGTAAGAGTAAAGAGCCTCTGCTGCAGCACGGCGGATGTTGGGTGTTGGTCAGTGAGAGGAGGATTTTGTTGTGATGGAAATGTTACTCCTACTTTCATTAAAGCCGGTTTGGATGGCTGGTTCCCTCGTGTCCTCCTGCCTCTGTCTGCATGTTTTCAAAAACAAAAAGAAGGATGATACTTCTGTTTGGGTTCAAACCAACAACCAACTCTCCTTCAACCGTATGCATCGGCATTTTCTTTCTCTCGTCTGAGCGGCAGCAACAGTTTGTTTTCTCCTCCGGTCATTGGAAACACACACGAGGACTAACGTTCGTTGCCTCCACCTGTGTGTCAGAGTCCGGTGAGGATGTACCTCTGCCACCCGGGCCATGTTCCAGCCTGTGTAAGAGGAACGCACGCTATGCTGCATCAGCAGCGTGCAGTTTAGACTTCACTGATGCGTCTCATGAGGGAAGGTTTCATAGTGGTTGTATCACTGTGGTGACTTCTTGCTTTCAGTTAAGAGTTGTAAGGACTAGGCTCTGATATTTCATTTGACAGGTGATATGAACTGACAGGTACGCTGCTCTTGGTACGCACCATCATCAGACAGCCCGACTCCATTAATCCTGACAGGAGAAGTCACAAGTCAGTTGAGTGAAATCAGACTGAGCCACAGTGTCGGACTTGACTTTTGGTTGTATGCCTGTAGTTTTTACAGTGCGCCCGCATACGTTTCCTGCACAGTGATTAGAACTTTATATGATTACTCACTTTTGCTACAAATGAAGTCCTTCAGACGGTCTGTGTGACTGTCAGCTGGTTCCTAACTCGGTGAGTACATGCTGTCACAGTTGAGGCGGAGCTGTAGACACTTCTAATCAATTTGTGGCAGACCAGTCACCAGAACTATCTAAGATAACAGACTGTATGATTAAACTCCCGTAGAATAAACATGCGCAACCGCAGCCGGAATAACACAAATATTCTGCATGCCTGTAATATTTCACCCCAGTGACCAATACCACACATCATAAGGAGAACCAAGACTATGTCAAACTGTGCATGTTACACAGCTCGACGTAGGAAGTTCTGTAAACTGTCCTCTCTGCTCAGAGCCACAGTGAAAAGGTCCCTTTGTCATTCATTTGCTTAACATTAGAACTCGCGCCTCATTTGCAAAGCAAGCAGGTCTGGTAAACAAAGTCCAGACAAACTTGAGTCTCGTCTAAAATCCAGTTTCAGTTCCTGTTAATTTCAGCGTAGTAAGCTGAACTCGTCTGTATTGTCTGCTGCCGTGTAGGAAAAACGTTGGTTGGGTCATCTGAGCTGTTCAAGCATAAAGAACCTCCTGGTGTCAGATATCAGCACCTGAACATTGATATCCATCCATGTGTAAAACTCACATTATTGTTCACACTCTGGAGAAACACGCTGCCGCTCTCCAGGGAGGGTTTCAAATTTTAAGACGACCTACTTTTATCTATTTGCTGTCGCGTGAGTTCACATCACTCAGACTGAATATTAATGCCATAGGAGAAAATTAATTAAGTACTTTCGTCGTGTTATCGCTGATCAGTTGTGCATCTAACTGAGAGGCGTCTTGGGAACTCTTGCAGGGAAAGAAATACAGGTTCTGACTAGACGCCAAGTCGTGACAGAGCCTGCGTGGACGAGATAACATCACAATCTGCTCTGCAGCCTGAAGCTTTACAGGAACACCTTTCTCAAAACAACTGCACAATACGAAATGATCAAACTAAATGACAAGAATCAGATGAGCTTACCGACAGAATCTTAACTACCGCCACGAGCAGATATGAGAAAACTGAGAGGAGCACTCGATTAAAACAAACACAGGAATGCGTCCGAGCGACATCGTTGCATGTTTTCTTGTGTGGAGCCCAGAGAAGCAGAACCGTGGCGTCAGACTAGACAATCTTCTCTGTGATTATACTATACGAGGCATCTTTGAGATGTGTAGACATTCTTACCTCCTGCCAAAAGAAAGTACTTCTAAAAAGGTAACTATCAGTTTTTGCAAGCACCTAGCATGTAACCCACCGTCCTCATCAGCAGAATAAGTGTTAGCATTGTTGCAACTCTACATTTGCTGAGGGTCAATTGTTTTTTTTTTTATTTGAGAGCGTGACAGCGTTGTGCGTACGGTCTGGAAAAGTTTAGGTGCAAAAACCACTTGGCTAGGATTCAGAAAAGATAAAAGTTTTGGTCTTATCACAGCAAACATGACTGGAATTCTCCAAACTTCGCATCAAAAATATACAATGCATCTTTGTCTCAAACTGCAGAATGGATCGCAAACTTTGACACGTACAGATGTGAACGTATCAGGGAGCAGAAACATCAACTCCTGACGACTGACCCTTTTTTTATTGATTCTAGAGTTGCGATATAAAAGGAGTATCACAAATACCTACACTGATACCTTTTATCAATACAGTCAGCTACAGGCACAGGTGAGGGAGTCTTAGTCTCTGTCTTAGTTATCGGATCTTGTTCATGCCCAGAGCCCTGACATAGTGACTCCTCTCATGTTGTGTTTAGTCACAAGACCTGTGGATGTCACAGCTGGCCCACGTGTTGTCAGAGCGCTCCATTGTCGGTTGACCCCGGCGATCATTCAAAAAAAATATGCTGCTGTGGAAATATGTGTTGGGCCTATTGTGTGGTGGCGTTGCACAGACGTCAGCAGCTTCTCTGCTCAGGGGGCTCTGCCGGGCTAAAGCCCCTCTATTGTAGCTCTTTGTGCTGGCTCGGCACTTACATTCACGGTGTCCCTCCGCAGAGTTAAAGACACTCAGCCAACGCGGGGGGGACTGGCTGTTTGGGGCTGTGTTTACAGTATACAATGCTGATTTACATGTTTACTGCGTCCACCGGCCGCCCTGTTGTGGTCCCAGTTGAGGCCTGAATGATTTCAGGAAAATACCATATCAATACAGAGATATCTGTGTTTGCATCAAACATAAATACACTCTCATCTTGTTTTTACATGAAAGGAAAGATGGAATAATGCAGCTGTTAGTAGTAGAAGTCGCCTTCTAGATCAATTCGTCCAACTTTCTTTTGAAGATTAACATTTATACGACTCTTATCTAGTGATGTGATTGAATTTACTCCGCCGTGACATTCAAAGGTGACCTCGTGGTTACGGAGCTAATGAAAAAACAACAACTTAGAAATGAGAGCTGACCCTGACTGATGGAGGAGAGACTGCATCAGTTAAAGACTCAGATTATCAACACCATATGTGTTTAGATTGCTTCCCTATAAACCTCACTTGGTTTTCACCGTGGCTGACTGACGACCCACAAAAGACTCGATGACCATTTAAATAAACACACTACACATTTTTTTTTCAGCCTATTCCATCCTATCAAACTTCAGCATACAAGTGATGTTTACTGAAGCATGTTAATGGAAGCAGATATTTGACTTTTAATTTTGTAAGATATAATTCAACTGTATTCCAACATCACACGTGTGATCTCCTCCCTGTGATCACAGAACCAACATCAGATAAACTACCAATAAATATCATACAATTCAAAATACTGATGACTTAAGCAGAAAAACCACAAGCAGTCAGTTCTCTGAGGCGGAAATGATCTTGCCTCCTAACTGAGTGTTTGACTTGTTTCTCTTTGGAGCAACAATGACAGGAAGGCAGGTTAAACATGTGACTGAAACATTACAAAGGAAATGGGGGGAGAAAGCAAAGAGGGTGGTGGGACGGGGATGCGTCAACCCGCGACAAAAGCTTCACAAACACACGTCTCAGCCAAGAGGGAGGAACAGGACACCGCGTACTGAGGCTTCATCCACTGTCCAACACCAGAGACGCGGCCGATGAAGCAGTTTGTTAGTGAGAGAAGAGTCCTCAGCACTCAGTTTGACCCGTCACCCTGTAGTTCATGGCTATTCTTGGATAGTTTGACACTAGTTGGTATCACACTGACACTTTGAAGCAACAAAATGTAATTTCCCGCACATAGCTGACTGTCTCATGAGACGATAGTGGCGCTTTTGGATTCGCAGCTCGGATTAGACGGTTACAAAGTTCCATGTTGTTGCTTTAACCGAGTAACTGAACAAAACCATTAATATATGTGACCCATTTGTTCCACAGAGAGCGACGTGTTGGTCCCGGTCAGTCTTTCATGAGCCAGTGTGCCACAGTTCAACAGGACGTGCAGCAGGGAGGAAGAAGACACCTGCCCTCATCGCTCAAATAATACAATCTAGTGAACTGTTGTCGCTTTTCCAGCAGAATTAGCAGGTCCACACAAACAGCTACGCCCAGTTTATCTGCCGCCCAATTAAATAAATAAATATATCAACATTGATTCAGGATTCATATCAGTTCATTTACAATACAAATATCCACCCAGTGTTACAAAATAAATAGGAACACCTCTCACACAACTCACAATTCATGTGAGCTTTGTTTCAGCTCCACCCAATGAAATACAGTGTGTAACAAACACTGTTTTTCAAGATTAAATAAATTAATGTATATGAGTCAAACCGTCGTGTAAAAGCATAATTACGACGAAAGAGGCACTTTTAAGATTTACTGTATTTTCGTTTTCGGGTCAAACTCATTTTCAATGGGAGTGCTACGGGCAAATTAGCGATAGCATCAAAATCTCTATTTTTAAAACACTAAGAAGGCTCGACACAACATGAAACTTTGCTCGTAGTATCACCAGGGTCTCTACACATGAACACGAGCATTGAGAACATTGTTTGTGTACACAGAGTTACTAAAAAGAAGGTTTTTGAACAACTCACGTTAGCAGTAGCTTGTTCCGCTCCCAGTCGTCATGGCAGCCGGGAAGCGTCGATCTCCGAATGTGACGTAACCCGGAGGACAGTTAAGGTGGAACGCTCCTAAAGCTTAGTTCCATATAAATGCAGGATAATTTGTTGTTTTGTCGTTAGCGAAACACAATATTGACCTTTATGTTGAAAAAAGAGCCTCATATAAGAAACAATACTAAAATCAAAAGCCGGAAAAGTCCCGTGAGATCTCGCGTGGATAGTTGTTGCCGGAAGTCAGTAGTTCCACCTTAACTGTCGACGCTTCCCGGCTGCCATGACGACTGCGAGCGGAACAAGCTACTGCTAACGTGAGTTGTTGAAAAACCTTCTTTTTAGTAACTCTGTATACACAAACAATGTTGTCAATGCTCGTGTTTATGTGTAGAGACCCTGGTGATACTACGAGCAAAGTTTCATGTTGTGTCGAGCCTTCTTACTGTTTTAAAAATAGAGATTTTGATGCTATCGTAAAAGTGCCCGTAGCACTCCCATTGAAAATGAGTTTGACCCGAAAACGAAAATACGGTAAATCTTAATCGTGCCTCTTTCATCCTAATTATGCTTTTACACGAAGGTTTGACTCATATATAGTCACAAAAAAAAGCTTGGGTTGCGTTTTGTCGAGAGTTTAACTTTATCAGTGTAGTGCCTGAAACGCGATCAGTGAACGATCATTCATGAACTCGTTCATATTTTGGGCGAACGTGAACTGAACTGAACGTTACTGTATTTCTGCCTCATGAACGTTATTGTGAACGCGTTCATTCTGGTGTTTGTGCTCTCTCACAGTTTAACTTCATACAAGAGAGTGCCAGATTTAAATCAAGCCCTCCGGGTGAAAACCGGCTAAACCACACCGTAAACAGACCTTAATATGTAGCGGGAAAACACCCAATCTGGCAACACCAGCCACCACAGAGTCGCACCGCCGCGTGCGTCATCAACATGCTCAGCATGGAGACAAAAACAAAAAGAATCCAGCTTCAGCGTTAAAACTAATCAAATTGTTGCTGTCTGTGGTTCTATATGGGCTGTGGCAATAATTTAGAACAATAATAGCTCGCAGCAACATATTGAGGAAAAGAACTATGAACTAGTTTATTTTTGGGAACTGTGAACTTAGTTCAAATTTTTGAATTATGAATTATGAACTGAACTAGTTCATTTTAAAATTTGTGAACTGAACTTTGAACTAGTTCATGTAGAAACTGAACTTTCCCAAAACTGCACTTTAAATTCTAACACCCCCCTCCCTGCCACAAGACATTTACACTTTATATTGTGAGAAAAGACTCACAGTGAAACCCCAAAATAAATAATAACAATCATCCTGACGCCAGATTATCTCCGCGGCCTCTGTGACGTGTGTTTTACGTTCATGACACAATAACAGGATGTTATGAGGAGACGCCAGTTTAAAAAGAAATGTTCAGCTCTGCAGAGGCCAACAAGCCTCCACACACTGCAAAGCCCTGAGGCGTCTGTACCTGTGCGACCTGTAGACACCTGTCTGCTCAAATACCACGTGGTGACGCGAGGACGCAGCGCCGACGAGGAGCTACGTGTCACCGCGACTACCGGTCCTTCCAGTCGGCGGATCGTGTGTGCTGCTCCACGGTACTTTTTGTACTCTCCACGTCGCCACTTTGGTTTTTTGTATCGACACAGATCCGGTGAGTCGCACTTTACCGGAGGATCTTATGATGTTTACGCGCGTTCGTCGTCTATGGCGATCCGAGATCAGGTTGGAGATAAAAGTGGCTTTACTCTGATTTCATCCTCTGTTTTGTTTCTTAAAGTATGTCTCGTTAAGAGCTTTACGCGCGGACTGACCCGTGTGCGCGCAGCGGGGAGGACCCACCCGCCCTCATCAGTTCACCCTCACATGGCATTAATTCATACAGTGGCTTCAGTGTGTTGTGCTGGTGGATTTGGCATGTGAGCGCAGAGATCCTGGACTCGGTCTGATATGACTGTTTACACGCTGCGGATCAGCACAAGAGCCTCCAGTGATGAAAACGGATGTGATGAATTAAACTGGAGCTGAAATGATAAATTGATCCAGAGAAAAATAATCGACAGAAACACATATTGTGTTGTTCCAGCTTCTCATTTCATGTCTATTATCCTAACAGTCGTACATTAAATATCTTCAGAGTTTAACATTTTCTGTCCACCAAATGCTTCTCTAGTTTCCCTCACAGATAGATTTAAATCGTTGTTGTGAGTCTTTGTGTGTATTTAATCCTCACCGGTTGTTGATTTTCACTGGATTTGGTTGAAATTGGTCCTCAACATCATCCTAAGGATGATTTGCAACACATGTTCATTTAGTTGTTGCAGAATGTTTCCAGATATCAGATTATTATAAATATCATACAGCCTTAATGTCATATTATAAATCAAATAATTTAATATAAAAAAAACATATCTCTACTTGTGTTGTTGCACACACGAGAGGCAGAAACCGGCAGATGTTTGTCACGTTTGCTTGATGATAAGTCAATAGTCGACTCATCACTTCAGGTCTGATCCTGTACTTAAGCGGTGCTATCCACAAATCTTAAACTGTGATAACTAAAGTCACAGAAAAGTCCAATTAGTACAAGTCTTCATTTTAAAGTCTCTCCTGAAAGCAGACGGCGGACTTGTTCTGCATCTTCTGATCTTTGTTTCTTCTCTTTCTCAGGTGCCATGTGTTGCTGTGATACGCTGACATTACAGTAACCGAGAGGAGGAGGAGCAGGAGGGATCAGGAAGTGGAGGACGGGGGTCACACAAGTGAAGGACGACGAAAGAGCATGTTGAATGTTTGGAGCTGAACTAAGGACACAGAGCTTCACCTGGAGCTGGTCACTATGAGGAAGTGGAGCTTGTGCTTCATGCAGCGGAGAAACACCGGTTACAGAGCAGCCAGAGTGTTGGAGAGCCTGACAAAAGCCTACTGGACTTGACAAAGTCAAAAAAGAGAAGCCAGTTGGTAGGAGAGGAGGAGGAGGAGGAGGGAAGGAGGATACACGTTAGGCGAGACAGACGATAGACGTAAAGTGAAGGAGATGATGAGGAAGACGATTAGATAGATGAAAGTAGAGCTAGAGGCAGAAGAGTCAAATGAGAAGTCAAACTCAGGAGGGAAAGAAGGCAGAGATGAAATAGTGTACTGTCATAAAAAGAGACAGATGAAGATTCAGCTGCAGGAGAGCAGAAGTCTCGACAGATCCAGAGGACACGTGCTGCCAGCGTTCATAGATCAGCAGGAATAAGCAGAAGTCACCATGTTCATGAACTTCCGTCGCATCCACAAGTGCCAGTGTGTGCAGCTGCTGACCACAGGCCTGCTGCTGTGTATGGTGATGGTCTGCTGGGAGGAGCTGGACCACCACGTGGTCAGCCACATGAGATCCTACACGTATCGCTACCTGGTCAACAGCTACGACTTTCTCAACTCTTCCTTCGTCCTCACATCCAAGCACCAGCACGGAAAGGATGGTTCTAACGGTGCGGATGTCGGGGTAGTGAACTATCCATACCTCATCAACCATCCGGGTAAATGTGGAGGTGGTGCTGGTGGAGATGACGTCCTGCTGCTTCTGTTTGTCAAATCGTCGCCAGAGAACTTCGAGCGGCGCCAGGCCATCCGGGACACGTGGGGGAACGAGAGCTTTGCCTGGTCAGAACTGGGGGCGAACGTGAGGGTGGTGTTCGCCCTCGGCGTGCACCCGGATGTCGGTCGGAGATCCGGTGTGCAGAGAGCGTTGCTGCGGGAGGACCAGTCCTACAGAGACCTGATCCAGCAGGACTTTTTGGACACTTTTCACAACCTGACCACCAAACTGATCCTGCAGTTCCACTGGGGCCACGAGTACTGCCGGCAGGCACACTTCCTCATGTCTGCGGACGACGACATCTTCGTACACATGCCCAACCTGGTGGCGTACCTGCGGCAGCTCCTGAGTAGTCAATCAGGGGCCAAAGACCTGTGGGTGGGGCATGTACACAGGGGAGCCCCTCCCATTCGCCGTAAAGAAAGCAAATACCACGTTTCTGATGACTTGTACCCCTGGCCCTCCTACCCAGACTACACTGCCGGAGCAGGGTATGTGGTTTCAGGCGACGTGGCCGCTAAGATCTACCATGCGACTCTGGTGCTGAACTCTTCCATGTACATCGACGACGTGTTCATGGGAATATGTGCCAAAGCCATGGGGGTCTCTCCTCAGGGGCACGTGTACTTCTCAGGGGAGGGCAAGGCGCCGTACCACCCCTGCATCTACGATCACATGATCACCTCGCACGGTCACGCCACAGACGTGCGCCGGCTGTGGCAGGAAGCGACGGACCCCACAGTGTACCGCCGCTCCAGAGGATTTATGAGTAATGTGTACTGTACGGCGGTCAGAGTGATGCTGCTGTGCCGGCCGTATTACCAGAACACGTACTCCTGTATGGCTGCTTTTACATAAATGCTCTTAAGATGAAGGAATGCTGAATGTACCACAGACATGGCGCCGCCTCACACAAACGGACTGCCATTTTTTTTCCCCCTTCATGTTAACTTTCACTGTTTGCTGGATATACTGTGTATTTGCTGTCTTGTAATAAAGACCAGAGCTGTTCTGTGAAGCAAACCATGCACTCGTGTTCTCAGTCATCAGCTTTTCACTTCGTTTCAGTCGAAGTGATTAAAGATCGGTACTCCACATCATCATCATCATCATTATTATTATTATTATAATTATTATTATTATTATTCACTCACCGACTTCTGAAGAGGTTTAGTTCTGCGCGAGTTGTTGAAGAAAACGTCTAAAACAGCTGTTAATATCATGAATTCTCTCGTCACAGAGGAACTTGATAAAGTTAATTACACGCTCAGCAAACACGTCACATTCAGATCGATGCAGCGACTTGGACGAGAAATGTGTTGGGGGTTTTTTTTTCTCACTCCCAGTTTGGAATGGAAGTTATCTGGAATAACTTTTAGTTGAATCCTGAAATTTCGTGTAAACCATTTTAAGATCTCAATATTAATGTGATTAAAGGTAAAATCCAACATGTGACGTGATTTCCATGTTGTTGCATCCGTTTCTGTGATGGAGACATTTTAATCCAGAGTAAAGTACCAAAAACATTTTATCCGCCGTTTGCTGCGTCTCCATTGTTGATTTTCTTCATCTTACATCATTATAAATCTGAATATCTTGAGTTTAGAAGCGAATACATTTGACATTAATTGATAAATTGAGAAAATAATTGGCAGATTAATGAACAGTCGCTGCTCTGATGTCAGTTTAACAGATACTCACTGCTCACTGTCTTGAACTTTGTGCATGTTTAAAGTTCTGGTCCGACTGCTTCCCTCCCATCAGGCTGACTAAGTGCATCAGACGTTTCCTACCAAGACATTTTAAATGGAAATAAAACCACATCCGGCCAGACTCCAGGTTGAATGATGCCAGATGAACGAGTTTCCTACCGCAGTTTAGATAATGTTTGGGAAAAGTTCAAGTTCGCAGGACAATTAACCAAATTCTCCTCCGAGGCTCGGGACTGTTACACCTCTGCATCTTATGTTTAGGAGCTGTGGTTCCCAAACTGCTGTTTTTCGTCTCTCCCACCTCCCGAGGGGAACGTGTGGCTTTTACATCATCATTTTAACGGAGAACTTTTCCTGCCAAGACTGTCAGGTTTTTGTTTTTTTTTCCTCACCACTCTCTCCCTCCAGCTCTGCTTCCTGTTCCACACTCTTTTCCAGTGACTCCTTTTTTTTTTTCTTTCTTCTTCCCGCTACTGCTGTCTGCTACATCTTGTGGTTTTTATACAGAAATTCCAGAACGGGCTGAATCACCGGGAGCTTGCAGGTTTGTTGGAATCATGACCGTATAAGGAACGTCTTACTGCGGGGGGGGAGCACATGTGTGGTTCCACAGATGGAAAGCATTAGAATAAGTTCTCACACCAAAACAACAAAACACACCGTGTGTCAGTGTCTTCCAGAACAACTCAGATGGCAAATCCATCATGTGTTCAGTCAGCATGCTATCTGATTTGCATGAAGCTAAATAAAACCCGACACCAGGCTGCTTTGATTTGTGTGTTCATGTCATTCACTGTAACTTGACCTCACAGAGGATCTGATCTGATGGCTACAGACTGACAACACATCAGCGACTGAAGGAGAGTGAAAGAATCTGTAGGGTAAACTTTTAAAAAACTCTCTGACCAGATTACTGCTTCAAACTGATTTCCATCCGTCTGTTTCTGTGCGTCTTGTCATTTCACCGAGACGTTCCTCCGATAATAATACATGACGCAAACGTAAAAGTCTTTTTCCTTCATGTTCTCCACTTGGTTTTTATTTCACTGGCACTATTTCCTGTTTTCTTCTGTAATGCAGAAGAAGAGGAAGAACTGCCCATCAGCCGGAAAATAAAAATACATAATATAAATTGATGCTGTGCATTTAAATACAAAATATCCCCAATATTTCATGATTTTGCTTCATAATCTGAGCATGGTAGTCAGAGAAAGGAGACATTTATTGATGGGGAAACGTAATATTAAGGGGATTTAAAGGATCTTCGTACCAGTTTGCATGAGAACTGTACAACAGGTGTTTGCTTTTGCCCCTGAATGACTGTTAGGTTTCATTTTTGGCTCCCAAGAGGAAATGCTTCTGGTTTATTTGTACTTTACACACAAACACACGACTGTTATTTTGTCAACTCAAATTATGCGAGTCACACAAACGTCACCGGCGTCCAGATCACTGACCGAGAGGCTTCGTCTTAACAGCTAAACTGTTGAAATCACCATTATTTGTATTCAGGGAGGAAAATTCACCTTTTCATGAACAAAAACAATATCAGTACTTTATATATATATATATATATATATATATATCCACAGACATTTCTGAAGATATAAAAACTGTGTAGCTGTATATATAAGTGTTGTCATGCTAAAGCTGCTCTGCTCTGACTTAGATAAATTCCACACAGGAGTCCTACATCACGCGGCACCGTCACCTGGATGTTAACTGTTACACCACCTGTGTCTGAGATGAGCTCCCCACACACACACAGTGCAGGTAAATCACCACACTACACACACACTTCATATAACTATCTCTGTAGCAGCGATTTGTCTTTGCTCTGTGGAACAGGTGAATCCACCGCTGCTGTGCAACATGGCCTCACATATCCCAAGATTCTTTGCGTGCCCGAAAAAGAAAGAGAGAAAATGGCAACATCGCATAGCGTAGATTGTCACTTTCGCGGCAGAAATCGTGAGGTAAGGGTAAAACATCTGGTGACGCAACCAGGAAATGCTCAAGGCTAGACCGTCCCATTCAACAACGGCTGACGTGGTTAACAACGTCTGAAGTGAGACACAGCATGTGTGTTCTGTCCTTACCTGCGTCTGTTGGAGAGACTCTCCTCCGTCTCATTGGTCACAACAACGTGGGTGGAGCCTCCTTGGCTTTCCTCGTGCATGACTTCAATCTGTGACACACAAACACACACGTCAACTTAAAGGTGTAATATGTTAAATATGGCCAGAATGCAAAGGTCACTCCAAAAGCACAGGTGGCAGCATCAAATTCGGGCATATTTACTTGCAGAGTCGTGTTGATATCTATTAGTTAAATGTTTTCAACTTCACCTGTGGTGTCTGTCCATTAATGTACATAACTATTGTTTCTGACGTTTATTTACAGGCGCATGTCCGACGACGTGATCAGTTTTTGGTTCCTGCATTCAGACTGATGCCCTTCATCTGACAGCCGTCGTTGTGGAGGTTTAAAGAAATAATCTCCTGCATTCATCTGGCTTGTTGTAACAAACTGCCTCAACACTTAGAATTCAGCGCAGGTCTTTTTTTAAAAGCGTGTTAAAGGAAACATCCAGTGACAAGAAGGAAGCCAACTCGGTCGGCTTTTGATTTTTGGCACCGACTTCACACGGCTCTGTCCTCATCAATTATGGAGGAAGGTTTATGGTCTAACACACCAACACTATCACTGCGCAGACAGACCGTGTTTGTCAGCAACACAAAATAACCTCGGGGCGTGCGTGTAAACCAATTAATGAGATCAGAGCCAAAGCAGCAGCAGGGTGGCATACTGATTAGTGAGACCGTCCTGTTGAAGGGACGATGTTTAAAGCAGCGTCTTCCTGCTGACACAACGCTGAGGCCCCACCAGCGTTAAAGCTCTTGGCCTGGAGGTGACCTCTGACCTTCCCCAGGACAGTCCGTGTGTGAGGAGTTATACTGGATTCTGGCAGAGCGGTGTGTGATAACATTATTGGTGTTGTTTGTGTGTTGCTTCTTATCTGCTGGTAAGACAGAGCATGAATCTGACAGACGCAGCAAAAAGTAGTTTATTCAAGTGTACAACAAGTATACTTATTTTATACTAAAACTGAGGCAGCATACTTGAAGTGTACTTTTTATATACCGTACTTTCCGGACTATAAGCCGCTACTTTTTCCCCATGCTTTGAACCCTGCGGCCTATACAACGGTGCGGCTAATTTATGGATTTTTACAGCTAACGGCCACTAGGGGACCTCCTCAATCTATGGATTGTACAGGTTACGTCCCTCACCTTTAACGCCTGGTTTATTATTATGCTTCTGCGTCGCGGCGACAGCGTAGCTACGTCGTCGACCCTACACCGTCATTGAGCATTCGGAGTTCTGCGTCGAGGGAACGCGTTGTTCTGTCGGTGGACGTCATCAACGTCAGTGATTCAGGTTTGTTATGCTAACAACACATAGTCAGACAGGTGGCGGTGCTAATGGAGCTAACAGCTGTCTGTCAGTCTGACCGAGAAGTTTCTCACTTTACTTCGCTGTTAGTTGAATTAAATGACATTCATGTTGTCTTTAACTGTCCGTGCGAACCAGTCCGCAGCTTTGTGCGTCTGTTTGTGCGTCTCTGACTCTTGCGTGTTGACGTTTGCGTGGTCATAGGTTATGCAAATATGCAACTTGTCTGTTGAAATGTTAATAAAATGGAAGCTTCCCCAAACAGCAGTCTCTTTCCCGACAATCTCCTCTGTGCACGAGCCTTTACATATGGTAATTAAACGCTAAAACACCTGCGGCTTATAATCGGGTGCGGCTTGTATATGTACACATTTGTGTTTTTCCCTAAAATTGGCTGGTGCGGCTTATATTCAGGTGCGCCTTATAGTCTGGAAATTACGGTACTATATTTTATATACTTAAGAGAAGTATAGTGAAGTATACTTGGCTTATACTGAAAAGTATAAAGAATATATTTTAGTATACTGTAATGCAAAGTGGTGCAAAGACTCTTGGGTATTCTGTTGCTGTTGGTGTAATTATGGTTGGTGAACGTGGTTGTGAATAAGATGATTTGTAAGACGGTTGCAGGTTAATTCACATCCTTGTTCTGTGGTTAAATTGTGTCGAGTTAACAAAAATTATAAAAATATTGGCACCGTGAGTGAAAGGATGTTTTCTGGGAGAGACTTCCTGTCAGTTCAGCTGGTGGTGTGTGTGGTAATGTATATTGACATTCTGGCTAGAACTCTCCAAATACAAGTACTAATACTTAGTATATCTTGATTTAAATGCAGATTAAGGTCAAGTCATTGACTCCTGCTTACATTTAAGTTAACAGAATAAAAATGTTTTTCACTACGCACATTTGCATTGAGGTATTATTCCTGTTATAAACCTACCTGTTAATAAACTAAAATGTGGACTAGAAGTATATACTTAGTACACTAGTAGTATATAGATGAGTGTACTTCTGTAAACTTAAAATGACCTTATAAAGTTTACTTTAAGTATACTTTTATAAATTTAAAATGTTCCAATTTAGTCCGAAGAAGTATTAAATTAGTATACTTTCTAGTACGCTACAAGTACATGGTCCATAGTATACTTGCTATACTTATACTCAAGCATACAAAATGAACTTTAAGTAGACTACTTTTTGCTAAGGGCAGTGCCGACAGTCACTGGGACGTAGTTTCAGGCTGTTGAGGCGTCGGAGACACATTAAAGTGTGTTCACAGGTCTTTTGTGAGCAGCTACTCTGATAAACTGCCTCTAGCGATGTCACTCAGCTGCTAAGGCGCATTGTGGGTAACGTAGGCACCAGGAAGATGGCGGGGATAAAAAAGGCAATATCTCTGAAAATATAAACTCTTAGAGCTGCTGAAAAAGAAGCCTCTTTAACATAGAAAAGGTGGCACATTTGCAGCAAGGTAAAGGCTGCAATGTGCTGCCTTGTCTTTCTAAAAGGGAGGTGTAATATTCCTCCTTTTCCAAAAAGCCGCCACTTGGCCTCCACTGGAGTCGGTGTAAACATGTGACGTGACATGAAGCACGAAGTTGGGCGTGAACAGTGAAGCAGGTCGAATTTGTCTTCAAAATAAGAGCTTTACATTGCACCTCATTGGAGTTTAGAACTGAGTTCTTAGCGGGGGGCTTTTAATTTGAAAGTAGCGACCGTTTCTAGCTTGCCGACACAACAACAAGCTAACACAGCTAGCAAACAGCTACAGAGACCGAGGAGACGCTGCATCTCCTGGATCTCAGCGGCTGTCCAGTTGCTCATCTTGACGTCCGCGGATGAAATGATGGACTGACTGCTGTGATCAGCTGTTTCCTGGTTTCAAAACTCCCCAGCTGTGGGTCGCACAACAGTGCACGTCATCGACACCTCCACCCATGTCACGCAGGGGCCGGCACATCGACGGCTCGGATTTACAGCAATGGAGGTGGAAATAAGTGTTCCCTCCGAGGTGGCAAACTGGCGGACCAAAACAGACCCCCAATATACCGCCTTCTGTCTAAATCCGCGGACCTAGCTGCAAAAATGACGGCCACATTAGCGGCTTGCTGCCCAGAATAAAAACAGCTAGAGTCAGCTGCTGCTCTGTGTCTAGAAATATAGCCTTTTTCTAAAGGATGTATCGTCACACAATCTGATTTGCATGCTGTGTAAATGTCGTGGTTACACCGTGGTCTCCACAATGCAGTGCTTATGCTTATGCAAAGTAAGAATGTCATCAACTTCCAGCATCAACTGGACATCAAGTACAGCCTGATGTGCGATCTGTGATCCATGACTGAGAGACTTACGGTCTGCTGCTGTACAGTTTGTTTGTACTTCCCTGTATTTAGTTCTTTAGATCACATTTCCACCTTATATAACCACCTCTATAACCTGACATTTATTTACTAAGAAGCCAGAACTGACAATAATCAGTGTAACTTCCTCAACTGTAGCTAATGTATTGTATTGTGATATTTTATTACATATAGCTCTTCGTGTGAGCAGCTGTCAGGGCGGTTACTGCTCCTGTTACACGACCCTGAGAGAGGCGCTTTGCGTGGAGCTGCTTTTGTTTCCTTAAAGCCTCCGGCTGTATTTTCAGTGTGCACACAGTTCTGGTCTGCGGCCGGATCGCTGCTGTTCATGTCATTGTTTTCCTGACGGTCTTTAGCTTTACGATAAACCTGTTTGCTTTCCTCTTTGTGATTCAGCTACTCTCCACTTACAGCGACCACCTGTTGGCAGTAACGCACTGCAACTCAGTACATCTACTCATGTACTCGAGTATTTTCCACTTAACATGCTTTTCATTCATTTTCATCTTCTTTCCTTCTCACATGTAAAAAATGAAATTTGCATTCATTTTGCATTCAGCCGCAGGTGTCAGGTACGTTTTTACATAACTGCTAAAATAACTCGGAGGCTAAAACACGACAACATAAAGTGACGTCGGTGTGAAACCTCTGTCGGGTGAATTTAACCTAGAAACAAGTTAATTTCCTGAACATGTTAAGTGATAATCGGTCGTATGGGGCTCGATATTGAAACTCTGTTCATTTATCATACTAAACATGCATCGGTGCCGTTTCCTAAAGCACACTCACTGGGCCGACACGTGCTTCGACGATAGTACCTTGATGCCTCCTTTGGCCTTGCGTATGATCTTCCTCTTGTTGGGATCGGCTTCAGCCGGCTGCCTGCCGCTGTTGGAGTTGTCGGAAGCTCTGCGAGCCAGAGCTGTAAAAAGAAAGAAGAGAACCCAAAACAAAAGGCAACTTTAATAATTTATTTCTTTGGAATTTCAGCATTCAGATGACGGCTCAAAAAAAAAACAAACGTGCAATTCTGAAAGAGCTTGTGGAAACAGTTTGAAGGGTTACAACAACAACATCCGACTCACGCTGCTGGGTCCCGGTAGTCCTGGGAGGGTTCTTCAGGGAAGGCCGCTTAGGAGAGGATTCAGGCCGCGGGGCTACGGGCTGGACCGGCCTCGTTTGTTTGGCCGACAGTCTCTTCAGACTGACGTGCCGCTTCTCAAACATCTCCTGGACGTCCTCCAGGCGCTTCAGTGCCTTCAGGACGTCGGCCTGCAGGAATACAGCTCACCATCAACCCCTCGTCCATCGTCACTCTTACAACAGACTGTTTGTGTTCACCGGTACCTTAATGTCCTCGGACAGAACCACCTCATACTGGTTGTGGAGGTTCTTCAGTTCCGTCAGCTGGTTCTTCTCTGCCGACTCCAGGAAGCGCTGGATGTCGGTCAGTGCCGACTCTGCCCCGTCCTGCGACTGACACTTATCCACCGCCTGGGAGGCCAGCAGGTAAATGCCCGACTCACACCACTGGTTCACCTGGAAACAGCAACACAAAATCAAACAGGTTAAAAGTGGGCAGCATTTCGGATCTTAAGGGACAAACCATTGATTGTTCTTCATGTATTCTCGCGGTATCTGAATGAGTACCATGAGAATGTACAAAGTAGGTATATAAACAGGAGAGGGAGAGAACACAGTCTTCACCACAATCCCCTCTACACGGGAGTTAAGATTCAGTTTTCAGAAGTTATTTTCTGGATAATTAAGTCCTCAGAAGTATTTCTATTATGTCTGCCTGCCATTTCGTTTGCCGTTGTACAAATTTACCTGCTGTAACTCTTTTAGACCAAGTGACGAGTTTCAATAAAGACTGTGTGAACATAATTAACAGAAAAATGTGGCTCATCACAACTTATTTTGGGAGTTTCAGTCATGATTGCAGTTGTAGTGACACTCTGCTCCCCGAGCGGCTGATATCGATAAAACATTGTTTCTTTGGAGGTCAAACTGAAGTGAGCTCGCCCAAAATGTTGACTACGGTACATCAAGGAAGAAAGCCTGTGAACTTCACAGTGGTTAATAATTTTGCAAGCCTCGGGCTTTGATTACAGCCTGTCTGACCGGTCTGACTGCTCGTGTTTCTTCCCTGTCAGTGATGTCACCATGGGCCGAGATCTCAGCACATAGCAGCAGCAACCACAGCTGGTTTCACGTTCCACTACGTCAGACAGTCTAATGTGTTTGCAGCGTCTGTGGATGTCACGACATGGCAGCCAGGGAATGGCTGTTTGCATGAAGAGGGAGCAGAAAGCTTCACCAGAGAAAACAGGCAATGATTAGTTCCACTCGCTACAGAAAAGGTCGTCGTGACTGAGCTGGGCGGGTGTTTGGGTGGGATGTTTTAGCCACGCTGTTGTTGTGGCTCTAGCGATGTCGATGTCCAGCGAGTTGATGAGTCTTCCACTTTGGTCCAGACTGATTTAAACCAACAAATAAGTGGAGGTCTTCCCATCAGCCTTATTTCTACATGTTTACTGCCTATTAGCACATGTTAGCATGGTAAAATGCTACACCATGTTAACATTGCCACAGTGAGCATGGACAGTCTACACCAGGAAGTGAACATGTTCCTGAACTGATGCGTGTAGAAGTGTTTCATCATCTCTTCACCTTATCGATGCCCACGTGTATCTGCAGGGATTTGGACAGGACGTCCGTCTTCTTCTTGGCCTCGTTGCTGAAGTCGTCGCAGACCCGCCGCAGCTCCACGCATTTGGGTCGGATAGAGTCCACGGCGTAGTGGTTACTCTGGATCAGCTGGTCACCGTGCAGCGCGTGGAGCTGGGCCTTTTCTATTGTGGGCTGCAAGAGAATCAATGCAGAGTACATCAGTTGGTTGCACATTGAAGATCATTGATTTCATAACTTAAGTTGTTGATGTGCGTGCGTCGACCCACCCGAGCCTTCTCTTCCAGTACTTTCAGTTCCTTCAGCAGGTGTTCCACTCTGGCCACACAATCCCCGATGTCTGATAGGCCGGTGAGACCGTCCATCAAACTGTCCAGAGACACTTTGACCTGCAGAACCAACGAGAGAACATTGTATTTACAAACTATCCAGCAGTTCATTAAGTGTGTTTTTTTCAAAGTATGATTTTTTTTCCAGCCTGAGTGTTTTTTGAAGCTGTGTGAAGAGCAGACAGAGGGAGAAGATCCAAAGGTTTGAGTCCAGAGGCAGCCAGGCATACTGGGGAGACAGACAGATCTGCAGATATACCTCTCTGAAGTCCTGTTCAAAGTGTCGTAGCTGCAGGCACTGCTCCAGTTTCAGATGGTGTTTACACCAGAACTGTTCAAAGGCATTCTCCGTCTCATCCAGCTGGGCGAGGAGCCTGAAACACACAACAGGAAGTTCACCACACACGTCCCGGGAGTTTCTCTCAGACTTGCACGGTCTTACTATGGAAGTGAGATGCAGTATAGGAAACGTGAGGAGAAGTCTTACCTCTCCACGGTGGTTTGGTTCTCCATCTCGTCCGGGTTGAGCTTGTGGTTCTCTGACTTGGCTGCCTGCTCCTTGATGCAGCCTAACAAGGTGGTGCCTTGCTTCAGCGCCAGCTTCAGTTCGTCCTGGTTTGGAGACACAGAAGCATTGAGAAGAACATTAATTGTGAAATTAGCAGAGAGTGTTGTACATGAAGGAACATATATGTACACACTTTGATACTAAAGCACGTTTATTACCACTTCTGATAATTAAAAAACATCAACTTTAACTTAAGGGCCACTTTCACTTTTGCTAAGGTAATATTTTTATCAACATATCTTAACTTTACTCAAACAACACTGACATCTGCTATATTTACAGTATGCAGGGTGTTTTCATGCTGTGCAAAGTTCTCATAACAGCCAGAGAGCATCTTCTCTGTTAACCTGCTGTATTATATTCTTACTTCTGTTCACACATACAGATTCAGTCCCTGGAGACACGGCGGGATGCTATTCATTATGATTTGAACCTAAAAATGGTGATGCAGCCCACCGCTAGTCAAGATTCAGAAAGTCAAGGGAGGTTGAGAAAAGGTTCAGCTTGATGCAAACGTCCTCTGAAAACCCAGAGAACCGAGTAACTGACCACCAAATTGGCAGATTTTGATTCCCTTTGAGCAATTTAATCGCTTTGTCCTCAATTCAACTGTGCGAAAAGCATCAGAGGCTCTCTAATGGTCTGTGACAGGATCATTCGACTGGCGGCCCGCGGGCCAAACGCTGCTTTTTATCAACCTCATTCCTGCATTCGTTAGTCGGCACTCGAGCCCCTTCATCAGGTATTTGGTTATTTCCATTTAAAAGTTTTACGGCTGTTTAAGCTGAGAGAGAGTCAGACTGGTGACCTACTTCTAAGATTAAAAAACGGTGAATTGTTTTTTTGTGTATGTTTGATGGTTCTTTTTTTCCCCCAGGCCTGACAGGTCAGACATATGGAACATAACAGTCCGGCCTCGTGGCACTTAATGATCTGACATGCTGCTGCGACTGAAATCAAACTAACTCCAGATGTAAAATCATTTACGACGCAGGTCAGAAGCAGAACAAGCTGTTTTTTGCTAATTGTACTTGTATGTTGTACTGTGTGTACTGGCGTGTTGCGATATGTGATATTAGTAACACTGTGCATTTAAAAATCCAACAGGGGAAAAGAGTTGGATGTCAGCAGGTTCATTCTCTGTGTTAGAATCATGTTAAACTGCATCGTCAATCTTAAATACAATTCAAAGTTCAGGATAATCATTTCCACTAGAGAGGCTTGGCTACTACCCATCATGCACCTGACCCCTTTGTCATGCATGTTGCAGTGGCTCCTGCTGCTGGACTGGATGGGCTCTACATCTTGTTAAAGGGCTCGTCTGTAGCTTTTTGAACTTTTTCCCCCAGTGTCGGCACTGAAGGACGTGCGAAAGACATTTTAGCTCCGTGTCCTCGGTGCTGCAGGCTCGGTCACACCAGCGTTTGCAAGTTTCTAAACAATCAGCAGGATGACCTTCTTCTCTTTATCCGACTCTGCTTAGTTACCTTGAGGTTGTCGTGTTTGTCGGTGTGTGCTGTGAGCAGGTCTTTGGTGCACTGGACGTCGTTGGGCAGCTCCGTCTCAGCCAGGTCGGTCCCAAACTTCTGCAACATCTGGGCTGTGGTTTTCACTGTCATGGCAAAGTTCTCTATGGCCTGAGGAGAAAAAAACCCCACATGTGACTCTGAAGCATCCTAAAAACACCTGCTATATTTTAGATATTGCTGGCGTTGATGTGATGTGTGTTGACTCACGGTCCGGTGGTGTATCCACTGACTGTGACAGTACTCCAGGCTTCCTCCCAGCTCGCGGGTCAGCTGGCCTTTGTCCACGTAGCCGTGCAGGTCCGACAGAGAGTTCAGCATCACGATCTGCAAAACACACACAGCGGATCAGGACGAGCTCTTTAGAGCACGACGTACATCGGACGGCACAACTCTGTAATAACCATGGTAAAATGTCTTTCGGGGGTTCGAGAGCGAGAAAATAACTTTGATGATGTCATCAGGGATCTCAGTTTCCTGACCGATACTTTTGAAATTCACACGGCACTGAAAGTTTTACATCCTGTTCATCAGACAGTTCTCAGGCAGGAGGCTGTCCTGAACTGTCCTGACTGAAATTAGATTTAACTCTGCTCTCTAAAATACATTGGGGTTGTGTTCAAGGCGGCACCTGGATATTGATTTAAGTCTCCTGTTGCTCTTGGAAACCTTAATTAAAAACTGCCTTCTGAATGTCCTCATTTTAAGTGTTGGGTGTTTGTGGTTTTGTGTTAGATCTCTGTCTTTGTTTTCTCTGTTTGACTTCCTTC
Source organism: Diplodus puntazzo (assembly GCA_963678695.2). NCBI lineage: Eukaryota > Metazoa > Chordata > Actinopteri > Spariformes > Sparidae > Diplodus > Diplodus puntazzo. Next base: position 2,616,106 of record OZ023163.1, on the reverse strand, counting down.
CTCAGCATCTGAGACTCTTCAGGAAGATGCAGCCACAGGTGATCAACCTTGAAGGTGAAGTTACAGTTTCCTTTGGGTTAGAACACAATTTACAAAATATATAAGAATGTGTTAGCTGTTTTTAGTCATTTCTCTGATCAGAACAGGACGTCGGTGCCGTTGCCAGCTGTTTGAGATGGAGACACTGTGAGGAGATGAGCAGAACCGGGCGGTTCTGAGTTTGAATGTATCTGATTTACACCGCAGTAGAAACCTTGTTGAAAAAGGTTTGACTTGCACACCAGCACAGCGGTTTCTGGTTTGTGGTTTGGCAACATCGCTGTACTCAGTAAAGGAAAGGATCAGATGAGGACCTGTTGAGACCTGGTTGTGGTTTTGTTTAACAGAAGAAGAAGACAGCTTCACACTGGTACTGCTGCCACTTCCCCTACAGGGCTGAGACTGGTGAAATATTGCATCCTGTTCATTCAGCACAGCAAAAAAACAACCTTGATAAGGTCGGTGATGAAGCATGCTTACCGGTACCTTCATTTTAAAGTCATCCTTGTGCAGTTTGATCCCGATATCTGCTATGGCCCTCTGGAAGAACCTGGACGGCCGCAGCACCAAAACCAGCTGCAGGTTTCCAGGAAACGCCCCCTAAACAACACAGCAGCACGTCAATCTCACAACAAATCTCTAAACCATCACCTGCGTGTGAATACATAATGCGCGTGTCTCTCTGTTATCAAACCATCAAATATCATATTATGACATCAGTTTTTTCTGAGCTTGTTAACAGAAACACACATCACGCAGCCTGTGGAGCCGTCGCCTCGGCTGAAGCACATCACTGAATTCTATTTTAAAGGTGATTCGTGTTTAAATCTGTGCGTCTGAAGACATCGTGGTGTTATCTGAGGATGACTGCATGCTTGTGAGTAGAGCGACGGGGCCTCAGACATCACAAAACAGCAGAAATATAAGTGTAAGCTGGATAAATGCAGCAGAAATAAGAGTATAATTCCTGCTGTCGGTGCGTTCTGAGCTAACATTAGATCTAAATGTGATGCTGGGTGAAGAGTTCCCAGGAAACGTAACTTCTGCTGCTGTTTACTTCTTTCTTTTGTTGTCGTTTTCTGCTTTTGCTTTAATGGTTTTGAAAAACTATAAACGTTCAACTCTTCACATGAGGGTCGAGGTTAGAAGCAAGACAGTTTAGTTTTCCACAGACTGCCCTCTAGGGGACAAAATGATGTATTACAGCACTGAGCTTTGGTACAGAGTTCAACACAGAGGAGGGGAGAGAGTTCAGAACAGAAACTAAAGCACAAAACACTGTGTAGTACATCACTGTACATCACAGCAACTTCTGTAAACTATGACATGGACGTGGTCGGTCCTGAGCTGCAGGTACGAGGGCCGTGAGGAGAGCAGTGTCCGGTGAGTTGACGGTCACAGTTGGTGCTTGTTGGCTGAACAGACTCTGCCTTATAATGCAGCAGCATGTTGGACCTCGACTGGCCGCTGCACACCGAGAATGGGCACGTGGTCGTGTGAGATATTTGGCTTTTTAAATTATTTTCTGTGAACTGATTTGTGGACTGGACGCAGTGAAGACCAGAGGAGCTGGGCAGTCAGGAGTCGTGTGTTTTATTGCAGAAGTCGTTGGTGGTTTGTTTGGATGCTGTTTTACATATAAACATCTTAACGTTTATGTCTGTGGAATTTATGTCTCGTTGTATTTGAGCATGTGATGTGAGGTGTCTTAAGGAACTTACAGCGATCCTGGACAGCGAGGCCTTTACCGAGCTCCATTTGTCCTTCCGCCGGTCGATGATGATGACGAAGCCGATGCTGGCAGCGTCCAGGCTGGAAGCAGGAAGCAGAGAGGACACGTCACTGGACGGCTGCTTAGTGCACCTGAGCATCTTCACGAGCCATAATCAAATCTTTTCCATACTGCTCCTGAACACACGGAGCTGTGATCAATCCTGATCTTGTACATCTTAATAATTAGCTTCTTCTGTTAAGCGGTAATGAGACGACCACATCACTATAAATAGAACCAAAGTCATGGCGTCCTGAGCGGCGTGAGGCCTTCTGTTGAAGAATGATGACTTACATGCGAGTGTGACGTGTTGGGAGTGTGTGTGTACCTGGGGATGCTGGTCAGGTAAGTAACGACGTTGAGGAAGTCGTCCTCGGGCACTTCACTGAAGCCTGAGTACTCTGGGAAGGTGATGATGGGGGCGCCATCTTTCCCTCGCCCTCCTGCGACACACACACACACACAACATTTAACACAAACTCACCTTTCCGTGTATCAATTTTATACACATTTCACACACTTTCAGCTTGATTCTAGTCCATGAAATGTTTCTGCACTGGCATTTAAAGTAGACGTCTGCTTTGTCTCGACAGTGGAGGACTGAATGAACAGTTACTGAAATGTTGAACTGTATCCCAGAAAGTCAACAGATTTGCCTCTTTACCTCCAAAACAACATCTGAGATTTTATCCTCCATGAACATAATGAACTGCCTTCCTGTTCAGCTGCAGTGAAACTAAACTCTTCATCTCTTTAATAACGAAACATAAAAACCAGGGAGGAGGAAAAGTTTAAGAGTTTAAACAACTTAGTCATGGAAAATCTCTTAAATCACCCGAGACACAAATGTTCCCAAGTAACACTCACGAACAAAAGTCACAAGATGGCGACCTTGAGCTAAAAAAACACCTCAGCTAACAGACACTGAACAAAACTGTGTGTGAGTCTGGAAATAACTAACACATGATGTGCAGAGGAGCGTCGTTTTGACGTAAAACACTCCTCATCCGTCTGTTTCTGTCTGACACTGACTCACACATTTCATTTCCTCTGCTGTCTGTCACCTTCAGTCTCACCGTCTTCTGTCGAGCACATTAATCCAATTAACTTCCTGTGATGGAGGAGCTACACCTGACACACTGCAGGAGCATGTGGTCTGTTGGACAGGCCTGGGAGGAAGCTACTGCGCTGACCTTGTCCTGTCAAGGTGACCAGAGTACACTACACACTCCATGAGACCATGCAGAGGCGCTTTTATCTTCCTCAGCCGAGGAGGAAGCATCTGTTAATCTGAGGCAGGCTACTGTCAGAGAAAATACTTCTTTATCTGAACACATCAGTGTGAAAAAAAACCCTCTCGTCTTCTGATCTGCTCCCGTTAATGTGCACTCTGTTTAAAGACAGTTTTCAGTTTATGTTTGCAGAAGATGTCCGCCACAACAGAGCTGACAGAAGAGACACTTCTATTCTCCAGGAGACCCAGAATCATGTGTTCGGTCTCTGCTCACCTTCCTGTCTGGGATGTATGTAGATGTGCTGATATTGTGTTTTCAGCTCTCTTCACTGCCCCCACGTGGACAAAAAGTTAAATTCATGTAGGTTTGAGAAATCCCTGCATGGCTCTGTGCATCATCTGTAACCCACACAGTCTTTGTCAAGATGTTAAGATTGTGATTTAGCTTGAAGTGGTATAAACGTTCTGTAGAAAAACACATCTAAAATGTTTAGTTCTTACAAGATTGTGTTCCTGGGAAAATAAATCTTATAAAATGATGATAGAAACGAGAGAATCTTCTTCTTAAGAGTCCATTTTTAAATTCTAAGTGTGCAGTTAATAACACGAAGGTAATCCAACATACGGGATGTGAATGATTGTGTTTTTAAAAAGCTTCTCACAGTGAGAGAGCCATCGAAGCCAAACAGGTAAAGAAAAGAGCTCCAGCAGCAGATATGTGGCCATGTTAAATAAATAAAGACTATAATATCCATCCAGAGTGTTAACCCACATCCTACTGAGAACACACACACACACACACACACACGTGGTGAGAGCCATAAACCAGGCCTGTGTTAAACTTATGTAACTCTGAATGAAAGTAATGCTGAGAGAGGGATTTTTTTGGATTCAGTTGTTATTCGGGCTGTTGAAAGGACGGAGAGAAGGAATGAGAGGCATCCCCGGAGAACCACACAGGCTGCCGTGCCGCCGGTAACAACACATCTGGAAAAGTCTGAGGGCAGCAATGATCCTACGTAAACACTTTAAAAATAAAATGATGTGACTTTCCACCGGCTGGACGGCCGTGAGTTAGCCTGCGGTGAAAAAGTTGAACTCACTGAAAAGTTTATATTGTGAAGTTAAAGTCTTACAAACATACATCGTCTATTTTAATGTAAAATCTAGCGGCCTTGCGTCTCCGTATGGGCGTGACGGCAGCTGTGGTGTTTGTGGTGCACTCTGCCTCACTTCTCTCAGGAGGTAGTTGGTAACGAGAGGAATTTAGGATCACACAAAAATGCCCCTGGTGCCCCCGAGCTCTGGATCAAGTGTCAAAAATGTGGGTTAGATTCCCGACATTTTGGGAGGCGTGCTCCCTCGCTCTCGTGCCGAGAGCTAGACGGGCTGATCGACCTGAGAATGAAGCCTTCTTCTTCAGTCGTACGTCAACAATCATGATCCAAATCAATCACTCTACTGATAGGATAGGGTTTCCTCTCTGAAGAGAACCAAGCAGCTGTTTTAAACATTCATTCCTTTTCTTCTGTGACTTGTGTCGATGTCACCTCCCAACAGAAACTCAGCGGCAGCCTAGAATCTGAACGTGTCGCCACATCAGAAGCATCTAAAGAGAAACATGAGTTCCAGTAAGCGTGACGAGAGGAGGATCGTTGGCAGGAATCTCACCGTCCTCACCGTCGACAAGGGCATATTTGCTGATCACATGCTGATGGCCTGAGTTTAGTCTCCTGCGTGTCCATATTGTGATCTGTGTTCATATATTTTTCTCATAATTTCACACCAGAATCAGCAGCAGCGGCATTCAAGTGCAGGTTTTCTTGGCGATAGTTATTGTGAAAGTGACAGGATGGACAAAATCGACCATTTAAAGAAAAGTAGCAGGAACATGAGAGTGGGGTAACGTTCAATATGTGCGTGGTTCAACAGCAACTCCACCGATTTTACACACAAAGGTCATTCTGCTATTTTTGAAACAAACAAGTCTTCTGTCTGCTGAGGGGAGCGACAGGAGTTTAATAGTTGTGCGTTGACTCGGTTGTTTTCTGAGATAAATCCACAGAGGACTGAAAACTAAAATCTCGGCCTGCTGCTGCGCAGATGCACGACGACCTTTCTTCTGACTCTTCTGTGTTTTCCAACTTTCTTCTTGGCCGATTTTTCATAAAAACAATCTCAGGGAAAAAGAAGCAGATCAGTAAATATAATTGCACATGAAGTGAAATTGAAAATGTGCTTTTGATTTCTGGTTCGAGCTCAGTCAACACATGCTTCCTATAAAAAAAATAAATAAATAAATAAAACATCCAGAAACAGAAACACGCTGCAGATTACCAACAAAAAGTTGAAAATGTGAAGTTTGTTTTTTGGGAAATTAGATTTTCAAAAGTTTAAAACACATGTTCAGGTTTGATGCAGCACACGATAGACTGCGTTTAAATGTAACCCTTACGTTTATGGAACTCAACATGATTTAATTTAAAGCATCACAATCTCTCGGTTGGTGACTCCACCTGTGAGCAGCAGGACGGCGGCGGCGGGTTACGTACCGGAGAGCAAGGCAAACTGGCGGTGAAGCTGCTCTATGATGTCGACGGCCAGCAGGGGCCTGATCTCCTGCTGCATGATCTCATCTGTAAGGAGGAACACACACTGATCAGACACAGACCGACATGAAAACATACAAAGAATATAAATACAACAGTCAGGGAGACAGAGAGGAACACTAGAGTCGTGTCATTAAGATTCTCCACAGGTTGAAGCGGCTCTTATTCAATTGATCACATCCTTTCAGATTCACTATCAAAACCGCTGCACATTAAAATAACAGTTTCATGGAGCGTTCACCACAAAACCAAACGGACCGAACACACAAACGTTGCATCTTCTCCTTACAAGGACTGAGGATAAAACCGTCCTGTTGTTGCTGACTGGTGCCAGAGGACACGGTCGTTAAATCCAAAACGTCTAACATCTGCCCGCAAAAATGGTGGAAGACATAATAAAAGTCCAGTAATTGCAGATTAAGGAGCTCCCGACTTCGCTGGCAAAACCTGCGAGTGTGACTAATACCTGGAACGTTAACCAAGCAAGCATAAATGTTAGATGCTCTTTATATTTCTCTGCTCACCTCCATTCGAGAGCTTCACCTTTGACCTGTGGATCACCCTGAACAGAAGAGGTTTTTTGCATCATATGATTTTTCTTATGTAAGTTCTGAGGCTGCTGGGCTTCAGAGTCAAGTGATTAAAGAGCCGCTCTCCCACATTTAGAAAATACTCTTTGTTCGTGTCCTGCCGTCACATGGAGCCTCTTCTGTAACCATCCATTTCAGACTGACGCATATAAGAAACTAGAACAGAGTGTGTGTGTGTGTGTGTGTGTGTGTGTGTGTGTGTACCCATGTATTATTGCTCTGCTGCTCGTGGTGATTATGGTTCCCCTGCAGCTGAAGCTCTGAGCGCAGCGTGCGGCGAACAAACCCGCTCTTTGTCATTCAGAATAAAGACGTGCATTAACACCGACTGTACTTTAATACTCTCCAACATGCTTGTCTAGGTTGTGTGCTGGTGGGGGAGGAAACAGACAGGAGGACACGCAGAGCAACAATGGCTGGTTGTGAGTCCGGACTTTAATGGAGGAGAAAAATCAATGTACCTCTGTTCCTATATGTGAGTCTGCTGACTGAGGATATTAACATCCAGCTTCTATTACAGCCTGATCGCGCACACCAACACGTACTCACCCAACACAGCACATATGTTCCATACTGAATCACAAAATACACAAACAGAAACGCTGACTGAAAGACATTTAAAGGCGACACGTGGAAATGGCATTTTGTCTGAAAAACAACTTCAGGTCCACTAAAGAGTTCACGATTGAGGTAATATACAAGTTACAAAGTTTTAGTGGGTCTACGTGGGTTTCTTAAATACAGGTTCACCTACGAGAAATCGTGTATTGACCCCATTGCAGCTTCCTGCAGGCTGGGTTTTTATCTGATGCATGTCACGTTTCAAATGCGCAGGAAACAGTTGGAAAAGAAGAGAAAACAAATACAGAACTGTTGTGAGGGAAGCGTCTGTAAAACGGTGGATAAACTCGTCTAAGCATCACAACCCGCAAGAAACGACTCGTTTCACCGTCATGACTTGAGCCATTCGGTCCGATGACATTTGGAAAGTCAAGAAGAGCCACATGATTAAATTATTTTATCCTCATTCAGGTTAGTTTTATACATCTTAAAGTGAAACTCTCGCCAAAATGCGTCATCAGAATGTGACGTAACCTGGAGGACAGTTAAGGTGGAACGCTCCTAAAGCTTAGTTCCATATAAATGCAGGATAATTTGTTGTTTTGTCGTTAGTGAAAACAATATTGACCTTGAAGCTGAAAAAGGAGCCTCATATAAGAAACAATACTAACATCAAAAGCCGGAAAAGTCCCATGAGATCTCCTGTGGATAGTTGTTGCTGGAAGACAGTAGTTCCACCTTAACTGTCCTCCAGGTTACGTCACATTCTGAGATCGACGCTTCTCCGCTGGCAGGACGGCGGCGGGCGGAAAACGAGAATACGGTAAATCTTAAAAGTGCCTCTTTCTTCATAATGATGCTTTTATACGAAGGTTTGACTCGTATACATTCACAAAAAAAGTCTAGGTTACATTTTGGTGAGCGTTTCACTTTAATGCAGAAAAGTTACATAGCATCTCTTTAATGGTACACATGGAATAAAGGAGATAAACAGGAAAATCTGAAAAGCAAAGACCACTTCAGGAGGAACACGAGGTCAAGTTAAGCTTTATCCTACAATTCACAACAACGTGGGTGAAGACCGGTGAACGCTTACTGAAGAAGACCTCGCTGAATGTTTTAAATAAGAAATTAAAACGGTACATAGACACTTAATTTTCAAGGATGAAACTCCGCTGTGCCCCATAAACAGCAGTGGGTCGGAGGATCGTGTTATGTAGCTGTCTAGGAACGTATCGGCGGGGTTATGCAACCAGAGCCAGCCGCCTCGACACGGAGGATGTTCTGCATTGTTGGAACTTCAAAGTAGAAACGGAGCGGCGCAGACAGACGTGATGTATGACCACTTCAAGGAAACTTCACCTCTGGATCCAAGCTGTTTTTAGAAACCGAGCGGCGGTCTGAGGAGGCGGGAGGGCTAAGTGCAGGAAGCACTCACATAAGCAGATGTCAGGTTGTGTTATATAGTCAGAACACACTGATGGATCCGGTGGGGTTCTTGATTGAAGAGACTAGGTTTGGAGGGAGTGACGCGGCGAGGTTTCTGTCGTTGTTGATGACGGCTACGATTCGCTGCGAGCTAGTCAGCTTGTCATTTGTGTTTTTTTCCATGTTGGGCAGCTCCTCCTGTTCAGTCTGACCACAGTTATGGTCGCAGGAGGAAAGCTTCAAACCCTGGAGAGAGAAACTCCTGAGAGGCCAGGACATTCCTCCGTTTGAAAGGAAGGGAGGATATAAAAAACTCTTAAAAGATGAACGACGGCTGCAGAAAGATAAGGAAACATGAAGCTGAACGTGAGATGCAGCGTAGATAAATTAGCAAATGTTGTTTCGGGGGGTTGCACAGAACAGAACATCCTGGTCCACTTCACTTGCAAATAAAGTTTCTTGACAACAACGTTTAACGTTGTTGTCAAGAAACTTTATTTGCAAGTGAAGTGGACGGTGCGCTGGAGTGTTTTTCCAGATTGTGTCGGTCCTTCGGTCTTCTCCTTCGCACCCGTCGACCTCAAGGTGAGCAAAAGTTGCACTGCAATTAATTAAATAACTTAAATTATAACTTAAAATATAACAGCAAAAATCATCTTCTTCCACGCGGAACATATGTCAGAATGAAGAAGCAGTAGTAAACACCGGTTCTGCTGCAGGAGGATGTTGGACGGCGTCCTGAGGCGGCGACAGCTGACTGAGCGGTAACACTCACAGCCGAGTCTCCGCCAACATGTCAGGTGTCTAAACTCCATGTTCCCATGGCAACACACTGATGGTGCCAACACCACACATACACACACACACGAACACGCCCTGTGCACACACACCTGAGGTTGTCACCTTCATTCGCCTGCTCTAAATATAAAAAGGATTAAGCAGCGTGCTTTCACACGCCGTCACCGCCGCTGCTGCCGGTGTTCACAGACAGATGGAGCGCAACGTTTGGGATTTAACCTAATCACAAACACAGCGTGACGCTGGCGGAGACTGAAATCATCTTGGATTATAAACACAGTGGCACAAAGACAACATGCCATTTCATGCTTCTACTCAACTGTGTTAGCTATTTTACTGAGATAAAACAAAAAAAATCTTATATTTCTTACTTTGTTTGAGCTTTTTCTGCATTTTTTTAGTACCTCAAAAGAAGTTACAGGCTACAGAGTTAAATCAGCCACTGAATCTGTCCATCCCAGCTTTGAAATACACACTGATCCAACACAAAGTTCAGTCTCGCTCTATCTGAGAGTAGAAAGTGATGTAAAAAAAAGTGCAGCAACTATAAAATCCAACCAAAAACCAAGACGGACGGCAGTAAGTCTATTTACTGCACTCCGCCCGGGTCAGTCTGAGCTCCGGCTGCAGCTGCTGTGGTCTGTGACGGCCGTCTGTTAAAACACGGACGAGATTAAACTGCATGACATTATGAAAATAGGTTTACATATGTGTTTACATACAGTGACACTAAATATATCGAGGCCATCTAGATGCATTAAATACAGCACAACGCGTGCTCTGCTGTACCCGTCACACACACAGGCCTTTGAGACGAAACGCTGGTAACAAAGTCAAAACAATATTGTCACTATTTCTATAAAAACATGATAATGATCTCGGCCCAACACGTCATGTCGGCATTTATGTTGCATTTAATAGTTTACGATGTCACATTTTTCATATTCAAAGTCAAAAAGTCAACTTGAGTTCTCTCGGGTCAAAACACCTGGAACCTTTGGACGTTTAAAACGTTAGGGGAGCTAATCGTACGTTCAGCAACACTTAAGCCTGATTTATGCTTCTGCGTCGCGGTGACTGCGTAGCTACGTCGTCGACGCAGACCCCTACGCGGAGCCTACGCCGTAGCCTGACGTGCGCCTCCAAAAAATCCTGACTACGCGTCGAGACGCGAACGGCAAGGACTCTGATTGGTCGGACAGACCACCTCCGCAAATGTCTTCTGCGTCGCCTGCGCTTCAACATTTGTAATAACAGCATTTGTTGTTCAATATCCACGAGCTCCATCTCCAAAAACACCCGCTCCAGTTGACATTGTTTACTGTCTGACCGGAAGAAAACCAAGGAATCCGATATGAACCCCCCGAAACCAAACAAAGACACAGCCACACCGGTGAATTGGCGGTGAATTGCAGCACAACGCGTTCCCTCGACGCAGAACTTCGAATGCTCAATGACAGCGTAGGGTCGACGACGTAGCTACGCAGAAGCGTAAACCAGGCTTTATTCTGCTGCGTTTAACGACATTTCAAGTACGCAGTTACTTCCTCCTGTGTCTGGGCCCCCTGGTGGCCACGGTGGGGAATGTGCCTGGATGCTTCCCAGTGTGTCAGCACACGAGACATTTAGTTTGAAACCTTCACTGGAAAAGAAACTGGTTGTCTGTTCATTTCTTGACATAGAATGTTGAATGGATGTCATGTAAAATGGTCAGAGTGTCTTTCTTCTGTTTCAGCTGTGCATTTGATATCTGTACGCTAGCTAGCATCCACGCTGTGCTTCTGCTGAAACCACCAATTCATTCTGTTCTTTTCCCTTCATTTTACTTTGTCTCCATAAAAGCTCTGGGAAATTCCTCAAAGCTCCCTGTTCAGTGTCCTGCTGTCAGCATTCAGCCTGTCATTTGCACTAACGATACGTTTGCTGAATCGCTTGCATGAATCACTGTCGTCTCGCTGACCACACAGTGAGTTTATCACCGTCACGGCAGGAGTATCAGTGTTTATGATGAATAATAATCATATCCCAGAGACTGAGTCCTGAGGCTGAGCACCAGAAAAGCTGCTTATAACACAATAAACAGTGCGAGCTTCATGTTCACCCTCCATATGTGGTGTTATGAAAGCACTGAACAGACCCTTTAAAGTTTCAGAGAAAGATCCCTGTTAGATCAGCAGTAACCTCGAGTGGAGCCTCAACATAACAGAGGACTAAACCAGAACTCCACAAGCCGTCTGCAAGTTAGAGGAAATACTTGCTGAACTAAATCACTTTACCAGCAGACTGAGAAGGGGAAAGACTTGTTGAAGTGGAAAAAGATGACACCAGGCAGAGAAGCGTGGCTGGCAACAGCTGTGTGTGTGTGTGTGTGTGTGTGTGTGTGTGTGTGTGTGTCCTCGACAGCCTGCTGTTGTGTCTAAACACAGCCCGTGAGAACAAGTCATTGTGTGTGTGTATATCACACAGCACATGATCATTTACACTGTAAATCTGCAGCTTTACACAACGTGCGACAGAAAGACACGCCGGACGAATGAGCTCGTCACGTCTGAAGTGAGGCGCGAAGGTGTGAACGTTACCTATGACGTGTCTGACGCTCTTCATCCCGCCACCTCGAAAAACACTCACTGGCGTTTTAAAAAAAAAAGTTAAATCCTTCCAGTTTCTCTCATGACATCCAAAGCATCTGGGAACAGCGTAACATCCACTCTGTGAACAACAGCTGCTTCTTCATCACCGTCATGATCCTCCTCATCATCATCATCAAACTCAAGCTGCTCCAGACATCCAGACAAACAAATCACGTCTCCTCTCTCCTTCCTCCAGATCACACACACACACACAGAGAACACCAGCCGGCGCAGAGCCCTGAACTGTGTGTGTGTGTGTGTGTGTTGTTACATGCATGTTACACGCTGCGAGTGGAGGGATGGAGGGAGTGGGAAGGAGAGAGAGAGAAATGTGTGTGTGTGTGTGTCTAGTGTTTTTACGAGGCCTGCCAAATGTGAACAGCCTGTGAAGGTAAACTTTATAGACCACATGATGGGCCGAAGCGTCTCTTCACCGGGTCCAGGTCGAGTCTCTACGCTAACAATAAGCTAGCAGCTGAAATCAGCTCTGAGCCAGCGTCTGTCTCCTAGTGAGGAGGAGATCTGGTGGGGGAATGAAGTCAATGTCGGTGCTTTTCGATTGTCAGCGGATACAAAAGATGAATCACACCGTGCGAGTGAATCACGAGCAGTTACTTAATACTTTCTTTGCCCGTTCAGAAGAAGATCTCGAGCATACAGACTCCTGGGAAACGGCCCCGGGATATCAGGAAGACGCAAAGTTCGCTGGCTCAACTTTCCAGCCGGCGTCAATCAGACGCTGACAACATCAGACGGGACAATCTGGATGAAGCATCAACACCTTAGACAACCAAGAAACATCAGCAACAACCAAGCTGCTAGTTTATCAGTGTGTTAGAGGAAGTGAACGCCGACTTCAGTATCACCACTATCACAAAACAGAAAAGTTGGAATAAACAATTGGTTCCTACTTAAAAAATCTATCTTTAAATTCAATTATCATGTTATTCCAGTCATTGCTCTGACAGCTGTAGGTTTTAGTCAATATTACTCACACAGGAGGAACAAGTTGGGGACGATCTTTAGCTGCACATTAATCCATATTTGGTGCTGCAGTGAGAATGTGGCTCAGCAGGACGGCGTATGAGAGGTGAAGACACATGACACCAGTCACCCCGGGCAGCAGTGTTGCTTACTTCTGTGGTTTTACTTGGGGTTTTTTTGGATGACAATTGCTTAACTCATATGCTGTAAATCAGCTTGGAAGGAACAAGTAGAAAAGCAAATACATGAGACCAAGAAACACCAAGAAACACAAACACCCGGAGCAGAAAGAGGAAACAACAGCAGGGGAAGTTTAGCATTCAAGGTTCCTGTTGGATTTTGAGTGATGAAGTCTATGAGATGTCGAATCCACTCAAACGAACAAAGAGGCAGGTACAAGGGTTCAATAATCCCAGGAATGTTTATGTGGATTCTGTGTGTGTGTGTGTGTGTGTGTGTGTGTGTGTGTGTGTGTACATGAGCTTACTGTTTAAAACACTGGAGGAAACACATGCTGCAGCGCCGCTCTTTTCTTTCCATTCAGCTCTCCTCATCGCATTTGAATGAATGTCAAACAGTGATAGAATCATATGTAAACACACATGCACAACACACACACACACACACACACACACACTCACATTGTTTGCGATACAATGCCTATCGAGCTGTCAGATTTGTTCTGGGAGCTGCTTCCTATAAGAACATAAACTCTGCTGTATTCCCAGGAAAGTAATGTGTGTTATGTGTTCATTATTCTCCTCTATTGTGGACAAGTTTACAAAAACAAGAACTTTGAGCTCGGGAAGTGAAAAAAAGCTTGACTCCGCAGTCGTCCGGTAAGATCATATTCTTGCAACACAGATTATCTGCTGATAAAATCACATGAATGTCTGCAAGTTTATCAAGTGACATCAGATTCACTTCTGTTTCTGACACGTCAAACCTTTTATTGCTGTTTCATGTCGGTCACAAACTGCAAATTTTCTCTGCAAAACACATATTGAAGGACACTTAAAGTGGAACTCTCGCCAAAATGCAACCTAGGCTTTTTTTGTAAATATACTCGAGTCAAACTTTCATTTAAAAGAATAATTACGACGAAAGACGCACTTTTAAGATTTACCGTATTTTCGTTTTCGGGTCAAACTCACTTTAAATGGGAGTGCTACAGGCAAAATAGCGATAGGCTAAGGCTAGTAACCTGGAGGACAGTTAAGGTGGAACGCTCCTAAAGCTTAGTTCCATATAAATGCAGGATAATTTGTTGTGTTGTCGTTAGTGAGAAACAATATTGACCTTGAGGTTGAAAAAGGAGCCTCATATAAGAAACAATACTAAAATCAAAAGCCGGAAAAGTCAAGTGAGATCTCGCGTGGATAGTTGTCGCTGGAAGACAGTAGTTCCACCTTAACTGTCCACCAGGTTACGTCACATTCTGAGATCGACACTTCTCCACTGGCAGGACGGCGGCGAGCGGAACAAGCTACTGCTAACGTGAGTTGTTCAAAAACCTTCTTTTTAGTAAACTCTGTGTACACAAACAATGTTCTCAATGCTCGTGTTCATGTGTAGAGACCCTGGTGATACTACGAGCAAAGTTTCATGTTGTGTCGAGTCTTCTTACTGTTTTAAAAATAGAGATTTTGATGCTATCGTAAAAGTGCCCGTAGCACTCCCATTGAAAATTAGTTTGAGGCGAAAACGAAAATGCGCTCAATCTCTAAAGCGGCACTTTCGTCGTAATTATCCTGACTGTAAGTACACTTGTGAGGTAACGTGTCTTCACTTTTCTTTCTATATATGTTGGGAGGTTATGCCAGTTATTTAAGTTTTAGCTAGACGGGACACCTGTCGAGCCAGACGCCAGTGTTCGAGACCGCGTTGCAACATTTGCAAGTGAGAACACACTGGATATTCTTGTGCCTAAACCTAACCAGACCATAAGCACATCTTTGTCCCACCATAAAATCGAAAGAGATGAACATACAGAAAGGAAAAGTAAATGAAACAGATCCCTGGTTTGCAGAAATGAGAGCAAAGGAGGAAGTCAGGTGACGTTGTTGTCGAGCGTTGGGAGGAGGAGGGTGGGGGTGGATGGTTGAACAAAACAACACAGTAAACATTGTTTTTTGACTCATGACTGCGATCATTCCTGAATCTTAAGTATGCAGTAATAGTTGTAATCATGACCACGACGGTCTCCTTTCAACTCACATCAGGATCTTTCCCTAAACTTAACCTGGTTGTTTTGGTGCCTGAACCAGCTGGGTACCGACCCCGGTGTGTTCGCTCAGTCCACCTTGCTGGTTGAACGTACGGGCAGACCTCCCACACACACACACACACACTCACAATAGAGTCAGTGTTGAAGCGCTTACATAACAGAGCAGATTACACTGAACACTGGGACACTGAGTCCATCTGATAACCGAACCAGTAGCAGACTGCAGGGCTGATGATCATGCTGCGGTGCACGATGTCCACATTGTTCACGGAGCGCGCTGCTGCACCTCTGCTTGTATCTGGACAGCTCAGAGTGCACCATCACCTCCAGGTGTTTTAGGTTTAGTGATAGTTATAATGAAAGTCACAGGACACAAACGACTGGATGGTGGGTGTGATGGATGTGTCCCTTCTCTCTATAGCAGCAGAGAAAAGTTATGCCTTCTCTTTACTGGTTAACTTAAAATGTGCTGCTGAGCTGTTCGCCCTCATCTCTAACGACTGTATACAAGTGTTAGAGTGCTGAAAGGCCGTCCTCCTCCTCCTCCTCCCCCTCCTTCTCCTCCTCACACCTACAGTCTGCTGCTGTCTGTCTGAAAGTAGAGTCAACATGGGGCCAAAGCACCTGAACATCTCATGATCTGCCCCCCAGCAGGGACATCAGCGACCTGCATGCACCTCACGTACACGTCAGCCTAACGCTAACAGATTTGGTCGCACAGTAATCGTAACATAATCTTGCGTTAAGAACATTTCCTGATAAAGTTGTGCATTCAGAATAAATAAGTAAACAGCAAGATGAATCTCGGGAGGCCAACAGAAAATGTTACATGATAAGCTAGTTGTTCTGCTGCCGTACCACCAGACTACAGAGCAGCTTCTTTTCTCAGACTGACTCCATCATCAGCACTCCTCCTTAAGAAAAGCATTTGCATTTTCTGATTTATCCATCTTGAGACATAATTGCAGCACTCTAGAATCCAGGGAAAGTTTGCAAGCAGCTGCAACACTTGTGATATCACAAGTCTCAACACACGTAGATCAGCACAGAGTTAGCTACAGCACCGGTTTGGAGAAAGGCTGACGGTGAGGTCGCAAAGGAGGAAGTCAGCCGATGGAAATCCACACAGTGAAGATACTTTAGCGAGCGTAGCCAGGCTGGGAAAGCGACAAGCCACAGAGGAGGATGAATGGAAGACTCACTCAATAGCAAGGCGGAGGAAAACATTTGCCAGACAGCTTCGGGCAACACTACATCCGGAGGAGTTGTGGAGAATCTCAAAGCGAGGGACAGAAGGCAGGTAAGTTTACCGCAGATAATGAGAGGCGGGTTGAGAACAATCTGGCAACGAGTGTGTGCGAGGCGGGAGTGTGTGAATACCAGGTTGATTACTGATGAGGTGCAGCTGTGACAGCAGGTGAGTAGAGTTGGCTGATTCGGACAGTGAGGCCAGATGTATGAGTATCACCACAAATGTACACGTAGACTATAAAACTTCAGATCAATTCTCACATTTCTCTACACTAGTTCACTTTTTCTGAGTTTTCCCATCTTTGTCCGTCGACCCTGCAGATAAATGTTTCTCCTCGTGGGACTGGAAAGTCATTTTGTAATTATTATGTGATTTAGCATTTTGCACTTTTGTATTTCAGGCCAGTATTTTGTGTTTCACAGTTTGAGTTTACGGGTTTTTAAACTGAAACTGAAAGAAATGAAAGAAATGGATAAGAGTCATAACTGTATCTTATGTGGACTGTCCTTATAAATGTGACTGTATTGCATGAACGTTGAACAGTACGAGCTGCTCCTGCGTACTGACTGTCACATGGTCGTAAACCTCACCGCCTGGAGGAGGACAGCAGTGCAGAAAATGCTCGTCATACTTCATAAAAGAAAACATGAACCTCTGCTCCGCTCTGTGAGTCACTGTAGAGCTCTCTCGCCCACTGAGAGGCCGAGGCTCAGTCACAGTCCTGTGGCGGTCCGACGGAGAGGTCGGAGGTTAATGATTTTTAATAATTTCCATTCACGTGATGGAATCGTGACAGAGAGATTTATACAGACAGACACACAGGTTGATGCTTTTTGACCCTGATAAAAGAAATAACGGTAGCTGATTTATAATGTTCCCATTTTTCTTCTTTCTTTAAGAGTATAAAAAAAGACACTCTTCAGTCTCTCTCTCTCTCACACACACACACACACACACTGTGCGGAGCTTGTGTTGTTTTTAGATGCTTGTTCCTCACGGTCCAGGAGAAGAGGGGGAGGGAGGGTTTCCTAACGCTTCTCAGGAAGAAGGCGTCAACGCAAGAAGACAATCAGAGGATGTGTAATGACAGGATCCGCTGATAACAGGGCTACCTCACACACACACACACACACACACACACACACAGAGATATTATTCCAATGAATATCATTATCGCCTCGTGAAACGCACACTGTGCTGACAAACAGGCACGGGCCTGATAACGTCTTCACACCAGTTATAAAAAACACCCTGCAGACGAACGACATCATTCCTCTGAGCATGAGGTTGTGATCTCTCATGTGTATGTGTGTTAATGTGTGTGTAGTCGTCTTTGTTGAAATATAAACAACAAGGTTTATGATGGTGTCACATCAGCCGTCATATAAAGTAAATGATCCTTGACCGAAAAATACACTTCATGCCAAATCAGCTTATCATTTAATTTGATTTCTAACTCAACACAAAATCCATGTTTAAAGTCAGGTTTTAGGGATTATAAAATGAATTTATCTTCACTCCCGTTTATCAACCCGACTGCAGCATTGATCCACAGAGGCGACGTCCATTGTTGTGTGTTTATGTTCTGTAATGTTGAGCTACATGGATGTAAGGTTACGAGTCTCTCACTTTTGTTATTGCGACCAGATGACCAGACGAAACGCACCGTTACCTTGATTAAACCTGCGGATTATTCTCGGGGGTTTGACAGTGTGGGAAACATTTCAGACAATGTAAGAGGAGCAACTCAGGATTCAGAGGAGGAAAGACTCTTTTTACTGTAATGGGCAAGACAAAAGAAATCCTCAGGAAGAGCAACAGAGCAGGGACCTCCATTTGGTGCTCTGGTTAGTATTTCCAGCAACAGGATAGTTTATATGGGACTGAGTCATGGTTCATAGAATGAAAAAAGAATGATGACATCATAATGACATTATTCTCCCTCTGAGGAATGCAGCGTTGCTCACGGCTGCCTGGATTTCAGCATTACCTTGATAACAACTGCGACCAGAAAGTTAATCCTTTGGGACTTTGACCGCCGAGTCCCCAAATCACCCTGACAGGCTGCTTCTTTTCCTTCTCTGTCTGATTCTGTTACCAGGTCACAGTCCCACAGACACCAGGAGGATGAAATAACAGGTACAACCGCCCTCACATGAACTGTATTCAATATAAAAACATGATTCAACAAAAGAACCTCAACTCAGGCGTAACACGGGCCCTTAGCTGGTGGGAGAGAACCAACCTTAACCCTTCTGTCAGGAGACCTTCTCTGAACACAGTCAGAGGTTATTTAGTTTTATTCACACTGCTTCCAGCCTCAGTCCTCACTCTCTGACTCTCTCCTGGAAGTTATAGTGACAGGCGACCAAACAAAAAACACCTTACGTTCCCTCGAGTAAATCTGAAGATCCTCTGGATTTGAACATCGTTGGAAAAATTTGGGATTACGTACACAATCGCAGTCTAGTCGTTGTCGGACCAATTTCAACTGATAAGTAAAAGTAACCCAATAATATAAAACAGATGAACAGAACAGCTTAATCACTGCCTGCATTCACTGATTGTCATCAGGTCATAATCTGATATAGGCATATGTTGGTTTATGACCAAATACCTGCAAAACCAACATGAAATCTCCACAGCACTTTGTCAGCGCTGGAGAAAGTGAAGCTCTGGGTGCTTTTAGCTTGTTTGCATTCCTCTTAACCAATCACAGTCTACTTGAGCGGCACCAAACCAAAGATTCTGCTATAGTAAACAGTGTTGGAGGGAGCTACCAAGCAAGCTGTACTATACAAATGGCAGAATTCCCAGTAAAGGTAAGGTATGAGCTGCTAGCTTGTTTAGGCTACCATTAGCATCCAGGTGATGCAGCATGCAGGTTGCTAGCTTGGACGTTTTTGTTGTTTTCATGTAGGGATTTTGAAAAACACAGGGGGCGAGTACTGACATTTAAATGAACTTTTTATCTGCAAATTGGTGCTTCTGGTCGGAGTATAAAGTGTACCACAATGTGAACTTTACTTTGCCTCTTCAGCAGACATTTAAATGCTGCACAGCGGTGAACAGAATATCAGGGGGACGCTAACAGCACAGAGAGCCTGCAGAGGAAACAGAAGGCGCTATTGTGACTCATATGCTAGCCTGTCTGACAGTAACAACCATGGCAGCCGTCGGCTCATCAGAAAAAGCAGTTCAGAGAATATTTCAGCAATCAGCAGCTGTAACACCGATCTCCTGGAACCCAATACTTTGTGGAGACATGCACTGTGATTTAGTCAGCGTGTAGCGTGAGCAGGCCTTCATGAGGTAAATATACTTGACCTGATCACGTTCAATACATCAATCTATTGTTGTGGTGTAGATGCGTTATGATGCTGAGCTATTGAAATGCGGGAATGCCACAAAGCCCATGTTTGCAATCACTGCTGTCAACCTGCCACAATTTGCACCATCAGTGTTCAGCATGTCACCATGGTAGCTCAATATCGACAATAACAGGGACCTATCAACCTATCAATAGTGTCAGTGGCCATATGTTTTGTTGTGCAGGGGTCTGTGATGATCCGGCAGAGCTTGTATTGGGGTCCTCACAAAACCAGGCTACAGACAGTGAACTGCTACACAAATGTGGAAGGGAAGCGTGGGATGACAGATGGAGGGATGGGTACATACTTCTCAGCGAGGCTGATTCAGTCTCCCGACACACCCCCAGGAAGTGGAAGTAAGACTCCATCTCCGCGGTGGAGATCCGCACGGTGGAATAGGCCGGTCCATACTGACCACATTTTGGGCAGCGGGACGGGCGGGTGTGGCACTGCAGCATGCCGACAGCCCCCATCTCAGGTCATACCTCCACCTGACTCCACGCCGACGAGTCTGTGTGCGTTTCTACCTACTGTGTCTGCACATGAAGCCTGCAGCAGAAACAGGAACGATCCATTGTTCCTCGATGCCTCTGCTGTCTGACACACACACACACACACACACACACGCGCACACACTGTCACGTAGACCCAGTTTTCTTTGCTGCTGCAGCTGTGCACCTGTCCAGAAAGGTGCCTCTAACCTCCCTGCTTCTCTCCCCGTCTGCCTCTCTGTCTCACATAATCTCCGCATTACAAAGTAAAGCCTATTACAGGACATTTGCATACGCCCGCCCCGTGACGACCTCAAACAAACACCTACAGTCTGCTGTGAGGGAGTGACTCCACACTTTTACCTCCGTCCACTCTATCCCGTAGCAGACGTGGTATTTTAAGCGGCGGTGCACCTGGATTCCACTGATGCAGTCAAAGCTGAGACGCATCAACTCCTCACCTGTACTAGAATAATAAAAATGAGAATTTCCCATCTAAATCTATTAGATAAGTTCAATGTAAAGGGTCACATTTAATACAACGTTGTTGTTTTATCATGTTGATTCAATGTGTATAAATGAAATAACTAGAAGAGGCAGAAGAACCGATCTGAAGTGCATCATATTTATTTATAATAATTGAAAAACAATTTATGTTTTATGGAAAAGTTACCCATAACTTTATATGTTATAACAACAAGCACAGGTTCATGTTTAAGTCTACATTTACTTTACTTAATAAGACTATATTATTTAATTTACACACATTGACTCAATATAGAAACAAAAATCCATTGCAGTGATTCTTAACATCGAACTCATGTAACAGAACAAGTTAGAAAATGTACATGTAATCAAAATAGTCACTATAGTAATTAAAAGTCCATGATTAGGCGTGAGTGTTTATGAGACACGTAAATGTGTCATTTCAAATACAACTGCGTTTTAGTTAAGACAGAAAAGTAGAATTTAATTGTGTGGATCGCAGTGAAAACATGGTGACAGGAGGATCTTCATCATGTCCAGAAACATGTATCCAACTCTTAAAATGTATATTAGCACATAAACAAATCTAAAGATCAGTAATCTATATTTCCCGCTGAGGAAAAACTCTCTGCATGATTCACAAACTGTCAGTGCTGACAGCAGAGGACGTGATCGCCTCAGACTGACGTATCCAACACCAAGTATCCACCAGCAAATCACTAAAATCACTAAAAAGTACAAACTATCTTTTTTCTTGAAATCAGTTACCTTTGAAAAATAACTCCTGGAATTGATTGTGTGTGATGTCGCCTAGTTACCTGGACTCCCTCTGCTGTTTGTTTGTCAATGGCAACAACAGAAATAAGTGTTGGACTTTGTTTTTGCTGTAAAAAGCATCATCTCATCATGACAGATTATCTAAGCCAGAGCAGCGAGGCCTAATTCTCTTTGTTTCGCATTAGATCATCAAACGTGTTATTTAGCAGATGTTTCTGTATTTGAAATGATGTTCCGACTGACTGTGCGAAGCCAAGAACATCCAGCTGAACGCTGTCAACACTGATACAAACAGCAGAGTCCTGAGGAGTGTCAGTATTTCCTTTTGCACATCACACATTGTTAAAATGAGTTGAAAACTCACATGTCCATACTGCTGACACTTATATCAAGAAGTGGTTCTTGTAGATAATGACCTCAGTCCCAGAGAGTTTGCACACAATGTTAAACATTGGAAGCAACCATTTGAATAAACAGATGTACTCAGTGTTCCTCAGCCCGTGTTGTAACATCCTTTATACAAACATGTGTCTCACAGAGTGGTGAACCTCGCCCAGACCGAGACGTTCGAGGATGCTCCTCGCATACCAACTCATGATACTGGCTCCTGTTACCAGTTCAGCTGTTCACCTGTCCCAGCTTGTTTCAAACAAGCACCGGATCCTGAGACATTCTTCACGCTGGGCGTCTGTTTTGTTAAATGTTTGTCCACCAAGCAAACAGATGCCGACCCTCCATACGACATCTACGAGTTACTGAGTGAGTCGCCACACACACACACACACACACACACACACACCTGTAACGCTGTACAAACCGCCAACACGCTCTTTACTTACACATCACTGATCCCATGCTGCTGCTGTTCTAAGCTGTGTGAAAATCCAGGCAGACAGGAGGGTCCGAGCCACGCGGCTAAACCAGCTGCCAGTCCGGCGTCCGCAGTAACATAACGTACAGGTCCAGTGACACGACGGTCCGGTCCTCGGGGCTCCCCCTCAACACTCCAGAACAAGCCCTCCTCTTTTGGTGTGTAAGAGAGCAACGCAGAGAGTGAGAGGGGAATGTGTGTGTGTGTGTGTGTGTGTGTGTGTGTGTGTGTGTGTGTGTGTGTGTGTGTGTGTGTGTGTTCATCAGAGCAGGGGTCTGAGCCTCTCCTGGCAGCCTTGTGACCAGCTGAGCAGCTCAGTTTTTACACAATACTCCCATCAGGCAGCAGGGACTTCCCTTCCCGTCGGCATCCTTCCCTGTTTACTCCCACCTTTCCTCCCCCCCCTCCTCACCCTCCTCCTCTTTCTTCTATGCTCCCCCTGAAAGATGCTTTTCTCTTTTGTTACATGCTCTTAAGGGAGAGATAGAGAGATACAAAAGTCATGAGGTCAGACGTAAAAACCACCGTTGGTTCGCTGTTTGTTTGTATTTTTCTTGGAGCGTCACCTCCGCTCACATTTCCCCTTCATCTTTTCCACCTATGTGAACTTCTTTACCTTCACCCTCTGATCTATTTATCACAATAATAAGTTAAGGGGCTGATTGCCAGTCACTTCTAAAAATAGCATCAACAATGCAGCGTACAGGCGTATCACAGTCTGGTGAGGGTCTGAACACTGACTATCTCCAGTGCTCTCCTGAGTGAAAGTCCTCTGCTTCTCTGACCTGACCTTCCATCCCCGTGGAGACTTGTTGAGACTTTTTAGCTGACTTCCTCCTTTTCTGAGTGGAAGCAGTGCAGCAGTATCAGCTCCAGTCAGAGTCTACGCTGTGCATGTTCAGCCCAGTGAAGACAGTTTTAGCCACAGAAGCAATACATTTTGGGTTGCAGGTACGAAAGCAAAACACAAGCTGTTCCATAGTCAGCGAAGACAGCTGTACTTATTGAAATGGAATCTGTTTCATCAGCTGCACTGGAAGCAGCAGCGGCATCGCACCTCCTGGTTTCACCTTGCAACACGCTCTCAATCCACAGTCAAGTTAGAATAACAAACACACAACGTCTCGGCACAAAAACCTTCACCTGAAACACCTGCGTCCTTTAAACTGCCACCGTTGATGATCCACTCCACACTGGACTCAAACCCTCGTCACCTGCAGGAACTTCAGGTGAACAATCCACCCGACCAACCAAAACCTCTGACCGACATGGACTTTTCGGACTCTTTATAATATGTTTTTCAGTATCGTCAAGGACGAAGTCGGACCCTCAAACTCACACGGTCTATTACACACTTTGAGCCCGGACTGGTATACGTGAAATAAATGTTCTTCCACAAGTTTCTCATGGCTGTGAATTATCAGAGTGTTTTCATCTGCATGTCACACAAGAAAATGAGACATCTGGAGCTACATCATAAAAAAGCTTCCGCTTGCTGTGGGTAACCACAAAGACATATTCTGAGTGAATTCCCTTTTTTTTCTTCCTCTTCTCGAACTCCGTTCTCAGGATTTTCCATCATGTTTATGAGAAAGTGTTTAAAATCAGTTTCATTTGCGCCTTTTTTTAATCTGGGTTTCCTGAGAGTGGTTTCACAGTTCCAGCGTTGTTCCTTGAGGTCCATGCCTCCATCTACAGTCTCCACCCCAGCACCAGTGTCGGCACCTAGGCCTCCCTCAGCTGTCCCTCCCCCTCCTCCTCCCTCCACCTCTTCCTCCTCTCCCATGCTCCTGAAACAAACATGCGTCAGAGGCCTGGGCGTCAAAAATAGAACTTTTTCTCCAATAAATCACCGCTCGACATTGGCTTTGTTGTTCAAGTGCCAGGAGTATGTGCGCTGCCTGCAGCTGAGGTGGAATGGATGCAGGCCTCCAGAACAAAGATTCAATCACACGATCAGACGCCGTCCATCTGATCTTCCCACGAGTCTCCAGTTAATCCTCTTACTGTAGTCTATTTAAAAGCTGTTGTAAGGTCATATATTTAGCCATGCTACTAAAACTACTACACACTCCCAGTCCACACTCAACAATCTGCTCTCAGCTCAGTCAGTGTAAGTCTAGACACAGCTGCTGTTCGATCGATGTGTATTTTGGTTTCTTGTCACTGCACCGACCATTGATTTCCTCAAGTCACATCTCATTTCGCAGGTTCGGTTGACAGTGAGTAAACGTGAACCTGATTCCTTCTGTGATGTCTGAGAATAACATCAGATGATGGAAGCAGAAGAGCAGATGAAGTGAGAGACAGAGGACAGACTATTATCCTAAATCTAAGTGCTGTATCGTAGCCATCGGGATGTGTTTTCTGTTTCTTGAAGACGTTTCACCTCTCATCCATGAGGCTTCTTCAGTTCTAACTAACTGGAGGGGAGTCGCAGGCTTTTAAACTCTGTGTGGGAGTGTCCTTACAGAGTCGTTAGGGACACTAGGCCACCAGGGCCTTCATGTGGGCTGCTAGGTCCAGGTGAGCCCAGGTGTAAATGATTTTAAAGCTGTCTGTTTGAATCCATCTGTGTCAAACTGGGACGACTGTCGTTGATAAGAGGAGGTGGCCTACGACGCTACATGTCACCCACCTACACAGCAGGACTGAGTTCCCTCCTCAGACCTGCTTCTGATCTGGAACATGATGACGTCAGTTCAAACACAGTCTGACAGGGCGAGAAAACACAAGCAGTCACCACTTTATTTGGAGGTCGAACTGAAGGCGCCCCTAAAATGCTGGTATTAATCCCACAATGTCAATGTTTACCGTGAATAGACCTGTGGAAAATCCAAACGGTTGGGACAGAGCAGGTCATCAGCAGATGGAGCCTGACTCAGCTCAGATAAAAATCAGTCTCCTTATCTATCGACAAGTGTGTGCTGTAATAATCAGCTGCAGGGAGGAGGCTTCATTACATCATGGGTTACATCACTGCAGGCCTTGGCTTTACCTCGCTTGGAATGACCTTCTCCTGTTTCAACCAGTAAGAAAAAACACCACAGATATAAAATGGTGATCCAGGCCAAACATTTTAAAGTCACGACCCACAGGACTAACGCGAGGACACGACGAGTCGATTGCGGGTTTCATATGCTACCTTCAGCGCTTTGAAAAAGTGATGAGCAAAACATTCCCACCGGTCCCACAGCTACTGGGAGCAGCTGTTGTTTGCCGCTTTCTGCTAAGCCACAGTTTGATTTTTTGAACAAGCTGCTTTTAATTTATCTCCACCCGAAAAAATACTTCAACGACAAAACCTCTGATGCTTCGAGGTCGACCTGGGAGGAACACTGACGATGCTGACCGCTGGAAATGACTGAGAAGACGGCGTCAAAAAAAAAAGTTATTTTAATATCATAAAGTTTGAATTTTGTCCCCACTAGAGGGACATTCTGGCTGCTTCCTGCAGTTGCTTTTAGGCCACTTGTTGTGTTTTCATGCAGACTGACAGTATTAAGTTTAGGGGATCTACATCTATGGTTTCCTCACATGATGCTTGAAGGCATAACAATTCCGTCCCATGTTGACTACTACTTTCGGGGGGGATCTCATTCCAGTCACGGTCCCGTCACGGCCCGATTAGGGCAGCGTCACGGAGGAACTGGAAGTTTTAAGTGGCTTCATCTGCAGGTATTTTAGTTTAAAACAACACAAATAACAATTTTGACGTTATATCAAAGACTTCTCTGTATTGTGTTGAAGAGATATCTGCTGAAGTTATCATGCTTAAAAGCGATCCCTGGGCCTGAAAGACTCTTTCTCCCCCAGTGGTCTGGCTAGCTGAACAGCTAACTGAGCTAACAAGCTAACAGTAGCTACAGTCATGGATAAAAAGAGAACAGTAAGCCGCAACGAGCAGTTACTCTGGTGATATTCTGCACCTGTTTGTCAGGATGAATTCAAGCTGTCCAATTCTGACATATCACACCTTTAAATAAAAAATGAAATACACTAAATTATGAGCTACTTACTAGTCTTGAGGAACCTTCTCAGCTTTACAAGGACAAGTATCATGACGTTACTGCTCTATTTTATGAATTCAACGGATGTCATCAGTCTTTCCACCTCTGCAGTCAGCTGAGTCTGCAGCACAGCGTGTAATGAGCTCTGTGAACAGTCCACAGGTTCTTATTAAGCAAACCGGCCCAACAGGCCTGAGGAAGTGATTCATTGTGGTCCGTCTCACACACATCACACATGTATGCACACAAACTCAGGCATGCATGGCGTACAGCACAGGGTCACTGGGTTCAAGTTCAAACACAACCAAACACACAAAAAACACACATTCAGGTTTCCCACTAGCTTCTAACAAGAGTCTCTGCGTTTTTCTGGCGCCAACAATACAACTTCTAAACCCTTAAAGGTGGGAAAGTTGTCTGTTTTCACTCTAACCAAGTCCTTCTGAACCAGAGCCAAGTAGTTGTTGTGCCTTAACCAGCCTGGTCTGCAGGCTTGTCAGTCAGCTACTTTACGTCAACACTGAGCCGGCCACCAGCTCACTTGACCTTGGCCCGCTTGATCTGCTCAGGAATGACCCTCTTGGAAAATCTGCACAGTGAGAAAATGAGGCCAGACCCGTGAAATCAAAGTTCTCTCGTGGCCCGAGCGAATGTGTTCCATTGTTAGGCCGTGTTGTTGTGTGCAGAGCTGGCTTTAGTCCAGCTGACAGGCAGCAAGACAAACGCTTTTCCAAAGGATATGGTGACCCGCCCCTCTCCGCCAGCGCTGTATCAGAGACAGGAAGAGGAAGCAGAGAGAATGCAGCTCTGACGTCATGACAACAAAGGATGGGGGGCTGCTGGGGACTCTGGGTAATACCACAAACCCCCGAGCAGCTATCAGAGGGTGCTTGAGCTTACAGTGGTTGTTGATGGTGAGAAAATCCTGTCAGGTGTAAAGTAAACGTGTACCGCATGTTTAACGTTTCAAAGAGAGAGCGCAGTGATTATTTTTCAGCTATTTATGTCACACATCATACAAACATCTCCACTTTTAGGATTGTTAAGTGGATTTATCTTCACTCCCGTTTATCAACCTGACTGCAGCAGCGATCCAGTACACTACTTGACGAACATAACGCAACAGAGAGGAGAGGGTTAAAAAGAAAAGAGAAAATCAGAGTCTCGGTAAAGTAATCTGGCTGTTTAGGGAATGAACGGGAATAAACACAAATGATCCACTCTGCTGGTGGTGAACGCCATTAAACAACCAAATCTGCTCATAAAGAAAATCCTTCCGATGTTCCACAGATGTTTACAGATGAGGTCGTGATGTGTTTAGTCTCTTTCACCGACTTACTCAACATAGTAATTTGCCATCAGTGCGTCTGACCACACCTCGCTGTCAGACCAACACAGGTGGGCACAAGTACATTTGCTTTTTACACAATGTGGGCGCTGGGCGTGAAAATGACAACGATCGGTCTGAAACTAGCAATCACGCTTTCAGTGGAGCCCTCAGACTCTCTCCTGGGTTTGAATATCGCTGCAAACAAGGACACAACTCACCAAAATGAAAATAGGCTCAATAAAAAAAGCTCTTGTTGTTTTTTCCTTTCACAACAATAATGTAAAGATGGCAATTTGTGCTTTTAATGGGGATTGCAACATATCTAAGTCTTATTGTCACAATGACATTGCCAGGTTTAGCTCTATTGTATCTGTTCAGAACCAAAACAGAAACCGTTGCTAAAGTGAATGATCCACTTGATTGTTATGAACCCACTGACCTGAACTTCAGATACAACCCTCCCAGTGGACTTCACATCTTTAACCGTCATGACTGATAAAGGCCTCACCCTTCAGTCTTGTAAACACTGAGGTTTCTGTCGCTGTATCATTAAATATAACCATGTTCAAAGCGTGAGGTGGATGATAAATCATGATGTCACCACTGGACCATGAAGTGTGCAGGAAGGAAACCATATTTAACAAAGGAAACCATCCGTCCAAGCTGCAACCTCTGACCTTCCCACTCCTAACCTCGCTGTGTGCAGGGACACAAGTACTTCACCTTTTCTTTGTTCCAGGCCACAACATCTTCACCTCCGTGTGACTGAGACCGAACATGTAGTCACTTTTATCTCATCAGTGTCCTGGAGCTCCTTGTTTCCTTCCATGGACAAGAAAAAAACTGGGCATGAAGCCTGAGCTACTGCTGCTGTCTGATCCCGCCAACAATACAGCAGAGCAGAAAAAACTCCCATTATCCAGTATAGTACACACACACACACACACACACACACACGCCGCACTGTCCTGTCAACAACAGCTTCCACACATCTGGGAAAAATATGTTTAGTACTTGAAGCCTTTGTGGCCGACATGTTGTAGTCATTATCCAAACATGTTCATCTTTTATCTCGCTCTGTTGTCCTCTCTCCACTTTGTGCCCCCCAACTCTGTCTCTTTCTCACAGTTGTTAACACCTTCTCATATGTAACACACCAACTTAGCAACGTATAACTACTTTTCCTTGAAATATGCAAAGAAAAAATCTCTAAAGTCACCCCTTTAAGATTTTGCCCCAGTAATTCCACCCACAGCCAATCAGTTGTGGTTGTCATGCTAATCCTCTCAGACTGAGGGACTCTGACGCTGACATTCCTGTGTTTGGTCGGGTGTATTATTTCATTCAACTCGCTAGTCTGTAAACAGAAAATAACCAGGTTACTCCACGCAAACTGTTCATGCCTCTCAAATTCCAAACAGGTCGAAGGATAACTCTGGTATTTATTTAATTTGTAGGGAATAAAATAATTTCAACATCTTCCTGCATGAATATTATTCCTGACTTTAAGGTGAAAACCTTAATTAAGCATTCAAATAATCTGATCTTAATCTCGCTGTAGCCACCAGCTGCTGTTAGCAATAGCTCAATCAGCCGTGCAGCTAGGTGGTATGATGAGTTAGCTCGACCGGGCTTGTGTGATAATGAGGAGTTTTTAAGTTTTTCACTGTGGTACTGCTCATGTTTCACCTGCTGCCAGATCTCAGCAGCTCATTTGGTGAGTGCAGTGTCATTATTAGCAAAAGGAATTGTGGCAAAATACTAAGAATTTAATGGAACTGTGCTTTCAGTAACACAGATCTTCACTCACATGCCCGTTGAGCAATGCACTAAACCCTTACAATCCACTCTACCTTGTGGCTGTCGCCAAGAAACCAGACTTCCATCTAAAATTATCCACATTTATACTTTGCGTTCAAGGACAGGAATTCCCCTGCACGCTCAAAGAGATATTGTCCTCCGGTTCTACTCTCTGGGTTGCCCGGAGCAACAAAACACGGCAACATTCAGCATCGCTCCCCTCTGCAGCCTGACCTTTCTCACTGGAAACTCTGAAGGTCACTCATGAGGTCCCTGTAACACACCCTCCTTTGATACACCACCAGTTTTAGAGGCGCTCGCAGACCGAGCGGGGGCAGGGCGTTCGGTTCGAGGGCACTTTAAATCGAACAAGAATACGATTGTCTGTGCGAGCAGCGGCTCTTATCTGCAGGCCGCAGCACTAATCATCCTGACAGCACGCCTCGGTGGGACAGGAGGAGCCATTTTAAGACCGGGCATCCATACGGCACCCTGCGCGCGTCGATGAATTATGCATGAGGGGAAGGCAGGCGTTACGGTAAATTGCTGTGATGTCATCAGCCACCAATAGGGGGTTTCGCTGTGAGTCATGCAGTTACATGGTCTATGGGCAATGACAAGCGGGGGGCGTCTGTGTAGGTGTGGATGTGTGGAGGTGGTGGAGTAAAGTATCTTTGTCATCATAATGATTCTGATGGGAGAACAGATTTCCTGCAATATACGTTTATCAGAGAGAA
This sequence comes from Diplodus puntazzo, assembly GCA_963678695.2. NCBI lineage: Eukaryota > Metazoa > Chordata > Actinopteri > Spariformes > Sparidae > Diplodus > Diplodus puntazzo. The sequence goes on along the minus strand of OZ023163.1, from coordinate 2,586,110 downwards.
GATCTATCTATCTATCTATCTATCTATCTATCTATCTATCTATCTATCTAGATCTGTTGGGCTGTTTTTTGTTTCGTTTCTGTTTGAGGGTTTTTTTGGGTCAGGAGGTCGCAGCTGACTGACTGAGAGCTGGTTAATTATCTAAACTCAGTGGTTTTAAAGGAGCATTAGATGATCATGCGATGTGACAGTCATACGGCAGGTCAACCTAGATCAATTATGTCCCATCATTTGAGCCTTTTGCACCTCCTCCACTGTCCACGTGACACTAACGACGGGCCGACTTGATGATCACACGACTGGCTGCTTGGTGACTGCCTTCAAAATGGATGCGAAAGGAAATGTGAGAGAAGAGGACGAGCTGCCATCGCTTTAAAATCAATAAAAAGGGAGGAGGATGTCCACGATCATGGCGCACATTTACAGGTCGTGGTGATCGCTGCCTGAAGCTGTGCTGCGGTCCTGCAGCCAGCAGGAACGAGTGAGCTCCCTGCTGGTGGAGGAACAACACTGCTGTTGGGAAGGAGAGTAGACACGAGACGACACCTCAGCTACGTAGAGGAAACCCTGTACACAGAAATCTAAAATGGGCCTATCCAGGTTTCTGATGATCTGTGTGGGTTTAGGGACGTGTTTGACTTTGACAGATCCAGCTCAAGTCCTTCTAACTAAACTGTCACATGTACAAACGCTTTCTGCACCTTTATTTATATTCAGTATTAATTTTACATCATCAGAAAGAATCACTATAATTTAGATTATTGTGTCCAAAGATGCCACGTTTTAAGAGAATTTTCTAAAAATATGTACGAGACAGAATATTTTAATTTCATTAGGTGCAGTCATAAAGGACACGGAGTGTGAGTATTTCACTTGGTGTCATGTAGCTTCAGTGCAGGGTTGTAATAAGCTGATCATAAAATATATGACCCTGTCATAGAGTGTGGAATAAAATATCACACTAATTATTATTAAAACATTAAAGCTACAAAACGGGGAGAGAAGAGAGAACAGTGTGTTAAAAACCTCCTCAGCTCTGACAGAAGTTGATTTTAAAGGGTTTTTCAGTAGGAAATCACATCTAAAATGATGCATTAATGGAATATTTCTAATTGATTGAACGGTGCAGCCATAAAAGTAACATTACATGACTTCATCTTTAGAGCAACTATTCTCTAACTTCAGTGTTCATACCGCTGGTGGATCATGAGCTCCCTTTAGTGGTTTGCGCAGGGATCCCAGAAATAGTTTTTTTTGTTCATTTAAATTTATATAATGGAATGGAAATACTACCCGTACTTTATGATTGAAAATACTTCAACTGAAATAGTAAAAGATGATTTAAAATGCATTTTGTCTGCCTGTTAAGCTCGTGTTCAAGCTCGCCGCATGTGCACATCATCCATGATGAGACCTAATCATGAGCGGATCTCAGACTGTGATGGAGTGACAGTAAGTGGAGGTGAAATGATGCAGTGAGCGTCGAGTGGCTGTTGCGATGTGAAACAAGGCAGCTGAAGCTTTCACACCACCTCTGACGTTATCAGCCGACCAGCAAACGGTGCAAAACAGTAAGCAGATGTGACTTGAAGTCAGTACGAGCCTAATATTTTCTAAGGTGGTACACAGCGTAGACAATGTGACAAACAGAGAGTAATAATAATTTGATGAATTATAAGATTTTTGATGAATTTCTTTTTCTTTCTGTTAGATCGATAGCACTCATGTGAGTGGCTTGAATGAGAAACTAGCTCCAGTAGCTGGTTAGCTTAGCTTTATACAAAGAAGTTTTCACTCTTATATATTTTTATATACTACACGCTACACGACAAGTAACATAAAACATGCTAATTTTGTAATTTTACTTGAACCTTTTGATTTCCTCCCCCGTCTCCCTTGCTAACCTAATGAACACACGACAGCTGTAGCTGTTAATCTTGTCATCGGACTCTCAGAAAGAAAGCAAAGTATCATATTTCCTTCAAGATTTTGGACAGACAGGTTTAATTTAGTGTTTATGGGACGTTTTCTGGTAGTATAATTTTTCTTTCATAACTTAAGGAGCAGGGTTCAAGAGTTTAAGAGGTGTTTTGGATGAAAAGTACTTCGCTGCTACTTCCATTTACTGGCAGCCGTTGGGATTTCAGTCACATCACACTTTATCACATGATTGTCGTCCACACATTGGCATTAGTTGTGGATGTGCAGAGGTTCAAAGGGAAGGGTTGGGGTTAGAGAACATCTCAGAGAAAAGACCAACAAGAACACCTTCTCTAAATTAAGTTTATGTTGAGATGACTGCTGTTCTCAGGGTGGAAAAAGTAAAAGGAGATGTGAACACCTTCAATTCCATGATAACTGCTGATGAAGATAATTTAATATAACCAAGATTCGAGGGTTTTTAACTGTCATATACACAAGATGCTCATTAAGATATGTAAATACTAATAAAAGGATAAAAATGCAGAAATTGGACCAGATGGACTGATATATAGCATGAACACAATATGAATAATATGCAGTTTTACAGTATGTGTAGCTCCATCGAGGGGCCACCATGTGCATTGCAGTTTAACTTATGTTAGCTCGACGTAAATATGATTCTCTAATGGTTAGGCATTGGGCCATAAAGTATTAGCAATAGGAGAGAAGGAAGGTTGACAACAACAAATGAAGAGAAACTATTCTGTGTAATCGACACCTTCAGGCAGCCGTTAACGCAGCAGACACTGTCAGCAGCATCCCCTGTGAGCCTGCTCCCGATATATCAACTCTCACTTGGCAGGAGCTAGCTCAGAAGCTAGCTCAGTTTCCATAGTTACACTCTCATCCGTCCCCACTACCCATCGCTCCCCTGCTTCTGAGCGATGCAGGAAGTGCAGCGATGGAGGAAGCAGTGCCATAGTCTCCAGCGTGGCACATTAACCTACTTCCCCACCAGCCGGGGATGTAACCCGGACACAGAATGGGAAAGATGTAGGGCGGGGGGAAAAGGATGGAAGGAGGAGAGGATGCGGAAGAGAGGGGATGGAAGGGGAGATGACAGGGAGGCAGAAAGAACGGGAAAGAGAAATGGTGGCAATGCAGAGGGATGGGAAAGGAGGGAAAGGGGGGGAAATGAAGAGACGTGACTAGGACGGAAAAAAACAGATCTGAGGGGGAAGGAGATGGCGAAAAAAGGAAAGAAGGGTGATAAGGGATAGAAAATTTAAGTGATGAAAGATTGTAAATGTACTGCATGTTGATCTTTTAAACCGTTCAAAATGAAACTGAAAACATCATCTCCTCTGCAAATCATGAATCAATCATCAACACAAGCAAATCTAAGATCCTCACAATGAATCCACGCTGCATGTAGAGAGTCACCTGATAGACTAAACAGTGACATGATGCCAAATACTATATAATTTAGTGTGCTGGCAACCACAAAAAACCCCACATTGCTCAAACTCAACGACTGTAGCCTAATGACACAGTTTCTCTTCTGCCCATGTGCAGAGCATCGCTCTGCATCCCCTCTGCACTGAGTGGTCCTGATGAGAGGATGGAGATTCCCTCTCTCTCTTTCTCTCATCTGCTCTCTTCACATTTTCAACCAAAAAAAAAAAAGATAAGATAAGACAACCATACACCACAGCTTCCACCATGCAGCTAACAAGAAGAGAAGCCTGCTCTCTTGTGTATTTTTCCACAGAGGAGACCAGCCTCGTCTCGTTCCAGCTGAAAGTGTGAAATATGAAGAGAAAGATGAGGAGGGGGGAAAAAAACAGGAGGACAAATTTTAGCGACCTACCGACATGAGTGATGACACACTGCACCCTCTGTAGCAGCTCCTGGACCGACATCTCGTCTTCTCTCAGCCAGCACAGCATCTCAGGGTGTGGGTCGCATCCACTCTCCTCCCCTTCTCTCTCACCGCTCTCTCCCTCTCTCTCTCTCTCTCTCTCCGCTGCCACGCCTCCTCTCCTCACCCTTCCGTCCGCGACAATCTCCCGTCCGATTGCTCTGTAATCCAATTTTCTCCCCTGAGCTTTTTTTTTTCTTTCTTTTTCACCCCTCTTTTCTTTTTTCTGCTGCTTATTGTTTCTTTATTCCTTGTTTTTTTCACCTTCTTATATCCAGCCTCTCCTGTCCAAATCCAAACAATCACAAAGCCTGAGGATGACAATGTGAAGCCACTCCCAGCCAGTCAGCAAAATAGTGATAAATAAAATAAATAAAAATGAACAGTTTTGTCAGCCAGGCACAGGTGAACTAACCAAGATAGCCAGTCAGGGAATATGACAGCAGGCAGATCATTCAGTCAGTTGGTGAATTAAAAAAAAGAATAGATAAAAAAGCAGCCAGCCTGTGTTTACTGAACAAACTAGCAAATTAATGTCAGCCAATAAACTCAGTAGCCTGTCAGTCAGCCAGTGAACAAAAGAGACCATTAGTTTGTCATCAAACAAAAAAAAACAGTAGGCATCAGTAATCATTAAATAAAAGATCCAGTTTGTCTGTCAGAGATCAAATCAGAGACTCAAAATAGATAAAATAGGTTGAAATAATCAGTTTAGTCAACAAATCGTCCGCAGACAGTCATTCAGTCCTCTTCATGATGCTGAACCTGATCCACAAAGTAAGAAGAAGCCTCCAAGTCAAAAATACAATAATCCTCCCAGAAAGAGAAAGAAAAAGGAAAATGACACTCCCAGCAAATGTTCAAGCCATGCCAAAGCTCTATAAAAAACAAAACAAAGGATGCTTTCAAAAAGAAAAGAAGAAATAAAGGAGCATGTAAATCCTGTGTGAGTCCAGCGAGGAGCTCTGGGTGGAGAAGCACTGCTGCTGCTGCTGCTGCTGCTGCTGCTGCTGCTGCTTTGATGATGCTCTGTTTGCTCTAATAAAGGAGCTGAGTCACAATGAGAGAAAAACGAATCACAGGGCTGTTATACCTGCCTCCAGGGCGGAGAGGGAGGGAGAGGCACAGAGACAGAGGGGAGGGGGGGATGGATGGATGGGTGGGGGTTAATAGGTCCATGAGCGAAATCCTGGTGCCTGGAGCGGAGCTCTGCGTGGACTGGAGGGAGAGGAGCATCCACTGACTCTCAGACTGAAAGATTAGATATTATCAGATGTAAAGATGGAGGGAAATAACAGCTAAAAGCATTTTAATATCAGCATTGTTTGTTTTTGAGTGACTTATAAAGCAATATCCTCCTCTTATTCCACCACCTTTATCTCATGAGGGCTCAAACAAAACAAATCAATAGCCTCCACCCCATCATTTGTCATTCTTGTTATGGCTGCCCGGGTTCATTCACTGATCCTGCTCCACATCTTCAATAACGCAAACAATGCCAGGCAGTGCATTTGCATCTTTCCGTGAGGCTGTGGCTCCTGGGACTGGTGGGGAGATTGCCTGGGAGACGGAACCATTAGCCCAGAGACATCTGCACTCAGCCTCCTCCTGCCAGCCAATTACAGGCCCGAGTGACGGCTTTCAAACAACGGAAACAGCAGCTGGCAGACAAAGCAGAGCATGGGCATAATCCTGGAGAATATGTGCTCCATCCATTACTGTGAATCTGCAATTTATAATATTCCCAAATTCATAAATAAAAAGGTGAATGTTTATTTTTTTATTTATGATGTAATTCATGAACATAAAATCCAAAAGTTTGTAATATCATATGTGAGAGAGAGGAGAGGAGAGGAGGAGAGGGGAGATAAAGGAAGGAACAGGATGGGAGGAGGCATGAGCTGGGAAATGAAGGGGCGGGACCCACTCCAGCATCCGCAGCATCTGATTGGAAGCCAGGAAATGTCGTCACCGGAAGTCAGTTTCTCCGCCAGGGCGGGAAGACGCTGCTGCTGCTTCTGCTGCTGCTACACATGTCAACAAGCCGACTGTCTAACTCTGAGACAGAGTTAGCAGCTATCACAAGAAATATCACAGTTATTCCGCCTGTGGGATATTTAAGTCAGAGTTTGTCTTAACAGCGGCTGATACAAGTAAGTGCGACGCGTTTATGTGCGGAATTTCAGAGCTAACAAGAGGCTAATACTTAAGCTAATAGTAAACAGGCCACTACTGGCTAACTAACTTTGCTAGATGGCTGATGTTAGCGTGTTAGTTGCGGTTATATCTAACGGTAACTATCATTTATTCCATAGCAACTAAGTTAATTTACCTCAATCGTTATCATTTCTTACGCCAAATGAAAGCTTTCATTCTGTGCAGGTAAAGTTAGTGCTGCCAAACTTCGTTCAAAAACAGGTCGTTTTTACTTTCATTCTTCAAATATCTAACACGGCTACGTGATTCGGTGATTGTTGCACTAATATTATTTTAACTCGTTTAAATCAACTGTTCGGCATCTAACACTAACCTTATTATCTGAATCTGCGCGCTGTAATCTCTTGTAGGAAACGAGCTGATGTGACACTCTGTGGTTCTGTGTTTATCACAACTGGCATTTTACTGTCCTCAAATGTTCGTGTTAGTTAAATCACTCTGACAAATTAGCTATTTATCAGAAGTCTGAGTGCAGCAGGCGCTTTGTTTGGTACAGAAGTTTGGATCTTCTGACCAACCGTCTAATATTGCATTGTGCATTGTCCATCTCAAAATCAACTTTGAGCTGTAACTTCTTAAGTATATATGTGTGTGTGTGTGTGTGTGTGTGTGTGTGTGTGTGTGTCGTCATCTGTAGGTCTGTTCCTCCCGGGGTGTTTCTGCTGAGCAGGAGTCATGCAGGCCTTTTTGAAAGGAGGAACTGTTCAGTCTACCAGACCTCAGAAAGACAAAGCAGCAGGAGGACCCAGTACAGAGAAGAAAGCCAAGGCTATCCCTTGGGTAGAGAAATAGTAAGTGTAAACCTCAAAGGTATACTGTACAGTATGTCTGTTTCTGTAGTCTGAATTCACAGAATCACAGGCACTATTCTGTGTGTGACGGCGCAGATGGATGCTGTTGTTATGTGCTGTGATTGAGATCCTCGCTGCCGGGGACAGACAGGATGACAGCCACTTTTCCACATATAAACTTTTTTTTTTCTCATAAAATTTATCAAACCCAATACCTGCTTGCACATTTCTGTTGTTTGGTCTTTCAGTATTGCTTTGTGGGTTGAAGTGTGGGACGTTTGTCTTATTTTTGGAGCGATATCCCCTGAAGGGTCTGTTTTGTTGTCAGACTGTTAACGGCACATCTGGCTTATACTTTCACATAGAGGTCGATTCACCTCGCGAATCAGAGCCAGAACAAAACTGTCCCTCCACTCTGCCTCTGTAACTTATACAGACGTTGAGGTAGAGAAGTGACGCCTGTGAAAGGGGCTAATGATCGGCTGACAAACCAACTCATCCATACAAGCAAATGGACATGGGTGAAAACTCCTTGCCGGAGGTCAATGAGTGTGTATAATCAGGGATGATGATGAATCATTCCTGTGCGAGCCTTTATCTGATGTGTTGATTAATTACTGAGTCAACGTGCTAAATAGATCTTAATGGGCTGTGTTTTTGCAGCAGGCCGAAGTGTGTTGATGATGTGGCCTTTCAGGAGGAGGTGGTGGCAGTGCTGAAGAAGTCTCTGGAAGGAGCAGATGTAAGTATCAGGCTCTTATGATGGCATTTACATGACATTATTGTATTCCAGGTCTCTGAATGAACATTTTCCTCATGTGAAGCAGTCATGAGCGTCACAATCACAATACTGATGTTCTCAGTTTTAAGTGCACATGTTTTGTGATATCTGGTTCGGGAATGTTTGTAGCCTGTTAAACCGACTTTAAAGACACTTAAAGTTTAAAATTTTATTTGTATTTAATTTAAACAGGTTATTTCATTGGGATTCCAGCAACAGCAAAACAGTTACAACAGTAAATTTACTGAAAAAGCTCACTCAAAAAAATCTGATTCAACATTAGCACACAGACAACCTGAACTCAATGGATTCATTTGTAGTTTTAAAAGTGTTCAGTGGTTCAATATTCAATATTCTGCAGTTTAAGATCAGTCTGTGCAGTGGGTGCTGAATAACCTTGAAGCTTTCTTTCCCAGTTCAGCACAGACTGTGGGAACAACAGATCGCAAAATGTCATGAGTAAATATACATAGAATATATTAAATCTTTCTGTCCACATTTGGTAACGTGTTTGAGCATGACGGTTAACCCCAAGTTGCTCTCAATGTATGTACGTAAAAAAACAAAAAAGTTCTTGCGATCTCTTCAATATTACAGTAAAGCAGTAATATTTTACAAAGTATGAAGGCAATGACTAAATAAAATAAAGTAAATCATTGCTTAGTCTGCAGTCAGTCTGTGTTGTCCTATAAAGCCATGAAGTCTCATCAGCTTTTGTTTTTTTTATTGCAGCTTCCCAACTTGCTGTTTTATGGCCCTCCTGGAACAGGAAAGACGTCCACCATCTTAGCTGCTGCCAGAGAGCTTTATGGGTGAGTGAACTGGGTTGTGGGTAAGAAGCATTGATTTTACTTTTTTTCTTTCTTTAGTTTAATCATTCTCCTGTTTTCTTTCTCGTTGTTGCCCTCTTGTATCTCGTCCTCCTCTGCTGTCTCTCCTCCAGGCCAGAGCTGTACAGACAGAGGGTGCTGGAGCTCAACGCCTCTGATGAACGTGGCATCCAGGTCGTCAGAGAGAAGGTCAAGAACTTTGCTCAGCTCACTGTGGCTGGGACTCGCAAAGAGTGAGTCAGCATTCATCGCATCACTTGCACACTCAAATTATAGGAGAGTTTTTCTGTTAGTTGCTCCATAACAACAGTGTGAACTTGAAAGTAGCTTCACATGCTTCTCTCAGTCAGTAAATTCCTAACAAACTCTAAACTCGTTGTATCTGCAGTGGGAAGTCATGTCCTCCTTTTAAGATCATCATCCTGGATGAGGCCGACTCCATGACGGCACCAGCTCAGGCTGCTCTCAGGCGGACCATGGAGAAGGAGTCCCGCACCACCCGCTTCTGCCTCATCTGCAACTACATCAGCAGGTCAGCTGACATAAAACAGTCGTCTACACACAAACGCACTGTGTGATTGACCCTGACCCAGCTGCATGTGTGTGTGTCCTGTAGGATTATTGAGCCTCTGACTTCCAGATGTTCCAAGTTTCGCTTCAAACCTCTGGCAAACCAGATCCAAGAAGAGCGCCTGCTGGACATTTGTGAGAAGGAGAACCTCAAGTACACCAAAGAGGTAAGATGAGCTGTAGTGTTTAACCACCAACACCAGGTGGAGACATTGTGTGCCAGGAGAGGGCAGCAAAAATCCAGCATATATCTAGATGTTGTCTTGTGAGCTGTGTGCGCATGAAATCATGTGCATTGATATTGGAAATGATAATAACAAGTGACCACATGGATTTAACGAAGCAAATAGGTCAGAGCCTTCCATTGAATAATTATTGAAGTGATTAATATGTTTCAGCAGGCAACAAGCTATTAAACCATAACTGATGCAGTAAGTAGCTTCAGTGTCAGAAGACACTTCATGAGCTCATGGAAAAGACGGTACTCTGTTTCAGAAGAGTCAAATTATTGGCCTGCATCAAGAAAGAAAACAACTAAGGAGATGCTGAAACAACTAAAAGTGTCCAACGCATTATTAAAACCTGGAAGTCTTTGAGGACGAAACGTGGCTGAAAAATATCTTGAATGATTGTGATCAGAGATCACTTAAACCTTTATCATAGAAAAAATCCTGGTTGTGTTTAACAGTGAAAGAGCATGAGACATTGTTTTCACACAAGGATTGGCCACCACAGAGTCCAGACCTTAATACCATCAAGAATCTTTGGGAGGTGCTGGAGTAGAATTATGCAGCGGCCCGACTCTCCCATTAACAGTACAAGGTCATTGGATGGAAGTAAATGTTGTGTCATTGCATAAGCTTATCTTAACGCTGTCACGGAACCTAAAGATGCTCTCAGCCCTCCTAGCTTGTGTTGTTTGTCAGGACAGTGGAACATGTGAGTAAAAAATGAAGTATGAAGATTTAAAATAAGAAAAAAAAGATCTTATCCTGCCAGTCAAATGCTTCAAATGATATTTTTAAAGGGCATCCTAATCGGTTCAGTTGATTTGATCTTTTAGTCCAGTACTGTTGAGGAATGTGTTTTTCTTCACCAGGTGAACACGGAATGCAGTTCAGTCATGTTTTTCATCCTCAGGACATGCGTTTAGCGGAACAGGTCAAATAACAGCTGCCATGTAACAGCACGCACTTCATGCGTATAACTGCAGAGCTGAAGTTTCCTTTTATGCTTCAGCTCTGTCAGAGAACTGCAGCTGTTGAAGTCAAGGTGTGATGACTGTTTCTGTTTCTATTTAGAGTATAGCAGCTTTGGTGAAGGTGTCTGATGGAGACTTGCGGAAAGCCATCACCTTCCTCCAGAGTGCTGCACGCCTCAACGTTGACAAGGAGATCACAGAGAGCGCCGTCACTGAAATAGCCGGGGTGAGACGTCTGTGTGTCATAAAGACTGATGAACTGATGTTGGACCATTTATTGACTGGCACACCTGGAATCTTGTTTTACTATATTTCAGTCATGTCACTCTGTTGTGCTGTTATAGGTCGTACCTGACAAGATGATTGACAACTTGCTCCAGATCTGCTTCAAAGGAACATTTGAGAAACTAGAGGTTGCAGTCAGGGTAGGTGTACCTGTGTTTGTGCCACCGTGTTTTCTTGTTAGTTGTTCTATTTGAAATATTTTCAAGTTTCAGGCAAGTCAAAGCCACTTTTTAAAATGACTAAAAGAGCCATTTATTATCTGTGACACTTTGCGTTTGCCTTGACTCACGTTCATGTAACATCATATTCTAACATACTGAACGTGTCCTCTGTCAGAACATGGTGGACGAGGGCTATGCGGCCACACAGATCCTGAGTCAGCTCCATGAGTCTATCATAGAGCAAGACCTGAACGACAAGCAGAAGTCAGCTATCACAGAGAAGATGGCGGTAAGTGATCATGGAGGAACACTGGGCTTTCTTTTTGACTTGACACACTTTATGAAAGGTGGAAACATAACAAGTGTTACTGTAGTAACTACATTCATCCTATGTTTCACACAAATTCATTCATATTATAACATACCCATTTTTTAAAACCAGTATTGCTCATTAATTGGTAATAATTGGATTCGGTTATGATTTACTGACGGGCCTTCAAACGAACTGCAACACTCAAATGGAATGTGGAGTTTTACAAACTAATTAGCTTGACAGATTTTTAATACGCAGGCAGATATGACACATTTTAAATGTATGTAGCAATACTGCATTTCCTGTAGACCAACATGAGAGTAGTTTATTACTTCATACAGCTGGCTTTAGTCTGCAGACAAGTCTTCTCTGAATAAATTAAACCTTTTGAAGACAGTAACAGGAAAAAGCGGCACTCCTGCAAATTTGTTTGAAAGGAACACCGCAAGAGGAAACATCTGATGTGAAGTGTCTCGGATTTTGAAAAAACTCAAACATACCATTCAATCATCTCAATGGCTTTATTATATTTTGCCATAATGCGCTTTGATGAGTCATGTAAAAGTTACTAAATCCTCGGTTTGTGCTTGTGTGTCCTCTGTGGTTCAGGTTGTGGGTAAATGCCTGTCAGATGGTGCAGATGAGTACCTGCAGATGTTGAGTCTGTGTTCGGTCATCATGCAGGAGGCCTCGCAGAACAACTAAAACCCCATGAAGCACAATCTCCTCTCCAGGGAGAGCAGGACCAACAGCCTCACTGACATGTCAGCACTTCACTTGGATTCATCCGAGTTACAGTTCAGGATGTCTGCCAGTGGATAACGGATGATAACAGCGTTTACTTTCTCTGTATTTTAGCAGACGCAGCACTCTGGGATGAACGCTTCAGTAGAAAAAAGACAGCTATGTGAACACACTGGGAAACTGTCTTACTGTTAACTCAGCCATCAGGTCTCTCTTTATTCCCTTTCATTCATGTACCTACTCACCAACGCATTGCTGTACACTTTTTGCATTTTGGAAAGTAATAAATAATTTGTTGTATCTTTTCAGTCTTTGAGTCATGAGCAGTGATTTCAAGGAAGAGGAAGAATTACCGCATCGTGCTGGTATGCCTTCGTTTACTAGTGAAGTTGCGGCTCCAGAGCTTTGGAGTTAAATAATGGCGACAACATTACTTGCAGAATATTTTGAGGTCACAGTGCATTTTAACCTTGACCTTTTTTTATATCAAATGTCATAATTTTATCCTATTGGTCACTGCAAAGTGAAAAAGTCCAAAGTCCACACCAGAGGGAGTAACTCTCCCACAGAAAACACTGCTTGAAACACCTGGTTTGTAGTCGAGCATTTACTTCTGTAACTTATGTTTGTCACTATGTAACAGGTGTTATTATATATATGAAAATATGTATTCATGTAACGTTTATACACAAAGTCAGTCAGCAGACATACTGTTACTACTGCTGCAGCTGCGTTATTTTAAATCGCACTACCTTGCACGGCATAACACCTGATTGGCCACATCCTGCCCCTTAAATAATGCATGTGAAACTCTCACCAAAGATAGAACAGAGGCCAGACATCTCACTCTGTAGCTAAAATGGAGCGGATGCTGCAGTAATGCACCACATGAGGAAAAATAAAGTATTTTGTTTTTAAAGTATGTAAAGCTATTCTACCAGGACTCTTAAATAACAGTATGAACTGTGAATTAGCATAATATGACTTTTTTTTTTAGCTGCAATTTATTTATTTGAATTTACAGTTAAACAGTTTAGCTCTTTGTGTTTTTAAAAAAAAAATAATAATGTAAATTTGACAAAAATTTGAATTAAAAATCTACCGGATGACACGCCGCCGCACCGCGCACAGGGTTTCCATGACGACGCGGAGGGGAGGGAGGAGGAGGGGGGGGGGTTACACCCACCGGAAACGGTCTCTGCAGTGCCAGCAGAAAAATGAAAAGGAGGCAGACCTCACATCTCTTTTACTGACTTTTAATTTCCCCAAATATCAGCCCGCACTTATGGGTGCTGGACGCCGCGGTCGTGCCGGAGCAGTGCGGAGATACCCGGTGGCATGACTGGACTCCTGTGCGCGCCGTTTGACGAAGTAGTGCACCGACTGTTTTGGAAACATCGCACCGGCCGAGAGTAGACTGTGTGTGGGAGAAGGCAGAGCGGTCCTGCCCCCCCTTCAATGACCAACCATCACTGCTAGCGATAAAAGCCTCGCTGGCGACAACCATGGAAGGATCCCATGAGTATCCTTGAGTCGCGGTGCTCCTGAGCTCTCGGCCCGTAGTAGAAACGGTTTCAGTATGCCCGACCGGTGGTCCTCCATGAGGCTCTCCGTTGCCTGATATTACCGTACCGGGCCTGCTTTTTCCATCTGGAAATTTCTTGGCAGGGGGAAAGCAGGCCAGCTAGCACCGCTAGCGCTAGCCTCTTCCGCGCTGCATCTCTGGGCTCTGACGGTGCGGGTCTGTCCATGACCACGGCATTCACACTGTCGTCTGTCAATTCGAGGACATTTTAACTCCAAAACAAAGTTTTTTTTATGGGATTCATATCGGCGAAAGAGAAGCAGGCCTAAGCCAAAATGGTGAACTGGAGGCGGCTGCTGCGAATGTCCAACCGATCGTTCCTGGCCTTCATATTCTTCTTCTCCATGTCCACCACTTGTCTCTACTTCATTTACGTGGCTCCTGGAATAGGTTAGTTAACCACAGGCTTTACACTAAACGCATTACGAGGCTGCAGTTAATGTAAATCTGTCTGGATTATCTCCCGCAGCCTTAACGAGCTCCGGCGGCTGTCACGGTCCGTCCTATCCTAACGGTTAAAAACCGTTAGCTAACGAAGCTAACTAGCTAACTAAAAAAAAAAAAAGGTCCAACCCCACCAGGCGTGTTGGCCGGGTATAGTTCTGCTATTATGCGATGTTAAAAGGTTTGTTTCGTCTCACGGTAGCCAGGAGAGTGAAACGCTGTATTTTGTGTGTTATTTGTGGGTGATATGTGCTTTTTTTTGGCGTTGTACAGCAGACGTGCGAGTGAATGAATGAACTGTGGGCATCACTGCTAATGGGAATGTCAGGGATTCCTCACATCAACACAGACAGGTCGAGCCAGCCCACGACTGGGCTTCAGACGTGTGGGCCATCATGTACCAGCGGTTACCTTTTTACAAATTGTGTGTACTTTATTTGGATTTCCACCTAAACAGTGAGTCAGTGTATTCCCCAAGAAACAGCCTCCATAGTGTGATGGTTGACTGTAATCTCAGTCCTGGTCTACAGTGAAATCAACCATCAGATTTGTCTCCAGCAACTGCAAATATACTGAAGTGAAAGTTTCCTGTGAGGATGTTAACGCCCTCAGCGGTATGAATGTGTGGTGGGCTGGGCAGGTCTCAGTCAGTGCATTGTTGTATTGTGTTCCTTTTTAGTTGATTGGATGTTTTTACTGTGTATTTTCTTTGGCGATCATCTCTTTACCGCAGGGACGTGGTTGTGAGCGGACAGGAAGGTCGTGTTCTCAGTTCAGGCTTTTACTGGCAGTCGGTGGTAGTCATGCTTTCAGGGACGGGGGGGAGAGAGAGAAGCGGTTCTGGGAAAATTCACTGTAAGTTGATGACATCCCGTCTGATGTCCGGCAGGATGAGTGTAGATGTGAAGAGCTAACATGGCTCAGACGGGATGGGATTGCTTTATAGATTCAGACTGTGTTCGGGCTGCAAAATTCACTTCACTTCAGACTGACCACAGTGAATCACCACAGCCAATCAATAGATAAGTGAGGAAAATCCACCAGCTAATTGTATATTTAACCGACATTTGACTGGTGGCCTGTGATATTTTCTTCATGCACTGATTTTCGTCTTTTGATTTACTGAACTGCATCATATAAAGTAAGTAAGGTAAATGTGAGGTGGTCATGTGGTTTTGCCCACCATATGTAAAGGGGATTTAACCAGTATTGTATTTGTGTTTATTAGAAAAGTGGAAGCAGTGAAACAGGTCTACCCTTATTACACGATTACCGGTTATATTATGGATTAGAATCAGTTTTTAAAGTAGCTGGTGCACTATGATTATAAGGCTTTGGGGCCTGTGATCACACAGATTACCCCAAATGTTTATGTAATACCAGGAACAGTTATTTTGAGGAAAAAAGGCACATTTATCACTTATTCTCAGTATCAACTCTTCTTTTCCTGTTTTTAAAAGGCTGCGTTACAGTAGAAGGGGGTAATTTTCTGCCCTGGAGGCGACGAGCGAAGTTAGAAAACCACGATGTATTCAAGTCATGTGTTTAGAGCCTTGTTTTGTTTTAGACGCAGAAGAATGTGTTGCTGAAGCTGTTCTGGAGGCTTGTGCTGCCTCATCACCTTAACCACACTACATGTGGTGTTTTGTTCCAACCATGCTTACATTGCACGTGGTCTGAAACTGCAGGCGATGCTTGCTGGAGCTTGTTATGGTGGAGATGACGTGCAAATCATATTAAGAGAACACAGTTCTTTTTATATTCTTTCATCTGAGCTGTGTGTGAAGCAGCAGCAGTCTGTGTGAACATGTCTGTGGATGCAGGTCTCTTCTCTAAGTGTTAACTGTATGTTGCTGACACATTTTCAACATTTTTCCTGGGATTTGTGCACAGCAGGCTGCTGCACAGGCTCTGTGCCACGCTTCAGCTGAGAATTTAATTTAACAACTCAGGACCGTCATTTCACGCTTTGCTTGTTCTGCCTTTGCTGTGACAAATTTGACTTCTCAAGCACGTGTGCAGCTGGGAACTGGAGTACATATTGATAAGTGTGGCAGCAGATACGAAGTCGAATATTTATCTTTTGAAAAGCATCTGCACTTTTCCCCTTGGTCCTGAGCCGAGAAGCACACCGTTATATTGGTTTTAGTGATTGCAGTAAAAGTTTTTACTGTCGATTTCATCGGCTAGTAGTTATGTGAAGCAGCATTATCTGCCGTCCAGCCTGCTGCGACCTGCCTGCCGTCTTAACTGTCAACCAAGGCTGCCTGGATACTTTGATAAGACTGTTATCATCCCAGAGCACCATCCTGTTTAAACCGAAACTGGGGAACTGGCCAGTTGGACAAGTGACAGGCTGTGAACGATGGCAATAGATATCGCGATTCTATGTAAAGTTGACCTTTTGCTGCAGAGTTTGTACCATGGTAGCTAATCCTTTCAATTCTGAGGGTGTAATAAACACAGACTTAAATTTTTTGGCATCTAACTTGATACTACTCCTTCTTTATTTCTGCTAACAGCTCTGTTGGACGGCATATGAAGCTTCATTGAGATTTTGTACTTGTTTTGGATTCTCTGATCCCTGTACTGATGCATTTGTTGTGTTTCTGTCTGCTGGTTTTTAACAACAGGCCCTTTTCTCCTTTTTTACTCTGGAATTTTATCAATTAAATTTGTGTGCATGGGGAAAAAGGCGGCCAGTAGAGCAGGCTGATGCGATTGACATGCTGATGATCAAATCTCTGGAATGTGCTGCTACTCCTGAGGAGAAAAAAGGGATTTTAGTTGTAAGAAATTTGATTGTCCTGACTTAAACTTGTACAAACACAGCTCAGAGAAAGTCAGAGATTTGGGAGAAGAATATGAAAATGCTCTCGTCTGAGGCCTGTGTAGGGTGAATAATAGGTTCAGTCTGAGTTAACAATTAAACAACACAACCTTTATCAGACTGCCATCCCTAGAGGTGAGTCAGCTTCTTCTACAAATGCCGCCAGATGTGCAGCGCTGTCAGCTGCCAGATGTTAGGATTTAATCTGGAGCAAGTTCAGCAACTTGCAGGTTTTCTGAACCGACATTGATTAGTTAGTGTAGTGGAAAAGGTTGTGCACGGACAGCAGTTTGTGCTTTTTGTTGTGGAATTTTGGCGAAGACTCAGAGACACCGATGACTTACGTTGAGATAGTTTATAGAACATGATCATGGAGGAGCAACATAACATCACGTCTGTCTGCACAGAGTGTCAAGTCATCCTAAATGTCCAAATGATACCTTACAGCTTCAGGCGGCATTGCTTCCATACATGCTCATCTGTTTAGCAACGTAGCGAGGGGGGTGATGCAGAGTCTCTCCCCTCTAGCCAGAGGACCAAGAGGTGAAATAGGTCAGAGACACTTAGTCTGCTAACATAGATCGATCGAAGGCCTCCTTACGAGGTTTACACAAACAGTCAGCTTAGCTTAGCCTTGGCTTGGTTTGTCAGACATCTGTTTTGTAGACATATCCACAGTAGACGTGAATATCTTGGTTGCAGAGGCTATGAGAAGATTACTCGTACAGTAATTGTCACTATCATCCAGATTTTAACGTCTGTACAAGGCACGTGTGACGACCTATTGTTTGGAGACAGAGTGACCTTAGAGAATCATAAAATTCACCCACACTTTTGGTTTACTGACCATTCGGAGCACTTTACATAGGTCAGCCACCAACACACACGTTCATACACTGATGGCAGACGCTGCCATGCAAGGCGTTCAGTATGTTGCCTGAGGACACTTCGACAAACAGACTAGAGGAGCTGGGTTTTCAAAGAAAAAACCCACTTGAGTACAGTAACAAAGTATTTGTACTTGGTTAATTCCCACCTTTTATATTCAACTTCAGTTTATGCCAACTGCATGGATGAAATCAATATCCAACAAACTGCTTTACACACACTATTTCAGCAAATAAGAGTCCGACCTCAGCATCCTGCATACTTAAGATGGGCAGCAGATCTTGCTAATAAATGATTAAGTGATGAGATAATGTACTTTCATAGACTCATTGACATCATTGAGAAGGAGTGAGCGTTCCTCAATATCATGATAGTCATTCATTAAAGCTTCAGCCACAAAAATAAGTTTTGCAGTCGATCAGTGAGTCACTCTTCATGTGACTCCCTCCAGTCTGCTGTCACGTCTGAATGAAGCCAAAACAAACACCTCTCTGACAGAAAGCCATTTTATTACTACATCACTGCATCTTTTCTGTTTACCAAGATTCTGAAAGTGTGTAAAATAAATCTAACAAAGGACCGTGTAGCAGGACATCATGGTTGTTACAGGACTGTTAAAACACCAGTGCGACCCAGATGAATATTGTGCAGATTCCAATATTTGATTTGAGGATTTTCATGACTAAAACAAACAAGAACACAGACTGTTTTCCTCCTCTGAGTCATTAAAATCTGAGAGCCTACAGCTTTACTGTTTCAGACTTGGAAGTCAGCACACCTGTTGTTTTAAACAGCCTACATATTGATTTGTGTCAGCAGTTCCAGTCTCCACTTCTGTTGTAGTTGATGAATGATCTAAACATTCACTGTTTCCAGTGTTTCTAGCTGCAGCTTGACAACATCGATATCTTAAATTGTGTTCTACAGTGAAGGTGAACATGTAATAGCTTTTGCTAATTGGAGCAACAGTAACTGAATACGTTTAAGTTAATAAGGCAAATAAATTAATATCTCCTCTGCTTTCTTTCAGCCAACACATACTTCTTCATGGTGCAGGCTCAGGGCATCATGTTGAGGGACAATGTGAGGACAATTGGCCAGATGATCCGATTGTACACCAACAAGAACAGTACACTCAACGGGACGGGTGAGTGACAAACACGTACACTTCTTTCTAAAAAAGTTTCTCAGTCATCGGGGTCATGGTAAATCTAAGTGCTGTATTTTAGGCAGCTGGACTTGTTTCAGTTCCTTAAATATGTTCCAACTTTCATTCAAGTGGCTTCTTGAGTCCAACTATAATAATCTGATCATCGCTCTCATTTCCCCTTTTTCTTCTTGGAAGAGAGTGGGGCAGATTTTGTTTTTTGGTTAGAGGAACAAGAAGGTTGCTGAGCAGCAGTAATGCAGCTTATATGTGTATTGAAGAAGGGGATCAGCTGATTGATCGCAGCATGTGGAAGATTATTAAAGCGCTCCAAACACTTCTAGCTTGATCACACCCCCTTCACAATTTCAAATCAAGTTACAATGCAGCTGTTTGAACTATTATCTTAGATTTTACTGGAAATGTGCTCCTACAAGCCCCAGAGAAATAAAAGGTTAAAACTGAAGGTGTACAGTGTAAAGGTTTTGTCACTAGACTGATGTGGGTCTCCACACCCTGCACTCAGGAGATCTGAATCACCGGCAATCAGTCCAGAGGGATTTTCAAACTCCACCCAAAACAAAGAAAGATAGCAAGTCTAAAACAATGAGACTGTTTATTGTCTCCACTATCCACCTTAAATCAGCTGTAATGTGAACACAATATCCAGCTGAACATGCTAATATTAACCACTCGACAGCACAGGCGTGATGCTATGACGTGCTTTGAACTGAAGGACGCTGGCTTGCAAGCAGCTTTCCATTCGTCTCTGTTCAAGTGCCGCTTGAGCATCATTCAGTCAGCGGTGAGTTTCAAGGAGAGAAAGATGGCTTCCCTGCCACTACTGAGCCTTTCTGTCAGCGATCTGATCAGTACTGTGCAGCTCTCAACAGACGGGGAAAGAAGTGAGATGTCTGACTGCTTTGCAACTTCCATTATAAGCTCCGGAGAAAAGTAATGCCATTTATGCAAGTTCTGATGAGATATATGATCTGTAGCTTTTTACCATTTTCTGTTTTTTGTTGTATGTTTGTGATGGCAAAGATTGGGGGGAGGGCAAACTCTTCTACTGGTGATGTGAGGGTTGTAATAAACACTGTAAAAATTGGACTAGCATCATGAGATAGTGATAAAGTGACTGCATGTTGTAAGTTATTAACCACAAAAATTAGCACAGAGGGAGAAGGATTGGTATACAGTACAATATGGAGTACAGTGGCACAAAGTAACATCCAATTTAATATTCAAGTACAAAGAGTTCAAATCTGTACTGAAGGCATTAATCTGATAATATGAAGAGACAACATTCCAGAATCACAGACGATTGACGGCATTAAACTGGTTGTTCATTTGATGCAGGTCATGTGACTTGGAGTATTCTGATGTTGTTTGTTTCCTGCTGTAGACTATCCAGATGGCAGTAACTCCAGTGAGTACCTGGTCCAGCCAACCACGTACCTGCCAGAGAACTTCACCTACGCCCAGAACCTCCCCTGCCCAGAGCGATTACCTTCTATGAGTGAGTAGACTCTTTGTATCCCAAGAAACTTTGGCACAAAAATGTCTTTCACAATCAGTCGAGTTTGTGGTTCATTGATGAAGCACAGTGTGTCGTTTCTGTGGAGGTTTGATTAGTCAGAGCGAGCTGCAGAATTGATGTGATTTGCAGTTTCCTAATAATCAGATTCATCAAGGATTATCACTCTGCGTTCACCTTTTATTGTTGCCATGCTGATATGAGTGATATGACCGCCTCTCCACAGAGGGCCTTATGGAAGTGAACATGACAGAGATCCCTATGGAGGAGATAGAGCTGAAGTTCTCCAAGCTTTTTGACATCGAGTTTGGAGGCCATTGGAAACCAAAGGACTGCAAACCTCGCTGGAAGGTGAGCTTATGACATGTAATGATTATATATTTATGAATATGTCTGTAATGCAGAAAACAGAAGTGGACCCAGGTGGAGTCCGTTGTTGCAGATCTGTTCTTACTCTAATGTTTGTGCCGTAGGTGGCCATCCTGATTCCATTTAGAAACCGCCATGAACATCTGCCCATCCTCTTCCAACACCTCATCCCCATACTGCAGAGACAGCGACTGCAGTTTGCCTTCTACGTCATCGAACAGGTACAGTCTGTCTGTGTAGTGTATGATGTGAGACTGTTGTCAACCTTCAGGGCCAACAGTCAGCTCAGTGGAACCGTTCTGAGCTGCTGCTGTTGTGTGGATTACAGTGTAGAGGCTGTAAAGGTGTAAAAACGAGGCTGCAGCTCCAGGCTCATTGACATTGAATGTGTGTATTTGTGTGTGTCAGAGCGGGAGCCAGCCCTTCAACAGAGCCATGCTGTTTAACGTGGGATTCCTGGAGGCCATGAAGGACTTGGACTGGGACTGCTTAATCTTCCATGACGTTGACCACATCCCAGAGAACGACCGAAACTACTACGGCTGTGGTCAGATGCCACGCCACTTTGCTGCCAAGCTGGACAAATACATGTACATGTGAGTGTGTCATCAAATTGCACTGTACATATTTCTTGAAAAAGTATTACATAAAAAATGCCTCAGGCAAAATAAGCCATACATGTCATGTCGATGAAGTCTGTTGTTTCAGTCCAGGCTTTGTAAGGACGCACAGACACAGTTTAAAGCCTGCAGGTCTCCTTCAGTTAGTAAGTGTAGTGAAGAAGCCTCTTGGATGAGAGGTGAAACGTCTTCAAGAGGCTGAAACAAGTCCAGTTTCCTTCTTATATAGCACTGAAATATAAACATTGTGTCCCGTGGTAAATAAACCTCAGAGTGGACATTAAGGCGCTGGATGATCCACAAAATCTTTGTTTAACGTGTGTTTTTGCTGTTGTTGTTTGCAGTCTTCCATACAGTGAGTTCTTTGGTGGTGTGAGTGGACTCACTGTGGAGCAGTTCCGCAAGATTAATGGCTTTCCCAATGCATTCTGGGGCTGGGGAGGAGAGGATGATGACTTGTGGAACAGGTTAGTCTGCTGGGGGGCGACACAGACTCCATGAGGGTGACACGATCACAGCCCGGCACCGTGCAGCTCGATTGGCATTGGCGATAGAAAAGCAGAGTTTGCAGTTCTGCCGTTGGCTCCCTGTTCTCCTCACGGATGAGAGCAGGTTCACACTGAGCCCATGTGACGTTACGCTGCCTGTATGAGCGGTTTGGCGATGTGTCAGTGATGGTCTGGGGAGGCATTTCCTTGGTGGCTCGCACAGACGTCCATGTCACAGTCAAGAGTTCCCTGACAGCTGTTGACTGGCCCTCCTGGTCCCCTGATCTAAATCAGACTGAGCACCTAAGGGACGTTATGTATCGCTGCCAAGTAACACCACAGACAGTCCAGAGCTCACTGATGCCCTGATCCAGGTCTGGGAGGAAATCCCCCAGTACACCATCCGCTGACTCATCAGGAGCATGATCAGACGCTGTTAGGAGTGCATGGGGGCTGTAAACACTACTGAGTCATATTATGAGTTTCTGTGATAAAATTCACACATAAGTTGGATCAGCCTGTGATTTGAGTGTGATTTGGGTTTGAGTTGATGATTTTGGTTTCCACTGATCGTTCTTACGTCATTTCTTTCTCACCAAAGTACATCGGTAAAGATTTTCATCTCGAATAATTCGTTCATCAAGATCTGATGAGTTCACAGCTTCAGCTCAACTGGAGCACATAAATCAAACGGTGACTGATTAAATGTTGTAAATAATAACACAGCCTGGTTTCTCCTCAGGGTTCACTACGCTGGTCTAAATGTGACGCGACCGGAGGGAGAGATCGGCAAGTACAAGTCAATTCCTCACCACCACAGAGGGGAGGTGCAGTTCCTCGGGAGGTAAGACGGCTTTCTGTGAAGTATTCTAGAAACAATTAAAAAAAAAGTACAGAGCTAAATCTTCTTCCATTTGAACTGTCACGTACACTCTGTGTGATCTAAAGTCCACTACATGCTGCCTCCAAACTAAATTAACTTCTTTAAATTAATAAATGGAAATAATTTTAGATCCACAGGAGAATCACGCAGCAACAACATCAAATTAAACATGGTTTATATCACGTAAAACATCTGCATGAATGAACAACCAGATGTTGAAGCTATCTCAGCCACACACAGGAAGTCCAGATGTACTCTCTACTCAGACCGGCAGTGTGGTTCCTCCTCCTCTCTGAGCGGATCAGAGTAACTTCTGTGTTCCAGTAAAACACACACTGTGTCTCAGCCTCCTCGTGCTGCAGGAAGTACATACACATACCTATAACGAGCTATGACCGCTATAGGGGAACTTTGCCGGCCCGTTGTTTCCCTAACTGTCATTTGATGAAAGTAATGCATCATGAAACTCAGCAGTGAACAAATGCAGTAGAGAAGACTTCTACTAGCTAGTGAACATGGATGTAAACTCAGGATTTAAAAACATTTAAACGTACCTGACTTTACAAATGATTACTGAGCCCAGTTGCGTTGCATCAATGTAAACACCAACACTCCTACATTTCTCCGCTCTCAGCTTACAGGACAACTACCTGCATGGCTAACTGAGCTAACTAGGTAACAACAGCTAGTAACCATAGCAAAAGTATATAGTGAGCAACACTTAATGGTTACTCTGGTGATATGCTGCTCCCTGATTGTTTGCAACCTTAATAGGTGGTCAGTCTACAAATGGTGCATTTAATCTACTGCTGAAAAATAGTCCCCAACAAACACTTTTTCATCCTGTTTGAGTGACGTTTGATAGAAACCAGAGCTGTTTGAGGAAATTACCAAGCCTTTTATAGAAATGATACTATGTTTTTGAGGTGTGTTCAAGGTCAGTGTCTCCAGATGACCAGTGTGTTTGGAGCTGAAAGCCACAGGGGTCGCAGTAATCCTGTAGGAGAGTAAGGGGCAGGGCAGGCGGAGCGGATGAATATTGAGCACTGTGTCACTGTGTGTTTGTAGGTATAAACTGCTGAGGTATTCCAAAGAGCGGCAACACTTGGACGGCCTCAACAACCTCCATTACACCCCCCTCGTCTCCCTCAGCAGCCTCTACAAGAACATCACGGTGGACCTGTACCCCGAGCTCGCTCCCATCGCAGACTACTGAACTGCCCCCACACGACCCCCACCCGAACCCCGGTCCAAAACCCCCCAAGCTCACCCAGCTCCCCTCCGGCCTGGCCCTCCTAGCGCCCCGCTCAGCCGCTCAGAGGCGGAGCGGCGGTGCAGCGGAGGAGAGGAGGGGGGGGGCACAGGCCGGGAGGGGTGAAGAGGCGCACCATGTAATGCTGCCAAGAAATTTTAGTGACGAAAAAAAAAAGAAAAAAGAAAATCTAAACCGAAAAAACGAAGAGGCAACGGCAAGTCTCTAAGTGAACTGTTGATTGTGTGTCAGTGAATCTGTGTGCGCGCGTGTGTGTGTGTGTGCGTGTGATTGGTGAGTTGCTGCATGTCTTTTTTTTGTCCGTGCTGGCTTAACTACTACGAGTTGACATGAGTCTTGGTTTAGGTCGGAGGGAGCAGCAGCATCTCAGCTCTGATGTTTACTGCAAAGCCTTAATGTGGCAGAACCACAGCTCCCTCCGCTCGGCTCCGCACTGCTTCACTTCTGATGTATCACCGTCACCTTACAAGCCAACAGACAAGATCTTGTCTCACTTTTTACTATAATTTGTTTTATACATATCATTTTATTAGGCCACAGTATTCCTTTTTAAAAGGAGGGATCTGAGCGAGGTCGACGATAATGTTCGTGATGTACATTTTTTTTATTTAGATTTTTTTATTTTGATATGTGGTATTTATTTTCTGAGTCAGGGTGTTTTGAAGAAGCACTCCTGTCTGTCACTCAAGTGTTTGCTGTTTGTTTTGCTGCACTGCTGCTGAATCCGCATGAACATGTATGTAAATATCGGCCTCTTAAAGCTCGAACACAGAACACAAATATGTAAATATGGGCCTTTAAATGCTCGGGCATATTACAGTGATATTCCAGTGGGTTTGAATTTTATTTTGGCAGCTACCTTTGTTCTGAGGATTTAATAAGAGTGAGTGGTTTCTTCCTAACAGGAAGATCTTCTAACATTTTAGGATGTTTGGCTTAAAAAAAAAAAAAAGAAAAACACAGAAGTATCCAAATCTCAAGATTTGACATTATCTTTTGCATGCCTTAATTTATTTTGTTTACCAGATTTTGTTCTTTTCAAACCTAAATTATTTCATCAGTTGGAGATGTGTATATTTTTAATTTTGCCTTTTCTTGTGCTTTGTTGCGTTGTTTTCTTTGAGGTGCACTGTGTGAAAAAGAGTAGAGCTGCTCCTCAGACGGAGGGAGGCGAGCAGGGTCGGCCATTACAGCAGGAGTGTGTCCACACAACATGCTTTAGTACAGGTTCACGGTCTCATGTGAGTGTATATTTTACGTCACAGATGTGTTTCTGTTTTTCTTTTGTATGATTTTTATTCAGATGACTTCGTGCTGGACCATGTGATAAAGCTCTTCATTGTACTGTACCGTGCGCTAAAGCATGGGGCTTTGGGCTGGATGCTGTGTGTGTCTGGACTGTGGTGTTGTTCTTCTTACTTTTGAAGCTTGTGAGGCAGTCAGAAGGGCCAGAATGAGAGAACCGTGGCGTCGGCTCCTTGAGCCTGAGGCCACTGCTGTTCTTGAATGGCACATGCTGTGAAAAGTTTAATTTCTTAAAGCTTTGAGCACTATAAAGATGAAGAGAAACATGTAGATTATTTTTGACCAGATGTTCACTGTTAAGATTCTCCTCTATATCTCTAGGTTTTGACTTTGACCATGAATTGTACGTTTGGACATTTTCTTTGATTGTATGTCCTGAGATGTTCAATTCGATCTCTGGCTGTTTTCCGCACTGGCGCCGTATCTCCTGTCCTGTAACACTGATCAATCTTGTGAATTGCTTTTGAGACGAGCCCTCGATACACTGTGTGATTTTTGGTCCAATGTGACGTCCTGCATCTCACTGTGAGTCCACAAATGACCAATTTTTCAAACTTTAGTGACCAAAAACACGTCAGAGCTTCAGAAGCACGCGGTTTCTGTGTGACTACTTTAAACCAACCAATCAGAACAAGACATGAAACTCGCTGCCCAGCCCGACACATTAACTACTGTATACCTGCTGTCATTTTTTTATGTTTCTGTTGAGGATTATTATCCAAAAAAAACTGCTACGTGTTCTGTAAGCTGAGATCCTGATGAAGAATCAGCGTAGCAGTCGAGACATACGTGGCAGCAGATGGACGATGTGTGTTGACGGTGTGTTTCTTCTCGGAGACTAAAACAACAGATCTATAAATCAATGTGTTTATTGACAGGAAGTGCATCTGCAGTTAATTACCGTAATTTCCGGACTATAAGGCGCACCTGAATATAAGCCGCACCAGCCAATTTTAGGGAAAAAGACAAATGTGTACATATACAAGCCGCACCCGATTATAAGCCGCAGGTGTTTTAGCGTTTAATTACCATATGTAAAGGCTCGTGCACAGAGGAGATTGTCGGGAAAGAGACTGCTGTTTGGGGAAGCTTCCATTTTATTAACATTTCAACAAACAAGTTGCATATTTGCATAACCTATGACCACGCAAACGTCAACACGCAAGAGTCAGAGACGCACAAACAGACGCACAAAGCTGCGGACTGGTTCGCACGGACAGTTAAAGACAACATGAATGTCATTTAATTCAACTAACAGCGAAGTAAAGTGAGAAACTTCTCGGTCAGACTGACAGACAGCTGTTAGCTCCGTTAGCACCGCCACCTGTCTGACTATGTGTTGTTAGCATAACAAACCTGAATCACTGACGTTGATGACGTCCACCGACAGAACAACGCGTTCCCTCGACGCAGAACTCCGAATGCTCAATGACGGTGTAGGGTCGACGACGTAGCTACGCTGTCGCCGCGACGCAGAAGCATAATAATAAACCAGGCGTTAAAGGTGAGGGACGTAACCTGTACAATCCATAGATTGAGGAGGTCCCCTAGTGGCCGTTAGCTGTAAAAATCCATAAATTAGCTGCACCGTTGTATAGGCCGCAGGGTTCAAAGCATGGGGAAAAAGTAGCGGCTTATAGTCCGGAAAGTACGGTAATTGATTCATTTGAAGTGGAAATGGGAAACTTTCCAAAGCCTGCAGTGCCGTCGAAAAGACATCAAGTTAAATGTAGGAACATCCAAAAGCTGTTTGACGCTGATGTCCTGATGAACTCTCGAGGGTTTTAGTTTTGTTTTTGCCAAATATTGATCTGATTCATGAAGATGATAATCAGCAGATTGAGAATTTTAAAGTTGCATCGCTTATTGAGTTTCCTTGCCAACTGACTAAACACTCTCAGAGTGTGTTGGCTGTTTATCACACAGTGTGCCGGGTCTCCACTCGTGCTTCTCTGTGTGTGTGTGTGTGTGTGTCTGTCTATGACACACACTCGCCACGTTAGAAGACGTGTTTCAGTTCGTGTTGCGCCGCAGTTCTGAAGTGCTTCAGTGGTGTTTTTAGCTGTTACGTCATTACAAAACAAGTGTTTTATTAAGATTACAGTGTGTGTGCTGTTAATATTTGGAGTGACACACACACACACGTGAAAGCCTGTCGTGAAGCAGTTGATCCGTTTTTGTTGACAGGAAATGGGTTCCAGGTGTGAAACGGCCAGAGTGGCGTTCTCTCATTTATTTTCTCTAGTTTTTAAAGTATTACATGTCAGTCATTACGCCCGGGGCTCCTCCACAAACACTGCAAGGACTTGTGGGAAAGACAGTCTTTGAGCCCTCCCACCCCTCAAAAGCCCTTGCAGCAGGATTGGTCGGAGCAGCCTGTATATGTTTACAGAGTTTTATGTTGGTTTTTTTTTTTCCTCAGAAAGCAGACGTGGCTGTGAAGCTCGCGCTACGACACCGTGTGGCTTTTTAGTTCAGCCACAAAGCTTTAACATTTCATAGCAAAGCTCAGAGAGGAGAGCGGAGACACCGGTCAGCGTGATGTAGTGCTGAAGTCTCTCCGGTCTGGGGAAGTGAACAGTGGTGGTTTAGCAGGTTGACTCTCTTATGCGATGCCTTTCTTAGCTTAGTGCCACATTTTTGCATAAGAGAAGTAATCAGGCCTGTTTAGTAACGTGCGATCTGACTGTGTAGCAGTAATACGGAGTGTTTGGTGAGAAGTGGTTCATGTAGCCTGGCTGCTCACTTCATCACGTTATATTCATGACTCTTGGTGATCAGCTGGTCAGGGTGTACACAGTACCATGTAGTCGTAGACCCCCCGCCCCCCGACAATACATAACCCCCCTCCACCCCCGCTCTGATGCTACAGTGTATAATGAAGCAGTAATGCCTTAATTATGAATTACTGTTTGTGGTGACGTATCAAATATCTGAGAAGCAGTATTCAGATTTTTCGTTTGTGTTCAGTGTTCAAAAAAATATGAAGCCCACAGAAAGCGCCACTGCTTTATACACAGCACTGTTCTTCATTCTTGGTATCTGGGGAACATGTGACAAAAATGGGGTCCGTTTATTGAAATGACGTTCTGAAGAGCATGAACTGCATGCAAACTGAAACACTCCTGAGTGAACTTTTTACCAGGCTTCGTCATATCGTCCTGACTTCAGCTTTCTATCTCCGCTCCCCCGCCACACGCTTTGAGTCTCAGCCCACCTGTCCTGCTCTGTGTCTGTAGACCTTAATGCTCTGAGTCAAATGGAAATAACTTCATTTTTATAAAAACACATTGAGCACCTTTTTCTCTTATTCTCTTCTGGCAGCCTAAAATGTTGTCATGTGTTACATTTTTACCAGTATTGAGTGGAGTTAGCAGGAGTTACTTCTGCGTTTTAAATTATCAACAGCAAACATGTTGTTCAGGTGTTACTGTTAAAGGGTAACGCCACCAATTTGGACACTTTCAGGTGTGTTTACAGGAGTACTGCTAGTAGAATGAAGCCTTTTGAGGCTCCAGAGGAAGCTGCATGTAATCTGATGACTTCTCTTGCCTCCAGGAAGTTGCATTGTGGGTAATGTTGGGCTCCTTATTGACAACAGGAGACAACACCTTTTTTATTCCACGCCCTCTTGACCAGAGGCAGTTCATCAGGTGACACGCAGCTTCGTCTGGAGCCGAAGAAGACCACAACCTGTTCCACCTACGCAGCAGTGACACCTGCAGTGTCAGTGTGGACAGTTGGTGGAATGACCCTTTAGTCTCCACAGTCGAGTCCAGAGAGGACCGCTTAGTCCACTGAGCTTCTTTTTCTGTCTCCTGGGCCTTGAAGAGAGGCATTCTGGGAGATGCAGGTTGTTTTAAAAATCGACTCCAGCAATCAGGCATTTTGTTTTGGTAAAATTGGGCAACCTACAAGAGACGGATTATTGGCGCCAACCTTCAAAAACATTTTGATTTCTTGTTTTCTGTTATAAACATGTCGTCTCCGCGGCCCGAGGTGATGTAACTGATGACATCACTATGACATCAGTTTAATTTTCTCCTCCGCAGCCGCAGAAGGCAATAACCGACAGTATTCAGAGTGGTGCTCCGCCACAGCGCCGGCCTGTTGTGTCATTTTGGTGGCGTTTTCCTGTAACGACTGAAGCAGCATAGACGGGGTCCAACTTTCCAAAGTGTTGATGTGACTTACCTCAGAGAGCAGCGTCTTAACGACTGAACAAAGTGTTTCCCAGCACGACGAGGTGTGACGGGCCAGTCAGCATGTAGCGCTTCATATCAGGCTGCATTCCATTTCTCTAATGGATCTGATTCGTATCTAGTTCGCGTGGCCGAAGCCAAAACACTGGTCCAGGTGCCAAACTGGAAAAAGAAAATCTCTCTTGGGTCTTTTAAAACTAATAATTGTTCATGCTCATCCTTGACTGGTGTCGGGTGTCAGGTCCAAGGGTCCAGTGTCAGCTGAGGTCGACCACACCCAGCACCTTTTTTTTATCTGACAACTAAACGTATCAAACACGGTCCAGATGTTGTTGTTGTTCACCTTCACACGACTGTACTCCATTTTGCAGTATTTATTTGTGCCTTGAGTTTTTTTTTTTTTCTCTTTTCTTTTTCACTTTACATTCAGACTGAAGAGATTAAAAATGATTTTGTTTTCCTGAATTGTCAATTTTGTTTTGTCCCCCTCCATCTGAATAATATCGTGTCTGACTGAGTGTCAAATATATTCACCATAATAATCCAAAAGGTCTGACGTGAAACATTTCTGCTCAGCCGGTCGCTGTGACCGTCTGTGGGTCGTGTTCAGTGACAGCTGAAAGAGGGCAAGTGTTCACATCTTCTGCATGTCACTGCTCAAGACAATTGGTGCAAACTTAACTGTCCTCCCTGAAGAATGAGCACATGTAATCCTGTCATCAGGCAACAACCGCAGCTTAAAACCTCTTCTATAGCCTTTAATCTGCATGGCCTGGCCCACAAAACATACATATGTGGATAAAAAGATGTTATTGACATGTTATCCATGTGCACGATGACCACGGCAGGTACATCGAGGCAGCTCTGCAGCGATGAGCCGTCACTGAACAGCATCATGTTTGTTGTGTTCGTATCGGGCTGAATCATCTGGCTCCAGTGTTTTCCATCGTTCTGCCTCAGACTGGTTTTGCTGGTGTTTGTAACAATAATGGTCTTTATTTTGTCCGTGTTCATCAGGCACCTCTGACAAGTCTTTTTATTCCATAGAGCCTCAGAAATGTTGATGATTACAACCTGACTGATATATTATTAAACTGCACTGGCCACTTATCACAGAGATCCAACAATGTGCACTCAGAAATTCCCCCCAAAAATCTGTATCAGTTTTCCACTAGAGGGTGCTGATGAGTTCATTGATTGCAAAATCCCTTGTTGAATAAATGCCTGGATCATTAAAAACAAAAGTTTAACAAACCAGCTGCACAATGGAAATACTGCAGAGCTTTCAGCCACATCGTGTCGCCTCCGTCTGCATGCAGAGAGTCCACAGGACATAATGATCATAACAGCCACTGAATCAGCTGAGTTAGCAAACCGAGGATATAATTACTGGATATTCTCACAGAAATGCTAAAAAATATGATTGAAGAAACTGGCAGAACATTTATAAGGAAGCCTGTAACAGCTGTAGGTGCAGTTAGTTAACGTAAATGTGTTGTAGAGCAGCAGACACACGGTGAAGTGTAACAACTGATTCAAGCTGAAAATCATGGAATACGCATTATTGATCAATGCTCAATGATTCATATACTTACTTAATTAGTCCATACTGTTGTGTGTGGGTAGTTTCTTTCCCCCGGCCGTCAGGAAGTTCTGGCCCACTGAACAGAGTTGATCTCAGTTGCTGTGTCTCATTTCACGGTCTGCATCCTTCGGAGGAGCATTTGAAGGCCGGTGACGTCACAACGCTGCTCCTCCAGATGCTCCTTCTTCTCCCTGTTTTTGGAGGATGCACCGCTACGATCCTTCGTGGCCTCACATATCCCAAGATTCTTTGCACGCCCGAAAAAAGAAGAAAGAAAGAGAAAATCCTGACGTAAGGGTAAAACATCTGGTGACGTAACCAGGAAATGCTCCGAAGGCTAGACCGTCAGCTGACGAGGTTAACAAGGTCTCTCTGAAGGACTCGACTTCAAAGACCGCAAAGGCCGAGTCCTTCGAAGGATGCAGACCCTGAATTGAGACGTAGCATGTGTGTCCACACAGAACCGGCCATTAAAGGCGTGTTTAGCGTCCACAGCATAATGAACACTGAAGGCAGACAGTCCACACAAGTCTGCGTGTAATGATACTGTTGTAACACCGATCGCTTACAGACGTATAAAATCAAATCAGAAAACATTCAAATAGTAGTTTTCATCACAAACAGTGTTGCCTGGACATCATTTGTCCACTAGAGGGCGTTGATAATCAGATTGATCCACATCTTAAATATCTTATGTGTGATGAATGTCGGTCAGTATGTTTGTCGGGTGTCAGTGAGATGTGGCTGGAAGCATCAGAATATTTCCAGTGAGTTTGTTTTTTCTTTGAGTCAGAGTTGAACCCTCAGTGTTTGGTTGAAACAGTCAGCTGATCTGCTGTCATCGGACTTTTCACCGTCACTGAACCAGGCTGCTGGTGTTATGTTGTTCACGACCACACTGAATAAAAAGCAGAGACATTTTCAGAACGGCGTCCTGAGAGCGTCATGAAGACTCGGTCGGTCTGCGTCTGACCGCAGCAGGATGTGGGACGTCCAAACACTTTTTTCCTTTCGGCTCTTTGACTCTCTGATCATCTGATCACCAAACTCTTCATGTCCAGGTCGTGTAGAAGAAGGAAGTGGAGTTCGACACTGAGCCAACCCTGTGAACATGTTGATGTAGCACCCACCCACCTCACTCCCAGACATCACTGAACCTCTTTTTCTTTTTTACATGAAGTTGCTCCATGGACAGACGGTACAAACAGTTTGAGTCTGGTGTTGAACTGTTTCTTTGTAAAGTTTTTTTTTTTTCTTTCTTTGTCAACAGAAGACAAAATAAAACACTTCATTGCCATATTCTGGAAAACAGAACGAACTGATGTCTGTTTCATTTGTGTTCTTGTGTTTAATGACATGACATCTACCGACCTGATCTGATAAATATCAGCAATGTAGTTTTATACTCGCTGTATGATCTGGTCAGGTGGAGGCACAACAAACAGTTGGTCGTTTTACACAAATACTTTGTATAAATATAATAAAAAATGCTTATGAACAGACAGTGGCGGTTCTAGGGGGGGCCAACAGGGGCCAGTGCCCCCGTAACTCTGAGTCTGGACCCCCCTGTGGTCTTTTTTTCCCAGGTTGTATGTGCCCCCTTAACAAAACAGCCGGCCCCAACCTGGCCCCCCTATTAAAACTGGTCTAGAACCACCACTGTGAACAGAATTACCAGCTTTAAATGTAGCCAGGAAGAGAAATGAGACGAACTGACGGGCTTAAATCCGTCCACTCCTGACTGGATCAGAACAGATGCTAAAACCAAATGTGAACAGTTTATCAAACGTTACTCGAGCAGGAAGAAACTGTCCGTCAGCAGTGGATTACTTTACATCTGGTGCTGGAGCGAGTGTTTGTGGCAGCAGGACGATGAAGACGTGAGATGAAGTTTAAAGTGTGTGTTCATGGTAATGAAGGAACACGTCAGTGCGACAGCGTTGGCTCATTGATGTATTTTAATCATTTTTCTTTGTTTGGATGGAGCTTTATGGCACAGAGGAAAAGAAGAATACATGACAGAAAAAAAAATACTACATTCACTGTTGGTTTGGATCAGAACATCTGAGAAACAAGATCTCAGTGTGACGTCGTGGCTCGTGTTCGCAGCATGACGCGCGTCACTCGTGTGTGCTGGAGACCACGGCGGTGGTGGTGTAGGAGAACGGACTGAGCAGCAGAGCCAAGGTGTAGTGACGATGGCCTTCAGTGTGGGCGTCAAACACCACCTGCACACACACACACACACACACACACACACACGTCAGAAACAACTCCACTCGGTGTGACCGAGTGTACAGTCACTGTTGACATTAAAAACATTAATTTAGCCTTCCAACTATAAAAACCAGTGAAGTTAAATCCATTTCTGAAAAACTTCAAGTCTGAAACGAAGTGAGAAGCATCACGGCTGACGTGAGTGAAGGTTTACAGACGGCTGAGAGGAGAATATTTTATGTTTAAAGCTTTTAAAAGCAGCGGCGGACATGACAGCAGCTGTAACAGACAGTTTTCAGGCCGTCACAGCCGCCGGTGGATTAAAAATAACGAGACCAAGTGAATAAAGAAAGGAAAGAGACTATCGACTTTTTAGCCATATTGTTCCGAGAAGTGTTTTCCCCTCACACAGCAGGACGTGCTCATGTAAATACAGCTGTTTTCCTGACAACAGCACTTTCCTGATTGGCTACCGAGAGACTTCCAGATAAGATCAGACAACAGAAGATAAGCCTGTGCACAGGTTATACGTCGTGTTATAGTGTGTTTCCAACAGGGCCAGAATACAGCGACAGAACGGCTTAAACACGTTCTGACAGGGTGACATAACAACCAATATGTAGATATTTTGCAAAGGTTAACTTTAGAGAAAGGTGCTATTTTTCTCTTGTGTCAAAGTTTTAGGTCTGAGCAGAACGAAACGCTGAGTTTGGGTCAGAAAAACAGTGTTCTGGCTCTGAATAGCTTCCTGTTCGAGTCGCCACAGACACCGCTGTAGATTTTCCTGAGGTCTTGTTCAAATCTCCTGGTTTTGTCGACACAAACACGGCTAGAAGATTTCCCAGGGTGTCACTTTTACAGATGTTGTGTATCCTAAAACGTGCAGAAAATAAAGCTGCTAGAAATGTTATCCTATGGACTGGAAGATGTGTCATTACACATTATTATTTACCTTAATAACTAAAACACATGTACAGTTCTGGCACATCCTTTTTTTGTCCATAACTGTTGATTTATTGATTTATTTTGTCTGTCTCTGTTGGTCCTCTCTCTGCAGCCTGGAGATGAAGGTAGATTATTATATTTATATATATTATTCTTATATATATTCCTGTATCTGTGAATATTGCATGATTTACTCTGTCTGTCCGCGGCTGGGACGAGGACACACACAGCTCTGTTCCTCTACACTGATGGCAGTTACGTCTGACTTGTGTGATCTCCTCTAAAGGTTGAGTTAGGACACTGAAAAAGGTGTGAGGTCTGATGTTATCCAGGTGTGGATGAGACGATGGTGCATACTCACCTCAGCTACTTCATGGAACGGCGTGCTGCCCTGATTCCTCCAGTAAGCTTTGGTATCAAACTCAACACGATACACTCCAGCTGGGAACTGCTGCTCTGTGATCAGATTGTGGATCTCCCCAGTGGCATCTGTCACTCTGCAATGAGGAACGGTGAAATATGTCTACGTGGTTTGTACATACGGTCTTAAAACAGACGTTGAGACATGACACAGTGCACATACCCGGTCGCAATCTGTGTCCACCCTCCATCAGCAGTCTTCTGGGACACTTTGAGTGCCACTGATCCGGCTGGCGTCCCTTTCACTGCGTCCAGGATTTTGACCATCAGAGGACACCTGGTGTCTGAGCCTCCATGTTTGTCCTGTTGTACACACACAAGCCAGGACAACCCATAATCCTCTGCTGCCCCCCACACATCCAAAATGATAATTACCAGGGCTGACTCGGTATTTCTAAACACACCAACCAGGGGCGCCGCCAGGGATTTTGGGCCCCATGAAAAAAAATCTAGTTGGGCCCTTGTATAGGTTGCCCATGTCTCAAAGGGCCCCCTGTCAGTGCCGGGCCCTTGGAATCGTCCTAACCTTTCCCCCCTGGCGGCGCCCCTGCACACCACATTGTTAATTAAATGGCTGTGATGTCCCGTAAATTGTGTGTTTATGGTCACTCAACAAAACGTCAACAGAGAGGTGAGGTCAGAGCGTAACGGTGCAGTGTGCTGGACGTGATGTCACTGCCTCAAAAATGTGCTTGAGAGAAAGTACAAGTACATCGAAAGTGTACTTAAATGAAGTACAGTATTTCATCACAGCTGGCGGTCAGGTTGCAGATTGCTACCAACTGAATATCCCTCGTCTCATCCTCCCCTCTCTGGAGCCAGAGTTTGGTTTGTCTCCTCTGGGCTTCTGTAGAAACGCATGGCGGTGCAACATGTCCGACTCTACAGAAGAGAACCCTCAGTAGATATACCGTACAAGAACAAAAAAAACAAAATGGTTCCAAGCTTTATTCCATTTCTGCCCCTAAACTTCCTACAAAGTAGCATCAACAGATGGGTGCTAGCTGGTTAGCATGCTAACTTAAGGAAACATCTCTACACCACAGTAGACGTCTTCGACACGACACCAACGCTGATGTCTCTCATTCTGTCAGTAATGTTAGTTTCTTTTTTTATGTTTTAAAGTTGCCATGTCATGTAAAATACACGTTCTAACTCGACTTTATCCGATTTCTATATCGTTGCCTAATCAGCTCAATGAGTTCAGTAAACCCGGCACAGCCGTTATCTCCTCGGTGGGGATAAACTAACATGAGCGGAGCTGTATGTACATTATGAGAGCGACCCGATCACAGGCGGGTCACTGAACTGATTTCTGCCTCCACGAATTTATTTGGATACCGGCCCGCGCTGTGCATTCAGAGAAGTCTCTGTTTTCACAGTTCAGTGGGTTACCGTGTATTGTTGTTGTTTGAAAGACAATCACATTTCCCTGAACGTTCCAAACGAGGCAGTCGAACACCGAACACACTGAAGGATAAATGGAGCTCTCTCTGGAGTTCCACTTCCTGTGGTTGACCGTGTGTTCTGATGGTTTGTGTGGTTTGTCTTGTCCCTCTCTCTCTCGACTTTACAGGAACGAAATGGTGCGAGAATA
The DNA here is from genome assembly GCA_963678695.2 of Diplodus puntazzo. Lineage (NCBI taxonomy): Eukaryota > Metazoa > Chordata > Actinopteri > Spariformes > Sparidae > Diplodus > Diplodus puntazzo. The sequence continues at coordinate 2,550,038 of OZ023163.1, read as the reverse complement.
ACTTCTGAGAAAATACTGAATAAACTCACATACTGGAAAATAAACAATCACATTTTTCTTTCACCCCCAAAATCTACTGACACGTCATCTGATTCCGTTATTTCAAATCCATTTTCAGACTAAAATATTGAGCTACAGACTGTAAAAATCTACAGTACACACCTCAAGAACACAAATTTATATCATTTTGTGACACACACACACACTCATACCGACACATCGCTGTGCTGAGCCACAGAGACACTGACCGTGGGGGTGGGGGCGGTGTTGCAGAGCAGCACGGCGGAGGCCAGAAGCAGACAGTGCAGTGGTTGAAGCATGGCTGGCTGATGGATGACCGACTGACAGAAGTCCCTGGTGTTCACACATGACCTCCACGATCTCAGGCCTCTTATAACAGCCGCTGTAACCCCATCACTCCCTCCCTCCCTCCCTCCCTCCATCACCCACGCTGCTGCCAGCTCCATGGACCACGTCAGTAGATGGACTTTGGATCAGCTGGTCCTCTCACCCACATGAAGAGCCATTTAATATCTACTTCACATAAACTCTTCTCCTGCTGGATATAAGTTGTCATTCTTTATCTAAAATGTCACAGAGGAAACGAGGGGAACTGCTCATGTCAGCAGAAAGTTCAGATAAATAGTGAAACATGAGAAAGCTCAAAGAAAAGTACCTTTTTATTCTGAACTGAACTTTACACAGTTAAAGTTTGATTGTCACAAACTGTCTCGCTTCTTGTTACTACATAGATGAAATGTTTCTGTTGGTGAGATTAATAACTGTATTATGACAACAAAGTAAGCTATGTTTTATTAACATAATGTGGTAACAGTAATGAGTCAGTTCTGCTGCTGGTCCTGATCTCTAATCTTTGATTTCTTGTGCGTTTGGATCATTTGAACAGTTACTGAAATTAAAGCATGTAAGAAGTTTAAAAGGAAAACACATCTTTGGTGCAACAAAGACCAACTACACACTGTTTTATTTTAGACTCCAGATGCCAAAAGGAGGTTGTATTTTATAAAGCCATTGTCTGTTGTTTATTCTAAGATCTTGTGCTCATGTGAAACCAGTAACTGTAGCTGTCAAATAGATTCAGTGGTGTAAATCTCCATTTCATTGTTGTAGAGTTGAAGGACAAAGTGACAGAAACTAGATGTGCTCCTGTACCACCGCCGTCAACCGACGTCTCGTTTGGAATTAGGACACAAATTGGTTCTTTTCAATCAAGTGTACTTCAATCAATCCACCAGCAGGGGGTGTTTCAGCCTCAGGAGCTCGGTGCACTGACTCAACTTTACATTAGGTGAGCTTTGACCTCAGTGAGCATTTGTATAAGATAGGAGAAATCAATTTGTTGATTCAGCATTTTTTTTTTCCTTCTTCCTCATTTGCTCTTCATGTGCCATCATGCTCAACACGAGACGTCATCTGCAAACATCACGAGGGGACATTTCAGGTGGAAGACCATGCGGCGTGTGTTCTCTGTAGCACTCTGCGGGCCCACAATTCAGCCTCAGAGGAACGTAATCCGTCAGGAGATTTAATTAGCCATCGATCCTCAGTCTTGTGGGACATTATGTTTGATCAAGTTTCAGTTGTGCCATGAATCACACGTGATGTTCGTCAATGTAAGAGCCAAATATCCAGGTCAAAAAAGTAAAAACAAACATCTTGTTTAGTCTTAAACTCAGTGAACTACATCGTCTCACTCAACATGAAGCCAGCCCGGCTCGTCACAATAAATCTGCTCATATTGGCAACTGCAGTCATGTGAAAGCAGAGCTGGTTCTGGTCCACAGGTGTGGACTTTTAGACGTGTTCTCATCACTCTTCTGACAGCTGATGAAAGAGTTGATCCTGCATCAAGTGTTTTTAATATATTATAACAAACAGGTTGGCACGCATAACAAGAACTTGATTACAAAATGTTCCCACAGCTTTAACAAGTGGGAATCCGTGTCAGTGTGTTTATGCAAATACCGTCTTTGGCGTGACTGCAATGTTAGCAGTCATTTCTAAATGCCTTCAAGGCAGAAGAGTTCAAACCCAAATGACATGAGAGCTTTAACACCTCAGATGTTCAGTCCAAACTATTTAAATCAGCAAACCTGCTGCAGTGACTCATTTCTGAATCATCACTGCATATAAAACATATTCTTCAGTCTTTTAGATTTCTCACTGATTCAAGGACATTTCACTGAGAGCCCATTTTTCTTTTGCAGGACAGCCTGACCACCTGAAGGCCGCCCAGTGCTGCAGCACACAATCTGATCTTTTGACCAACGAGCAAAAAAATGTTTTGCACTTGAAAATCGTATAATGATGTAATGTTTCCCCAGAAAACAGAACCTGAAGGACGAGGGGACGCAGGCTGGGAAACTAGCAAAGCACTGCACAAATCACAGAAAAGGTTTGAAGCAAACTCCTTTGGTGTCTAAAAGGTGGTGATGGGAATAAAAACACACAGCCACCGAATGGTGTTTCTGAAAACATTTAAGGTGCGAAATATTCATTGAACAGCAGTGTGGTCCATATTTGATGCTTTGTTCTACAGTTTGATCATAAAATGAGTTTTTTCAGCCTTCATCAATCCAATATAACAGCATTAAAATCAACCAGGTGACACATTTGGTGTCTTTTGGCAGATAATTTATTCAGTTTTCAGGTTTTTTGCATCTCCAATCTGTGGCCTGATTTCAAAAGATTCCATGCAGTAAGGTTTTTTTTTTTTAAAAATGCGCAGGTGTTTTTTTTATATTTTTGGCAGATTCAGTAAGTATTTACAATCTATATGACAGAAAAATATACAATTTATGTGAATGTTTTTCTTGATTGATCTCAGTCCTTTAAAATAATCTTCAAGTATTCTGAAAAAAACTACACGGAATCTAAAGTCGAACGTGTTAAATTATTATGTCAGAGTACGATGACCCACATTTGAGTCAGGGATCATTTCTTTGGAGGAGCGGCTGCTTCGATTATCTCGTCCATCATTATACTTGTCTGTAATTACAGGTAGAACATGAGATCGCTCAACAACTTCTAAGGCACCATCACCGTCTTATTATACAAGTTTAAAAAGGGGAGAAAAAAACAAAAGGAAAAAGCACATTGACTGTGTGTTACTGCGTGTCAAATAGCCTGACTTCTTAAATGAAATGAAGACAGTATTCAGAATTCACAAAATGTTTTTTTACTAAAAAAAACTATGATAAAAGGAAAAAATAATGACCTGACAATAACAAAAAAAGCACAAATCTACTGCTGTAACACAACACCTCCCACATGCAGGTGCAGACAAGCAGTCTACAGCTGATCTCCCACAACCTGTTCAACATGTTCTGTCTCGTCAAAGTTTACATTTCATCTAATGTCAAGCAGGAAGAGACGCCTCCGACACAATTGTGGTTATACAGTCAAAGAAAAGATACATTATGTGAGATACTAAAAGGATCAGCTCACCACAACATTTTTAATTCAGTCATTATCTACTCGCCCCAGTGCCAATGGAGAGGTGGGCAAAGTTTCATCATCCACATGTTGACAGTTTTTGTTATTTTATGTGCTTTTACTTTTTTTTTTAAAGTGCCCATCTAAGTGCCCGTCGGCATGAGGGAGAGTTAATGATGACCAAATATTCATATTTGATTCCTAAACAGCTTAATGTGGAAGATAACTGTAAACAAATGAGTTGTCCCATCACCAGAAACACACCACTGATTTGTACAATCCAAACTATAAAATCTGCATTATATTTTTTTTGATTATGATTAATTGACATGCACACAAAACGCATTCCACACACTTTCCATCAGTATCTAAAGTTTTCAATGACATGTGAGAATCCAGAAGGTATGACCTTTGAGAGGAAGCTTTGTTTTTTTAAAAAAGTTGTTGCAGATTGAAATTCACCGACAGATAAATTTGCATTTGAACTGTGTCGTACCGCCTCCATATTTAAAGCTAAAAGGAAACTACCGTATAGTTGTTAACACGGCTTCACTGTTGCTTACACTTTCCCGACGGGCTTTTTGGACTTTTGATGGAGTCTTTTTTCCCCTTTCTAGACTTGTTCCGAGGAGTTTGGCTGATGACTGCCTGAAGCTCAACAGGACTCACCTCACCACCGCCTGCAGCAGCAGCCGCACTCACATCATGAGGAGCTTCCAGCTCAACCTCAGTCGAACCAGCCTCCCCCACAGTGGTTGTTCCTGCCGCTGCTGCTTCTACAATCGTCTGACTCTCAACAACGTATTCAGCCTCTTCAGCTGCTTCACTCGCTGCAGTTAAACCCGCAGCTCCTGTCTCTGCTGAGCCTGGGTCTGTTTCCAGCACCGAACACAAGGTCTCGTCGATTACTTCAATCTCTGAATCACATGTTGATGATACCTGAGTGGATGCATTATCTAATCCCTCTCTGATCTCTTGGTCATAAGCGATCTCTTCTTTGCCTTTATCCAAAGTGAGATCTCCACCCTCACTCTGTTCAGTTTGAATCACGTCAGTGTTTTGGTAATCAGACCGGGTTGTTTCACCCTCAGCTGCCTGTCCAGACCCCATTATACCTTCACTGGTCCCTGTGTCTTTACTGGATATAGACACCTGCCCTGTGGCCACCCTGGCTGATCTGAGTTCGACCACATCATCCAAACCCTCCATGTTAGCACCACCCACTAGATCTACACCTACAGCATCTTGTCTCTCAGGAATATCAAGAGCTATGTCACCTGACGGAGAAGAGTCGCTTCCTTGTTTTATTTCATGTGTTGTAACTTCACAAGGTATTTCTTGAGTTTCCGTCACCATCAGACTTGCTTCCTGACTGATCTCCAAACATTCTCTCTCTAGAGAACGTGAGTCCTCTTCCAACATCTCGTAAGGCTTTATGCCTTCTTCCTCTAAGTGAGAACTTGTGACTGATGTCTCCTCTTTTGCACTTTCAATATCTTGGTCATCATCTTTGTCTGGGACACTTGTATTTTGCTGCAAAGGTGACGTCATAATATCCAGCTTTTCCGCATCACATATGTTATCTGAGCATGTGACATGATCCTGCAGCTGAGGACTTGTTTCCTGTGCATCTTCTCCGTCGCTCTCTGCATCTTGTTCATCCGAAACGCCAATTGTTTGCTGTGTGGGTGGCACCTCTTTCTCTCCATCACTGTCAACTGCGATGAGCTTATCCTCCTCTTGTGAACCTGTTTCAGAAGCGTCTTCTTTTTCTGAGATGCTAGTCGATTGCTGTACAGGCGCCACTTCTTCCTCCTCTTCCGTTCCCTCTCTCATGTTGTCCTCTGAGATGAGCAGATCATCCGTTGGAGGACTTCTTCGTGATGCAGCTTCTCTTTCAATCTCTTCATCGTGGTCAATTGTGATGCTAACATTTTGCTGTAGGGGTGATGACACTACCTCCACAGTCTGCCCCTCGTTGTCTGCAATAAAGGTATCCTCACCTGGTGAACTCTTGTGTGATTCATCTACTTGGGCAGTCTCTCTGGTCTTGGTCTTCTGAGTTGACTGTATTTTGCTGTACAGGTGACATAATTTCCTCCACAGCAACCTCGTCTTTCTCTTCATCACTAACGTCAGAGATGAACTTATCCTCCATTTGAGAACTTGTGCTCAACGCATCTTGTCTTTCGATGTCTTCATCTTGGTCATCTGAGGTGCTTAAACTCTGCTGTGACACTTCTTCTTCCATAATTATCTCCTGTTCCTTTTCATCAGTTATACCATGTTCACCTGACTCCACTTGATCCTTTTCTACTCCTGCTTCAGCTGTTGTATTATCATCATCTTCCTCGTTGTGACCAGAGTCTGTTGCTGTATGTAGAAGTTGCCCTGATGTTGGAATGGTTGGCACATCAGAGCCCGCTGCTTGTGCATTTCCAATTTCTTCTGACGCGGAAATCAAATCTGAAGTCTCCAGATCTTCTTCCTCATGGCACACAGTCTGCAATGGTGCTTTTGCTTCAGCATCAACAATATCTGTGTTTGCTTCGCTAGGATTCACCTGTAGTTCCAGCACTGTGTCCCGATCAGGGTCGGACGCCTCTTCAGATTCATTCACAGTGTCTGTTACTGACAATTCACCCCCCACACCACTGAGTTCCACTCCAGAATCTAACAATTGCTCCTTCTCAGCTTCAGCCTCTTCATGAGCATGACTGGTGACACTTTTCTCCATATTTTCTTCTGCCTCGATACTATCAGATGCTGCAATAACCTGACTTGTTTCTATGTCTGAAACAACTGTCTGTGCTGGAGTGACCTCTTCATCAAGCTCCTGTCCGCTTTGATCCTCTGTGACGTCATTTGATTGTGGTTCTGACAAAACTTCAGCTTCAACTACGTCATTTGGACCTTCAGGTATGCTGAGCTGAACAGGTTTTTCTTCTTCTTGCACTTCTTCTTGCAAAGATTCTGCTTCCTGTTTGCTTACACTTTCTTCTGTGCTACAATATGTTTGATGGTCTGAAGTAATGGCTTCCTCTCCTTGAGGAGATGCTGATGTCTCTTCAATCTCTGCTTCTGTATTAACTAAATCGGTAACATGTGATCCAGGTAGGACATCTTCTTTGGAGAACATTTCAGTGACCACAGAGATATCTTCCTCGGAAACATGATTCTCCTGCTGCTCAGATTGTGGAGCCTTGGTTTCTTCCTCTGTGTTTTCTTGTTGGTCTTCGGATTCTGTTGTCGGATTTATTATATCTGTTAAATTGCTTGATGGAACTTCTGGGATTTCATTCGACTGATCTGGCACTATGTCTTCCATTATATCGCCTGGTTTCTCTGCCACAGTGTCAAACTGCTCTGATGATGTCTGCAGTACATCCGGCTCTGGTAATGATTTCACAGCATCTTCCTCAAGATGAGCAACTGATGTTTGTGTTGGATACTCCTGAAAACCCTCATTGTCTTCAAATGCACTTTGGACAGCTTGTGATTGCTTTTCTTCAACTTTATCATCATGTAAGTTCTGAGCTGGATCACTGTCATCTTTTAACACATTTTTCGTCTCAATCTCTTCTTTTAAAGGCGGAGGAGTAATGACGCTATTTACAACATTGATGGTCCCGCCTTCCTTCGGTAATTCTATCCTAAATGCTTTTGGAAAACCATTGGCATCCACTGTTTGCTCCAATGGAGGAACTGCATGGAACTGGTTTACGCTGACCTGCCTCATCCCAAATGGACTCATCTCAGACGGCCAAATTCCAGTTTGTCTGACTTCTGGTTTCATTGCAACTACATGTCCCATACCCATTTGTGGTTGCCCAACACCAACCCCCAAAACAGCGACCGGCCCTAACCCCATCTGCCCAGACTGCTCAATCCATGATTGCCCCAAATTTCTATTTACAGCAACAACACCCGCTGCATTAGCAAGAGTGTGTTCTGGCAGAACAGTACACACATTCCCCATGGCTGCTGGGCCTAACGCCCCCTGAGGGGGAGCAGCCTCTTTTACCAGGATAGCACCTCTGGGCAAAGTGCCCTGAGATGAGCCTGGGTCCCCTCCATCTGTGCCACCCGGACTCCTCTTATCCATAACTAACATGTAACTACCATTAGGATTTGGTCCTATCACTTTCCAGCCATCCGCAGGGCCTGAGCCCTGAGGCAAACCTGGGCTCACAGGTAGCAACAGGGTGGGGCTGACTGGGCTGGTGGGGCTGGTGGGGCTGCCAGAGCTGCCAGGGCTCATTGAGCCCTGGAGAATAAGGCCCGAAGGAGAACGTTGGGGTCCACCAATTATGAGACTGGAGGAAGTACTCTGGGGACCACTGATTACAAGTCTAGAGGAAGGATTCTGGGGACCACCAATAACGATATTGGAGGAAGGACTCTGGGGACCACCAATAACGATATTGGAGGAAGGACTCTGGGGACCACCAATAACGATATTGGAGGAAGGACTCTGGGGACCACCAATAACGATATTGGAGGAAGGATTCTGGGGTCCACCAATAACGAGACTAGAGGAAGAATTCTGGGGTCCACTGACTACATAATAGCCGGGAAAATTGGCACCATGCATCCCATCTGCCAGCAGAACTGTGTTCTGAAGCTGTGGTTGAACTACATAGTGCATGGGCTGTAGCATAGGGCTGGTAGTGTAGTAAACTGGCTGCTGCTGTAGTACCATTCTCTGAGTTTGATGGGGCAGAGTAGCAGACTGACTGATGTTGGAGGAATGACTGATGTTAGTAACCTTGGAGTGAGGAAGTGTCATGGATGACAGGGCAGAGCCGACAGTGCTGACAGAAGATTTTGAGATGTTAGTAGATGACACGACTTTCTCTGTCTTTACGTCGGTATGTTTTGTCTCAACAATTTTAGGCTTAACAACCGGTTCAACAATGTCAACAGTGGCTTTGACAGTATTTACTACTTTGGCTGTCACAGAGGGTTTGGGTGTTGGTGTAGGACGAGGAGGAGGAACACAGATCTCAGCCAGAGTCTTGAACTTTGGCCCAAGGTTGTTGAGGAACTGCAGGTCGTTGTCAGACTCCAGGAGACTGCAGCAGCCCACTGAGCCAGCAGAGGAGCCCTGGCCCTCAAAATCATACAGCAGCAGACTGTCCTTCACTGGCACTGAACATACCGCTTTCTGTTAAGTGCAAAGAAACAGCACAAACATGGGTGTCAATAAACTGTGTGCATATGTTTGCAGGTCAAAGATGTGGTTAATGACAAACATAGTACCTGCGAGTAGTATTCCTCGAGGAAAGCGTCAGGTAGAGCAATATCGTCGTACAGAGCTGTTATGTTTTGGGTGCCATGTGTTTGCCTGTATGCAGCGCTGCCCTGGTTGAATGATCCCCTTGATAAAAAGTAGGAGTTGTCGAAATCCGTCATACTTTGGCTGGTTTCCTGAAACTTCTGAAAAGATTCATCGTAGGATGTCGTCTGATGATTTTCGGTGAATTTTGAAGGAGCGCTGGTGAAGTTTGGTGCTGCTGCTGTTTCAACTTTCGTCTGTTTGGCCAACATGATAGGGATACTTTGGAGTGGCACTTCCTAAAAAAAACAAAACAGAAGACACATCTTTTGATCTAATAACACATATAATGCGTATGTATATAAAGGGCTTAAAAATCATCAGTCTCAAAACAATAGAAATGCTATAGGTTGGTGCTTTCTCAGTTAAACCTTTAACATTCAAAATAGGGACTTGAAAGCTAAAATACCTGACAGATTGAACCCTCCATGTTCTCCTCCAGTTAAAATGATGCATAATTAAAGGGCATGGCTGCTTTGATGACAGCTGGCCACAAATTGACCTTTCCTGTGCAGAGCCTGGAGCTTCTGGAGGAATAAACACCTGGAGTCAAAAGAGTTTTTTTTTCCTCTTCTTTTTTCTCTATAATTCCTTTTCTGCAGCAACATGCAGTGGAGGTGCTATAATCTCCTGTAATTTACTGTAATTCTCTCTGATATGACAGCTGAATGGAGGAGAACTGTATAACACTTCATGAATGTACAGAAAGGAGATGATAACACAAAGATCAGGACTCTCTAGTGATTGTTCATCTGAGGAAAAAATAAACACAGAAACACGCACATACTCTGTGCCTGCTTCGCTAGCTTGCGGCTAATAGTGTGCAAGTAATCTGCAGGCAAACTCATTCAGATAGCGCAAGATAACAGTGGCTGTTAAGGCGTTGACAAGACCCCTCGAACAAGATCAGTTATGAATCTTTCTATTTTGTATTTAGATCCATTAAAAAAGGGGGCTGAGCAGGAACCCGCGGACGGAGCCAGCGGAGGAAACTCCAACCATGTACATTCAGAGGACACCTTAAAGTAAATGTTTTGGTATTTGTGCCATTTTTACAATCTATTTTTATGGTCAACCAACAGGAGAAGCCCGTGTTATATTGCAGTGACACAACTAACTGGCTTTGACCAACTTTACCCTCTAACATCGCAGGTTAGTTAGTACACAAGCACTCAATTTCAATCGCATTATATATATCTGATTCTGTGTATTGTTAAACTAAAATTGAAATGACTGAACATTGAAAAAGGTGTGGGATCCTTTTCTTCCCTTACGACGGAGGCAAAAATGCAAACCTTGTCTTCGCCTTTGCCTTCAGTGTGGTAGGAAATGAGATGCTCCTTGGCATCAAATGGCAGATCGCTAAATTGGTCAGGAAAGATGGTGTCTGCTCCTCCACACTGGCAGAACAGCAGGAGAAGAGGGATGACTGCAGAGGGAAGCAAAACATTCACATCACTGGAAAGTAAGTGAAATACTATGAGTTTCATTCTGTATTCATTTAAAACCATCATGAATATGTATTGAGTAATAGTATTCTGTCTGCGCTTGATGCCTTTGATAATTATCGATATAAACAATGCCGTGGTTTTCCTTAACCCATGTTGAAAGAGAGATGAAACAGGAAGAGGAAATAGTCATATTCTACAGATACAGACACTTAACCTGTCGTGAAACACTGGTATGATGTTTATCACTGTTGTTTTCAGGTAAAGTATGAATGATGCCATCTTCCATCGCCGATGGTAGACAGACAGCGGCTTCTAATCCCTGACCATCATAACATCGTGATTTAAAAGTTTCCCACCAGAGAGCACAATTAAGAGGCGTCTCCCTTCAGGGTTGCTGTAGGACAGAGAGTTGTTGTTTGTGATGTGTGGGGAGAGGAAATGAAAAGAAGTGTGTCACTGCTCAGTGCACAATTACATCTCCATGAACCCGAGACAGTCTGTTAAATTTGTGGCAGCAGGACGAGGACGCTTTTAAACCTGGCTCAGAGATGATGTCGTGGTAACTGGAGATAGTTTCCTCTGCAGGGACAGTTGGAGATTCATTTTAGAGCAACGATGGGAAACAGCGGCAGCTACAATGGTGAGCTAATGCACAACTGCTGCCTTACGACAACACTGAGTGGAAACGCTGCCTCAAACCTCAAACTCGAAAACAACGTCATGTTCACACCAGCTGTGTGTCTGCTCTAACCTGTTTACATGGCCGCTGAAATGAAAAGCAAGACTTTCCACCATTCACAGAGCTGCTCACGCAGGATGTGTGTTTCACACAAGGTTCATGACTTACACAGTGAAGCTGGATATGTAATACCTTCAGCAACTACTGAGTACGCCAAAAACTACAGTCTTTATAAAAATATTATACTGTGTTTCTAATTTCTAAACTGTTTAAATGATGTGATATTAATCTGTACTGGTGTGTCTGCTGAAGCTCAACTCACACATCAGCAAGCATATTCCCACTAGCATCAGGCCGATGGCTGGTCCACCGAAGTTAGATGATGTGGTCGTTGTCCCGTCTGCCTTTAAGCCTCCTGTTCTTCCAGTGCCGCAGTCTTCTGTGTCCACACAGGTGCAAACGTCCAGAGTGAAAATCTCATGGGCTGGGCAGGACAGACCCTGAGCATCAAACACCTCCACCTGCAGCTCATACTTGCCGGGCCACAGCGCCTCAAGTGAGTGAACGGCGGCAGTCGTGGCTGGAGTAAACAAAAGAAGTAGAAGGCTGTGAAACTCTGTTTTGTCATTATTACTGTTAGCTGTGACTTTAGCTGTAATACCAGTATAACACTTAATAAGGCTACTATCTCTACTGCATGCAACCACTTAGGCACATCAAGTAAACTGCTCAGTCTGTATTTTGAATTTGTGCGCCAGGCCTTGAACTAAACTGAGTTTAAACAATTACAAAATCAGGGTAAAATTTTAGCAGCTCAGCAGCTTTGCAATGTTTCTTTGGCACATTCAAGATCAAAATCCTCTGATTTAAAGATAGAATTTGTGGAACATGGCCAGAATTCAATAGTGGCCACTGAATTTTTAATATCTTGGTCATGTAAACTGTGCCAAAAACAACAGTCACTACTCTGGTAAACCACTGCACGTGTTCTTACCATTGATGACTTCTATTTCCCAGCTACCACGTGTCCCATCAGGTATAATTTTGAATGTGAACGGAGCAGCGTTGGGGCTCGCGTCCTCATCAAAGCCGGTGACATAAACAGTTTTTTTGTCATCGCACAGACTGCTGCGACTGGTGGACAGGGTGGGACAGTGGTCGTTGGAGTCGGTGACTTGAATGGCGATTGTTCCCGTGGCTGTCTTTGATGGCATGTCTGAGGATGACAATATGTTTAGTTAGTCAAACACCTCAAAGATCCTCTCTGTAGTGTGAAGTTCACGTCTGACATTGCTACAACACATATCTGAATAGTGCTCAATCTGAATTGGGTTTTTGCAACAACGTCAGTGTTTTCTCTCAGGTCAGTTAAAACTGGCAGTTGACATCCATTATTTCCCCCATGGGCTCTTCTCTCTCTCTGCCTGACACACCTTGAGTCACAAAGTGGTTTTGCGAGTTCTGTCAAAGGCCATAAATCATACTTTCCCTCCAGCAAATACAGTTATGAACTGCTCGCTGAACTCATAAACACAGAGGTGATAAATCATGCTCGGAGAAGAACAACTTTGAATTAATTAAAATATTTCAGCAGCAAAGGTAAAGGCTGTTCAAACAGAAATGTATTGTGTTGGGGGAAAAAAAGAAGCATACGAGACTGTAAAGGACAAGCAGTATTACCTTTGGTCATGGCCAAAATCTTGGCAATGTAGGTACCGTTCACCAAGAACGGCGACTCTCTGTCCGGCTGCTTGTTGAGTTTGATCTCAGCTGTCTCCTCATCGATGGTAAACCAGTTATCTGGGTCAAAGGCTTTGGCATAACTGGTTCACGACAAATATGAAGGAAAACGAACAGAAATATCGTCAGTGTAAGTATGTAGCTGAAGCCAGCAGACTGTTTGCCACATTTAGCATGAAGATGGGACGCATGGAGAAACTGGAGGTGGCCCGGCTCTTTCCAAAGATCACAACCACCAACACCTATACAGCTCAACTAACTGACACAATCTACCTGTTAGCTGGTGGAGCTTGTTACCTTGATCTCCTGAAGACCCTTGTATAGTCTTGCATTGACTTTTAAGCAGTGAATCTGTCCTATAGGCTCTAATAAGACCCATCAGTAAGTTATTTTCAAAAATGCCCTTTGACTCTGTAACATAAAGCTGTTTACAGGCTGGCATCCAATTTGTTTGGGAGTAAAATCATGGGAGTGCAAGCCCCCCCCTGTTCATTGTTAATTGAAGCATTTGAAATGTGGTTAAATTTGGTTTTTCCCCCCACATGTGTCTTGATAACTGATTTATCACTTTTGTAAACTTGTTATTTCAATTGGAAGAGTTTGACACAAATATAACACCCTAGGCAAGATATTTAATTTTTACTGACTCAATTCGTGACTCAAGTCACAACAATACTGTATGTCTTACTTTTTTTTCTTTCACAGTGAACCCGCGGGTGTATTACACAGTTTGGAGTGACACATTTTAGTTTGAATTGGTTTAAAATACCTGCAAAACTCATGACATTCCCATCAAATTTACTTTAGGTAAGTAAATATTAGCATGTTCACTGGTGATCGTTGTAAACATTGGCGGCTCCAGAGCTGCTACCTTGTTTGTAGTCTAGTTTAAAGCTGTGTTTGGTGCAGCTTCACTAACCTCACGTCTTCAGCGATTTTTCCTGTATCTGGATCGACGGCAGCGAACACGGTGATCACACCATCCTCAGGTTGTTCATTTGGATCTTCTGATACAGGAACCTTCTTGGTCTCAGGTTGAAATGCTGGACCCTCTGGCACGTTATTTACTGCTATCTTAATGGGATAGCTCTTCGGTTCATTTGGATTTGGCTTTCCCTTTGGCTTTGGCTTTGGCCGTGGCCTCGGCTTTGGCCGTGGCTTGCCTCCTGGCTTTAGTCCACCCCCAACTCCAGGGCCAAGCCCTATCTCAGGGTTCAGTCCTGCATCCAACTCTGCACTTAGGTCAGCTTTTCCTCCCAAATCTGCATCCAATCCCAGATCCGCACCCAATCCCAGATCTGCACCCAATCCCAGATTTGCACCCAATCCCAGATCTGCACCCAATCCCAGATCTGCACCTAAATCCGCACCAGCTCCGGCACCAGCTCCAGCACCAGCTCCAGCACCGGCTCCAGCACCAGCTCCAGCACCTGCTCCAGCTCCCTCACCCTCTCCAACCTGAACGCCCACATCCATATTTAGCGGACCACCCTCAACAAAAGGTGCTATATTTGAGATGGAGAGGCCGAGCTCAAGATTCTGGACATCTTCGAAGTCCACAGGCTGAGATAAGAGATAAGAGGCAGCATACAAATGTTAGGGGCAAACCCAACACCAGTTACAGTAATTAAAATATAAACATATCAAAACACCATCATATTTGAAGTTACATCATACAACTCTACATACCTTAATCAGCTTCAGGATGCCCTCATTGGTTTCTTTGTCTGTCTCAATGGAGAAGAGCCCGTCCTCGTTTCCTTTTTCGATTTTAAAGACAGTGTGCCAGTTGTCCGAGTGTTTAAGGTCTTTGTCCACAGCTTTGATCCTCATCACAACAACATCTTTAACGTTTTCATCCACTGAGCCATCGTACTGCAAACAGAGCAACATTCAGAACATGCCGCCGAAAAGAAAAAACTGCTTATGTGCTAAAGGGGGAGCTGTTATCTTACAGCTGGCGTAAAGTAATTTGGCTGTTTGAGGCAAATAAACACTCCTGAGTGACACGAATAAACAAAAATAATGTTTGCTGGTGGGGAACACACCATTAAAGGAACACTATGTAGTTTTGGAGAAGAAATGTAAAACATGTACAATGTTAATGAGGTAATAATACAAACGTGTTCCATCAGTGAATCAACAAGCTGTTCTCAGGGGAAAATAAGGTCCCACAACACTGTTTGAAGCTTAAAAGGTGGCAGGGTCCGCCACATATAAACAAAGTAAAACAGTATAAATCTGTGTTTCGTTATTCCGTCATGAAAACAAAGAGAGGTTGTTTTTTTTTTTATTTGTTGAGGCATAAAAAAATCAGCCAATGACGATCTTTCTCTTAGGTGCACCTGTGAACAACGACCGCTGCTGATGGAAATCGATCTGACACGAGCCAACGTTTTTCTCTCCCCGTCCTACTTCCTGATTGACATTCCCGAACTGTGACTGTGGGTGTGTGTGACAGCCAAATTTCTCACCTCAGATTGTTCCAGGGTGGGATGGTTGTCGTTGATGTCCAGGATCTTGATCTCCACGGTTCCGGTCCCTACTTGCCCGGTCGGACCCCCTGCCATATCAGTCCCAGTTACCACCAGTTTATAGAAGTCAACAGTCTGTCGGAGGAAAAACAGCGAAGCAAAACCTGAAACAGCCTGATCTCCGTCAGTCATACGAGTGAGAAAAGTGCACATGTGAGGTGTGTTCAATGCGCAGTGAGGAGCAGCCTCACCTCTCGGTCCAGTGTCGGCTCCCTGACAAAGATTTTGCCCGTCTTGTGCTCTATATAGAACATATCTTTTTTGCCTTTTGGCTCCTGGCTGATGATTTTATAGTAAAGCTCGGAATTAATTGTTCCTTCCTGGTCATCGTCCTTCCCCTTGATCTGCATCACAAAGGTTTCTGTGGTGGATCACAACAGGACAGAAAGATGTTGGTGTAATCCATCGCGTGCTCACACATACACGAATACCAGCCAATTTTCTGATTAAACAAATGACTACGCTCATGAGAAATTAGCTGATTCGATTAGCTGCAGTTTTGATGATCCATGAACTGACTTGTGCAAACAAGTAATGATTGACTTGATAACGATCATTGGGTCATTCTAATTACCAAAATAAATGATGCACAGCAAATGTAAAAATGTTCAAGACTCACTGGTCCCAGTCTTCACTATAGCCATGACAAAACTACCTGTCATGTAAGTTGTGTCCTGTAATAAAGGGTACGGATTGGAAGATGATGTCAGAGGAGCGGTGCCAAGTGCAGCAACTTTGCTGCTTGACTTTATTCAAAATTTCAACCGTCATATGCCAACGAAGGGGGAATGCAAATTCACCAAAATACGCCAAAATTCAGAACTGTCATGTACACACAAGTCAGTCAGTTTGCTGCTGAGACGGCACTAACCCTAACTTGACCTCTGGGGATGAGGCACCGCTGCGAAGCATCTAATAGTTACAATACATTACAATATGTAAACCTAAATCTGAGTCACATGATCAACTTTACTTTTAACCAGATCCTGTATCTGTTCCACCGGGAAATGCGTCATGATTTTCGGCGGGCTGGTGCTCCACCACATACAGCTGGTGCGCACTTTTTATTTTTGCCCCACCACTGTAATGGGCTGATAGAGAAGACTGGTGCTTAAAGTCTGCCGTACCTTTTTTGCTGGACTCTGTGATGTTGCCAGAATGTAACTCAAAGTATGGATTGTTGTCGTTCTTGTCCAGGATATTGACAATCAGCGGTATGTCAGGCTCTGCCATGGACCCATTTAAGTATTTGGCAACACCTGTTAGCTGCAGGAATTACAAGGAAACATGTGGGATATGGTGAGACAGGTAACAATGTATCTTTTAAGATTTAAGAAATAGGAAGAAGCATCTCATGTAAAAAGTAAAAACAAATATTATATGGATAATAAATGCACATCCGTAGCAGCTAACCACAGTAACTTACTACCGTCTCAAAATGCAGAGAGGAAGCCTGGTGACGTTCATTAAATCATTGTGACTGAGGGAAATCTCAGACCATGCAGTACAGTGTTAAAAGAAATACTTACGTTGTAGGATGGGAATTTCTCCCGGTCTACCTTATCGGTCATGCGTACAAAGCCAGTGATAGGGTCCACAACAAACAGCCTGTAGGGTGGCTGGTCAGCTCCTGCTCCAGTGAGAGAATACCTCACATCTGCCAACACCTCCTTATCAGAGCGAATCTGAGAACAAAACACAGACGGAAAATTCAATCAGAAGTGTTATTTCAGTCTTTCAGTAAAGGTCTCTCTTCAGGGGAATACTGAATGTGATTTTTCCACCCAAACAACCTGATATGTTTTTTCATACCACACATTTTAACACAGCATGTTGTAGCTACACCGTAAGTTGTTCAACCATTGCTGTCGAGCAGACGACGCTGGACAATCACCATTCCGAAACTTTCATTAATCCACTCAGGAAGAAAATATCCCAGCATGCTCAGCACAGCGTAAAGTGGTCTCCATAACCTCAAACTTTAATCCAGTCTTAAAGGTGCATTGCAAAGCTAAATGAGACACCTTGAATGAGCTCCTTGGAGGACACCAGTCTGACAGACAGAGACTTCGACTTGTACTCAAAAGAACGGGACTAAAGACTGATCTATGTTTTCCATGACCATAATTCCCTCTCTCCCTCTCTCCCATTTCACAAGCGTAAGGCCACCGATGACGATGTGTCCTGCAGCAACAACACAACCCAGAACTATACCATGCCCAATCACCTGTGGCTATAAAGACTTCACACGAGGTCCAAACAAAAGACTCGCCAAATGCAGTGTGTGCAGAATCAAAATAGAGGACACTCAATCGGCCACGTCAAACTTCATCAGGCCCCTGAAAACACGCCCGGATACGGCGGTTAGTCAGTTGTGAAAGTTTGCATCATTGAACGGTTAGCAAACATGGTCAACATAATAAGCTATCTAACGTTAGCTTGATTAGATTGCCGTTGGCTGAATTTCTTGAAAAAGATGAGCGTTTTGTTGCCACAACAATATATTTACTCTATATTGTAGCTGCACGTTCATGAGAGACTTGTGACCGAAGACTTTCACTTGTGAGCATCTCTGAGAGGCTCTTGTTTAGGGGGCCCCTGTCCACTTGGGTCCTTGGACCTGTGCTCAGTAGGCTCCTTAAGAAATCATATTTGCTTTATTGGATTCATCAATGACTACTAGGTGGTTTTACTACTGGCCTGTCATGTCTGAGTACACACTACTTTCAGCTCAGCCAGTTCTTATCAGAGCAGGTTAAAAATAAAAAAGATCTGAGGTGGTTTGTACCAGTCTAAAAGGGGTTTTGTTTAGTGCCTCACTACTGAAACAAGATTGTCTCAGAATCTCAATCAAGCTTCAGCCCAGTGCCAAAATCCCTAAAAGATGACACAGTTGGGGACTGGAACAGATAAAATGGTCTAAACAAGTAGAAACAGGTTGTTCACTGCTGCTGCCAACATCACGACAAAAACCAGTTGTATGTTTGATGTTTTGATGATCTTTGAAGCTGATCCATCTGGGCACTATGCCACTTTAAATATGATGCCACTTTATGCTAAATATGGGAATTTAATGGGATTTTTAATGAGCAATACTCTTATTACCTTGGCAATGAATGGCCGGTCGCTGTAGTCGGTGTTCTCATAGAGCTTGGCAGGAGGAAGGATCCATTCTCTCTTCCTCCTCCTCAGTGTCTTCTGCCTGTTCCTTCTTGCCTCAGCAGTGGTTATCTGTAACAGAAAAGCACATGCACACTTGAGTTTGCTTTAATGGAGACTGTGATGAGCATACAGAGTGCAGTACTGTATGGACTGTGTACTCTATGTGTACTTCAGAGACCACATGCCAGCCTTGTCTTTGGAAGAAACGTTTAACTTTGCCAAGGTGGTTATGTTTTCATCCGTGTCCATTCGTTGGTGTGTTGGTTTGTCAGTAGGAAAATAAAACAACTACAGAAACTACTATTTCCATGAAACGGAGGATGTATGTGTGTGTTCACTGTGAAATGGTCAGCTAATTCAATAGTCTACATTCTGCTGCCACACTGTACAAAATAAAAAATGACATAGTGGTAAGAAAATACTAATATATATCATACTATGATGATATATCATCATGGAAACATTCAGTACAATATGCTAGTAGGTCAAAGAAAAAATTTAAAAATACATTGATGAATTAACCGTAACCCGGCACAAGAGTGAGCCTGATAAACAGGTGTGTCTGAAGTGTCGCCCGACTCCTCAACATTCACATGTATCTGGATTAACGAGCACTGAATGTGAACAATGTTCGGCATCCAGCACCCTGAAGCGTTGAGCACAACACACAATGTGTGAAGACGAAACTACACAGCGTGGGGAATTAGTAAAGAGCCTTACACCACTCTTACACCGAAAGTAAAGGATACACAAGTGTTGGTAAGCGGGTAAAGTCGCTAAAAGTCGGCAATTAATTTAACGAACATGGCGGGAAAACACGGTGCAGTAGAAAAGCAGCAGATCATACGCCATCAGAATACGTCCAGCTTCTTAATCAATGGCGCATTCTCATAGGCTTTCTACTGGTTTGCATTTAATGGATACATGTGAAACTATCCAACTGCTTTTTTTCATCTCAAAGCAACTTACAGTGATTCAAACGTTCAGACAGGGATGGCGGTGGCTGCCATGCAAGGTGCCGACCAGCACATCCGGAGCAGTGTGGGGTTCAGTATCTTGCCCGAGGACGCTTCGACATGCAGACCACGGGAATCAAACCAGCAGCCTTCCAGTAATAAGACGTTGGCTCTGCCCTGGAGCAACAGCCGCACCTATCTGTTAACAATGACGTGTCTATCACCGATGCACATTTTATCACCCAGGCCTGATGTGTGGTGACAGATTTTAGACTTTCTTCCCGGTTCATAATGAACAAATACAACAGAATCAACCACAGAGTGATTATGGTTGACTGCTCCACTTGACACCACCCAGGTGTGGTGAGCTTGTGTGCTCCCCAAAAAAATCATTGAACAGACGATGAAACCCTGGAGGCGGTGCTTGTTACGTGACATTCACGTGAGTGCCAGGGGTCGAGATTTCCCCTCAGAACTTTGCATTGAAACGAGTCAATCGATGTTTTTCACTTGAACTGTTGGTGCTGTTATCGCTGCAGCTGACAGGTGGATGTTTTAGCTTCACGGGGCAGCCGTGGCTATGTATTCAAATGCAAATGTGTCCAAAAATAAGTTGCAATTCTACAATGCATACTGTAAAAGACAGTGCGGTGTTGTTCGGTAATACAATACTGTGAATAAACAGAATCATGATAACATTTTACGTGTTTCAGAATGTTTCTATACAATTTCTTCAAATTGGGCTAAACACATTATCCTGCATCTCAGAGTCAGACTGTAAACTTATGAACTGTAGTAGTTGCTGCAACATAGTGGGGCAGATTACATCCGAAATGTGTGCTTGCCTTCCTCCTCCTCCTCTTGCTACCACCTGAAGCTTCTGTGAAAAGTGATTGAAGTGTCTTGCTAACTGAGTTTAAACCGGCTAAAAGTCATTGAGAAATTATTTGAGGAAACAGCCTTTAAAGATACGTATTGTAGGGTTCTGTAGCTGTCTAAACAAAAGAAAAATGAGAAGGGTAAAAATACAAAAAAAGAAAAAAAAAAGAACTTAAAGAAATGACAATGAAACTTCGGCAGTTAATAACTTTCATAAAGACAATTATCTTCTGACATTATATATCTGAACATGCAAATGAGAAGGAACTTTGTGCTAACTTCCATCGTTTCCAGGACAGAAATCTGAACTCATATAAATACTTAAATGTGTATTTTTACATTTTACTCACAGTAGTCTGAAAGATCTATTATTTTGAAAGGACAAAAGGCCCAGAAACTTATTAACCATAAGATATCAAACCTTTATGTTTCTATATAAGCCAGAAAACAAAGAACATGATCAAAGTTGTTACGTGACTTCTCCTAATAACTGTTGGCCTGTTAAGGTTTCGGACTTCTGCTCTCACAACGTCTCCACTTATAAGAGATTATACTAAATAAAACACGTTGACGTCGAACGTAAAATGAAATGACTTGTTTTGTAATGTTAAATTACTGTTTGATGACATTTTCCCACCAAAATAGTGACACACAAGCTGATCAGCTGACTGTGAAGTGTATTCATCAGATGAATCTTATTTTTGTTTTCTTACAAACGCCTGTTATTAACCCCTTCACACGTGGCATCCAGGACAATAGATGGATGTTTGGAAGCCATTTTTAGCTTTAATTTCAGTTGGAGTACGACGTCCCAACTGCCAAGTGGCCCCTAAAGCGCTGTTCACTCTTCCAGCTGATCATTAACCTTCCGTCTCTTTGGAAATTTAAATAGATTAATACATATTCTTAGATTTTTACTCACATGTTTCTTTTATCTTTTGTTCCAGTGGAAATTTTGCCGCACATGGAATATTCTGCACAGTGAGGCGTTATAATGTTCTGCCTTATTTTGTATGTTTTTTATCAGAAATTATGATATAATTAACATTTGAATGCATTATATCTAAGAATAGAGACATTTACTCTAAATATTGGGCCAATAGGCAGCAAGAAAAAGAAGTACAAGAACAATGTTGCTTTAATCTGGTTCAAAGTTGAAAATAATGTTTCCACCTGTGTTTGGTTCTGAGAATAAAACACTTTTATACTGTTGTGACCATACAACGTACACAACGTACATTTACAAAACAGACATATATATATATATATAAATATATAAACTTACTGATTGAATAATTAATGCATGAAAGGATTAATATCCTGAACAGATGATGTTCAGTGGACCAACATACGAAGTCAATCTGTTGTTAATCAGTTTTTAAACATATGATAGTTTAAACCTGAATCTTAAACTGTGCACAACTTGAATTAGGTTGTTTTCCCTCCCTCTACTTATTTAATTAGGTCAAAGTGTTGTGCAGGTTAAAAATGACCTGAAGGTCAGAATAATAATGATGGTCAGCTAATTACATCATAATGGGCTCTAGATGAAGTCCAAAGCCTCCCAACAGTAACACAAGTTCATAATTGAGAAACTGTATCACAGCAGGTCTGATAAGCCAAACAGCTTTGCTACATCAACAACAAAGTCTCAGAACAGCATTGTGGTTTAGTTCAGATGACACAAGAAAATCCTGCCAACGCTGCAGATTCACAATGAAAACATATCAACTACACTGCATCAGCTAGGGCTGCAGGATCTTGCAAACTATTCAGGTGGTGAGACATATTTTCTGCGGTGAACGCTTTTCAACCCTGCAGCGGCCTTTGTTATGCAGTCAAGCATAATTACACATCAATTTGCTTTGTCATGATGAGCAATTAACAACAAATACAAATCTAGTCCAATGTACAACTTAATCCCTCTCAGCCAACAACAGGCCTCCACACGACCTGCAGAAAGCCAAGGTGAAGGTTCAGTGTAGCCTCAGGGTGAAGTACTCACCAAGGCCAGCACCAACAGAAGCAGCAGGCCCACTTCTGCCAGAGAGAGCCGAGCCATGAGTGCAGGGAAGCCGCGGCACACGCCGGCCTGCGCTCATCAGAATCCAGAGGTCCAAAGGGGGCAAAACCGATGAGCCTTTAAATACGTTTTGTTTGAGACACGCCCATGTCGGTTTCCGCCCCCTTCCTCCACCTCTCCACCTCCCCCCCTCCCTTCACCTCATGTGTGCTTTTACAACACTGCATGTCACATGCTTAGATGTTTCTCAAAGGTGTGTCTGTTCACTTATGCATGCTTACAATAACCCCTCAGGCCTGAAAACACAGCAACTCTGCCCAACTCTTAAATCATTCAGGAAACGATCTTCTCGCCTATTACTGGTCCTAAAAAAATGTATTTTATCATTTTTTTGCCACATCAGTTGGTTTTCATTCAAGATGAACTATTTATATCCCTACGAAACTTTGTCTCAAAGACGGCCATATAAGACAAGTGCAATGTACAGACAAGTCCTGACATATATTCAAGTACATGTAACATAACGCCTCATTCCACACCCTGCAGTAAAAGAGTTTAATACCCATTCAGGTATTTTACCATCAACCTGATGGGAGCAGGTCATATCCTGAAAACAAAACATGGGAGGGTCAGTAATCATTTGTCCCACTTACCTAAAGCTGGGGTTGGTAGGTGGGCTTCACAATCTGTACAGTGAACCACATCCTCCGTCCTTCGACCTTCAATTCGAGTGAGGAGAAACTTCACAAACTGAGAAAAGAAACTTCATGAAGAGCCACGTGGAGGATCTCTCTCGCAGGACGGACAGACACGCAGTCGATGTTGCATGTACAGAAAAGAACAACAGAATCATAGTTAACAAGTTGCATTGACAGAAAATCTGATACATATATATATATATATATATAGATAATAAGTGAGGAGGCATCAGATGTAACAGAAATACAGACATAAGGAGAAAGTAAAACATGTAACTTACAACAGTTATGTCACGTAAGGCGTAACAATCCACATTACTGACTGAAGCGAAGCATTAATTTAGAGCAGAAGTATTCGCTGCCGTAGAACCAGACTACAGAGCACTTCTGCTCTCTTTGTTCTTTGTAATTCGGCCAATGATGGCGGTGTTGTCCACGTTCTTCACCATACTAGTGAATAGTTACTTTATAGATCGCATGCGGCATCAGAGCCCAAGCAGCACATCTTTAAATCAATCTATCAGCAAAAAAATAATAAAAAGATTGATACCGATATTCAGAGAAATGCTCGCAGATAATAGCAGATCCAACAATCATCTAGGCCGGCGACCCAGAGTGTACAGTGTGTTGTATATATACATATATATTATATATATAAATCAAATCAAATCAAATCAATTGTATTTATATAGCCCAAAATCACAATCACATTGCCTCAGTGGGCTTTACAATCTGTACAGTGAACAACATCCTCTGTCCTTAGACCCTCCATTCGAGTGAGGAAAAACTTCACATGTTGATGGAAAAAAAAAACTTTTAACAGGGTAAAAAAAAAAACAATGGAAGAAACCTCAGGAAGAGCCACAGAGGAGGGATCCCTCTTCCAGGACGGACAGACATGCAATAGATGTTGCGTGTACAGAAAAGAGCAACAAATCACAGTTTACAAGTTACATCAACAGGAAGTCTGATAGAAGTTATATGTAAATTGAGTGGATCCAGGAGACGACCGAGCAGGACGAGGCATCACCAAGTGGTGCCCAAGCCAGACGACCTCCTGTCCACCATGGTGACCTGAGAGAGGGCAGGCCATACAAGATAATTAGTAATAGACAGAGAGAGGCATCAAGATTTACAGAAATATAGATATGAGGAGGTGTTGAAGCAGAGGAGCAGGGATCCAGCAGAGCCCTGGGTGTGACAATCCAGATCAGTCAGTATTTCAAGGCAGCAGGAGCCCGGAAAAAGTAGATGGTCCCAGGAGGCCGTGGTCCATCAGAAGGGAGCCTGAAAGAAAGAAGGGAGGAGGAGAAAGGAGGAGGATGAGAGGGAAGAGGAGGAGGAGGAGGAAGCTATAGAGAGTGTAGAGAGTGACACAGCTTGTGGGAACAGAAAACAAAAACAAAGGTTAGAGAAATGCAATATTGATCCGAATAAACAGATTGTTTCTCGTCGGCAGCACAATGTAATCTAATACTATAGGAACTTAGATCTGACATGTACGACGGGGCAAGGCCGTGTACAGCTTTGTATGTCATCAGCAGCACCTTAAAGTCTGATCTTAGATGCACTGGGAGCCAGTGCAGAGATGCTAAGATTGGTGTAATATGATCAAATTTTCTCGTACGTGTTAAGACTCTGGCTGCAGCATTCTGAACCATCTGAAGACTTTTAGTGCTCTCACGTGGAAGACCTGAAAATAAGGCATTGCAGTAATCCAGCCTAGACGAAACAAAGGCATGAATCAGGATCTCTGCATCCGCCGTGGACAGGAAAGACCTAATTTTAGCTATATTGCGCAGGTGATAGAAGGCGATCTTGGTAATTTCTTTGATGTGCTGATCAAAAGAGAGTGTAGAATAAAAAGTAACACCTAGATTCTTGATGGTTGAGCTTTGAGAAATAACGCAGTTGTCCAGAGTTACAGTCACCTGATCAACATGGTGTGTCTGGCTGGCTGGAGTGATGACCAGCATCTCAGTTTTTTCCGAATTTAGGAGCAGGAAGTTTTCAGACATCCACTTCTTCACCCCACATAGGCAGGTCTCTAGTTTCGTGATTTGAGATTTGTCGTCAGCTTTTAGGGGGACATACAGCTGAGTGTCGTCCGCATAGCAGTGGAAATGTATTCCATAGCTCCGAATAATTTGGCCGAGAGGTGAAATATACAAAGAGAAAAGCAAAGGGCCCAGAATAGAACCCTGGGGAACTCCATACTTCACAGCAGTAAAAATTGATGAAGTGTCATTGTAGGAAACACATTGTGTTCTTTCGGACAGGTACGATTTTAGCCAGGCTAGGGCCAGGCCAGAAATGCCAATTTGACTTTCAAGTCGGTCTGACAGTATGCCATGATCTATAGTATCAAATGCAGCGCTGAGATCCAGTAACATGAGCACTGAGGTCGAGTTAGAGTCTTAGTTAAGCAAAATGTCATTTACCACTTCAGTAAGGGCGGTTTCGGTGGAGTGACAGGCTCTGAAAGCTGACTGAAATGGTTCCAGGAGATTATTATGGAGTAGGTAGCCTGAAAGTTGTTGGGACACAGCTCTTTCTAAGATTTTAGAGAAGAAGGGAAGGTTGGATACTGGTCGATAGTTATTTAGTGATCCTGGGTCGAGGTGTGGTTTCTTAAGTAGAGGCTTAACCACAGCAGACTTAAAACTGGAAGGGACAACACCAGTTATAAGAGATGTGTTGACAATGTTTAAGACTGTAGGTCCCAGTGCTGGCCATAGTTCTTTAAACAGTTTTGCCGTTTTTTTACCCTTCAGTAAACAACTCAATGTTTTTCTGAGTCAGAGATGATGATGATCATACACAGGTGGAATGTCAACTGATGTGTCAGTTCATCTTTACCAGCAAGAATAAAAACAACAATCATAAAAATACTTCGACACCAACGTCAGATAACGAGGATCTTCCTCAATCGGCGGTTCTCTGAGAAAATGCAAAAAGATGGACATCATGGTTGATGCTGAAGTAATTCGAGGGTGAAGACGGTTATATCTGCAGTGTGATTACAAAAATAAACTGTAAGATTCAACGTTTTGTTAACAGGTTCATTTGGTTCATACAGATACTGCCTTGAGGGCTGACGCCAGGCAGGTTGGTTTATCCGTGCCAAGTGAAACCAGTTATGACTTATAGAAACTAGGGTTGGGCGATGTCCGCCAAATTTGCATATGGCGATGTTGACAGTGAAACAATGCGATGGACGATGACATGCTGTTGTTTACCAGTTTGAGGCAGCGTGTCCCCTCGGTGTTGTCGTAAGGCAGCAGGACATTTCCTTAACTTAGCGTTGTTTAGCCTCATATGCTTAAGACAAGGTTGGCCACCTAGCCAAAGAAGCTAAACTAGAAACTGTCTATAAAGCCATCGTGACTGAGAGTAACAGCGGCCATGAAAAATGTAACTGAGTGTCTGAGGTTCGTCTAACTGATCTGGTTTAATAAGAAAATGATAAACGGGACATGGAGACGTAATGTTAGTGCACTAAACAGCAACACATTCCTTTTCATTTCCTCTCCCCACACATCACAAACAACAAAAACTATTGCCCTACGGCAACTCTGAGGTGACACGCCACTTCATTCTGCTCTCTGGTGGAGAGCCTTCTAAACCACCATGTTACGATGGTAAGGGATCAACGAGTTTTGCGCAAACTTAAAATGTCTCCTTTTTCTTTCAGGCTAAATATTTTGTGCCTTTTGTGGCCACAACCTGGAGACTACTGTCAACAACTTTTACTTCTCCTGTGGCAAAATAAGTGACAAGTGCCAGCGCAAGTATTGGCGTCAATACAGATGTAGACCACACCTCGAGTGCAGATAACAATTTGGGCGCAGACAACCGTTTTGACAACCCGACAGAATGACAAACATCTGGCAGAGTTCAACATTAGCAGCAGTGAACCAACAGCCCATGAGGCTGATTTCTCAACAGGTTGGTGGTCTGTGGGTTGCGATGAAGCCAAATGACGATTCCTCCTCCTCACATCTACTCTAAATCTAGAGTAAAGATATTAAACAATAAGTTTCTACGTATATATAGACGCACACTGGCTCACTAAAATCCCTGGATGCACATGGTCACCAGTTACATTTATCCAAGAGCCTGAATTTTTCGAAGCGCTCATTTTTCAATATCTTCACTTCCATGGCCTCAGGTGTATAAAAGCAAGCACCTAGGCATGCAGACTGTTTCCACCAACATTTGTGAATGAGTGTGTCGCTCTCAGCAGCTCAGTGAATTCCAGCGTGGTACTGTGATAGGATGCCACCTGTGCAAGAAGTCCAGTTGTGAAATTTCCTCGCTCCTAAATAATCCACAGTCAACTGTGAGTGGTATTATGACAAAGTGGAGGCAATTGGGAATGACAGCAACTCAGCCACAAAGTGGTAGGCCACGTAAAATGAAGGAGCAGGGTCAGTGGATGCTGAGGTGCATCGTGCGCAGAGGTCGCCAACTTTCTGCAGAGCTGATCACTACAGACCTCCAAACTTCATGTGGCCTTCAGATTGGCTCCAGAACAGTGCGTAGAGAGCTTCATGGAATGGGTTTCCATGGCCGAGCAGCTGCATCCAAGCCAGACATCAGCAAGTGCAATACAAAGCATTGGATGCAGCGGTGTAAAGCACGCCGCCACTGGACTCAAGAGCAGTGGAGATACGTTCTCTGTAGTGATGAATCACGCTTCTCATGTGGCAATCTGATGGATGAGTCTGGGTTTGGCAGTTGCCAGGAGAACGGTACTTGTCTGACTGCATTGTGCGAAGTGTAAAATTTGGTGGAGGGGGATGATGGTGTGGGGTTGTTGCTCAGAGATGTTGGACAATTCCATGTTCCCAACTTTGTGGGAACAGTGCACCAGTGCACAAAGCAAGGTCCATAAAGACATGGATGAGAGAGTTTGGTGTGGATGAACTTGACTGGTCTGCACAGAGTCCTGACCTCAACCTGATAGAACACCTTTGGGATGAATTAGTGCAGATGCTGAGAGCCAGGCCTTCCATCCAACATCAGTGTGTGATCTCACAAATGCTCTTCTGGAAGAATGGTCAAAAATTCCCATAAACACTCCTAAACCTTGTGGAAAGCCTTCCCAGAAGAATTGAAGCTGTTATAGCTGCAAAGGGACCGACGTCATATTAATCCCTGTGGATTAAGAATGGGATGTCACTTAAATTCATATGCAAGTCAAGGCAGGTGAGCAAATACTTTTGGCAATATAGTGTGTGTGTGTGTATATTATATATATATATATATATATATATATATATATATATATATATAGATATAGATATAGATATAGATAAAGATATATATATATATATATATATATATATATATATATATATATATATATTATATATATATATATATATATATATATATATATATACATATACATATACACACATTTTTCTTATAAAACATAACACTTATAAAACTCTTATAAAACATAACACACACAATCAAATGTGCATTAAAATAGCATTTCCACAAGAAGTCAGTGATTCCATATTGATATCAAGTAGTTTTTATTGGCATTTTGATTGTATTCAGGCTGTAGAATCAGGCATCTTTAAAATTGATTTAGTCACATTAATCTCAAGTTCTGTCTGTCAGAACTGTTTACAAAATTTAAATTATTTTCCAACATGAATCAGCTTGGGTAGGTACAGGAGGTAAAAGGCCAGAGCTGCAGCCTGAATAGGTGTAAAAGGTACATTGGTAAAGAGTTCATCATCAAAGAGGAGTGCTGGTAGCAAGAAAACCCTCTCACCAACGCGGCTGAAACAGAATATTTCTATAATACCGCAAAAATCAACCTAAAGTGTGCTTTACTGCACTGCTACTATAAACTTTATCTTATGTGTTATTTTCAGTATTTAACCTCCACCAGACTAAACTCTAAACTGACCGTAAATTAAAAGAGCCTTAAAGACTGAAATGTTTGTAATGTGGTCAGATGTCTTTTTTACAATGAACACTACTGATCTGTGCTCATCAGTGGCAGCATTACAGCATTTATGAAACAGAAAACAGAGATGAAAGCCGGCTGCATGATAAACTACAGAGGCGTTGTACTGCCCTCCAGTGTTAGAAACATCAACACCAGATGGTTTGAAATCTGAAGACAACCCTCTCTTGTTCTAACTCACTCGACACAACAAGCACAAACTAGGTAATGCATATGTGTTGTTAATGAACACCAACAGTGTTACAGGCTTCATGAACAGCCTCTGTGAACGCCGTGTGGTGCACAGTGTGACTTAGTTTGGATGAGCAGCTCTTGAAAAACACCAGACATGCTCAAAACTGGCACTGAAGAATATATTTACATTCTTATATTTCCACTGCATAAGAACCTTATAAAACAGTAAAACATTGTTCCAGGTATTAATAAACTCTCAGGTGCTGCCAGAGAATTTGTAGCTTGTAAAAAACTTGAAAATGCATGACGTTTTTTCTTTTCTTTGGCAGGTGACCTTGGTATAAGCAGGATAAAGCCCTTCAAAATGTCCATAATCAAGATCTAGTGCACATCACGGAGGCCAGAACCGTCCAACCCACAGCGGAGAAAACCTCATCAGGCGTGATCGCTTCTGTAGAAGCAACACCAACCCAGAATAAACCTTAGCTTAACTACATTTCTGCAAAACCGACGTTAAATTGAAACTGACAGTTCCTTCTGGTTTGGTTTACGCAAAAGAATCATTTTGTTAGGGTCAGGAAAAAAAAATTAGCTTGGCTTAAAAATACATGTTTTGGTTGCCACGATCACAGATAGAAGCGTTCTGACTTCCTGTGAAAAATAGCCGGTTTTGGTCGCCACAAAAATGGCTAGAAATCAGTGTTGTGCCTGAACGATCGTTCATGAACTTGTTCATATTTTGGGCGAACGTGAACTGAACGTACTGTATTTCTGCCTGATGAACGTTATTGTGAACACGTTCATTCTGGCGTTTGTGAACGGCGCTCTCTCACAGTTCGTACACTTCGTTCAAGAGAGTGCCAGATTTCCATTGAGCCCTCCAGGCGAAAAGCGGCTAAAACACACTGTAAACAGGTCTTAATATGTATGTATATGTATACATGCATCTTCGTATGATTACTTAAAGAAAATTCTAAGAAAAGGTCAGTGATGATCCAGGTGGAAAAAATCTGACCTTTTTGTGTAAACTTCACCCGCTGGGTTTCAAGAAGCAACTCTGTACATCAACAACAGCAAACCTAAAACGGCACATTGAACTAAAGCACCCGGCGAGTTTGAGTGAATAAAAAAAATCAAAAGACACGACAACAGCGAGCCAAAACAGATCCTCTACCACCCAAATCACATTAACAGTGTACAGTAGCGGCTCCGCTGTCTTCACCTCCCAGCCGCAGCTGGACAACCTGGTTTTGCAGAATATTGTGGGAGAGCTGCAGTTTCAGTGTTAAAACTGATAACATAATTGCTGCCTGTGGTTCTATATGGGCTGTGGCAATAATTTAAATAATAATAGCTCGCAGCAACATATTGAAAAAAAGAGAACTACGTACTGTGAACTTAGTTCAACATTTGGAATTATGAACTATGAACTGAACTAGTTCATTTTAAAATTTGTGAGCTGAACTTTGAACTAGTTCATGTAGAAAGTGAACTTTCTACATGAACTAGAACATGAACTACCTGCTGTAAATGTCCCCCAGGTGTCCTAAATCCTGGAAACATCCAGTTGCGTGACCTGAACTGCGGTCCCTCATTTGGCAGCCTTGTAATAACATTGACTTGTTTTCGTCTGACACAACTGTTCATCTGTTGCACTTTGTTCATTTTGCTTTAACTGATAACTTTTCCACCTCTGCAATACGTAGAAATATTGTGGTTGTTATACTTTACAAAAACCCACTCAGGTTTAAAAAATGCGTGAAAGCAGGTTAAACACAATAAAACAATCCACCCAATGATGAATTTAAGTCTGGTGGTGCTGTGTTTTTAGAATCAATTCTAACTCATGGAACCTGTCTTCACTGATGCTGTCGACCTAGTTCTTTGCTTCTTTCCTCTCTGTGTTAACACTACCTCCTCATGAACTGCTGTTCCCTCACTGATGTGTCCATCTATCAGCATCCCTGTATTACAGAACCCTCCTACCTCCACTCTCTGACCTGATCCGTCACTTCGTCTGACATCCATTACTTCTCCAGAGCTATCAGATCTCCACTGTAACACCGCTCCCTGGTTCTCCTCAATCACACTGTTGCCTCTGGCCCTACCAAGAGTTAAAGTCCCAGCAGCGTTTCCCGCGTGCATGAAACTCCCTGCGTGTCCAGACTGCCCATTGAGCAGAACCATACCCTGCAGGTTGTTTACAGGGGCTCCAGCCAGCAGCACGGTGCTCTGAAGCTGTGGTTGGACTACGTAGTGCATCGGCTGCATCACAGAGCTGGTGGTGTAGTAGACTGGCTTCTGCTGCTGTACTAGAAGTATCGGTCCAGGAGAGGGCAGCATGGCTGTGGTAACAGGACTGACAGGAGGCGACTGAGGCGCGCTGACAATGCTGTGTGAAATCTGCCCATGCACACTGCTGGAAGCTGCTCCATTAAAACCAACGACTCGGGTGGATGACTGGCTGATGCTGACATTCTGGTTCTGCACCGAGCTTTTGCTATGGATGGTGGGTGGTTTAGTCTCCAATGAGGGCCCAGCAACGTGTTTAACTTCCTCCACCTCTGGGATGACAATACTTTGACGGGACACAGGCGTTGGAGATCTTGGAGGAGAGCAGATGTCAGCCAGGGTCTTAAACTTTGGTCCAAGGTCATCAAGGAACTGCAGGTTGTTGTCAGACTCCAGGAGACTGCAGCAGCCCACTGAGCCAGCAGAGGAGCCCTGACCCTCAAACTCATACACAGCCGGCGAATCCCTCACTGCCTGCAGTGCTGCTGCACAGCTTGCTTTCTGCACAGAGATCAACATGAACACAAATAAAATGAGGGGAGTGTCACTCTTGTCTTTCACCCTGATAGAAATTCAATAAAGAGTCTGCACAATAAAACTGTCATTATGCAGTCATACAAATCGTTCTTGCTAGGTGCCAGACACAAAGCCAAGACTGTATTCACACCACAGTCATTAAATTCATCTGCGTCTTCTGAGGAACTACTGGCGGCGATGTTCAGATCTTATGATAAAGGCAAAAGGAAATGTGACTGTTCTTTTGAGAACCACGACGGCCTCTCAAGAGGTTTGCATGGCTGCAGTAACATCAGATGTGTCAAAACTGGACACTTTGACACAACAGGAAGAAACAAATAACAGCACTGACGGCTTTTCTCTGACTCACTTCAGCAATAGTTTGAACCTTACCTGGTTGTCTTTTCACCAGAGTAATTGTTCTTTTTGTGAACTTTCAGTAAAGTTATGGTTACAGACTTTGTCTAAACGTCTTTACTTGTACTTTTAGGGTAATTTCTCTATAGAGATCGCCATAATATCATTATCGCGAATTTCTTCGGCCATGATCATCAAGTAGTGAAAATCTGATATTGTGACAGCCCTAGGCTGAGCACATGATAGTTATCATTTCACAACTTGGGTCTTATTTATCAGTCAGGACACCACTGTTATCAGACTTGGAAACGTGACAATGTCTGTCTTCTTCTGAGGAGAAAATGAAGGTGAACAACAAAAAAATAACACTTAACGAGTCTCTCAGTCTCTCACCTGTGAGTAGTATTCCTCCAGAAATGCATCAGGCAGGGCCATGTCCTCCAGGCCTCCATACTGAATGAGCTGTCCCTCTGAGTACTGATTAAGAGCCCAGCTCTCCCTGGATTCTGCATGGCTGCTCTGCTGGATCCCGTAGTCATCCACAAACCTGGACTTGGCAGCACCCATGTTAGCAGTCATGAAAGAAGCTACATTTTTGACCTGTGCAGCGTTTATGGCAGCAGGTGTCATCTGGACTGGAGGCCTGAGCAGAGGGACATCCTGAAGGACACAAGAAAAGACACAGCATTACAAACAGACACGTCCTGTCATCGCTAATAAAAAGGACATCTGCATATCAAGGCATAAAAGATGATGTTCAAAGAGTAATGTTTTGTTTTATTTGGTTTCTTTTAAGCTCAGCTTTGTATTTGTGAGATGGCTGTGGCATCAGGTAAGTCTAATTTCATTGTTATTAATTATTTACAGTTCTTTTAAATCAAAACTATTTAGCATATCTACAACATTTTGAATTTACAGAATAGGTCACCACAAAAATGAATATTCAGTCATTATCTAAGAAACCAGATGTTGCTGGAAAGCCCCACAAAACATTTTTGAAGTTTAACAGCAAAACAACACTGCAGCATTCTCCTAAAAAAAACTGTAGTAACTATAAGCCCTGAGATCCTTTCTTGCATCTACTCTTTATTGTAGCTACCAAGCTACAGTAAAATCACCCCTGTAAAGTTTATAAGGGTGCACAAGCTCACACTTGTTATGCACTTTGAGTTGCCTTGTGTCTGAGTTGTGACATACAAATAAACTTGCCTTGCACGGGCATCAAGGGTGCAAATAACCCCACGCAACCACAACTCATCTTTAGCACTCAACAGCACTCCTGAAGACAGTACATGCAGTCAGCTTCACACTGTGTATCTTACCCTGTCCTCTCCTCGGCCCTCTGTGTGATAGTTAATCAAGTGATCTCTGGTATCAAAAGGAAGCTCAGAGAAGGCTCCCGACACGCCTCCACATGTGCAGTTCATCAATAAGACCCCAACAACTGAAAAACACAAAACACAAAATCGTACACTTTACATTTAAATGTTGCAGAGGAATATGTTCTTACACACTGTGAGCAGCAGGTGTGTATTCTTTAATTACTATGATGTGTTTTTAAGGCGCATGCAATAATTGTTTCCTACTGCAGCGGTGATATGAAATAATCCTACCAACTGATATCTTAAGTACAGTGTCTGTATCAGAAATGTGTACCTCAGTCTTCGATTGCAAGTGTATTTAGGCATTATGCTAACACAAGTCATACTCACTGAGCAGTGTCAGCAGTCCCACAATCAGTGCCCCGACTCCCAGTCCCCCAAATGCAGACGAAGATGTCCTCAGAGAGCCTGTAAAGGGCTCGCAGGTCTCTCCTCCATTACAGGAGCACACGTTTATGTCCAGGTTCTGAGGTTTTGGGCAGGCGAGACCTTGCTTGTCCTTGATGATTAAGGTAACCTTGTAGTGACCAGCCCACAGCGGACTCAAAGACCTGAGGGAAGCGCTGGTATCTAAGAGCAAGCAGAAAGACAAGAGTTCTTACTGATAACGTGTAGGAAAAACTGGTGGATCTCCAGATTTCATGTTTCCCTGTTTTACTGCTGAGAGGGCAGCTGATTCTGAGACTTAATGCTCCGATTGGCTCACCTTGACAGTCATAGTTTCAACCCGAATGGCCTGAAATGTTTCAAAAATGTAACATCCATGTCACTAATGGTCAAAACTATCACTATATAACAGCTACCAATATAAACCACCAACTTCTGAATGGACACAAGTATGACAAAGACACAGTAACATTTGTAACATTTTCAACTTAAAACAACAAACTTAACAAAATACCCAGTCAAGCACACTGGTAAGGTTACTATCGGTCGGCCAATTGCTGCGTAGCTGATGTGCTTTTTTGTTAATCAAACTAGGTGGTAACATGGAGAGAAAGTACAAACCAGATCCAGTAAAAGTTTCACTGCCTCCAGTGTTCTAACATTTATTTTCGTTTTGGCTCGTCCAACAAAAACGCATCCACAACGGTGACGGAATCAATCTCACGTTACAAATGCTATCAGTGCTAGCCTGAGTTCAGTGGATTACAGAAAAAGGACTGCATTAAACTAACACTTACAACAGGTGGAACAGAGACAACAATTTTTACACTAACAGGTACTAATACCTCACCATTTAAAGGTTCAACACTCCACTCCCCTCGGCTTTCTTTTGCGTCAACGATGAAGTTTAAAGGGGCCGAGTTTGGGTCTCCATCCTCATCCACAGCTGTGACATTAACGACCTCAGTGTCCGTGCAGACATGCTCCACTCTGTTGACCAGCGAGGGGCAGTTATCATTTGCATCGCCCACCTTCAACGCTATCGTTCCTGTGGCCATCTTATGAGTCGTGTCTGTGGAAATAAGAGAGTACAACAAGCTTTGTAGAATCTGAGCGTTTCACGGTTGATTTTTGGATCGTTGAGTGCATACAGCTGCATGATGGGAGTTGATTTACAGTGTGATTTGCAGTGGTAGCAAAACATTCAGAAGACTAGAAGCCAAGCAGTTCAAGTCTACACCTACTGTCCATAATATGAGCTTACCTTGAGTCAAACCTATTATTTTAGCGTAGTAGGTTCCATTCACCACGAACGGGGACTCTCTGTCAGGGACCTTTTGAAGTTTTATTTCTGCTGTTTCTGGGTCGATCAGCAGCCAGTTGTCAGGATCATAGCCTTTAGCATATCTGTGGGAACAGCATGTAGCAAAAAGTACTTTTTAAGATTACTCCAGTAAAAGCAGTCATACTGGTTATTGCTATGATCATTTCCTTAAGATTAATTCCTTAATAAATTAACTGTCTGTCTGTCTGTCGATCGGTCCGCCACTTTGCTCCAGGCTGGAATATTTCAACAACCATCAAACGGTTTGGCAACAAATTTTAATTCCCCATCGGTGGAGTTGCTATACACAGCTCGTGTTGCTGCAGATAACCAGGTAGAAAGACGTCTTTAGAAGTCTGGGTGTTTAGCTCCCAGTGATTTTGAAGCTTCTATTAAATCGCTTTAGTTTCTCTGCTGGGTCCCTGTTTTTACTTTCAGATGTCTGTTTTATTTTCATCATGTTTCAAGAGTCGTGTTAAGTTACTGCCGGTGGAAACGAATAATAAATGCTTTATGATAACTAAATAACGGGACATGAAAATTGTTCATCACCAAATTAGTGGAGCTTATTTAGTTTGTGTTTCAATAACGCTGCAGGGAGGAAGAGTTTTTTACAGTCTTGTCTGGGCTGACATGCCGGGTCAAACCGAGTGAAGCTGAATGAGCACTTGTGTGTGGAAAAGCCACATCATCCGCAGTGTTTTCCCTGAATCAGCTGGTCACTGTCGTTTTTTAAAACATTCTTCAAACAGGAGATTTAGTTAATTTGTTGGGGACCATTTTTGACTGAATGTTACAGTAGCATTACATCCAAATTAAAAGTAAGGGATAATGCCCTTCGAGGTGTCCATTATCAGGAATTAATGGACGACGCAGAGGCCGAAGCGCATCGGACGGTTGCCTCCACGAAGTCCATTAATTCCTGATAATGGACACCTCGAAGGGCATTATCCCGCTTATACCATGGTCACTTGCCAAAGAAAAGAAATTAATACCATTATATTTTGATTGTAAAACGGATGAAATTATAAATTAAAGTTTTTCACAAGCCATAACTAAGTTTCCCTGGTAACGCCTGAGGGTTTGACAAATACCTGAAACGATCATTACTCTCCCGTAAGGTTGCTGAATTAATGTATGAAAGCATTTTTTGCAATTGACATTTCATCTCACCGAACATTTTCTGCAGGCTTTCCAGTTTCAGTGTCAGTGGCTTTGAAGACACCGATCACCTCGTTCAATGGACTTTCCTTTGGATCCTCCGAAACAGCGAGAGGCTTCGTTGCAGGTTTGAAGGCGACCCCCTCGGGCTCGTTCAGCACTGCAATGTTCACTGCGTACACTTTGCCTCTGGTTGGCTTTTTTGTCACAGGCTTCCCAGGTCCAGCTCCAGGTCCAGCTCCAGGTCCACCCCCCGCACCACCTCCACCCGCACCTGCACCTGTAGCTCCACCGCCTCCTCCTCCTCCCCCACCCCCTCCACCTGCTCCTCCACCTGCTCCTCCTCCTCCTCCTCCTCCTCCACCTGCTCCACCTCCTGCTCCCCCACCTCCTCCGTCTCCGTCTCCTCCTCCTCCTCCACCACCTCCTCCTCCTCCTCCACCACCATCACCATCACCACCTCCATCCCCCACAAATGGAGCAGCATTGGAGACTACCACTCCCAGCTTGATATCAGGATTTTCCTCAAAATCAACAGGCTGGAAGGAAAAAATAGAAATATGTCTCATTAGTTTTCCGTCATAGGTCAATGTTACATGTATTCTTCAGAAAACTGACATCTTATTTAGTAATTAGGCATAAACAGACAAATACATATAAATATACTCTAGCCGCAATTTGTAAGGGAGTCTGGGGATATTGCGATTACAAGGTCTACGCTGAGTCTGCTGCTATCAGTGGCAGATTTAGGTTAAGGTTAAACCCAAAAACACAATTTACATTACAGAGAAAGCACAAGGAAATCAGACGGTGTGTAATCCATTCCGTCTGTTTTTGCAGCTTCTTCTTGTTTTGTGGTGGATAGTTAGTTGCGTAGGTGGTCCGCTAATGTGGCCCAGGACACACTGCTGAGGTTCACGTGTGTCCTGAAAGCGTTCGTGTCCGTGCTTTGAGCTGTAGGTTTGACATAACCCTCCAAACATTCGGTTGATTTATGCATAATAATTCTGTTTATAGTGACATTAGTTTTAAACAATAGACAGTGTTCTAGTGCTCTGAAGGGGTTCATCTTCCCCATCCCCCCCCATCATGTACACACAGTCTACCCGTATAGACAGTCTTACCTTTTCAAGCACCAGAACACCTTCGTTGGTTTTAGGATCTGTCTTTATGCTGAAGATCCCATCTTCATTTCCAGACACGATATCAAAAACAGCATCCCAGTTATTGGTTTTCTTTTCATCGGCATCCTGCACTTTGAACCTCATCACTTCCAGTTTTTCTGTATTCTCCACAATGCTAGCTGAATACTAGACAAAGCAGAGGTAAGAAATCATTAATTTTAACTCTGCAACTTGCCTAAAGATACCTTTTACCATGTTAAAGAACTCAACCCACACAGACAGTTGCCAGGCAACCAACCACACAAATGAGATATTTGGAGTTATTTTAATCCAGGGGTGTAACTACACTGTGATACTCATGATAACCATCATATTAAAAAGTACAGTTTGTATTATTGTCGAGTATTTAGCTGCCATTTTCTTCTGTAGTCATGCTTACGGTGAGAAGTTTGAATGCTGGGATAATATTATGCTGCTGTATTGTAGGTTGCCAGTCGTACTAACGCAGGAAATCTGTACGTTTGGAAAAAATTGCTGTCATCTCATCACTTAGGGGTTGAGTAGAAATTGAGTGGCTAATGCACGGTGAAAATATGGAGGGAAATTGAGCCATAATTTGAGGTTAAACTTCATATTTGACAAAGCCATTGGCTGACATTTAGCCACTTCCTAGCGAGAATTACTATTTGATTACATCCCATGTTTCACATTCAGGGTTAAAGAAATGTGTCCAGAACATGAGTTTACATCAACCACCTTATGCCTCCTATCTTAACGTGTAACGCTATCAAACTGTGATGTTAGCTAGGAAGTGGCTAAATGCTAAGAATAGCTGTTGTCTAACAGAGGCTAATGGGTCGTCAAAAATGAAACCTTAAAAAAATGGCCCAATGTACCTCTGGATTTTTACTTTCTATTGTCTTGTCAGCTGCTGATCGATCTGGAAGCAGTGCAGATTCACTAAGTTCACAAGCGTTGCATCCTGAGCGTGATGTCAGAGGAAAATGGCTGCTGTGTATATTTACAAATACAGTTACAGACTCTATATACACTCTTAGACAGATTTGATTGCTGGGACATATTATCAAATATCCTGATGACATCGTGAATTTGTTTAGTTACAATAATCGTGTTGTGAAAATCTGATGTCGTGACAGCTCTAGTTAAAAGTTGCCTTTTATGAACGCATTATTTGCTCAACAAGCAACTTATTATTCTGAAAAGTAACTAACTATTAGATAAGTGTAATGGAGTAAAAAAGTACATTCTCTCAAATGTAATGAAAAAAGAAACTTAAGATGGAGAAAGTGAAGAACCTCAAACTTGTACTTAAGGACTATACTGTTAGGGGGAGTTAAAAACAGCATTATCTGGGAGAATTTGGTGAAAAGCAGTTCTGTTGTTCTGTTTTCGGATAAAATATCTAAATGTAAGTAAAAATGAGACTGAATAATAAGTTTATAATAAACTCCATTTTAAAATGAAAAGGTAGTAGTGTGGATGTAGCTACAGTCTATAGACAGGGCATAGAAATATTAGAGAGGGAGCATTTACAGACTATTTCTTTTACACTATGTCATATCAGGACATCTGTTCTGGAAACGGGGTCAAAGTTGATACCTCATCTTTATCCAGGATGGGTCTGTTATCATTGATGTCCACCACTTTGACAAGAACAGTCCCTGTGCCCGTGAGTCCTTTAGGATCTCCATCCAAATCAGTTCCTTTAATTGTTAACACGTAGGAGCTTTGTTTCTGTGGACAACAGAGGGAAAAACACAGGTTTATATTTCGATGAGCGTTGAGTTCAACAATCCTGTTTCACCATTTACAAACACACTGAAGTTGCATATGAAATGTGGCTCCGTTATCTGCCTGACCTCTCTGTCGAGGGTGTTTCCTCTGACGTAGATGCGTCCGGTGTGCCTGTCTATGTTGAAGTGCGCTGTGCCATCAGAGGGCTCCTGCTTCATGATGCTGTAGGAGATTTTTGTATGGGCAGTGTTGGGCTTGTCAGCATCGGTAGCTCTAACCACAGTAACCAAAGTCCCTTGAAAACACAAAGGGAAGAGAGCATTCAGAAGCTTTTCCATTAACAGATAAAACTGCTGTAATGATCTGCTCTTTTGCCACGTTGACTGTCCCTGAGTCAGGACTTTAAGGGTCGGCTCAAAGTAAATGAATGAATGAGAAAGAAATTGCCCCCTTGCAACGCCAGGGCTGGAGTGGAGTGGTAAGGTCGGGGTTTAGTTTGGGGTCCCCAGAATAGAGCTTGTCTACTTTTGGTATGGACCTGGATAAAAGCACTGATTCAGGGATTGCTTGAACACTGCATTGACTTTTCTAGGCTTTGTTTTAGAAATCAGATTGGGTATTTCACTGTCTGGTATCTATGAGTGAAAATAATTTGATGCAAATCCAACTAAAAATCCAGATCATTTGAATCTTTTGCGTGTTGGTGGCAGACTACATGTTTTTACCTGCTGGACTGGACTCTTTGACTGTAGCTGGAGGTGTGCGGCTCAAAACAGGCGGGTTATCATTTTCATCCACCACTTCAAAACGCAGCTCTATGGCAGATTCAGCAACGGTTCTGTCACTAAATGTTGCCTCTCCGATCAGCTGTTGAACAGAAATAAAAACACACACGTCTTCAAGTGGTGATTCAGTGGATTTCTACAGCTCCACGATGGGGCAGAGCGCTGGTAAAGAAAGTATTCAGATTCATACTTCAGTAAAAAGCATGTCAAGGTAATTGTGTGTCGGTATTGTAAAGTTAATCACTACTACAACACTGATGCAGCACGCAATTTACAAAGTAACTAGTAACTACTGCTTTCAGTTACTTGTTAGGTGTAGTGAGTGAAAATTAAAATGTTTGCGTCCTAAATGTAGTAGAGTGGAAGTATAAAATAGCAGAACAATAGTAATACAGTACAAATACCTCAAGATTTCAGTAGTTTAGTACTTGAATAAATGTACTTAGTTACAGTCCATAACTAAAGCTCACAACATATTTTGAAGAAATGTTGAATTCTAGTTGATAATTGATTTAAGTGTTCTCACTGTGTAACTAGCTATGTCCTCTCGGTCCAGTTTTCCCCTCACGAACACTAATCCAGTGGTCTCCCCGACAATGAACCTGTTCACAGGTGGCAAACTGGCCCCGACACCCAACAGACGGTAGTGCAGGATCCTCCCCTGAGCCTTGTCGGACCGGATCTGAGAATGATAACCACAATCATAACAACAAGGAAGCCAGTTTTTTAAACATTACAATTTATTATAAAATGAATGGTCTGTCATCCAGCACAACTGGATATTAAGATAAACAATCTAAATCAAAATGAAATCTATTTTATTTATAGAGCCAAAAATCACGACCACATTGCCTCAGTGGGCTGTACAGTGAAGATCATTCTCTGTCATTAGACCTGCAAAAGGAAAAGGATTTAATTAAGGCTCCATCATTGTACGAGATGCTAAGCAGTCACTAAGATTTTGAAGTAAAATAGACCTCAAGAGTTTTCTTCACCACGACGTGTAACTAGCTTGTTTGAAGCCGCTGTGTGCTGGTCTCATTCAATACTGATTTTTTCCCTACTTGCTGAAAAAAAAAGTTAATCTCTGGGTGACGGCATAGAAAGTGTTCAAAGCCAAGGCCGACTTCATGTTCTTTTCACAAAGTTACTCATTCAGACATTGAATATAAGAAATGCCCGCAACTCTCCGTGCTGGGTGAAGTAAAATAAACTATATGAAAAAGCCATGTAGTGACAGTCAGGTTCCTCTAAAACAGCTATATGAAAAAGCCATGTAGTGACAGTCAGGTTCCTCTAAAACAGCTATATGAAAAAGCCATGTAGTGACAGTCAGGTTCCTCTAAAACAGCCGTGCGCTGTGCAGTTGCTCGGGGTCTAATGTTAGAGAGCAGCTCATCAAAAGGGGTTGGATTGGAACAGATCCAAATCAAGGCTGAGGGGGCAGAAACAGTCATAAACTTAAATTTGCATACTGTAGATCCAGGAGTCAAGATTGAACACGACTACATTGAAGCATGACAATTTTCATTGCTCTTGGCAGCCTCTTCTGACATTGGCTGAAGGGTTTCCAACTTTCCTATGTCTCAGGGCTCTGATTTCATTAGGTTGACATAAATGGATCAAATGCACGAAGAGGTACATAATTCATTATACATTTATCACCTGTGCCCTCTTCCTCAGGGGCTCTAAAGTCTCCTGCTGAATAAGAACAGAGCAGGTTAGAGCAGGCAATGTGCAGGTCAACTTCCCTTCCTCTATGAGCTACGTACACCACAAAACAAATCCCAGCGCCTTTACACGTGAAGAGAACCCAGGAGAACATCAAATGCCAGTTCTGATAACGCTGT
Organism: Diplodus puntazzo; assembly: GCA_963678695.2. NCBI lineage: Eukaryota > Metazoa > Chordata > Actinopteri > Spariformes > Sparidae > Diplodus > Diplodus puntazzo. The sequence continues at coordinate 2,508,026 of OZ023163.1, read as the reverse complement.
GGATCTTGTGAAAGTTTTTGAAAACAAGAATCACAAAAAGAAGCTCCTCTAGCTCTGGGGTTAAACATGCCTGTTTGGATGTTTGCTAAACACCTTTCTTGGATCTCCTTGTTTCCTTGCATCTCTCTTCTGCCACTATTTAAGGCAGAATGTCCACATAATCACTTAAGTCCCGACTGGACATTAGTCTAGTGAAACGCTGCAGCAGGACCCCCTATACCCCAACACAAAAATTATCAATGACTCCCAATTTATTATTATTTTGATGGCATACGACTCCTATGTAAGGTCTGGGATGACCTTATTGATCCATCCTTTAAGTTATAGTCTATTAATCTAATAGCCATAGAGAAATCTAAATCAAACTGTTGCTGTTGAAAGACACACAATGAAAACAAATAATGACATATTTCGGGGAACTTCTTACCTTGGAAATATGGGGTGTTCCAGTGTAGTCAAAGTTCTCTCTAACCTTTATTGGTGGGGTGACCCAGTCCCTCTTGTGACGTTTGAGCTGTGGGACTCTGGCTGCACTGCCTCCAAACTGCAGAGAGAAGACAACAATCATCTCACATTGCAAGTCTGGAGCTCCTTCACCTGTTCACACAGGCTGCAGTGTTCTTTCATCAACGTGAAAGTGCTGCAGTCTGTCTACATTTCGTTGTATTTTTGTTTTTTTACAAATTGAATTTATACAGCTGACACTGTGTAATGTGAAACCTGCAGACTGCTTTGTTCACATGAACAGAACAACACTGATAGTGTTGGGCTTTGCAGCCGACACTGATATCTGTACAATATCATTATATGTATATAAGCTTATTTTCACATCAGGAGTTTAAGCATTTTGTTAAGAGAACAAGCGACCATGTCTTTGGAAACAAGACCAAAGGAAGTGATCTGGCTTTAAGGGGACTTGATCAATTTATACTGTAAAAAAAACTGTATGTATGAAATCGTTTCGCATTTTGAAAGTACTTGAACATGAACAAAACCTGGCTAGTAATAAATGAATCAACCAAAATGAGAGAGAATAAGTTTAATAAACTGACCCAGTACATGAGTGAACATTGTTGGTAAAAAAACAGTGACATAAGTAAATGTTAATGACGATCTGCATGATGTGCACATATTTGACACTAAACTCAAAGTATGTGCTTTCAAATCCCCACTTGAGGTTGAATTAAATCCCTTAATACAGTGTCTCCCCCCACTCTTTGTAATAGTAAGCTCAGTGGCTAAAAAATGTTGTAGATAGATTCTGCAACATGAAAAAAAAGCATTTGCTTTATTAGAAGGGAGAGACAGGAGTTGTTGGAAAAAGCCCAAAGAAGCAACAACACATAAGAAACAAGCCCCAAGACTTGGAAACCCTGTTTAAGTAGCCTAACAGCAACTTAAACAGGCCATGTTTAAGTATAAGGTTACATAATTCCACCTTATCATTTTTCCTGCAGCGGTCACCAGAAAATGTGGTGTAAGCGTGGTCAGATGAGCTGTATGGTTGAGATGCACACTGTCTTTTCTTTATAGGACAAGTACCAGTTTAAGTCTGGGAAAGAGTGTATGTGTGTATGCATAGTTCACACATCTGCCCTCAGGTGTTTTCAATGACTGATTATACCTTGGGTCTGTAGTACGCGACGCTTTGCCACAAATGACTTCTCAAGAACACTCAGACATTTTACAACAAACAACAGTTGCCCAGCAAGTTTCCTTCAAAGGACTCACGCCTAGTTCTCTGGAAAGCTGTGAATCTGGCATTGAGGAATGTAAGCCGACGCAAAAATTTGGTGGTTGTAATACAATCGGCGTCTTCATAGTAAATGTTAAATGTCAGGAGCATACTGTCCCTGAACCCTGACTGGAGGTGAGCAACAAGCATCAGCCTGCAGTCTGTCAGCTCAGAACACAGTCCGCCCGCCGAGCACAAAAGCTGAACTGGATGTTGTTGTGGTGGACACAACAGTCTCTGAATACTTGTTGATTAGCCAGCCCGAGCACCAAAGTTTTAATAAAAATGTTCTGTGATGGACTTTGAAAAAGGATCCAGAAATTGAAAAGGATCCAGGAGGCACTCAGGTTTAGCAGAGTTCCCATTTGACTGTTTTTTTAAATGACTTCATAAGCGAGGTAATAGGCCTCAAGTCATGAGGGCTTTGGCGTGGGAACCCTTAGCGACCTACACTATGACAGACTACATGGCACGCTGTGATGACTAAGTGACGGTTGGAAGATATAATTAAAAGTAGGGCCCAGTTGCTCAGTACATATGATAAGCAGGTAACTACCAATATGACCTGGGCATGGCCTGTTTACTGTGTGTACAACCTTTAAATCACTGGATCACACTACGCTCATCAAAAGGCGGGAGTGAAAAGTTGTGATTCTCAGAAAAATGTTTTCTGATACATGCTTGAAGGGGATTTATTGGTGCAATAAAACGCAGATAATTGGAAAGCTTGCTTGTGGATGTTTATAGAAAAGTTTACCACATGACGTTAACAGTTAATTTATAAAATTCTGACATGTAGACGCTGAAGTGGACTGGAGCATGAAGAGCGTCATCTGATATCTTTGAATCCTCGATGATCCATAGCATGAAAATATGAAATTATGTTTACTTTTGCAAATCAGCCCACTACAAAAGCTTTCACTGCACTATACCTACTTTTATTGAGAACATAAGAACAAGTCTGGACACCGTTCCACTGAGTTGTGCATTTAAACCATACTTGGTATTATGAATGCCTCCTATGTTAAAGTACATCATTTCCGACCTTAAAGATTTTGATGGCCGAGTGGTGAGAGACGGGAGCAGATGTGTGACCATGTGATCTATGATGATTGGGCAGGTTTGGACTGCTAAGAGGACTCTGTGTGATGTTTCATAACAGATGATTTGTTCCTACGTATTATATCTCCATATCCACATTTTCAATACTCACACATTAACTATATTTTGTTCAGAGTGCTGCGTCTGTGCTTCATTAGCTATTAAATCCATTCAATTTGATTATTGAGAGAAGGCACAAGCAGTAAGCTTTTATTTCTGATTATCATTTTAAATCCTTTAACTGTTACTGCGGTGCTACCTTCACATAAGATGATACAACCGGGCACTTTATAATGTTGAGAGGTTCTGATAATTTGTGAAAAAGTCATTAATAGCGTCAAAACTTTGATATTTAATTTGAAATATATACATATGTTCACTTTGAAGTGTTAGAAAATATATGTTTTTTTAATACTTTAAGCCTTTTAAAATCTTCAAATGTGTTCAGGAGGGCTACTGCAAAAAGGAGTTGTTACTGCATGGTCCCACTACCAAAGACAAAGACGGAAGTTGTCCAGTCGTAATTGTTGTTTCTCTTTTTAAATGAGGCTGAGGGACATGTGAGTCAGTAACGGTGTGACACTCCTCTGTCCTCATTTAGCATCCTGTCACCTGAAACAAGTGCATCCCTGTGGTCTGGCTGTGTTTGATCTTCTGTAAACGCCTTAATAATTAGAAGATGACATACATTTTGAGGTGACTGAAAGAGCATCTGTCGGCATGTCATTCAGATTGTGGTTGGTTAGTTGAAATAGTGAGTTGTACTGACATTACGCCCATAAGCTAACTTGTGATAGGTCGCTGGGTGTGGTGCGATTTGTCTGTCCTGGGTAAACAAGCCCACGCCATTAGAAATACTGGGTTTCAGAGAAAAGCCATTGTCACATTCGTTCTGAGAAGCGCATCAGGTTAATCATGTTTTAATTGTTTTATCTACAACTAAAATACTTCCTACTAACCGACTCCATGAGGTCAAATTTTGTTTCTTTTTCTTGTCAGCACATCAGACGCATCATATACAGAGCTATTTTTTTTTTGTCTTCAAACATGCATTTGACAATAAACTAAGGTAACATAAAAGCCAACATAATAAGCCCATTCAGACATATAATAATATATGATAGTACCAGTAATAATAATATCTAATAAATAAATAGGAAGCAGAAACTAAAATACTTCCTACTAACCGACTCCATGAGGTCAAATTTTGTTTCTTTTTCTTGTCAGCACATCAGACGCATCATATACAGAGCTATTTTTTTTTTGTCTTCAAACATGCATTTGACAATAAACTAAGGTAACATAAAAGCCAACATAATAAGCCCATTCAGAAATATAATAATATATGATAGTACCAGTAATAATAATATCTAATAAATAAATAGGAAGCAGAAACTGTTGATTTTCCTCACAGAAAATCAAAAAAGTTGTGAAATGATTAAGCTGCAAACACATCAATCAACACGCACTAAACAAGGTAAGTTCACTACAAGGTTGTCACGATTACTCGTCCAGGACACATTTCTCTCTTTCACTATGATTTATCTACATTTTGCACAGTAATTACCTAATCATACTTGTACACACTTGATCGACAAACATCTGCAACATTCTTTCAGCATCTGAAATCGTACAGCAAGTCTCAATCTGCAGACACGGTATAGAACAAGCCATTTTATTAGTGAACTTGTTTCACTTGGGCAAAAGTGTTCTGATTGATTTTCAAATGCATCTTCGTTACGAGAAACATTAAAATAACACAACCAAAGAGAAGAAAAGAAACGAGATATAGTTATAATTCTGGTATTGTTTGTATCAAGGTGCCCATCTTTCAGTAAACCTGTTTGTTTTCAGCTGCAGTCTGGCTGTGATTATTTCCATGATACCCCGTCTCTTCATTGGAATATGCTTGGTGCCTTTGGCTTCACGGGGTAAATATGAATAGCACTGGATCCCAAATTCAGTGAGCATGATTAACTTTTAGGTAAACAAACCCTAGTAGTCAACCCTATACCAACCATCTCATATTTCAAGTTCAACAACAAACCTGTTTCCTCATTCAGTTACAGTCAGACAGACTGAATGGTAGTCAGTCACCTGCAGGTGAACGAGGTGAATGTGTTGGGATAAAAGTACTTCTTCATTTTTTAAATTCCAAACATGGCAGTAAGACATCATCTTAGCTGTTTGGAGTTGTAATTCTATGTCTCTATGTTTTATGTGAGGGATGTGTTGATTGTTCAAGGGTTGGTTTAATGAGAAACAGAGAAACATATGATTACATGTGCCTGTAAATTAAAAAAGGCGGGTTACTCAAGGTGAGACAGAGAGGGGTGGAGGGAACAAAATGTACAGCACATATGTCAAGGTGATTCCCGTGTGAATGGAAATATAGCATGTAGAGACATTGGTTGTGACCTTTAAGACTGAAAAAATGTTAACAGAAGTTCTACATCTTTAAAAATGAAACCCTCAGGTTAACTCAGTGTTCTCATGATCAAAACCAGGCAGGTGAAGCAGCTTTTTATTTGTTTTCAAGAGTTAGAACGTTACCACTTATTGTGGTTTTTTAATGAACAAGATTCACGTAATTTAAAAACATTTGCTTAACGTCTTATTTCTAAGATACTCTTATGCCTATATACATTTTTTTCCAGCAATATGCCTTTTGACTTGTTTTCTATGATTTCTTTTTTCTATTTATTGCATTTATCAGACGCTTTGTCCAAAGGGACTTACAGTAATCTCTACATACATACACAGATGGCAGTGGCTGCCATGAAAGGTGCCGACCAGCACATCAGGAGCAGTTTAGCGGGTGCAGTATCTTGCCCAAGGAAACTTCCACATGCAGACCACCAAGGTAATTAAACAAGCAACCTTCCGATAACGAGACACTGGCTCTACACCTGGGCCAAAAGCAACCCATCGCTTCATTTCCGTGATCACTCCTCTAATATGAGTAAACATACAAACACAGACGAGGTATGAACTCACCATAACAGACAGGTAAAGCAGTAAAATGATGGCTGTCGGTTGGTCCATGCCTCAGGTAGAATGTGCACCTTAGATACAGAGTTCCTCCTGTAGTAATGTTAGCGCTCCCGATGCCAACACACCCTCAGAACATTGGACGTCTGCCCCACATCATCCTCTCCTCTGTCTCTTAAGCTTCTCTTCACTGCTCCTCCCACCTTTAAAACTCCTCCTGCCACACTTACAGCACTCCCTAAACAGTTCACAAACAGTTGCCTATTTACACTTCCAGAAGTAATTTTCGATTTGGTGTGTCGTAAATACACAGCATTGACGATAATGTAATATCAATATTCCAATGCCTCTAAATAATTCCTGTTTCTTTCCGTTCTCACTTTCTCATAGTAGGCGGCAGTAATGGGCCTTCACACAGGTTGCCACAGGCAGCAGTAAGACCGAGGTCAGGATTTGTCTTTTTATTCCCACAAACGTAAAACAGTTTTCAAGACTGCCACAAAGAGATGCAGAGAAATTACTCCACGTTTTTGTTACTTAAAGGCTGGATTTCCGTAATTCATCAGGCTCCCCAATGAGTCTCTAAAGACCGTCCAGCTGTTGCAAAATGCTGCTGCACATGTTCTGACAAGAACTAATGCTACAGAACATATTTCTCCCATATTAGCCTCTCTGCACTGGATCCCTGTAAGATTCAGATTAGAATTTAAAACCCTCCTCCTCACAGACATAGTCCTTAAAGGCCTGGAACTGACATACACTATATTGCCAAAGGTATCTGCTCACCTGCGTTGACTCGCATATGAACTTAAGTGACAAGAGGCCATGGAAGTGATTGGAACACCTTATTTCAATTATTTGGATGGGTAAGTGAACACTTTTGACAATATAGTGTATCTTAAAGAACTTATAGTACCCCTTTACCCCAGTGCGCTCTCAGGATGCAGGGTTACTGTAGTTCCTCGGGTCTATAAAATTAGAATGGGAGCAGACACCCTCGATGCGTTTAAGCGTTGGCTTTAAGCTTAAATCTTTAATAGATGAAGCTTGTCTGTATTGCCTGGGGTATAGACTGTCTGCTCTCTCTTCCTGTCTGTTCACATTCATGTGTCAATAATGCCTGGCACCGAAATGTCTGTGCTCTCTCGTCTGTCAGGTCCCCATGGTTCATCATCATCATCATCATCATTATTAGTTTTGTATTATTTTTAGTATTATATTTCTTTTAGTATATCAATATAATGTATATTTCAATTATTACAGCTGTTGTCATTGTAATCTTAACTGTCTCCCCTGAATTCTCCCACTCTTTCTTCAAACTCCATTTATTTATTTCTGCTATAAGCAATGTGTTTCAGCAATATGGCCAAAGAATAACATAAAAACAAAAACAATTAGTAAATTCTGAAGGAGCTACAGTTCACTGTACCACACCACCATTGCTGAAACAAGAAACCTGTTTTTCATTTGCATATCAGTAGTGAATGATTCAATGCAGAGGAATGCTATGAATTGTATGAAGGCAAGAACTTGGCAACAAACGTGACGCCTCACGTTCTCAGGCAGTGAGTGTCAACACTGTCGGTGCCAACTGATGTTTGCCTGACACATCGTGTTAAGTTGGCATCATCTTAATATTTTTAACCACTAATGTCTTTAACTTCTCCTGGGTTTCTGTGTCCTGATATAACTGCCAGCAAATGTCTGAACAGCCAGAGTAACTGAAAACTCCTGAGCGGATCTGCAGGACTTTTTGGACACAGATGTAATTTGGGGAACGGATGTGCCGGTGGCTGGGGGGGTGTTGTCTTTTAATACCCTTTAGGCTGTGTGCAAGAGTCTCACTTCACGGATATCGCTGATGTTCATTAGATGGCTGCCAATATTTTGGGCTGTTTTAAAACACTGCAGAGTCTCCCACAAAAGAAGAAATATCTTTATGTTTAATGTTTGCCAAATTATCAAGTAGGCCCAAACTGTTAAGAGTGTGTTGTAGACAGCATTTCTCAAGGCTTATACACTATCTCCTAACACAAGCAGTATGGAGCTTTTATTAAGGGAGTCTGGTGACTTTCTCCACAGACAACAAGAAGTAGCCTATATCAATAACTGTTAACTGTATTTGTAAAATTTGATATGTTAAGTTATGGTCTTTAATAACTTTGGCTTAAATTGTTAAATAAGTTAGAACAGTGCATTCAAACAGCTCCTGGCAGTTCAGACACACAACAGGATGCACTTTAAACACACAACAGTTAATTAGTTGAAAAGGTCTCAACTAATGTATTGTATGTCATGCTGAACAAGAAATTGTTTGTCAAGGTAAAAATAACTTAACATTAGATATTTGTAGTTATTTGAGTCCTTACTGAAATAATATAATAATGCAATTTAAAAAAAAAAACTTGTTTGCTTCATTGTCAAAGCAGAACAGAGGAACATCAAAATATATCATAGGGGTTTTGGTGTCTAAACACGAGTGTTACAGGGTTTCTGCAGGTTTGAACAAGTCAAAATGTTAAGCAACAGTGTTCAAAATCCAAAGCACCTCCGCTTTCAACGTCGGAGTCGAGCCGAAGATGGTTTGAATGTCGCTTGAATGCGAGACGACAGAGGCGGCGCAGAGTTCGGGTTGAGCAGAACCGGATGAACTTGCCCTGGGAACTGCTGACAAAGGCATACAAAAGTGTGCGATCATGTGACTTCGCTGGAGTCATTTAGAAGCCAACTGGTGTTTTTCCGATTTTGTGTGTGACACCAGCGCTTTCACACCGAGTGTGCCCAAGTTGAGGGTCCTCTTGCAGAGCATACACTGCGCTTCAGATGCATTATGAGGTTCAGCTTTTAACCAACTGAATTCTGGTTGTTCTAGGCAACACTTTTGGAAAATGCCTAATATCAATCGACAATATCGTCCCACCGATAAATCGGTCGGGCTCTAGTTAAGTTATGGTCTTTAATAACTTTGGCTTAAATGGTTAAAAACCTTGGAACAGTGCGTTCAAACAGCTCCTGGGAGTTAAGACATACTACAGGACGCACTTTAAACACAAAATAGTTAGTTAGTTGAAAAAGTGCCAACTAATGTATTGTTTGTCATGCTGAACTTACAAGAAGGCACCAATGATTTAGAAATTGTTTCTTCAACAATCAACTTTGTCCTCATGCAACAACTCTTAAAATCACGTGATTTGGGAGTCTGGAATACTGCAATTACTTCTACATACACAGCAACCCACTTCTTACAACAATTGTGCAGTGTACAGTAAACAACATTTACATAATCTAGACACTTTCAGAGACACCATGACACTTTCATGGTCATTGTCACTGTCAGAGAGAATATGGTGTGTACTTCATCAGCTCAGCTCAGCTCCCATTGGTGCCCACATAACTTGAACCAAGATAAAAAGTCAAAAAGTGACGACACAGGATGTGTTTAAGTTATCAAAAAGGTCCAGGTCTCGCAACTTGTCTTGATAGGATATTACTGACTTGAGACATGAAGACTCATTTGACTTTTCTGTGTTCATTTTATGTTCATGAAATATGAAACTGCTTACAACTGATGAGGAGGCACCAATTATTGACTGAAATATAGAAATATAAAAAGCTTTTGTTAAACAGACAGTGTGTAACTATTTAAGTAATTTAGTAACTCAGATCAACTTCTTCGTTCATAAGTAAGTCCACATTGTTGTACAATTACCTCTGCCAACAATCTGACATATCCTCCTGAGCGAAGAATTACCTATCTGAATATACATAGCGCGGGCAAGCTCTGTGGAGGCCGCCATGTCTTTCCGGGTGTAAAAAAAACTATGGACTGCCGAGAGGGACACAAAGCACTACGTAGTAAGGCTAAACGCGTTTTAGCTCAGAGCCAGCTTGACTGCGGAAGTGAGAGGGAGCTCAGCGAAAGCGCTCGTCACTAACTAACATCTAACTAACTACATCTTTACCTCATTACTTGAATCAGTAGAAATACTCGACGCTGTTGGGAAAGAGTCCATATTTTGAAAATGAGTTTTTTGTCCGTCAGGGCTACCGTAGCTTCTGGTCTTCAGGACGGGAGGGGTGAGCAATCTAGTGTTACAATGTAGAGCCTCACAGCTAGATGGTGCTAAATACTCGATATATTACACACTGTCCCTTTAAGTTATTCTTTGTTTGGTTACATTTAAAAAAAAAATATGAACCAAATTAAATTTTTTGTCATTCTTTATGAATAGGTAGAATAAATCGGCCATTAATATCATTAGGCCGACTGGTTATTAGACCAATACATTGTGTTTTTGGTGGAGATGACTGGCCTTAACTAAGGACTTGAAACAACCTGTAACCGACTTGACCAAGAAATAGCGAATTGATTTGTTTTTTGAAACTTAGACCGAAAGACTTGAGTCACGTCAGTCTGGCGGTGACTGGAGGATCCTCCTCATCCCCCCAATTCCTACACTCTGGACTTTCAGTATTTACCCAAAACCATTATCTTTAAGGATCGTCAACCACAGAGCTTTCATTGCCTCAAGACAAGCCCTATGCTTTGTACGCCCACATTCCACTCTTACCTATCCCTGTCACCTAAATACTACTTACATACATACACATACCTGGCAAAACAAGGTCGTAAATTACCTCAACTGCTAGGCGGTGACACCTATCACACCTATGATAGGTGATCACCTAACAGCCATTTGTGTCTGGGAGTCGTGTTATTCAGGCCGTTGGAGTGTTAACCAGTGAACTAGCAGCTCCTTTTCCTTTGGAACAGAAGTTGTATCTTTTATATTCCCAAAATCAAACATGCTCAGAGCCCTCAAGCTATCAGGTACTGTTGGGAGCAATGCTTAGTCTTTGGCAGTCAATGAGTGTAACCTGTGTGTATATGTGTGTATGTGCGTGTGTGTCAGTCTAATTGTGCTTTTGATCTGTGCCGCTCAATGCTCCAACCTGCCTCCGCTGTCTCTACTTGAAGCGTCATATTTGGACCCAGTCTCCTTCTCCCCATGCTGTTCTGTGGAGTTTGGCATCTTTATCCAGGATCCTGTGGCCTACTCATCTAGTTCCTCTGCAAACTCCTTCAATGTGTTCACATGGCCTGAGTACAAACACTTATGGATCCCAATGGGAGTCTGCTTCCCTGTTTGCCTCAGCAGTGGGTTTGGAAACATCATGATGGGCATCTGGTACAAATACCGTCTGTCTGCTGTTAGCTGCAGGGGGGTATCCACATCATGTGGAAAAGTGTCCGAGGAGCTGCAGGTACAGATACACCGCAGGAGGAGGTAGAGCCCCAATTCTGGTACTACATTCTTGTTCCTCCTTCCTCTTACTCAAACATACTTTTTTCGATTATTGTATTAAAATTAATTCCACTACTTATTGTGAAAAACTTGTCAGTCTATTTTTTCTTCCCTTCTTTCTTTCCCTTTTCTTCTAACCTGCTCTGTACCATCTTAAACATTCAGTGCTTAATCTGCCTGGCAATGGAGACACTCCATGGGTGACATAGTGCCAGAGCTGAACACCCTCAACCGCTTTCTTTTCCCATTTGTCTGCCATTATTTCAGCAGTAAGCGTGTAAGAGGGTCACATAGAGCTTCTAATTTCACAGGTTTGTGATTGTTTGTTGTTTGTCACCAAAAAGTTTATTCTTTATATTCTCATTTCATATATCTTTTTCACTCATATGCCCATTGTATTGTAGTTGGGCATATCGCATCATACTGTACTGTGTATATTCTATTCTATTCTATTATATTATAGGACTAGTTTTGCACAGAACACTTCTTACTTACCTAGAAGGATTATCTAGAATTCTTCAGCCTCTTGCAATTTCCCATCACAATGCATAAATATATATATATAATAAGTTAATTCACATGCTTTACTTGTTAGGCTACAACAGCCTCTTGCCGTCTAGTAAGCAACGTTGTTTCTTTTATAAGGTTTTCTTTTTTCTACACAAAAGTCCAACAACGCAAAGGAATTATATGGGGGGAATAAAGGCGCCCCTTATGGGACGTAACACTCATGAATTCACTACCACGAAGGGGCTCTGTCCTGTTCCCCACCCAACCACTTCATTAACTCTTTCCCAGAAATCCCAAACTTTGTGGTTGAAGGCAGCAGATCAACTCGGAGGAAGGTCTTCCACCGTTAAAGTCTTAGGCTGCAACCTCTGACTAAGACCACTCAGCTACAGGGGTTTTGTTGGGCAAAGGCTCTCAGTATGATTTTGTTGTGTAGTTTCATAAACATATCATTTGTGTACGTGTATTTCAGTATAATATTATGTTCACTGTAATTGTTGTGCACATGCCAAATAATAACCTACATACATTCATTTAAAATATCTGACAAATAAAGCACTTGAAACTTGAACCATTCTCTTTGAGAAAATGAAGCTGCTTTCTGCCTGCATTTTGTTGTTTGGCCAATTGAGGGCACTTTAACCATTTTGATAACCCAGTGAACATCACATTGTGTTTCTATTGTGTAATAAAGTGTGTGTGGATGTTCACTTAGAGTGCATGATTAATGTGAGGATGAGAGGTCGACCAATATGACTTCTTTAGGGCAGATACCAATTCAAGGAAATCAAGGAGACTGAAAAACAATATTTGGAACTGATGTTCATTTGTAGTAAAAATTAAAATCCTTTTTGTCAAGATTTTGAACAACTAGTGATGAAATAAACCTCTTCAGGTTCAAGTTACTCAGGTAATGCTCTTCAGCACAATTTTCAGGTACTTTATTTGATTTCTTACTACTTCATACTTCCTCCCCTCCATTTTTAGATTAGCGATTACCGATAATCGATATGTCTTACAATGTTACAGCAACTGTGAAAGACTAGTAAAGAAACTATTGAACCAAACCTGAACCGTTGCATAAATAAACATATTTTAACAGATAATTCTGCCTCTGCCTCTAAAACTGTACAACACATTTCCCTGAGCAGAATTAACATTTCGTCCTCAGTTTTGTCAATCTTCTGCAGAATGTGATGTGGAGGTCACAACAGAGTGAAAGTCCAGTTTGAATCGAAACTGATCATGTTCACACAAACTACTGTGACAAAGCTCCCTCATGTAAAACCTGTAAAAATCAATATAAAACAAAGTTACGACATTCTCTTCATTTGAATTCAGAGTTCGTAAAGTCCAACTTTTTGCCGCTCAATCTGACACACTGCCCCTGCTAGCATACGAGCCTGTGTGACATTTTGAAACGATCAATAATTTTGTGTGCTTTGTTCTCTTTCAGCACAAACAATGAGGAGGACCTGCTGTCACAGTGAAAAATGTCTGTTTACTTAAAGCTCACCTCAAAGTCAAGTGAGAACAATGAACATTTCATGAGGCTGAAAAGGGATAAAGAACAGAACAGAATAGATTTTCCGGATCATTTAATGATCATTTTAATAAAGTACAGAAAATAAATAGGAATTTGCACATTTTGGCAATTTAGTCTCTACAGATTTGACATTTAAGGATAGCCAATAACACCTTGCTAGACTTACGATCATTTTTCATTAACTTATACTTTTTAACATACCACCAGGATGTCAATAATCAACTACAATGAGCTTTTTTTTCTCAGTAAAAAAAGTTTACTTCTGATCTGTCCTTATCATGACAGAGTACTGATGATGAATCATTATCTGAGGTGTTAGTGCTCAGGACTGTCGAGTCCTCCCCAAAAAATCACTGTTTGTAGACGTGTTAAACAGGTATCAAATTAGTCAGCCCGTCGTTAGCTGAAGAACTATAGCTCCCGTCTGTGCAAGCGGGTTATTAGAACTATATTTAGTTTCTTACTAAAGAGCGACCTCTAGTGGCCATCAAACGCTACATAGGCAGGAGAGTGGAGTCGATGGTTGCATTATATAAGCACTGGACTAGTATTCATAAAGGAAGATGATGTTCTCGTCCTGTGTTAAACTAAAAGTCAACAACGACTTGATTTTCAATTTGTAACAAAGTTAACCTACATCACATACAGTACCTTTACTTTAAGTTACATAAGTACAGTTACATAAATAACTTACTTATGCTAACACAAGTTTTCTATCTCAATCTAACAAAAATGTATGTTTATAGCATTAGAAATCTAATTTCACACTGAAAAATGCAAATACAAATTTCCACACGCGAGTTTTGGTGATTTTGTTGATGGTATCAAAACATTTGGGGGAAAATCAAATCAATCCTGGTCTTCCATCAGAAGGAAATACTAATTCTGCTGTGGTGTAATAAAGTGAATGGATGATACAGTATATGCTCACAGTTACACAGGATGACCCTGTCTGTTGTGCGCTCCTGTCTGGTATTTGTGGAGGCTGGAGGAGCTCAGTGAGTCGCAGGTCTAGCTGAGCAAGGTGACAGCTCTTGGGACGAAGCTGCTGAGGTGACACGAGGCCTCTCTGAGCGAGCGGGGGGAAGGCTTTTTGGAACAGATGGTTACCTGGGCGGGCAGGGCCGCTGGCAACCCTCACTGCTCTTTCATTAGCTCCTGTGTCACGCACTTTTTTAACTGAAGGCTGTGCTGACAGCTAACAACCACGCTCATGAGTGTGGGTAACACGCTGGAGTTCGTCCTCAGAATAAAGGAAGGCAGAAACACTTCAGACTGAGCTTAAAGGGGATGAAAAATAAAACCAGGGTTGGTTGTGATGTGCGTGTCCTGTCATATTAAATATATCTTCTTGTCGACGCTTTCCTTTCTGCAGGGGGCATTTTGTTCTGCTTGCTCATTTTGGGGATGTAAAGGTGAGTAAATCCGTTGAAATCACTGAGGGGTTCAGTCAGAATCTGATAATCATTCCTGTTTTAAATGTTTTCATGCCGTAGTCAAGATAAACATGACACGATTAACCGCATACCACGCAAATATTTTGATATTTGGTGAACAAGCAAGCTGACCTTTCAACTGCCATGTGGTTATTATTTTTACTACGTTAATGGAGTCAACAGGTTATCAGTCGGGCCAAGTGTTGGTGCCAATATTTAACATTTTAACGATTATCAGTGTCATATTTTGTTGTGTCTGTTTGCTAATGAAATAAAAACATTTCAAAATGCAATAAGTTGGCTCTGATACAACATACTTTCTCTGTGATTGATCATCACTCTGTAGCCTGATCAGCACTGAATAATCTGAATTTGCTTCTTAAAGTTGTCAAACAAATGAAGCAGAGTGAAAGTATTAAATAGCCAAAAAAGGAAATACCAAAGCAAATTACCAACAAGTTGTTCATAAGTACAGCACTTGAGTAAATTATAGTTGGTTATTTTCATCACAGGTTTCTCTCAGTTCTGAGATAAGATTTGTATTTTTCCTGTAAATGTATATCAGTTCCATTTCTTTGTTATAGTTATAGCAATCTCAATCTATTATTTACTTGTACAAAATATATTTCAGTAATCCAATTCATATTATCTGCTTATTCATAGTTGAAAGCGTAGCACCAGGAGTAGACCAATTATCAACCTTTGGCAATTTTCGGGCCGATATTCAGCATTTTTCTGTCACGTTGCTGATAAAATGAACTAATTCAACAAAGTGGTACTTTGGCTCTGAAGCAGCATCCTCTCACACACTCTCCCATCCACAACACTTCCTGATTGGTAACACGTCACAATTACTAGCCTATACAACACTGAATAATCTGAACCTGTAAAGTCACTAGGAACTAGTTTTTTTTATGTAGTCCAGAGGAAATACAAAGTATCCCTGAAAAGCCATATCGGTCGACCCACTTCACACGGAACCATACATTACATTTCATGTGTATTTTAGAGAATAGAATTTAATATGTTTCTTTGCGTAATCAAAATGAAATTGAAAACTTACATTCTCAGACGCTTCCTGCTGACTTTCGATGAATCGTCGAAGATGTCATCGACCTCCAGAGATGTAAATCCGTTCTCCAACTGAACAACAACAGGCCAGCAATATTCATTTTATGGTTGATCAATTAAACAGTTTATAATCCATTATTTCAGATGCATTTGCAGATAAATGTCCACTTTGGGGAAAACTTCCCTTAGTCGTGATTTCCTCGGTGGGGAACCTCCACCGTCCGTCCCCCTGGACTCGACCGTTCCTGAGCGTCCAGAGTGGTAACTGAAGATAGTTTGCGGGTTTTGCGGAACCTGAGAGGAACTTGTGTAAAGTTCTTCTATATCACTTTCTTTCTTCTTCATTTTACTTTCTTTTTTTTCGCTTTGCTGCACCCGAAATCACTCGAAATAACCTGCTAGCTGCTTTTGTATTTAAGCTAGCTAAAGTACAAGCACGATGACCTCTGAACCTTCTGAACCGGAAACACTTTTTTTTCCCGCACCTGGAGTAAACGTTGTGTATTTTCTTTTAGTTCGAATAAAGCTCAAGATCGCATTTTTTTAGATACATTTTAGCAATATTATAAAAAATACCATATTTTAAATTGTATTTAATGTAGGTTGCGCTTTCCTGCACCCGAAAACATAACGTTACCGATAAACTGTTAGCTGCTTTTGCATATACAATCCATACCGGAAGTCCTAACCGGAAGTTTCTTAATCACCCAAATAAAACCAAAATAAAATCCGCCATTTATCTAATCCATACCGGAAGTCTCAAGCGAAAGTTAGTTAATCACCAAAATAAACGCTTAACAAACACGTACGTTTACACAATAGACTGTATGATTTACACATAACATAATTCTATGCATTTTGTGCATTTACATGTTTATGGTAACGGTATAATTGATTAGTTAATTGTCTTGCCAAGACTTTACTCAGAAGTTAGTTAGACGCAATAACTAATATGTTAACATTTCATGGATTTCGCATCAATATCGATGTTATGAATAAAAATGTGAATATTATGTTTGTGTGGTGGTGGTAGGGGGCACACACACACACACACACACACACACTTCTTTATGTTATATATTTGTGTATTATTTTTGCAAAATAATATAAATAAATCTGAACTTTGGATGAATCTGGGTTCAAAATCTTCATTTCATTTGTTGACATATTACAGTCAAAAATCGACGACACTTGTGCTGAGGTGCCCTAATTACCTGAATTCACCCAATTACATTATTAAAGTAACTTGATTACATTCTGTTAGTTTTGGTATAATAACAAATAAAGATCAGAGAAATGAAAAGTGACCATTTGTAATCCTAATAACAATTGTTTGTCTGTGTTGGTTCTAATAATATTTTTTTTATTTTGTGTTTAGCCTCTTTTGACAAAACAGCTTGAGAAATCACAGGAAACAGGATGCAGTAAAACAGCCTGAGCCAGGAGTTGAACCATTCTGAGGCAAAACCTCTATATTAAGGATACCTGCTGTACCAACTGAGCTGTTGGTCTCTCTGGATCTATCAGCATAAACCAGGTCAAATAAGTCCCGCCCACAGATTTTCTGGCGAATCCAGATGGTGCGCTCCAAAAGGGGCGGTTTCCCGCGCGAAGTTACTGCATTTCCCTCCAAAATTTAAGATTTGTATAAAAAAGGCTGACAGAGCGTCACTCTGGTCTTTGCGGCTCTTCTCTGAGGACACGAAGATGGTGAGTAAACTGTTCTGTATGATTCTGCTTTATGTGCCCAGTTACCTGCTCAGTACAGGTGTATTCATGCATGTGTGGGAGGTGTACAGATCAGTTATTACTTACAGATCTCAGGTAATGAGCCCAGGTGATGTTTCTTCATATATCAGAGCTCCACATAGTAACTTCCTTCATATTGTCTGTGGGTTAAAATGGAGCCAGTGTCCCTCTCATGTTGGTGAGATTTGTGTTTGCCTCAAACGTTTCTGAAATAACTTTGAACAGAAGCTGAGGAGGTCTCATTTAATTGTTAAGTGTTGAGTTAAATTCGGCTGGAACATAATCCTTTAATTACATCCAATTAAATCCGCGACAGATGTGTTTTGCTGGTTCACCAAACTTCGTTGTGATTTTGGTCGTTTTATCTCTGCCTGTTTATTACATGAATAATGCCTAGTTAATTGAACGGTGGTCACTCTCTCAAAACAAGTTGTGAGTCTGTGTAAAGTCGGCATGAAACTTTTTTGGGCTGTATGTAGTCTTTAGAAAGCTTGTTAGCTAACGTTTGCAGGTCAGTTTCAGTGAGTGGTTGTGTTATGCTATGTTAGCTAGCTGACTTTAAAGTTGTTGCAGATGCACTGCACGGTTTGGAAACACGTTAGCAGCGGCTCAGCTGCCTTTATTAACGGGTAAGGACATATTAACTGGGTACTGACAGTATAACGAGCTTATAAAGATGACTGGGTCATTTAATCGTCGTGCTTGTACAGACAGGTTTGCATGTTAGCTAACGTGTGTGTCTGTGGGAGAGTGTTAGCATGACGCTATTATCCTGCTGTGTAATGTTAGCTTGTTAATACTAGCATCGTTACAACTGAATATCTGAGTACAGCACAGTTAGCTAACAGGCTCCATTTTGTGTTACTAATGTCTCAGCATGTTAGTATGTCAGCATCTAGAAGGTCTTTCTGAGCAGCTAAAGTAGTTTAACACACAATATGCAGCCTCAGTGTAGCTGCACAGAATGTATTCAGTGTGTTTGTCTCAGTTCTGGTTTAATACGTTATTTAAATCACTGCACTGACTCCATGTGTGTCAAAAGATAGACTTTAAAATCATATTACTCGTGTGTAAAGCACAAAATGTTCTCAGGATTTAATACATTTGGTTTACCTTTAAGAAACATGTTTATTGAATCAGATTATAGCTAGTAGATTTTACAGTGCAGAGTGATGTGAAATTTCTGGAGTGATGTCATGCACATGGTTACAGACTGCTACATCATTCTTTAGTATGAAATTATAAACATGTAAGAAATCCCCTTTTTACTTGATGTGTCTGTAATCTAATTACAATTTCTTTTTCCAGATTTTATTTATATATATATATATATATATATATATATTTATATATATATATTTATATATATATATATATATATTTATGTATATATGTATATATATATGTGTGTGTGTATATGTATATATATACATATATATGTATATATGTATATAAATATATATGTATATGTATATAAATATATATGTATATGTATATAAATATATATATATATATACACATACACATACACACAGAGACACACATATGCAGCCATCATGTTATATTAAAGTGCTTCCTCCTCTCTCCAGGTGAACAGTGGGACTTGTCTTCAGCTTCAGGTGGAACAGCTCTGACCTGTAAAGTGTTCAGACCCGGAGAGGAGAGACACCTGGTCCAACAAGGTCAGTGCTAAAACAGGTGCAAAAATTAAAGGCAGAAAGTGTGAGATTTGTCAGTTGCGGTTCAATAATACTCTTAGATCAATAAATGATTCTAGAGGATCGTCGAGTTTCATTCACAGGTCGTTGAATACCAACAATTTGGGTTGGCAGAAGCCACGACAGTGTCACTGTTGGGACACGAGTCGCTCTCCCTCTTTTTCTGTTTGTCTTTTAAAAAGGCAAACAAATTTGTAAACAAGTGATGTACAAGTAACAGTAGTATTTTAAATGGATTTTACTAAGTGCTATATTTTTGGCAACTGGCCTTGTTTCAGTTCAACATGTTAAATGGGTTTTATTTACTGAGAGGAAATATAAACAGTAGGTCTTAAACGCCTGCATTTATTTAATCTCATTTACATATAATATAAATGATATAATCATGTTTTATTTAACATGTATATCTTCACTGTTTAGCCACAACATAAAAACAACTGACTAGTGAAATGAGCATTGATCATCTTGTTGCAGTCAAATGTTCTGCTGGGAAACTTTCAGTTCTGTCATTTCTGTGGACCCTCTTTGACGAACACCACCCACCCAAACACCGTTCGGACCAACTACACCCCCTCATGGCAAAGAACCCAAGGTGTCAAACTGGCCTCCACATACTCCAGATCCCAATCCAGTTGAGCATCTGTTGGATGCGTCAGAACCAAATCCCATCCATGTGGGGCCCCCGTGGATCGTTCTTGGGTCTGACTGCATCCAGTGGAAGCTCAGCTGAATTGAGATCTGAGGAATCTGGAGGCCAGATTGACACCTTGAGCTCTTTCCCACGTTCCTCGGTTCGTTCCCGAGCAGTTTTTGCAGCATTGCAGGCGCGTTGTCCTGCTGGGGGGACACTGCCATCAAGGAGTGCTGCTGCCATCAGGGGGTGTACTCGGTCTGCAGCTGTGTTTGGGTGACTGCTGTTTGTCAAAGAGACATCCACATGAATGCTAGGACTCATGGTTTCACAGCCGAACATGGCATTGGAACACAATGATCCATGTTATTTATTTCACCTGTCACTGGTTCTAATGTTGGTGCTCTCAGTGTATACACATGTTAAATACTTCATGAATTAAATCAAATAAATTCATTTAGGCACTGTAACCAGACTTGTTTATATTCCCTCTCAGTAAAAAAAAAAAACCTGTTTAAAATACTTCTACTTCCTTTGAACCCTGTGGGTTTTGAGCTGGGACTTTTAAATTTTAAATGGACAGCTTCATGTTTGTGGATTCAACATTAACATTCGCCTCGGCCTATTCGTGTAGCAGGCAACTGAAACGGATTGTAATCGGTTTCTGACGTGCAGCTGTGCGGTGGCTCAGTTTTTGGATTAGAAGCAGTTATTGTCGTCTCATTCATGGTAGAGGTGCAGCAAACAGAGCTACAAACACCAGCAGAATGACAGGAGACATGTTAATTTCTGGTGGCCTGTGTAAGGTTTTTCTTGTGCGGTTGTTAGTTTGTCTACGTCCTTCTGAGTGTATAAACTATGTTGAGCAGAGCCTGTTGTTAACATTGGCGTTCTTATTCATGGTAGAAGTGCAGCGCATTGAGAGCTACAGCTACAGCAGAACTGAGTGGAGACGTGTTGTTTTGGAGGCCTCGTGGTACAGAGCTTTTTAGGGACAAAAGTTCAGTAAGGGCAATCCACTTGTTAGTGGTCTGCCCAGCAAACCTGGTGTTATCATTGTAAGTTAAAGGTTAACTTGACCGGACTTCAGCTATCTTCAATAGCAAATGCCTGAGTGCTGTCCATCAGAGCTGATAGCTGTGGTTTCCATGAATGGCAGTCAGCAGGCCATTGATCACCTGCAGGTATTGGTAATAGCGTATGCTCTGAGCCCTTGTGCGATCCCACCAACTTACAGGTCCCTGTACGTGTATTCATGCCTATAGCAGGTCTCTGTCTGATGATACAAACCTATGGTTGGTAGAAGCGAGCACATAGTGGTCGTGTTTAGCTTGGGCCTCGGCCTGGCTAGGGACATGCTCAGGGCCAGGGCAGAAGCTAGCCTGACGCCACAATGCAGCTCTGTTCTCTGCCCTCATGTCCATGACGAGATTCACATGCGACCTCAGTGAGCATGGTTATGCGATGCCTTTGCTTGAAGATAATGTTGAACCTCTGTGATAAAACATAATGAAAACAATTGCAGGAATTCATTTTCTTTGCAACTCAGTGCAACAGCATCCTGCATGATAACACCATGCAGAGATCATTACAAAGCTGTTACAGGGCCCTCGGCCTAACTGCCCAGCAGGCCACTAATAAGGATTCGATTGTGTTGTGGTGACATTTTTCGTTTTGGAAACAGTTGTTGAGGTCATGTTTATGGTAGAAGTGCAATGAACTGATAGCTACAAACAGCTTGAGCGGTTGTTAGTTTGTTTGCGTCCCTCTGAGTGTATTGAAGGTTTGTTTTCAGTTCAGGTACAGCTCCACTCCAGCATGCAAATGTGCGTTCAGAGAGTGCTTGATACGCTTTATGAAGCCTTGAAAGTTGTTTTGCTGGAGACACATCAAGGTATAAAGGCTAACAGTGTTAACTAAACAATGTTGAGTGCAGTAAGCTATGACAACCAGTTCACCACCGTGGAGTTCCCGTTCCAAAAGTTCAGTAACAGCGATCCAGTTGTTAGTAGTCTGCCAGGCAAACCTGGTTATCAGGCTTGTGTGAACCGGCCAACCAGAGTAGACTTAGGCCCCACCTCAAAACCCAAAGGATTCAAGGAGTGTTTTTACAGCTACTGGATAAACACAAAAAATATATGTAAAAATATATCTTGAAATAAAATGTATTTGAAAGTACAAGTCTTCTCACTGTTAACAACTCGACTCTCTATGAGTCCTGTAAATAGCCCACAAAGTGCGTTTTTTGACAACCTGAGAATGAGACTCAAAAATCAGCTGTCTTTCTACAGAATTGCTTTAAGAGTATACCAACATCACGCAATTAATCAATTGATTAATAATTTTCCTGCAAAATGCAGGACACTGACATGTCTCACTTTCTGCTTTTAATGCTGATTAACTTAATCTATAATAATACATCATGTTTGATAAGCAAATATTTGATTGATAATAAGAATCTGAAAATAATAATAATAATGATAATAATTATAATAATAATAATAATAATAAATAATAATAATATAGTTAAAAATTCAATTTATGCAAAATATGAAAAGTATTTAACATGTATATCTCCTCTGTTCAGCCGAAACATTAAAACAACTGACTAGTGAAATGAGCATTGATCATCTTGTTTCGATCAAATGTTCTGCTGGGAAACTTTCAGTTCTGTCATTTCTGTGGACCCTCTTTGACAAACACTACCCACCCAAACACCGTTCGGACCAACTGCACCCCCTCATGGCAAAGAACCCAAGGTGTCAAACTGGCCTCCTCATTCTCCAGATCCCAATCCAGTTGAGCATCTGTTTGATGCGTCAGAACCAAATCCCATCCATGTGGGGCCCCCGTGGATCATTCTTGGCTCTGACTGCATCCAGTGGAAGCTCAGTTGAATTGAGATCTGGGAAATCTAGAGGCCAGGTTGACACCTTGAGCTCTTTCCCACGTTCCTCGGTTCGTTCCTGAGCAGTTTTTGCAGCGTTGCAGGCATGTTGTCCTGCTGGGGGGGCACTGCCATCAAGGAGTGCTGCTGCCATGAGGGGGTGTACTCGGTCTGCAGCTGTGTTTGGGTGACTGCTGTTTGTCAAAGAGACATCCACATGAATGCTAGGACTCATGGTTTCACAGCCGAACATGGCATTGGAACACAATGATCCATGTTATTTATTTCACCTGTCACTGGTTCTAATGTTGACACTCTCAGTATATACACATGTTAAATGCTTTTTACAGATACACTCAAAACCTCCACAAAAAAAGACTACAAATCTTCTCAATGACATACAAAATAAATACACATAAAAACTCCACAAAACTTCACAAATACACAAAAAACTTCCATAGCAATACACAAAAACTCCACAATGACACAAAAGACCTCAATAATGATACAAAAACATCATGTTTGATCAGCGAATATTTAATATTGACAATAAAAATCTGAAAATAATAATAACACTAACAATAATAACTATATGATAATAATATAGTTAAAAATTCAATTTATGCAAAGTATGAAAAGTATTTAACATGTATATCTTCACTGTTCAGCCGAAACATTAAAACAACTGACTATTGAAATGAGCATTGATCATCTTGTTTCAATCAAATGTTCTGCTGGGAAACTTTCAGTTCTGTCATTTCTGTGGACCCTCTTTGACAAACACCACCCACCCAAACACTGTTCAGACCAACTACACCCCCTCATGGCAAAGAACCCAAGGTGTCAAACTGGCCTCCTCATTCTCCAGATCCCAATCCAGTTGAGCATCTGTTTGATGCGTCAGAACCAAATCCCATCCACGTGGGGCCCCCGTCGATCGTTCTTGGCTCTGACTGCATCCAGTGGAAGCTCAGTTGAATTGAGATCTGGGGAATCTAGAGGCCAGGTTGACACCTTGAGCTCTTTCCCACATTCCTCGGTTCGTTCCTGAGCAGTTTTTGCAGCGTTGCAGGCATGTTGTCCTGCTGGGGGGGCACTGCCATCAAGGAGTGCTGCTGCCATGAGGGGGTGTACTCGGTCTGCAGCTGTGTTTGGGTGACTGCTGTTTGTCAAAGAGACATCCACATGAATGCTAGGACTCATGGTTTCACAGCCGAACATGGCATTGGAACACAATGATCCATGTTATTTATTTCACCTGTCACTGGTTCTAATGTTGACACTCTCAGTATATACACATGTTAAATGCTTTTTACAGATACACTCAAAACCTCCACAAAAAAGACTACAAATCTTCTCAATGACATACAAAATAAATAAACATAAAAACTCCACAAAACTTCACAAATACACAAAAAACTTCCATGAAAATACACAAAAACTCCACAATTACACAAAAGACCTCAACAATGATACAAAAACATCATGTTTGATCAGCGAATATTTAATATTGACAATAAAAATCTGAAAATAATAATAACAATAACAATAATAACTATATGATAATGATATAGTTAAAAATTCAATTTATGCAAAATATGAAAAGTATTTAACATGTATATCTTCACTGTTCAGCCGAAACATTAAAACAACTGACTATTGAAATGAGCATTGATCATCTTGTTTCAATCAAATGTTCTGCTGGGAAACTTTCAGTTCTGTCATTTCTGTGGACCCTCTTTGACAAACACCACCCACCCAAACACCGTTCAGACCAACTACACCCCCTCATGGCAAAGAACCCAAGGTGTCAAACTGGCCTCCTCATTCTTCAGATCCCAATCCAGTTGAGCATCTGTTTGATGCGTCAGAACCAAATCCCATCCATGTGGGGCCCCCGTGGATCGTTCTTGGCTCTGACTGCATCCAGTGGAAGCTCAGTTGAATTGAGATCTGGGGAATCTGGAGGCCAGGTTGACACCTTGAGCTCTTTCCCACATTCCTCGGGTCGTTCCTGAGCAGTTTTTGCAGCGTTGCAGGCATGTTGTCCTGCTGGGGGGGCACTGCCATCAAGGAGTGCTGCTGCCATCAGGGGGTGTACTCGGTCTGCAGCTGTGTTTGGGTGACTGCTGTTTGTCAAAGAGACATCCACATGAATGCTGGGACTCATGGTTTCACAGCCGAACATGGCATTGGAACACAATGGTCCATGTTATTTATTTCACCTGTCACTGGTTCTAATGTTGACACTTTCAGTATATACACATGTTAAATG